>JAJKFL010000004.1:3162500-4362500 GCA_021186555.1 Reticulitermes speratus
GGACATTGCAAAACTGGCAGGGAGTGTCGAACTGACTGGGGGACATTGCACAACTGGCAGGATGTACTGAACTGAATGAGGGACATTGCAAAACTGGCAGGGAGTGTCGAACTGACTGGGGGACATTGCACAACTGGCAGGATGTACTGAACTGAATGAGGGATATTGCAAAACTGGCAGGGAGTGTCGAACTGACTGGGGGACATTGCACAACTGGCAGGATGTACTGAACTGAATAAGGGATATTGCAAAACTGGCAGGGAGTGTCGAACTGACTGGGGGACATTGCACAACTGGCAGGATGTACTGAACTGAATGAGGGATATTGCAAAACTGGCAGGGAGTGTCGAACTGACTGGGGGACATTGCACAACTGGCAGGATGTACTGAACTGAATGAGGGATATTGCAAAACTGGCAGGGAGTGTCGAACTGACTGGGGGACATTGCACAACTGGCAGGATGTACTGAACTGAATGAGGGATATTGCAAAACTGGCAGGGAGTGTCGAACTGACTGGGGGACATTGCACAACTGGCAGGATGTACTGCACTGAATGAGGGATATTGCAAAACTGGCAGGGAGTGTCGAACTGACTGGGGGACATTGCACAACTGGCAGGATGTACTGAACTGAATGAGGGATATTGCAAAACTGGCAGGGAGTGTCGAACTGACTGGGGGACATTGCACAACTGGCAGGATGTACTGCACTGAATGAGGGATATTGCAAAACTGGCAGGGAGTGTCGAACTGACTGGGGGACATTGCACAACTGGCAGGATGTACTGAACTGAATGAGGGATATTGCAAAACTGGCAGGGAGTGTCGAACTGACTGGGGGACATTGCACAACTGGCAGGATGTACTGCACTGAATGAGGGATATTGCAAAACTGGCAGGGAGTGGTGAATTTAATGAGGTACATAGTGAAACTCACAGCAGGCAGTAGTGAACTCCATCAGGAAAACTGTGGAACTGTGAGGGAGTGTTGAACTGGTGGGGTACTGTAAAACTGGCAGCAGAGAGTGTTGAAATGAATGAGGGACATTGTAAAACTGGCAGGGAGTGTTAAGCTGTATGAGGGATATTGTAAAACTAGCACCAGGTTACCTGCTGCTACAGGGCATTGTGAAACAGGAAGTGGGAGAGTAATGAAGTGTGTAAGGGACACTGAAACTGACAAGTAGTTCTGGACTGTATGAGAGATATAGTGAAACATGCAGCAGTGAATGTTGCATTGTATGAGGGACATCATAAAATTGGCAGTGTTGCCATAACAATAAGAAGCAATAAAGCACTTTACAATATTATTAACATATATTTACTCTAAGTGAAGCACCTATAATCACACTGCATATGGTTGGTCATCATTTTCAAATACATGGTATTTGATATATGTTTCTCTGTGTGTAAAGTCTTTCTTGCCCTCTTGCCAGCCTCTCTTTGGGGCTTTTTCATACATGAATTGACTGTCTGACTCTCCAGATAGTTTGTTGGCCTCTCCAGTTTCATCCCTGAAAAATACACAAGTGATAACGTTTTATAAAAATATATCATTAAAGGATTGTTTATAACAATACCTGAATTAAAACTATGGTTTTTAATTCACATAAATTACAGATTTGCCTTTGTGCTTCATTAAGCAAATGCCATCAGGAGGGTGGAGATAATTAATTCTAATTAGCCCAATTACATAATACAACCAGAAATACCTGTTCTTTGCTTGGAATACAGTTGTTTGTCATTATCAATATATGCATAATAGCTAAAACTACAAAGATAATACTTAGAAAGATTAAAGTTTAGTGGTGTAATTAAAAGAAATATGAAATGAATTTAATTCACACTGAAAACTCTACAACACTATCTGCATCTCTTGAACAGCTGTACCTGTTTTACACATTGGACAGTAAAGTCAAAATATCTTTGGGATCTCTTTGTTAGGTATGTAACAGGAAACAGACAGAAATCCAAAAGGAAAATTGGGCACATATGACAAGTTCACACTGTAGTCTAAGGACTGTTTGAGCTTGAAGACTGAAGGCACGACAACCCGTCAAACCATCAGGAACTATTCGCCCCCAACACACATTACATCCTGGAAGACTTGCATCATCAGCAACACTGCTGTGGGAACCTCAAATCTCTAAAGTTTTGTTAGTATAAATACAGAAGTGTTTCATAAATGAGTTATATTTCTGTCTTCAGGAGGGTAATGTATGAAGAGAGTCCTCATCCATTCAGCCCCTTGACAGGAACAAATCCCATACCTGAATGAAAAGTTGTGGCTTTATATTAAAGACTAACAAGATCAAAAGTTCCCAAATAAATAGCCTTAAAGACTGTGTCACAGTATATCAAATAGCTTTAAACTTAGTTTTTCAAGTTGTGTTTACAAAGAAACCAGGTCCAAACTTCTGAGAAGTAATATGAGCTCCTTTAATCAGATATTTAGTCACAGTGGCAGACTGAATACTTAGCTCCAAATCAGTACCAGTGGCAGTTATATATTCACAAACTTGGAATGCTTCTGTACATACTGACAAAGATTAGATTTATCTAATGGACACAACTCAGTAGGTTTTTTTGCCCCGCTTTTACTTTAGGGCACAGTCAGTCAGAGTCAGTCTCAGGCCATTCTATGTCAAATAGATGCATAAAAGTGCAATTTTAAACCTCTCTCCTTTGCATTTCAGTGAAATTTGATAAATATGTGGACCATGCAGATATAAGTCAAAATGCCATTTTGTGGCAAACCACAGCTTGTATGAATTCCTCTAACTCTGCCCATTTTACATCCACCAACATACATGCCATTTTTTGGCACACCACAGCTTGTACAAAGTGCTCTAACTCTGCCCATTGTAGACCCACCAACATACATACCATTTTTGGGCACACCACAGCTTGTATAAATTGCTCTAACTCTACCCATTGGACATCCACCAACATACAAGCCACTTTTCAGCACACCACAGCTTGTATGAATTGCTCTAACCCTAACCATTGTACACCCACCAACATACTTGCCATTTTTGGCACACCACAGCTTGTATTAATTGCTCTAACTCTGCTCACTGCACATCTGCCAACATACATGCCACTTTTTGGCACACCACAGATTGTACAAATTGCTCTAACCCTACCCGTTGTACACCCACCAACACACATGCCATTTTTTTGGCACATCACAGCTTGTATGAATTGCACTAACTCTGCTCACTGCACACCTGCCAACATACATGCCATCCCTTTATTTTAGTCTACGTCAGATGTTAAATTCTGCAAGAGTCAACTGCTGGTAACTTAGTCACATGTGTTTTGAACGCCTTCTTTGTCATTTTGAATCTGTCAATGTCTTTGATTTTCATTTATTGCAGATACAAAGAACGTTCCTCCAAAACATCAATACCCACCCACAAGACTACAGTATTAATTGAAATGCATGATTTTAGATCCATGCAAGGCAGCGGTCACATTTCACAATACTGACCAAAATGGATCTGGCTTCACAACTTTTATTAGTTGTGACACTAAATTTCACTGATATCAAACCACTACTACCACAAATGAAACATGCTGATGGACCAACTGAAACAAATGGGCAGAAGCAGATCTTATCACCCCATTGCACATTCTATTTATGCACATTTCAACAACAATACACACAAATAAATGAAGAAGCTCATAATTCTTTACACACTTGCAGTAAAATGATACAAAAGTGCATACTCCATTACATATGTCTTCTCTGTCAGTGCGCACATATTATCCTGAAAACTGACAAACTGATGGTCATGAAATTACAGTTATTTGAAAACTGGATGATAATGGAACAGTTTATGTAATGACCTATACACACATCTGTGTGCACTTTGAGCATAAACTCTGAATATTTAGCATGGTGAAAAATGTTTTGAGCAAAAGTTTGAAAGGTTAAAATGAAAGCAACAGTTTATGTATAATACACCTTTCCAATTAAGTATCAGTTTTCAAGACAAACAAAATGGATCATAAATAATATAATAATTATACTGATTTGCAAGTACTTCAAGGCAGACTGTTTATTTATTTATTTCATTTACTTATCTCTTCATCTATTTTATTGTTATTAACATCAAATGGTGGGATGATTGATAAATGATAACTGGAAGGGGTTTTGAAGGAAGTGATCATGGCTTAATTTAAGTACTATCACAGAATTTGGAAGGAATGAGGAAAGCCACTAAAAACCTGTCAGGATAGTCTGTGTCTCAGCCAAGATTCAAACCAGGCACATCTTGAACAGAAGTTAGAAGGTTTACTGCTTCAGCCAACTTAGTATATGTGGAGTCTTTCACATTTGAAATATTACACACTACTGAACAAACCTGTGTAATGTTGAAAATCCAAGAGGTGATGTTAATATTGTGATGACTAGATTAAGTTAGGCAGCCCCTGCCACCATTGTTAGACCCTGTGAGAATACAAGGTATGTTAGTTAGCTTGTGTTATGTACATGGGAGGTTACATTCACACCACACAAAACCACAAAACAAATATGAAAATATCTTGTGAGATATGAGGGTCTTATGGCAGCGAAAACTAAAACCTCAGTCTTCTGGATATGGCATCACTTGGTTTGGCAGATGTGTATAAACATTTTTATGGAAACGTATGCCTTCATCCTCTGCAACCCACTATAACGAAGATGTAGACAGTAGGTTCCTCCAACACTAGTACCTATCTACCACACTACATGGCATCACATCCCAGCAGTCCATGATCTCAATGAAAATATGCTGTTGTAACAGGCCAATCGATAAAACTGTACAATGCTTAGTTCAAAACTGATCTTCTACACAAACACGACATTCCCATTTAACCGTTCTCTTGCAAAGCACTAACATAATCAGCAGTCACTGAACATTGTGTTAAGTGGTTAGCACTCCTCCTTCATACCTCACAGATTCCAACTTCAAATCTCAGACAAGAGACTAGCTATAATGACTAATGTTTACTGTGGTTTTCCTCAATCCCTTCCAGCAAATACGACCGTATAAAATGAAGTTAGACTGTCACAGCTTCTTTCCACATCTTTCCAATTCAGTATTCACTAACCATCCTTTAATTTTAGGCTATAATACCATAAATAAACCTAGAATAAATACTCAGAACACGTTTTTGTTGTAGAAAAAAAGATTACACAACCACAAAAGGAGCTTTCTTCAAATGTGATAATGGAAAAATTAACTGCACCTACATTTGTAAAGCAAAGCATCAGTGTATCTCAGTGAATAATGTCTAACATATTTCAAACATCTGTACATCATACCTGCTGTGGTGCTGATGTCGAGACACTCGCCTTGTGGCAGGCTGAGACAGCTCCGAATCAGAACTAGCCAGTGAGTGTCCTGGTCGAGCACCATGGGCAAAGTCTTTACGGTAGTTGTCTGATGATGAGGAGCGGGGGGTGGACACCTCAGTGTCACCCTGGTGATGATGTGGTGTCACATACACCTGAGTGCTCTTCGGCATGTCATACACTACCTGTGGGTGATGCACAGTGTTGCGCTTCGAGTCTATGTGGGGCATCAAAGATTCAGGTCCGGAGTCCATGTACCTGATTGTTGAGGTTATCAGTGTTAGAGCACCAGACTAAAAAGATAAAAACTGTAAAGCTGTCCCTGTCCACGCCATGAAGGCATATAGGAGTTGAAGTATAGCTCCTCTTATTCTTAACCTTAACACTAGATGTAGGTGAGTGATGAACTTCACACATCAGCTGCTTTACCCCAGTACCCATTGAATTGGAGGCTGTGTGGATCCCAGAGCCAGTCTGGGCATCTTGGAGAAGAGAAAAATCTCTTGCTTCTGCCAGGATTCAACCCCAGATTGTCCAGCCTGTAACCTAGTCACTATATGAACTATGCTATCCCAGCCCCTACAGTACCAGAACATATTCATTATGTGTCCTTTGTATGAAAGTATACAGGGAAGATCACATATTTTTCTATCTTATGGAACTACTGGACAGATTTCAATTGAGAGTTTACATTTAGAAGTTCTTGGGTCAGTTTATTTTTTACCCATATCAGGCCAAAATGAAACCCACTTTAGACAGCATGACCAGACTTTATAAATTTTGGGAAGAAAAAAAGAAGCTTATCACATGAAGGATTGGTGCATTAAACAGAATACAGAATGCATTAAAACCTGAAAGTTTTATCTAATATGTTCTTCATTATGGTGAATATTTAAAAAATACAAGGAAAAATAATATATGACTGTGCTGTGTTGACATACAGCATACAGAGTACATCAAAACTCCATCAGTACTTCACGAGGCTATTCCCAATCATAAATGTCATGTAGACATGGTCTGATTGACAATGGCTATGGAGTTGAAATTCAAGAATTGTTTACACATAATGATGTCAGCCAGTGGGTTGGCATTTGTTCTGCTCACCTGGACTGTCGGTACTCTCGGTACTCTCTGCTAGGCTGACGGAACTCTGAGAGTACTTGTGTGGAAGCAGCTTGTCTTGGCGTTTTGCCTGCCCCTGATGCCCCAGATGCTGGTGAAGGTGTTGATGAAGGAGCCCCGTCTGGATCAGCTCTTGTATCACCCCACCCTGTTGGCAGTGAACAGTACACATTCTCATCCAGGCTAAACAGCCGAAGCTGTTGACGGATACTGGCTTTTTCACGTGCTCTCTTCTTCTGAAATTCTTCTTCCACTCTACGCATTGCCTCTAACTCTCCCAGACGCTGTCTCTCCTTCAGTTCCACCTCCTTGGAAAGTTTTTCAGCCAATCTGCGGCGTTCAATTTGTCTCACTGTACTTTGGAAAGTAAAACGCCTACTTTTGGCCTTTTTGTCAGGTGCAGGTATTGTCTGAGGTACATCCACTTCATTCATCCTGTCAGGAGAAGGAGTCCTACCGAGCTGTCGCATCTCTGATGCTGCTGATATATTGTCACATGACTTAGAAAGTGGCACTGTGGTTCGCATATTCTTAGCAGCTACACCTGCACTATAGGACCTCCCCGGCCAAACGATGTCAGCCGTTCAGGAGAAGTCTGGTGGCGGGTTTGATACTCAGGAAGGTACATGATGTGACCACCTGAAGCAAGGTATGAGAAGGAGGGCCGAACATCCTGGTCAGGGGATGATGGGCTGCTAGTTGGAGCTCCCCAAGTAGCTTCCAGATTCAGGGAGTTAGGGACACTGCGACTCAGAACCCAGTTCTCATCAAGGGGCTCACCCCTTGTGGGGCTTCCTACAGCTACACCACCCAGTGCTGCTCCAAGGACACCAGACACTGAGCGACGCAGCTTTTTGAGGCTGTTGAAGGAGGCCTGGACTTCCCGCTGGTCTTGCAGCTGCAAAGATATCATCATCAGAAGAAAATTCGCTTGATCCAAAAAAAAAAACAGGTGTGTTTGATCTGCCTATGAGATATTTGGAACAAATCAGCTTATTGTAATTAAATTAGTTATGAATATTATACCACTGAAGTTCCCACAGTTAAAATCATATCAGCAGACAGGGACAGCCCACTTATTTACAACATAAAAATGTATATATAAGTGTACCAAGCTGTGAGTGCCCACATTCAGTGCAGTACTGTTGTTTTGCTGACATGCACTTGGTGGTGACTGTGGGCTGCAAGTCACAGGCAAAATATAATTTAGTGCATAACCAACATTTGACACAAACACCAGTTAAGTACTTCAGAGATTCACCTCAGAAGGAAAATGGACTTCCTACTCATTTAAAATTATTCAGGGCTATTTAAAAAGGTTTTATGCAAAGGTTTGGTTAATGCCATCCTTATAAGGTAGCTGTTTCATTCATTCATTCATTCATTCACAGACTACAATTAACATGTAATACTGCATCAAGATCAAAGCTCCTATTCCAGTATATACCTAACTCCACAGAATAAAGTCCGATTTAAGAAGCTAACAGTTGCACAGTTAGTCAAGTAATTCCCATATTTTATGGTACCCTAAGATTTATTACCATGTTCACAAGAGCCTTCCACTGGTCCCTGTCCTTATCCAGATAAATCCAGTTCACATCCTTCCATTCGATTTCTTAAAGATCTATTTTAATATTATCCTCCCACCAATGCCCAGAACTTCCAAGTGGCCTCTTTCTTTGAGGTTTTCCTATAAAAATTCTGTATGCATATCTCTTATATACCATGTGTACCACATGCCCTGCCCATCTTATCCTCCTTAATTTTATCACCCTAAATATATTTGGTGAAAAGTACTAATGTTGAAGTTCCACATTATACAATTTTGTCTGTCCTCTTGTCACTTCCTCCTTCTTAGTTCCTAGCATTCCCCACAGCACCCAATTCTTGAATGCCATCGGTCCATGCTCTTCACTGAATGTGAGCGACCAACTTGCACATCCATGGAAAACGAGGCAAAATAACAATTTTGTATATTTCAGTCTTTGTTTTTTTAGACAGCATGTTGGAAGACTGGAGATTCTGAATTGAATGGTAGCAAAGAATCCTTAAATTTCTCTCTCTCTATCATACACACACACACACACACACACAAATGTGTGTGTGCACACTAACTCAAAGTATAATTGATTTTATCCATATCAGACCATTTTTTGCACATCAAGTTACCATTAAAACTTGAACATATTAGTGAAGAAAAAGCTAGAAACCAAGTTTAATCAGGGGTAATTAATTAACCTTAACTTGCTACAATTTCATTAATTTATCACAATCACATAGTTATCGTTTTATGCGATTTCTCTTTAACGCAACTTGAAAATTTATACCACTTTTTGAATTTACGCGATAATTTTCAGTTTAATGCGATTTGGCATAGACAATCCGTGGTCGAGCCTATCTTCTGTAGGAGGCTAGCAGAAAGTGACGTCACTGTCATGCCATCAGTCATGTGACTGGATTGATTATGTTGCTGATACAACAACATGGCTCTTTTAGTTTCCTCTTCAACAGCATTGGCTTTTCTTACCAATATAAGTGAGAAACGTAAATCTGAATCATGTAGTGCAATCCAAGTTAAAAATCACAAAACACAATTGGTACTAAAGTAAAATTACACTAATATGCCAACTTGAAAAGGTGAATGAATTGTTGATATATGCCGTAATGTTAGACTCGCTCATAATAGCGTACCGTACATACAATTCATGATAATGCTGATAGAATTAAAGAAAGTGCTAAGTCAGGAACTAAAGTGTTTGCTTGTTTAGCAAGACTACCACAGTCCCATCCGAATGAACAGTACCAAAAAAATATGGATGTAAGTCTCTTACATTTTTATTGCACTAGAAGTAAATAAATATTGTATTGAAATGTATGTATACTGTATATAAATGTATATATACTGTATATACAGTACATATATACTCTACAGGTCCATATGTCCACTATTGGTATAGTCATACACTGTATAGGATGAGGCTGTCAGTCCCCTAACCCCCAGAAAATACAGTGTCTTAAATGGGAATTTTGTATTCGATTTGTGTGACGTTTCTCAGGAATGTAACTCAGGCGTAAAACAAAAACTACCTATATTTTAGGGAAAAAACCGAAAATGAAAGCATCTGAAATGTGCCTTTCCACATCCTTCTGCTTACCTTAGGGGCGATGAAATCAACATTGTCTGCATACAGTGACAAACACAGCCTGTCATCCCGAGGCAAGGAGAGAGAGAAAACATGAGAGCGTGGGGAGAATTTTGGTTGTACAACCCCAGACCTGGTAGCAGGAGGCACCTCCAGTCCACCATCAGAGCTGGACTCTTCCTCTCTTCCTCTTCCTCTAGGTCTTGCTGTGGGGTCCATGCCATCACAAGAGGATGTGCAGGCCCTGTCTGTGTCACCGGCTTCCTACACAGTGGTGCAGGCACTTCAGAACAGTCCTCATGGATGCCACCTGGACTTGCATCCCCAGAGATACCAGAGTCTCCAGACTTGTCATGGCTACTTCGTGGCGCTTGCTGCTGCAGAACCTTTGATGTTAATAAGTACATTTAACACTATGTCTAAGTAATGTACATAGAAATATAAGGGAGTGGTGGAAAGAGTCAATGTTTTTCCAAAAATCATGCCTCTAGATACAAGTAAAGGTGATGCTTTAGCCACTGTTAAACCAGAAAACTTACTCACTCATAAAACGTAATTTTATGTATGTATGCCAGAGCAGTGATCCACGCTTATTTTTATATATATTGTTTAATGCCATCATTTCATTCACTGTTTACACCATTTCATAAATTCACTCATTTATTAATTGTGTGTTTAGGTACTGTTCACTTACCCATGCATCCTTTCATCTAATTATTCATTGATTTAATGATCAATGCATTCCTGAGAATACAGATCCATGCATTTCATTATTTATTAATCTTCCTTGCCTCCCCTTATCTGTTCTTTTCCCTCCTACAAACTTAACTTTCTTGTACATTTCATGCACTCGTGTCTTTATTTCTTTACCCATGTGTATATTTATACAGCTGTGTGGTCTTTAGTCTGGCTGTTCTTTTACTCATGATAGCTTTTAACTGTTCATTAATCTATGACAGCTGTTCTCAACCTTTTTTTGTCCATAGCCAAAAATTTTAAATCATGTTGGCTTTGCAACCCAAACGGTACCATTACCTACTCAGCATCCCATTAAATTGCCCCAGACTTACAGCATCGTATTACAAAAATAAAATAAAATATAGACACAACTGCCCAAATTCTTTCAGTTTTATTTCTTCCTGAATGAAGTTAAACTGTTGAATATGCAGAGCTATGCACTTGGTTATTTTGGAGTTCATGACCCATCAGAAAGCTGTTGCAACCCTTGTTTTGACAACCCATTTTATGCATTCATTCCTTCTCACCACATACCTGCTGGGGAGGGAGAGGTGCAACTGGCCGGGATAACCTCTGGATGCACTCCTCTAGAAAGATTGAGCCTTCTTCTGCGTGGGCCGGTGAAGCATTGCCAGGCTGGTGAGCGTCCAATGTGGACAGCAGGCGCCATGCTGCTGTGGGGGAGAACCTGGGTATTTCAAGCTGCTTCTTGGGCAGTGTTGGTCTCAGCTGTAGCGCAATGCTACCACCAGTTTCTTCATCAGGCTCATCACTGGACAGGCTGCAGGGTGCACGTGGCACCTGCAAGCTTGCTGCAAACCGGTCCACTGCCTCATGCTCACCATGTTCCATTCCAAAGTAGAATGTCTTGACAGGCACACCATGACGCCTCTCTTGCTGCACGGTGGCCGCTGGTGGAATGCTAGAACAGACATACAATCACAAACACATGAAACAAAATGTGTTGTTAGTTAACAATACAACAGAAATTGCGAGTCTGAGGTTCTCAAAGCAGTAAATATTACAAGGGAACCAGCTGGTTAATGGCACAAAGAAGCTACTTGATTTGTTGGGTGGACGAGTGTTTAACAGAAGACTTATAATGTACACGGGTTCCTTGCATAAAGGAGCTGCTTGATTTGTTAGCCAGATGGCTGTATAAGGAAGACTTCACAATTGCAGTTATTATCTGTGAATGGTTTGTCAGGTCAGTTGATGATTCATCCACACTTCCCTTAGCGCAGAAAAGTTACTGGTAGAAATTAACCACCTTGTCAATTTGTTGTTTTATGAAGTTCTCATTGCATTGTTAATGAAGATACACATACAAGTCTTCTGAGTGATAACACCATTCAGACTGATATATTTACTGACATTTCACACGAGCTTGCCATAACCATCTTCAGCATTAACGAAAAGATGATTCATAAATTATTTTATCACATCACAGGGAATACTGAGGTTATCTGACACTGAACAATTGAATAAAATGATTATGTATGGTGAAAGGCTTGTAGAGTAAGCAGTTACATACTATTTCAAGTTACTTTTCAAGGCAGTTTACTGGGATAGACTGCGGAAACTCACGGCAAAGCTCAGTGATGATAGCCAATGTACTGATTCAGGCTCCATGACTACAGATGCATCTAACTCCCAACATGACAGTTTTTTTTTCAAGACACTGCATATATAAGTATAAGGCACACCTAATACATGCTACAGCAAAATTTGCTAATTAACTCACACGGGACCAAACAGGTGCCAAATTATTGAATATTCCAGACTATCAGACAGTACCTCTACTGACCTAAGTTGGTACACGATAATTTTTTGTTAGTGCTCCTGTACTTCGGCTGTACAACTCCTCAGAGCAGTCATTCCATTTGGATATCTCCTTCACCTGCTGGTTCAGGGTCACCAGGATCCTCTTCTGTGTTTTATATAGTCTTCATAGTTGAAGACGATGGAGCAGAAGACAAGGGGCAAGGAGATACCACAGTGGTTGTTCCATTAATTAGTAGATTTTTAATGTCCAATTTATTTTCCTTTTTGAAAAATGACTTGTTTACTCGTTACGTGTTCTGATTGTAAGTTATTTGACTTTGTAGATATGCAAAATATGTCTCACACAGGCTTTTAAACAAATATGTTATCACGAATGTAAACTGGAAACCATGCAAATTATTGACATGTCCTATGCCAACAACTTAGCACAAAGAATGAATAAAGTGATTGATTGGTTGATATAGACACTCCTGGAGGCGTTTTTTGAACATGTCTCTGTTTCAGTAATGAAGCTTTTATCTGGTAACAAGCAAAACTTCCAGTCTAGGGACTACTCTCTTCAAACCGCCAGATTATCAGACATCAGATTAAGGGAATCGTGCTGTACTTAGTTTGTCATCTTTTGGCTTTGTGCAGTCTATACGCACAGTTTCAGAGAAACTTGCTGCCTGAATATAAATTTCTGTAATCTTTATCAGTTGCAATCTGTTGCATACAACATCAAATCAATCAGAACAAATTGTATATTCCCTTGACACAACTGTTTTACTAAAGACTCATAAAAGCTTTATAATTACCGTACACTACATAAATATTCCAATGACAAGACTTCAAAATGGTCCATTGAGACCAAAACATGTAGTCCAAATAATGATAAATTTTATAAGTTTGCAATAAAATAGTTCTGTCAAAGGAATATATTCTCTGATGGATTTAATTTTTCAGTGCTCTGAAAATCTCAACTCTCACATTACTACAACTTTCATTAATATATGTATGTTTTTACACCAGAACTGAGTCAAGCTCTAAACACATACATCTCCCAGTGTGTGTCAGGGTCCTTTTTGGGTTCCTGCTTCTTGCGGGATGGCAACTGAGGAGCAGGGTTCACGCGCAGACGTGGTAATGGTGATTCTGCCTTTGTGTTGGGTTCTCTACTCACAGTCACCTCCCCAACAGGGGCTTCCCGTACCAATCCTGAAGGGAGGCCTGAACGAAGCCTTCGCGCAGCTTGAAGGAGTTCCGTCTGCAAACAAGAAATGGCAAGTGTGATAAATAAAGAAAGAACATGTCATGAATGCTTCTGAGCCACAATCATCACCCTTTAAGCGAAGGTTTTACCAAAGATTATCATGTCTTAAAATCTTAATAAGCCATGATCTGGTGTATCCAAAGCTGAGCACTGGCAGGAAAAAATATGCTAGTGACATCTGGTACACAAACTTGACCACACAAAGAAGAAAAAGGAGGAGGAGAAAAAAAAAGAGAGAGACAGAAGGAAAAATAAAGGAAAAAGAAAATCAAAAGGTAAAGGAAAAAAAGAAAACCAAGAGAAACGAAACAGGGACAGGGGTGGGGGGGGGGGGGGGGGGGAGAGGTGGTGGTGGTGGTGTGGTGGTACATTTGAGCTCAAATGCATTTCTTGTTGAGGCTTTTGTGGATATATGTTTATATCAACAATAAAGGTTTTAACCCACTAGTGCAGAATTAAAATCATTTTTACAGCTGTAAAATAACTCTCCTTTTGCTTTATGCTGGTACTGGTGTGCTCAAAAAAAGGGTAAAAATGAGAGAAATATGGCAAAACAAAAGAAGAAAATTCAAATATCAGTAGACTAAGATAATGTCATCACTGCAAAGGCATGGATATGCTAGGAAACACTATATTAACTTGAAGCAGAGGTGCACAAATCCCAGATGCCAGGTTACCATGGTGACTAAATTTTGTATGGTGCATCTAATATCTGTGGGTCCTCAGTATCGACTTGCTTCGTGTCACTCTTCTGACCCCTAAAATGTTGATGTGGTTCCTAGATTTCAGGAAAATTTGTTCACCCCTGCTCTCAAGTATCATGAGATTTGATGACCAATTGCAAATATTTACATTTCTAGAATCAGTTCAGCAGTAGTGACAAACTGAATGTTCGACAGGGTAGACAAGAACAAGTACCCATTCTTCCTCCATCTGCAAACTGGCTTTGTATGGTGGTTAAATGACCACATCTTTTTGGAACAGCAAATATATTGCAGGACATTTACTATGTGACACTTTGGATTCTGACAGATGAGTCCCAACATTACTGCTGCCTGGATATCATATCATGTAGTTTGGTTGGCAGGTGCCAGTGTTTTGGAGGAACCTGCTGCCTCCATCTTCAATCACTTTTTTACCCTGAAGAAGGAGGCAGGAATCTGGTATGTACCTACCACACTAAATGCAGTCACATAGCCGAAGATGATAATCACGATATTTACTGTTACACTACTAAACTTGGGACTACATTACCTCTCTTGTTCACCTGTGCAGAATTTTGTCTTGTAATTTACTTTGTAAACAAAGGATATTTAGCAACTGTAACAGGGCATGGCCTTCCTGCTACATGTGCTCGTTCTGTGGGTTGCAGCCTTTCCCGTTTAATCAGCTGCGGCACTAACACTGTAGCATGAAGGCTGCTGGTCCCCTTGCAGTACGCATTCTCAGAACTGGCACTGAATAAAACACAGGACCCATAATCTTCCTCACAATCAAGGTACATCGAACACCAATTTTACATCACAGAGCAGAAGTCCATGTACAAGATCAGGATTTCCTGTGCTCTATTAACTGTTGTTTTGTTTCCATGTGCACGTTCACAAAAAAACAATGTGAAAAAAGTACCTGCCCAGGTTCAAGTTCACTGCCATGAACTGAATAAAGACAACAGTTACAGAAATTACCGAACTTGTGGCTCTGAAAGGTGCACACCTTTGTTTTGAAAGGCCAAGGTTTCAATGATGTTGCTGCAGTCCTGAGAACTAATATTCTCAAGCCTGATGCAAGGCATGGGACAGGTTTAAGCTTAAGCCAAACCCTGATACCATCAAACTTCTCTTGCGATAATACTCAACACTGTCATTTCCTCCTAATAATAGCCAGTTGCTTTCAATTTATTGACAATATTCTGTCTAGTGCTTGGTGGGAAACTTGAACCGAAGGACCTTTCTTTTGAATTTTCCTCTGCCACTTCTAAGCAGACTGACACTTTATATAATATTCATATAGAAGATTCAGTGCTCTAGTGGAAAATTATCCTTGTCCAGCACAAAGAGGACCTTGTCAAAACGGCAACAAAATTACTGCAACACATACACAACAATAAATGTACTCATTTTACAGCCACATGATCTGTTAACTCCTGTAACTAATATCTTTGGTCATTTTTTGTGGTCAGCTTCATTCTGAGTTGACCACCTTTTCTAGTTTCATTCAGTCAGCATGTGGACATTCAACCTAACACCTTAAGGAGTGCAGGAAAACTTGATGTTTCGTGTACCCTAAGTGTGAGGATTGTGGGCTTTATATTTATGTAGATGCAATTAATTCTGAAATACGTGTAAGACTGACAGAGCAAGTGGACCTGTGACTTTCACACTATGATACTATCACACCTGATGGAGTAGGAGTGCATGTAGCAGGAAGGGCGTAGCATAGCTTTCAATAATCTAACTGCATACATGGCATATACAGCTAACAACTAAAGATTTTATGCTTGTTGTTACTGCAATACTCAACACTCCATACTTCCCCCCCCCTCTCTCTCTCTGTGTATACATATACAGCAACATGAACCACAAGCCCCCTGACAGGCAAGTTTCTTAAAGTGTGCTTAATGATCTTTCCAGCAAAGCCAAAATTTAGCAGCTGTTATAAAACAACAAGAATGCTGGACAAAAGACACACACATGGGAGGATCATGAAGTTTCTGGAATTTAGTTGTATCAAGATAACCATACTTCCTACTAAAAAAGTTGTGTAAAGTTAACAGGGGTAGACCGTGTACACTATCTGTGGACAAAGTCGAACAGGTTGAGACACATTAGTGTACTGCAGTCGGTTGTGGAGAGGAAGTGTGTCACCAGTCCTAGTCACAATGTCTCAGTTTGAACAGTGGGTGAATATAAACTCCTTTCACAAACTAGGAAAATCAGCAGTAGAAACTCTCATAAACCACAATGCGGTTTATGGATATAAAGCTCTTAAAAATGTGCTGTGTATAACAGATACAACTGACTTAAAGAAGGTCATGGATCACTATAAGATGAGGAGTACAGTGGCAGGCCAGCAACATGAAGAAATCGTGAAAGTGTGGCCAAAGTATGCACAATGGCGACATCTGATCGGTGTGTCATCGCTGTACAGATAGGAAATGAAACAGGCATCACTTATGAATTGGCTCAGAGTATTCTGAGAGATGTGTCAATGTGGCATGTGTGTGTGCAAAATTTGTGCCAGGCATTCTGAAGGAAGGTGTTACTGAATGATGATAGGAAGGTGTTACTGAACTCTCAAATGATGAATACAAGAAGCAACCTCCTATCAAAGATTATTACTGGGAATGAAAGCTGGCTCTATGTCTATGATACTGAGAAAAACGTCCTCTGAATGGTACACCAAAATATCACCCCAAAATAAGAAATCATGGATCAAAGATTTCAGCATAAGATGAAGCTGATCACTTTTTTCAACCACCATTTGTTTGGCCCTCCAGGACAGACAGTGAATTATGCTTTTTGTAGCAAAGAACTGAAGCATTTGACAGATGCCATTTTGGGAGAAAAGGTCAGAAGAATGGAGAAACAATTGGATCCTGCACCACAACAATGTGCCTTGTTACAACTCCCTTGCAGGAAAGCAGTTTTTGTTGAAGAACCAAATTCCAACCATTCTCCCGGTCTCCTTTCTTGCAACTTCTGATTCTTCCCAAGACTCCTGACTGGGCTCAAGGGTCATAGCTGTGTGTCCATAGAAGAAATTCAAAAGAGCATGACAGCAGGTCTCACAACCATATGAAAGGAGGATTTGTAGATGAGCTTCTAGGAGAAAGTGTGCATGTGCAGAAGGGCAGTAATTCGAGGGTGACTACATTAGGTTTTATACATATCCTTGTTACTACAAATTCTGTCTGCATTCTGGCACTTTTTGATCCTCCCACAAACTTTACCTACACAAACCAATGCTGGAATTGTGTATATGAATCTAGAGATCAAGTTTAAAAATACAATCTTCTGAGATGACAGACCATGTAGTTTGGTAAATGGATATCAGTGTATAAGATGCACATGCTGCCTCCATTTACAGGTAGAAGATCTATCCTGCAAATGGAAAGAGGAGTTTCCTCCACATTGGTGCTATCTACTCGTACGTGTATCTACCACACCACAAGGCATCATATGTCAGAAGACTGCAATTTTCACAGTACTGACATGAGAATTTCAAAATCTAAACAAGAGGACTTTTAAATTGCTTGACTACCTTATCTGTTTGTTAGGCTTGAGTTAGAACTGAAGCACATGCTTTTTTTTATCAGCTCAAGTTGTTTTCCAAGCAGCAGAAGCACCTTCAGCAGCAGACAGTGACAAAAGAGTCAAAATCTCACCTGAAACTCTGGGGATGACAGGCTCCTCTGGATAGATGGAAGTGGTGAAAGTGGAGAGGGTGCAGTGCTGCTAGCATGCTCCTGTTCAAGCATCTGTGTATTGGCACCATTGGCTGTCTTTTTGGTCTCAGCACGAGTCTTGAAGAGTCTGACACGCCTCACAGGTGGATCTAGTGTGTCCCGATGACAGGAGTCTGGTGAAGAGCTGTCTTGACCATGTGACTCTGCAGGTGGTGCTGGAGCCTTGTACTTCTTCCGGGACCTACCAACAACAGATAAATAATCAACAATATAAAATTTAACAGATGACTAGTTTGTTTGTGAGAATCCACAGAAGTGGAAGCCAATACCTTCAAACAAACCATGTCTGATTTCAACTGAGACCCTTCTAACTCACATTCCACAGTAATCTAACACTACATAGCTTCTACATTTGATACAGTATCATTACAACAAATAGCTGCATGACAGTTCAGTCTAGTTTATAGAGTAAGTGCTGGTTGCAACTAGTAACAAATTCTACTGCTAGGTGAATCTGGAAACAATAACCTATCTGATGTCAGCTGTCACCATTTCCATGGAAAAGCCTGCATTTGCATCCCCTTCCCCAACACTGGATATTATGGTAACAATGTTAAACTTGACTAGATTGCATGGGAAGTGCAGTCCTTGGCATTTACCTAACACCCATTTTAACAATATCCTACCCCTTCTGATCTCTCTTCTTGTTTTGTCATGTGTGCCACATGGCACTATATTCTAACCAAAGACATAAGGTAAAAAACATAAATAATAATACTCCTTCAACTCATCTTAACTAACCTCCTCCACGTACCTCTGTAGTATATCGACCTTCCTTGCAACTTGACAGTCATGCATCTTATCAAGAAATCCCCTCCTGTTGCAAAACCCATGGGTCTGTCACATCACAAATGATCACCATCAGACCCTTCACTAAACCAGTCATAATATCACAACCAGTCATCATCAGACCCTATACTGAACCTGTTATAGTATCACAATCAATCACCATCAGACCATATACTGAACCTGTTATAGTATCACAATCAATCACCATCAGACCCTATACTGAACCTGTTATCATATCACAATCACCATCAGACCCTATACTGAACCTGTTATATCACAATCAATCACCATCAGACCCTATACTGAACCTGTTATATCACAATCAATCACCATCAGACCATATACTGAACCTGTTATAGTATCACAATCAATCACCATTACACCCTATATTGAACCTGTTATCATATCACAATCAATCACCATTACACCCTATATTGAACTTGTTATCATATCACAATCAATCACCATTACACCCTATATTGAACTTGTTATCATATCACAATCAATCACCATCAAACCCTATACTGAACCTGTTATAGTATCACAATCAATCACCATTACACCCTATATTGAACCTGTTATCATATCACAATCAATCACCATTAAACCCTATACTGAACTTGTTATCATATCACAATCAATCACCATTACACCCTATATTGAACTTGTTATCATATCACAATCAATCACCATTACACCCTATATTGAACTTGTTATCATATCACAATCAATCACCATCAAACCCTATACTGAACCTGTTATCACAATGATTCACCATCAGACCCTATAATGAACCCGTTATCACAATGATTCACCATCAGATCCTATACAGAACTGGTTATCATATCACAATCATTTACCATCACACCCTATATTGAACCTGTTATCAACCCGTCTTTAACTTTGCATCTAAAAATTTATCCCTTTTATATCCAGCCCTTCATTGCCACATAACAATTTGCAATGTCCAGTTTTCAGTACTACTGTTTCATATTCTGGAAGTTCAACGCTGAAATCTGTTTCTGAGCAGTGACTATCCTGACTGAGATTTTACATATTTTTCTCTCATACCTCATAAAAATGATGGACAACATGTCAAGGTTGCTTCCGTCGACATATTTCCAGTTTTCAACATTAAACAGGTTTTGCTACACATAGAGTCATTAAACAATAAATATAGCCAGAGTAAGGATGAGAGATAAATGTACATGTGGATACAAAGCCATCTTCATGACTATACAGTTTAAAGAAAAGTCATGGTGGTAATACAATTTTGGTGAATTCCTTGCAGCATGTTACCGTCTGTGAGCTAGTACCTGGAGATACGCTGCTTGGCAGGGCTGTCACTATGGTTTGAATGTGGAAACCTCAGGTCAGGTTCACTCCCAAACCGTTTGCTCAGTCCCTCGCCATTTCCACTGGGTGTTTATGGGATGGGGGCTGATGGGTAGACGTGCTGCGAGTCCTATACATACGCCCCCTACCACCTGGTGGACTCTGTAACAGTGTGGTCACATTCACAATTCTGAATTACAGAAATATCTGAAGCGACACAGTTAAACTGAGAAATTGGTGCTCACATTGCCTCAATTATACCCACAATTTCCCACCACAGGCTCCTCATGACCTTCACTATACAGTCAAACTCCACTTCAGAGGTTCTGTACCTCTTCTGCTGCCACACTTCTGTAGATATGATGAACAAAGATGACAAAGAGACTCTAAATACATTGGTTTCAAGCAATTTATCACCTTAAGTGATGCCAATTTTACACGCACAGCATTGTAGTTTGTATTCAAGACAATATTGTGTGACAAGACAAATTAAATAAATTTAAATGACATAGAGATGGATTTTATCAAAGATTAAATTTGACACGTTCAACTTTCAGTGCTGCCAGCATAAACATACACTTAAGGGCATGACCGGAACTGTATGGTGTATGGAATTTGCACAGGAAACTGAGGTCTCTTAAACAACAATAATATTTTCTTTAGTAGCCAAAATGGACAGAATTCACACACAGACAGCATTGTTCATGGCCTCTAGCAAGCAGATTTCCATTTGCATTCAGATCACACACAGCCAGCACGCACCTAACCTTCTAAAAAGAACACACTCTTCTACTTTGCAAAGGGCAAGTGTATTGTAGTATAGTGACAACCAGAGAGTTCAGATCTAGTGCATACCTGGTCATGTTTACTGAAGCTTTCTCCCAGTGGTAGAATATGTCGCCGGCCACTCAGTGTGCCACCATTCTGCAAGATTGCCCCATTGTCAGTGACCCGGAGCCGCTGGCCTGGAATGCGCTCTGGAAGGACCTTATTCTGGGGCGTCTTTACGCTCCGGACAGCATGAGGATCCCGTGGGAACGAATTGTTCCATGACTGACGCCCCTCAGCACGCTTGTGCACAGCCTGTGAGGTGGAGTTGCCCATACTGCTGTCAGCCAGGCCACATGCCTCATACCTGTGGTAACAAGGTTTCCTTTGAATTTGCTGTGTTTACTAGCTCTGTAAAATAATGAAAGGTTTTAATGAAATAACAGAAATAAACTAATTCACACATACATATGTATTTAACCCATCACAACTGCGGGGTCTAAGTGTGCAACAATCTTCTACAGTCCACATTTTCAGAAAAGTGCTGAAACAATTAGTGAAGGGGAGATACGGTGACATTTGCATTTTTTTAATGCAGCATGAAAAATAGTAGCATGATGATAAGAGGCATGTTTCAAGCTTGAAGTACTAATCATTTTTCAGAAATTAATTTTTCTAATATGGAGAATGCTGTTGTGGCTTTGTACTGAAGGATTTGGTGGACATGAATTGTAAATACAGCGTTTATAACCAACAAAATGTGTGTATTACACGATGGATGTTAAGCAGGGCTCTCTTGATTATCAAGCACTGTGCAGTAGGTTTAACAAGCAACAGGTTATTTGTTTGGGCCGCTGAAGCAACATCTGGGATGTCGCTGTTCCATGATACGAGGCAGTGGGAACTGCTGATTGTGAATGGTTGTAAATGTAAGAGCCCAATTTCTACTCTTATGGAATTTTTATGCTAGTGCCAAGATGAAACAAATACATCAATGTGCTCAGCGATTATGTTGAAAGATTATGATACTTTGGTTGAAATATATGAACTACACTTAATGTTGCAATGACTTTTCATTTAATTTTTGTGACCGAGGGCACTTTACTTAGTGAAGTCCTTTGTACATTACCATGAACATATACTTAAGTGTGACAATTGCATTTAATTCACATACTAGAAATTGGGCATTTTAATGATGAACCTTATTACAGTTTCTATCACACATCTACAAGTTATCATGTAAGTTTGATTTTCTTCCTAGTTAATAACACCCCCGCCCTAACTGGTTACATGAAGCAAGCTGTTTGAATACCACAATAAAATATTCCGGTACAATTATTTTCACTCAAGCAGTCATTCGAAAAATGAGGGAAATCTATGACATCACCACACTAATTGCATATACTGTACACTGTATCGAGATTTGAATTTTAGTTGGGGTACAAGATCATTCATAGAACGCTATACTAGGAAGGAAAGAAGCAGGATGGCGTGGTTGCTAGCAGGGGTGTGAAAACTAAGAGGCATTAGAAAAAAAAGATAAAGGAAGATGCCCATTATGTTCAGGTGAACAGGACGTCAAACAGATATTGCTGACCTGTTCAGAAACTAGAAAATGCAGAATTTCATGAAAATCCGTCCAGTGGAAGCCGAGTTTTTCCATGCGGAAAGACAGACATGACGAAGCTAACAGTAGCTTTTCGCAATGTTGCAAACGCGCCTAAAAATCCCTGCTGAGAAACGAACCCAGGTCACCCAGCCAGTAGTATAATTCCAGTACTGAGTGACCTACTCACTCGTGTCTGAGTGGCCCACGGTTAAAAATGGCTGTCCGCCACTGATCTAGAGGCTAGGTTACGAATGAGTGGAGCTATACCTCCACTGACCCACACGCCTGCCTTCATGGCACGCAAAGGGACAACTTTACTTACCATGGAAAAATAGGCCTACTGACAGAAGAACGTTTTCTTCACACAGAAACCATGAAAAGAGTGACCGAAGAATATTTTTGGTCATCTTAAGCCTTTTTCCTACAGGCCTATGTAAAGGATAGGTGGGAGGTTATACTACTCGTACAATGCCTGCTTGAGTCATCAATACAGCACGTGTTACTACTTCGGAGTTCAGATGTTCCGCGCTCTTTCAGTTGGCAGAGCGATCGTGCTGCACCCTGCTGGGTTCACGATGACTTAACACAGGTACGTGTTCTTGGATGTCAAATTCGATTCGGATAAATAAATATTTCGATTCGTTTTCTCACCTTATGTAACTTCGATTCTTTTGAAATCGTTAGGATGTAGACAACAAAAGATACATTGTACATTCAACACTGATGACAATTTGAGAGTATCATTGCAATTTTCGTCTGATAATACGTTTGTTTTTCTTGGCTTCCCACAATATGCAGCCATATCAGATTTCTCTCTATAACATACGGACATAACGCAAAATTCTGTACTGGTTATTTCTGTAACTTTGTATTAAAACCGTTTTCGTTCGGTGGGCACTGAACGAAATAAACACAATGCATCAGTTAACGTGACACAAGCCGAAGGAGTTAAGATTTCGTTCTTTGAATACATAAAGCTTTACCTTTACGCTCATTATGCACCAACACAACTTGAAGATTTGGCACAGCAGTAACTCTCCTTTAACTTCGAGTAATTTACTTTAATGAAAGGAGCCGGGATAGCTCAGTCGGCATAGGCTGTTTCTCTTATCCAAAACGTCCAGAGCAGCTGTGGGAACAACCATGCCTCGTATTCAGTGAATGCCGGCGACTCTTGCCTCGGGGGTAAAACGGCAGAAGCGTGAAGCTGACTACTCGCCTCCATATACTGCGAAGCTAAGAAGACATAAAGCGATACATCCACTGCCCCACGCGTCTTCAGGTTTGGTGCTTAATTTTGCAAAAGCAAAGTTCAATTACGAGGACGATCATAACCTACACTCTTCAGCTAGTACTCTTTGCAAGATCGGACGTGAGGCAAGCAAAGAACAAGGTAGCAAATGTCATGGATCACAGTACAGTACATACAACGTAACATCGTTCTGTGTTCGCGTAACCATTGTTGCAGTAGAAACGCAACAATGCATTCTGTCTGTTGTTGGGCTACATATCACTGTCAACTATATAAAAGTATTGAATGTTGCACAACAATGCTTTTATGACAAATTTATGTCGCCGGCAAAAATAAAACGTACGTAAGTCTTCATGTAAAGTAACCGACGCTGCACTGAAAATAATGTTCGTTTGCTCATGGCCTTCTTTAGACGTACAATTTGGCTAAATGGTTCGTAATGACAGACAAGTCGTTGCGCAGTTTCTCAGTTCTCAAGTTATGGGACGACAGCGCGAAAATCCCTTCTGTTTAAATATCGCGTAAACCGAAATACTTTCGGGGGGGGGGGAGTTTAGGTCACACAGAATATGTCTCATTTGGTGCTTTGGCAAGCAGTTGGCGAAAAAAAAAGACCAAAAACCTCGTCATATTCGTATGGAACAGCTCAACTGCCACAGGACGGACTTCCATCAAAATTCATATTTGGAATTGTTATAAAAATCTGTCGACGTATTCACACTTTGGTTAAAATCGGACAAAATAACAGACATTTCACATGACGACCTATGAGCATGGTCATCGATCTTTACACGATGTCGAAAGTCTGTAAGAAATGATAAACGTGATTTAAGAAAAAAGGAATAAGGACTGTCCTCAGTATACGGTGTATATGTATATCACAACGGACATACTCCATGCAAAAAAGTTTATTTTCCTTCAAAGTAATGTTCCTCGACTGCAACGACTTTCTACATTTTTAAGTGATCCATAACCGTGCATTGAACAACAAGGCATGATATTCAAACAAACAAACGCACATAAGTGTATGAAAGTGTATTATGCACACTGTATACCTCCTACATATTTCGGCCACTCATGTGGCCATCTTCAGGGACGTGCATTACAAAGAATACATACATCGAAATATTACAGAAGTTAATGGAGCCATTGAATATATGTACATAAAATATCAAATTAAGTTATAAACCAACCGATGCACACTCCACCGTAGTACTCCTCACCGCATAACACGTAGTACACTCCGCTCCACGCAAAAACATTTCATATGCTTTTAATACCACACGCCAGCAGTTCCACAATCTACCATCTACAGTGCTTTTATAATTTTACAACTTTTAGAGAATCTTTTTACAAGATTTTAACTTATGTTTCAAAGTGCAGATAGAATATTTTAAATCATGTGTTGAAGTGACTGTAGCTTTTAGCAATAAACCCCCCTGACGATGATCCTAGGATCGAAACACGTGTAGGGGTACAATTTTAACAATTTTATAATAAAGCTACTTAAAAAGTGGTTTTAGTGTGCATCGGTTGGTTTATAACTTAATTTAATATGACGAAGATGCACGGTGTCAACAGTGTGAAATAAAATATCAAATTTAAAAAAATATATGGTTTAAAAAATGTGATGTATAATAATATATAATACGATGGAGAACTTACGTAGAACCAATGCCACTATTTTGTTCAACAAAATGTGCCGGCTAAACCACCTGACGCCCCCAATATACAATCACAAATATTTTATCTGTATTTTCAGCTTTAACATATACTAGTACTTGGAACGATATAGTTTTTAAAATTTAATATTTTATATCTACGAATTGGATCCATTAACTTCTGTAATATTTCGATGTACGTATTATTTGTATCCCCTGAAGATGGCTATATGAGTGGCCGAAACATGTAGGAGGTATACAGTGTGTATAATACACTTTCATACACTTATGTGCATTTGTTGGTTTGAATATCTAACTCTACATCTTTCTAAGATGTCCACAGAGATATCGAAGGCGTCCAAACAACTGCATTTAATTCGACGGTTACATTCCACTCGATGCCCTCGATATTACGAAGTCTTCTTCCTCTGAAGACGATTTTTGCTTTGGGGGAAAAAAAAAAAGTTGGCTGGTGCAAGGTCGAACGAATAAGGCGGGTGAAATACCCACCGCGACACGATTCGGCAGGTAACGCTTCATTGTAAGAAAGAATAAACAACGGCATTGTGAGGAAGGAGGAACTAATCCCATTTCTCTCAAACTTTCGGCCTAGCCCTCCAAGTCCTCTTCAGTATCATTTCCAGCACCGATACGTACAATTCTCTGCTCACTGTTTCTCCTTCCGGCACAAATTCTTTGTGGGTCACACCCTGTTTCTTAAAAACAAGTAACCAACATAGTTTGGATCCTCGAATTTCAAGCGCGACGTTTTTGGGCCTCGGTGATGATTTCATTCTCCACTCCATGCCCTGAAATTTTGTTTCAGTATCGTACTGAAAAACCCAAGACTCGTCTCCATACGGATGCACTAACGAAACTGTGGACTCGTCTGACAGGTCTTCACAAATTGTGACTGTGGTCTTCGTTTTCTCAGTTGTGAGAATCTGTGGAACAAATGTCATGCAGATCCTCCTCGTTCAAACATCTTCATGAAGAATCCGATAAATCGCCTCCCGGGTAACATGCAGTTGATCCTCAATCAAGTTTAGGGCCACTCGAGAAGTTAATAGCCACACACTCCTTGGATCATCTTCAAGGTCGTCACGTCCCTCTTAGTCTTTTAAAACGTTCGAAGACACACGTACAGATTGACACTCACTTCCTCAAACATCTCCAAGCATTTCGCGTGTTTTTGTAGCTGTTTTTCCGAGTTTGTAACAAAACCTGATGTTCGCTTGCTACTCCGTGACAACAACGAAAAACAAACGTACGCGCGGAGCTGCTACGGACGACCTGATTGAGCCAGAACTTTCTTTTCGCTAATCCGTGGCGGCCATAACATGAAGAGAAACTGGCTACAAATGGTTTAGGCGCCAAAGCCTACTTTAACTCGTAACGGAGATAATGTTCTCTGTTACATACGAGATGAGGACGAGGAAGCAGCTGACAATCTAACAATAAGAACGGGGACGTGACGTATGAGGTAAGACCGAAGAAACACTTGTCGATCTCAAAAAACAAGTGAACATGGTCGACTCTAAACCAGTTGATAAGATATGGAGAAAACTTACAGGGTCAATAACACAGGGAATGCGCCGTTAGTGCTACTGTAGACATTTCCTAACTTATTTTTTACGGCTTTTGCTCTAAATATTTAGCGAGTTACATGCAAGATGCGACAACAAAGACGTATGTAGGTCTTAACGTCACGTTCGAAGCTACACAATCTGAGTTAGTGACATCATCGTTAAATAACCCACAAATAAATATGTCAACATTCACGTGAAGTGCCTCTTATTTTTATCCGATTTCAACAAAAAAATGGAATCTGTAAACACATTTTCGTAAAACTCCCTCATATAATATTTCATGGAAATCCCTTGACCGGTGCTCGAGTTGTTTATACAGACAGACAGACAGACATGGCAAACCTAACAGGCGCCATTTTGTAGCCTTTGTTTGTGTGTTAAAAAGCAGTACTGTAATAACTTACCATTACTCCATATTCCAGTTGACGTATCTTACGTCAGTGGTTGCAAATTCATTAATGAGAACTTTCTAATCTTGACGATATAGTTCGAAATTACAGTCTTAACGAATGCACTTCACGGTCGGCCGATTACAGCACTGCACAGTACGGTTTCCGTTTCAAGTGGTACAAAACAAATGAAGACACAATAACTCAAACAGAGATAAAACAAATGTCCAATGAAATGCAACTAACAGACACACGTAACCGTGCAAGGAGGACAGTTTGAGACTCTGCTAGACAAGAAACTGCCCCACTGCACCAATTACGTATCTTGCCAAAAGAATCGGGTTCCTGTCACACGGACTTAGAGTCTATACCCACTTCGTGAGAAAAGAAAATTCAACAAATCAGGTTGAAAACAAAATATTTGGTTCTAAGACGTAGAACTTTTTTTCTTCGAAACCTTTCTGTATTTTAAGTAGATGCAAGTGACAGAGGCGTAGCTGGGGGGGGGAGTGGTGCGGTCGCCTAGGGCAGTAAAGTCTAAGGAGCAGCAAAATGGGAGCAAAACGAATACTTTAAATGAAAAGAAAATATTGAGTTTCTGCGCTCGGCAATTTTAATTTATTGAGACGAGTAACAGAAAATACGACAAATAAATGTGATTTTTGAGAGTCCATAATTTCTGCTTGAGGCCGCCATTGTGATTACTCGTGCCGGGCGACAAAAAACCTAGCTACACCACGGGCAAGGGAAATTCGGTTGTGACTCCATGCAGTATGATACCGATAGTGACCCCATGTAGTATGATACCGATAGTGACTCCATGTAGTATGATACCGATAGTGTGACTGCATGTAGTATGATATCGATGGTGTGAATGCATGTAGCATGATATCGAGTGGACTCCACGTAGTGTGATATCAATAGTGTAACTCCATGTAGTGTGATATCAATAGTGTGACTCCACGTAGTGTGATATCAATAGTGTTACTCCATGCAGTGTAATATCAATAGTTTGACTCCATGTAGTGTGATAGCAGTAGTGTAACTCCATGTAGTGTGATATAAGTAGTATTATTCCACGTAGTGATATCAGTAGTGTGACTCCATGTGGTGTGATATCGATAGTGTTACTCCACGTAGTGTGATATCAGTAGTGTGACTCCATGTAGTGTGATAGCAGTAGTGTAACTCCATGTAGTGTGATATAAGTAGTATTACTACACGTAGTGTGATATCAGTAGTGTTACTCCACGTAGTGTGATATCAGTAGTGTGACTCCATGTGGTGTGATATCGATAGTGTTACTCCACGTAGTGTGATATCAGTAGTGTGATTCCACGTAGTGTAATATCAATAGTGTGACTCCACGTAGTGTGATATCGATAGTGTTACTCCACGTAGTGTGATATCAGTAGTGTGACTCCATGTGGTGTGATATCGATAGTGTTACTCCACGTAGTGTGATATCAGTAGTGTGACTCCATGTGGTGTGATATCGAAAGTGTTACTCCACGTAGTGTGATATCGATAGTGTGACTCCATGTAGTGTGATATCGATAGTGTTACTCCACGTAGTGTGATATCGATAGTGTTACTCCATGTAGTGTGATATCAGTAGTGTGACTCCATGTGGTGTGATATCGATAGTGTTACTCCAGTAGTGTGATATCAGTAGTGTGTACTCAGTAGTGTGATATCGATAGTGTTACTCCACGTAGTGTGATATGATAGTGTGACTCCATGTAGTGTGATATCGATAGTGTTACTCCACGTAGTGTGATATCGATAGTGTGACTCATGTGTGTGATATCGATATTGTTACTCCACGTAGTGTGATATCGATAGTGTTACTCCACGTAGTGTGATATCATAGTGTGACTCCATGTGGTGTGATATCGATAGTGTTACTCCACGTAGTGTGATATCAGTAGTGTGACTCCATGTGTGTGATATCGATAGTGTTACTCCACGTAGTGTGATATCGATAGTGTGACTCCAGTAGTGTGATATCGATAGTGTTACTCCACGTAGTGTGATATCGATAGTGTTACTCCACGTAGTGTGATATCAGTAGTGTGACTCCATGTGGTGTGATATCGATAGTGTTACTCCACGTAGTGTGATATCGATAGTGTGACTCCATGTAGTGTATATCGATTAGTGTTACTCCAGTAGTGTGATATCGATAGTGTTACTCCACTAGTGTGTATATCGATAGTGTACTCCATGTAGTGTGATATCGATAGTGTTACTCCACGTAGTGTGATATCAGTAGTGTGACTCCATGTGGTGTGATATCGATAGTGTTATCTCCACGTAGTTGATATCGATAGTGTTACTCCACGTAGTGTGATATCAGTAGTGTGACTCCATGTGGTGTGATATCGATAGTGTTACTCCACGTAGTGTGATATCAGTAGTGTGACTCCATGTGGTGTGATATCGATAGTGTTACTCCACGTAGTGTGATATCGATAGTGTGACTCCATGTAGTGTGATATCGATAGTGTTACTCCACGTAGTGTGATATCGATAGTGTTACTCCACGTAGTGTGATATCAGCAGTGTGACTCCATGTGGTGTGATATCGATAGTGTTACTCCACGTAGTGTGATATCAGTAGTGTGACTCCATGTGGTGTGATATCGATAGTGTTACTCCACGTAGTGTGATATCGATAGTGTGACTCCATGTAGTGTGATATCGATAGTGTTACTCCACGTAGTGTGATATCGATAGTGTGACTCCATGTGGTGTGATATCGATAGTGTTACTCCACGTAGTGTGATATCGATAGTGTGACTCCACGTAGTGTGATTCAGTAGTGATTCCACGTAGTGTGATATCAGTAGTGTGATCGTAGTGTTACTCAGTAGTTGATATCGTAGTGTGATTCCACGTAGTGTGATATCAGTAGTGTAACTCCATGTAGTGTGATATCATATGTGTTACTCCACGTAGTGTGATATCAGTAGTGTTACTCCACGTGTGTGATTCAGTGTGTTACTCCACGTAGTGTAGATCAGTGTGTACTCCAGTAGTGTGAACTGTGATATCAGTAGTGTTGATCTCCAGTAGTGTGATATCAGTAGTTGTTACTCCACGTAGTGTGATATCAGTAGTGTGACTCCACGTAGTGTGATATCGATAGTGTTACTCCACGTAGTGTGATATCAGTAGTGTGACTCCACGTAGTGTGATATCGATAGTGTTACTCCACGTAGTGTGATATCAGTAGTGTGTTACTCCACGTAGTGTGATATCAGTAGTGTTACTCCACGTAGTGTGATATCAGTAGTGTACTCCACGTAGGTGTGATATCAGTAGTGTGATATCAGTATGATTCCACGTAGTGTGATATCAGTAGTGTATTCCACGTAGTGTGATATCAGTAGTGTTACTCCACGTAGTGTGATATCAGTAGTGTTATCCACGTAGTGTGATATCAGTAGTGTGTACTCCAGTAGTGTGTAGATGTGATATCAGTAGTGTTACTCCACGTAGTGTGATATCAGTAGTGTTACTCCACGTAGTGTGATATCGTAGTTGTTACTCCACGTAGTGTGATATCAGTAGTGTGACTCCACGTAGTGTGATATCGATAGTGTACTCCACGTAGTGTGTATCATTGCTGTATGTTCAGTTGTGTGGATATCATAGTGTTACTCCACGTAGTGTGATATCAGTAGTGTTACTCCAGTAGTGTGATATCGTAGTGTTACTCCACGTAGTGTGATATCAGTAGTGTGATTCCATGTAGTGTGATATCAGTAGTGTTACTCCACGTAGTGTGATATCGTAGTTATCAAGTTGATATAGTGTGTACTCCACGTAGTGTGATATCGATAGTGTTACTCCACGTAGTGTGATATCGTAGTGTTCTCGAGTGTGATATCAGTAGTGTGTATATCCATGTAGTGTGATATCGACGTAGTGTGACTCAGTAGTGTGATATCGTAGTGTATATCCAGTATAGTTGTGATATCAGTAGTGTGATCCACATGTAGTGTGATATCGTATAGTGTTACTCCACGTAGTGTGATATCAGTAGTGTTACTCCACGTAGTGTGATATCGTAGTGTTACTCCACGTAGTGTGATATCAGTAGTGTTACTCCACGTAGTGTGATATCGATAGTGTACTCCACGTAGTGTGATATCGATAGTGTTACTCCACGTAGTGTGATATCAGTAGTGTTACTCCACGTAGTGTGATATCAGATAGTGTTACTCCACGTAGTGTGATATCTGTAGTGTTACTCCACGTAGTGTGATATCAGTAGTGTGATTCAGTAGTGTGATTCCACGTAGTGTGATTCCACGTAGTGTGATTATCAGTAGTGTTACTCCACGTAGTGTGATATCAGTAGTGTTGATCCACGTAGTGTGATATCAGTAGTGTAATTCCATGTAGTGTGATATCAGTAGTGTTACTCCACGTAGTGTGATATCAGTAGTGTTACTCCACGTAGTGTGATATCAGTAGTGTTACTCCACGTAGTGTGATATCAGTAGTGTGATTCCACGTAGTGTGATTCATGTAGTGTGATATCAGTAGTGTTACTCACGTAGTGTATATCAGTAGTGTGATATCAGTAGTGTGATTCCATGTAGTGTGATATCAGTAGTGTTACTCCACGTAGTGTGATATCGATAGTGTTACTCCACGTAGTGTGATATCAGTAGTGTTACTCCACGTAGTGTGATATCGTAGTGTGACTCCACGTAGTGTGATATCGATAGTGTTACTCCACGTAGTGTGATATCAGTAGTGTTACTCCACGTAGTGTGATATCGATAGTGTTACTCCACGTAGTGTGATATCAGTAGTGTGATTCCATGTAGTGTGATATCAGTAGTGTTACTCCACGTAGTGTGATATCGATAGTGTTACTCCACTGTAGTGTGATATCAGTAGTGTTACTCAACGTAGTGTGATATCGATAGTGTTACTCCACGTAGTGTGATTATCAGTAGTGTTACTCCACGTAGTGTGATATCAGTAGTGTTACTCCACGTAGTGTGATTATCGATAGTTACTCCAGTGAGTGTGATATCAGTAGTGTTACTCCACGTAGTGTGATATCAGTAGTGTGATTCCACGTAGTGTGATATCAGTAGTGTTACTCCACGTAGTGTTGATATCAGTAGTGTTACTCCACGTAGTGTGATATCGTAGTGTTACTCCACGTAGTGTGATATCAGTAGTGTGATCCATGTAGTGTGATATCAGTAGTGTTACTCCACGTAGTGTGATATCAGTAGTGTGATTCCATGTAGTGTGATATCAGTAGTGTTACTCCACGTAGTGTGATATCATAGTGTTACTCCACGTAGTGTGATATCAGTAGTGTTACTCCACGCAGTGTGATATCAGTAGTGTTACTCCACGTAGTGTGATATCAGTAGTGTTACTCCACGTAGTGTGATATCCCAGGTCGTTACAAACACAAATCTATCGAAGATTACAATATTTACTTCCACGTATTATAAAGGTCAAAGGAATTTAAATTTCATTTTCCTTTACATGGTTTGAGTAGAGAGCAAAAGTGCTACATGTCTTAAAGATGTTTTATCGTTTTATGAAACAACTGTGCTGTATAGTGTAAGGGAATAGTAAACCGTCTTGATAAACACTTCTAGCAAAAGACAGCTGAATACAGAACATATGAGTACATTAATATGTTGATATCCTGTTATTGTAAGGTTATCGGTCTGTCGTGTCTGACGTGTTTTGAAGAAAGCGTGGGCGTATGAAAAGTCTTTGGTCTTGGTAGTGCCTTGGATGTAGCTGTATCTACGTTAGCTCTAATGAACTATGTTATAACACTGTATATGTCATTATGTTTGTTTACACGTCCTGTTTTCATGCATGGTCGTCCGATTATGTTGCTAAAAACCCGTGGCTGTGGTAAGTCTGTGGCTCTTACTAATTATATTCAAAGGCTTCTGAAGGTTCTTCACAGCAGAATAAACGTACCTTTAATCAAGAACGGACGAAAATGACCAAAACATTTTTGAGTGATTTTGCTACTTTCAGTTAAATGTGAGGCCTATATGTGCCACTAATAGGCCTAATTCACTTCTTTACGGTGTGGCCCGCTCTTAGAAAAAACGCAACTTCAGTCTTACAGGCAAATAAACATTAAATTCACGCGCAACTATTCACTGTTAGTTGATACTTAGGCACATTCAGATTGGAGAGAAATTGACACTATATGAGTCATGAATAAATAACCAACATTAAGAACGAAGTGTCCACACACATGTCATCATTGCCACAAGAAGCAGAGAGTGTCATCACTGCACCTGACTTTAAGGGAAGGTAATGAGAATAGCATAAAATAACATTAAGACAATCACGAAGGGGATAAAACGAAAATTCATATAAATTTGATATTGATACAATATCCGAATAGGGGAAAAATGATGATAAAATTAAGTTACTGATAACAACTGACTTTGCAAGACCTGCGGTTCTCACAATATTAGATACGTAAACCATACAAACTGCCGAAACATGAGTACTGTTTTACACCAACCAAATGTACTTATTTATTAAAGAACACTAAAATATTCTTTAAAAAATTAGATAAAAAACCACCTACATATGTTTCGGCTTATCGATAAGCCATCTTCAGGGGGTGTCACAACTGCTAATTTTTAAAAAACACGTACACATATTGGTCCTCTGTTGAGGAGTATAGTCATCACCATGTCTCACTAGACTTTCACCACTTATTATGTGAACAAATGCGTTCCAAAAAGCACTTTCTAATAATTGTACCCTTTACAAATATACCGTCTTCACCCTCACTATTGTCTGTAGTGTCACTTTTGTGGTTTAAAAAGTATGTTAAAATGTAGATATATATATACATATTGACAGAGCCTTCACTTCATCTTATAATTTCTTGACCTCTAATTATTACAGAAGTACAGTACCAGGCTCCTCCAACGTACCTACACAAAAATGCAGCGACATATTTTCCAACATAACCAACATGACGCCTATGCCACTACAATTTAACTTCTAATTCAACAGACGATAAGTGACACCACAGGCACAAAGTGAAGGCTGTGACAATATATGTACAGGGCATACAGAAAAGAATGGTGCGGTTTTAATAGTGTTCACTATTAAAACCGCACCATTCTTCTGTGTATGCCCTGTATATATCTCTACATTTTAACATCCTCTTTAAACCACAAAAGTGACACTACAGACAATAGTGAGGGTGAAGACGGTATATTTGTAAAGGTACAATTATTAGAAAGTGCTTTTTAGAACGCATTTGTTCACATAATAAGTGGTGAAAGTCTAGTGAGACATGGTGATGACTATACTCCTCAACAGAGGACCAATATGTGTACGTCTTTTTAAAAATTAGCAGTTGTGACACCCCCCTGAAGATGGCTTATCGATAAGCCGAAACATATGTAGGGGGTTTTTATCTAATTTTTAAAGAATATTTTAGTGTTCTTTAAATAAATAAGTGCATTTGGTTGGTGTAAAACAGTATTATTGTTCAAAAATGCACGGTGATATTAAAATAAAGTTGCCGAAACATGTAACTGAGCCATAATGAAATGGTGTCTTTAAAGGACTCAAAACCTTAAAACCGATGCATAAGTTACTTCCAATGTGCCGATAAGTATCTGAAATCGATCTAGACGCAAATATTGTACATACAAAGGCAGGAGGAATTCCACTACGAAGCATGCACATTCCTAGTTCCAGGCTGCGGAGTAAGGAAACAATACACTAACGGTATCCCTCATCACATGTGAAAGATGAGTTTCACTTGTTTCCTCACACGGGCCCGCCATTGTCCAGAGAACAATGCGATTAGAAAGTGCACAGATAAGAGATGCAAACAAATGAACGTCGTCTCTCTCTTCGATCCCGTGGCCTACTTCAACTATCAGTTTTTTCGTTAGCCCACAGATCAAACAGCCGCCCATCTGTGCGTGTCTATCAGAAACAGACTGCATTCACTCACAATCGTTTCATGCTTGTAAACAAGCTACGAAGTTTACAGTTGGACATACTTCCGAATTCGTGTAGACACTGACAGACAATTTCTGTGACAAGGAAAAGAAGAGAACTACCAATGTACGTGGTCATTTAAATGATAATCATAACAAGATATTGTCCAGACAAGGTTCATACGGCATAGTGAGAAATATTTTTAGGTTACAGATATTTCAGTCTACATTACAGGCCATTAACAACACAAAGACATAACACGATCATTCATATCACTGTACCAAATATCTCTATCCATAATGGAGCCATCTATGGAGAAATGTTAAAAACTGTGTAACAGGTACTTAATTTGGTGACGAATTTCGAACATCGTGCCGCGAAATAAAGTTATGTCTGGAAATCGGGCAGGTGTGTACTAGTTACTAACTTATCATGTCCACTGGCCTGTCTCTTCGCAGGACGCTGTTGAAGAAAAGAATGTGTTTGTTTATATTGCTCATACCGTGCACTGCCCATAATGAAATCACACAATATTCAGTGCAACAGAATGCACTCTATTGTTTCCAGATATTCTATATTACAGTATCTTGTTGATCAATCCTACATGTTTCGATCGCTCATGGGATCATCATCAGGGAATCACATTAAAGTCACAGCTCACAAAACTGAACTAGCAATACATGTACACAATAAAAAGATGTAAAAAAAGTCAACCAGTTCAAATGTAGGCGTTTGTTGTGTAATGGATAGTACACCAGGGATCAATTACACAACAAATCGCCTACATCTTAACAGATCGACTTTTTATATCTTTCTAATATGTATATGGATTGCTAGTTCAGTTTTGTGAAATGTTACTTTGATATGAATCCCTGATGATGATCCCATGAGGGGTCGAAACGTGTAGGATTGATCAACAAGATATTATAATATATAATATCTGGAAACAACCGAGTGCATTTTTTTGAAAAGAATGTGTCTTAAGTGTAGAGTCTCTAATCTTCTCACTTCCTCACTCTTCGCCATTATCAACATGCTTACGTCACTGAACATTGAAAAGGTTTACATTCTTCTTCCCGCACTTCATGAATACTGTATTGATTTTTTCCCCCGTTTTGTATGTATGTATCTGCAATTAAAATTGTAAAAAAGCGAAAAAGAACGTTTCCGGGACACATGTTATGTCGGCCATTCTTGACTTAATATGGTTTAAAGTATACTGTAATGCTGAGCACAATAAGGACGTAATAACAGGTCTGCAGCACAAAGACGTGCCTGCACTCTTGCGTCAGAAATTGGAACACTGAACTGCTGATTGAACCACGCCCAAAGCGGACAACAGTGGAACCTTTCGAGGTAGACGTGTGGAAATGTGAACTGACTCCTCGTAATCACGTAGGCTATGTATCGGTGGTGAACATTTCTTTTTCCACAACGCTCAATTTAACAAGTTCGAAGTTGAAACCCGATGGCAAGCCAAGTAAGAAATATGAAACACGTATTTTATTCAATGCTACATGCTGAAACTTTCACCACAAAGGCATTCTCTTGCCCTTTGGCGTGTTCGCTCATCTATAAATCCTAGCAACTAAGCTACAATCAACGCTTGAATATAGCGCTCTTACTAGGATACAGAGCAAACACTATGTGGAATACAGGTTTCCGGTTTTGGTATATGGAATTTAAATTATACAAAATACAATTTTGTCTAGCTTGTACATGGTTCCACAGCCTAACAGAAACTGCGCATGAGCAGAACAGGCATGCTAATGCTCGTACCCTCACACAGACATTTCTTCTTATACAGCAGTTAAAATTTTCTTAGCTAAACGAAAAACACAACGGCTCGACAATTTTCATAAAACTCCATGATATTATGTTCCAGGAAGCTGCACTCAGCCGTCGTCAAGTTCTTTCCCTGCAGGCTTGTGACAACAGGTGCTCCATTACAGCCTTACTAGGAACGGCCCCGTCTTACAGCGCGCTTATAATACGCACGCGCCAATCCACGGCGTCTCTGCTCTGACTACGGTTTTCACACATAACTCTTCAATTCATGTGTTCGTGTGCCGTATATTATAGCCCTATAGCGTGCTATGAATTCACACTATCATTTGAGACGTCATAGATTCTTATCGGCAAAGTAGGGCGCTGCAATGTCCACAGAATAATAGGTAAACCAACCTCTTGACTGCTTCGTAACTGCCATCTGGCGTATCAGCGAACAACTTCACTTCTGACAATTCACAGAACAAGTGAGTCATAGGCTATAACGAAGATTTCGTTGGGCATTTTCCATTGTCCTAAAATACGCACTGTTTCGGGAATTAAGAACCTGAATATGGGAATATAATTCCCGAAACGTCGTGTATGTTACGCACCACACTTCAGACAAGGGATAATGTCCAACGGCATAAGGGAATACGGTTCTCGAGTTGTTACATGTGTAGAGACAGTGTGATTTCACAGGCACTCGGCACGTATGTAAATGCACCTAAATATGACAGCTACAAAATTAATCATTCTTCTTCCTAGCTAGAAAGTGTTACGTTCGCAGTCAACAATGTCATCGCTATTAACGCAAGGAGGCATGAGACGATCCACATGTTTACCCATCTTACTGCTGCGCGAAGTGCTTCAGGCGGCGCAAGAAATGTGCGGCTATTTCGTACAGCAAGAAGTCGGTCGTTCACGGTAATTCATTCTGGAAGTCAATCATCTATTCCGTCCGTCACACAGGTGGAGTTCCACTTGCTACCGCTGCTCGGTTCAAGCTAGTGGCATTCGCGCTGCTGCCAGCAAGCAGCACAGTTAACAAGTAGGCTAAGCTAGAATGTATGAAGTCCCACGTGACATTGCGCAAGGATCTCGTTAAATATTCGGAGAATCACACGTTTTACATTATTTATGAGTATCAAAAGTTAGCATTCTAAATAACTCCCTCCACTGAGCAAAGTCATCCTTCAGAAGCTAATGGCCGCTTAGCTCTCAAGAACTTCTCGTCATTTACAGAACCCGACGGTTCATTTCCGTGTTCGTAATAGCCCGAAACTGAGCTATATCAATCCACTTCACACCCTCCCACTACGTTTATTCAACATTTATTTTAATATTATCTTTCGTTCTAAGCCTAGGTCTTCCAAAAGGTCTGATCCCTCTACGTTTTCCGACCAAAACTTTTGACCACATTACTGACGCCTCCCTGCCTATCTCACTCCCATTGATTTGCTCATCCTAGTAATGTTTGGTAAGTAAAGGTAAAGGTTGCCGTAGAACAGGCCATGAAGGCCCAGAGGGGGAGTAGGGATATAGCTCTATTCTTCCTGTAACCTCGGCGCTAGATAGGGGTGGGCTGTTAAAGCCACGCCCCGGCAGCTTTACCCCCGGGGAAAAAAACCCGGTACCCCTTGTAAAAGAGGCTGGGTGGGGCCCAGGGATGGTCAGGACGGGTGCGGAAAAGATCACCCCCACCGGGATTTGATCATCGGACCGTTCAGCCCGTAGCGAGTCGCTATACCTAATACGCTATCCAGCAATGTTTGGTACGCATAAAAACTATGAATATAGCACTAACAAATCGAAAATGTGGAGATAATAACATACTTTACGCGTCAAAAGTGTTAAATTCCTAACCTGTTTTGTTTGAAACAGGATTATTAGGGACTAACACGCATGGGCGGACACGCGATGTCACAAGCCCACAAACATGTGAAGTAGGCTACAAACCGCGAAAACTCTCATGACAGCCAAGATTCGACGCAGCGGTCTCCTTTTGCGAGTTCGACAAGCCAGACACTGCATTGACAAACAGACAATTACACTGGAGACTTGTGCTCTCTCCACCCTGCCGCATTCTTCAGAGAGAATGACACTCCTTTTCGCAACGTTTGACAAACGATGGCCTTCCGACGCCCTTCATGAAATTCCCTTTGTCACGGCCCCCGACACATTCCTGCTGGCGCTGTTGGTATTTCCGGTACTCTACAGTCCTGTGGTAATGCTTCCGTCTTGTGCGGCCTCATACGAATTTCGGCCGACAAACCGGCTATCCTTAGTACGGATGTTCGTGTTTTCATTGCTTCCACGCAAATGCAGGGTTAGTGCCCTAAATTATATGAGATATGAGGTTCTCGCGGCAGTGGCGATGAAGACTGTCTCATGGAATGTGACGCCGTGTCATTTGGTACAATTTCATCAACGTGTCAGACAAACCTGTTGCCGTTATCTTCAGGGTACAGAAATACCCTGAAGATGGAGGCAGTATGTTCCTATATAACACTGGTATAATTCTACCCAGTGACACAGCGTCACATACCCGAAGACCGTAATTTACAACAAATTAAGACAACGACCGATTCCTTTCATATCCTTTCCCATTCATCCTAAAATACGAAGTTATTCAACACCTGAGCTACTGACAGCGTCGTTAAACAAACCACAAATAATACTGTGCTAACCATCTGTACCACCAAATATATGTTCGTCTGTTCGACATTACATACACGGAGTGTATTTGTGTATCTCATACTAAACTGACGACTGATCTTTGTATCAGCGCTGTGTGCACCACAAATCCACAGCATGTTAGCTCGCACACATACACGTCTAACTTGTATCTCGACTTCTCTGGCCGAGATCTTCTGTGACTTTCCTCAGTCCGTCCAGGCAACCTCCAGTACAGTACTTCAAATTAGGCCACAACCTCTTCCTTCCAGATCTTTTTCAACGAATTACTCATTCGACACTACGCACCCTGAGCTACAAACAGCGTCGTTAACTTACTGCGTTATTACCTGCAGACAAATAAATACATTGTACAGTTTTCAAGTATGAGGACCGACTAACACAACTTTTAAGTATTATATTGCTATGTTCGTGTATTTACTACGCTACTACATGTTTCGGCCAAAGTGTCCTAGGTCACGCTTTCTTTGTATGGATTTGTAGACTACCTGATGATGGCCGTACAATTTGGCTGAAACATATGTAGTGTACTAAATATACGAACATATAATACGTAAAAGTTATGTTATTCGGTCTTCATACTTGAAAACTGATTTGATCAACACAACGGGATGACGATTCCTACATTATACAGGGCTATCGTATGACGCGCAACCCGAAGCTCGGACATGCATAAATATTGAAACAAGCATATAAAAAGCTGTCCTCCAACATTTGCTGAGTCGTTCAGCACAAGTTCACTGCCTTGCTTCAGTTTTGTTGGCTACCAGTTGCGTGGTAATTCTGTAACCGACAACATGGTTTTTTTTTTCACAAGAAGAGGTTAAGGTGTTAGGCAATTTGTTTTTTACGGACGATGCATGGTTCCACCTGAGTGGATACATTAATAGTCAGAAGAGCAGAATATGAAGTGCTGCAAACCCACCAGCACTGCATGAAAATACTCTGCATTCATCAAAGATTGGTGCTTGGTGCGCAGTGTGTCGAATACGAATTGTGCGACCACTGTTGTTTGAAGAGACAATTACTGCGGAAAGTTATCAAAACATTTTGACTCAATTCAGTGCTCTGCTGGAGCAGAATGAACGGGACTGCTGGTTTCAGCAAGATGGGGCGACCGCCTATACTGCGGACATAACAACAGCTTTCTTGCAGGACTTCTGTGATCGCATTGTCGAGCGCGGTATTTGGCCACCATGACCCCCAGACCTACGCCGCCTGACTTCTTTCTGTGGGGATTTCTTAAAGGAAGAGTCTGCAGCCACAATTCAAGAAGCCTGGAGGACCTTGCAGGTAACACTGAACAGGCTTCTGCCGGCACTGACAAACAGTCTTTGGAAAGTTGCAAACAACACTGTGCAATCAGTGAATGCTTGTCTTCAAAAAGGCGAGGCACACTTTCAGCATCTGCTGTAATTACACACTGTGTTAGACGAGGCCTACATAATAGAAATTACAAAACTGATGGAATATGTTGACAGCACGGAAGATCCACTAATACAAATTGTTAGAACGCACCAAAACAACACCAACTCAGCAATGGTACCGACAGTTCGAAGCCTCAAGAGAGAATTACAGAAAGGAACAAGACAATTAAAGGACAGAAAAGCAGAGATGACAAAAGAAAGATGGCGGGGGAAAAGGATGCATGGACAATTTCCAAATAACTTAAGACGAAAAAAAGAGTGGATAATGAACAGTGGTATCGATGGTTAAAATTTGGAAACATCAAGGGAGAAACAGAAAGTACAATATTGGCAGCATAAGACCAAGCAATTAGTACAAACTATTTTAAAAATTAAACTTTGAAAGAAGAAGCTGACAGTAAATGCCAGTTATGTACACAACATGAAGAAACTATCGAACGCCTAACCTCAGGATGCCCCATTTTGGCGAAGAATGAGTACTTAATGAGACACGATAAAGTTGGTGCACATTTACATTATTCAATATGCACAGCACTAGGCGTCGAAACGACAGACAAATGGTACACACACACACACCAAAACCAGTATGTGAACATGAAGATGTAACAGTGTTATGAAATCAAGCGGTACACACAGACAGAGAAGTTACAGCAAATAGGCCATATATAATAATTAAAAACAAAAAAGAGAAAATATGCATACTGATAGATGAGGCAATAACGACAGAAGGAAGCAGAAAAGAAAATAAAATACAAGAGTTTATGTGTAGAGATACAATGAATGTGGAACATGAAATGTATTATTATACCGGTAGTAACTGGAGCCACTGGAATAGTAACAAAATGTTTAAAGAAAAATTTGGAAACCATACCAGGAAAACATTCAATAGATTCACTACAAAAGACAGCTGTACTTGGAACATCACACATAGTACGGAAAGTACTGCAGTCTGAAACTTGAAGCCTGAGCGGTGGGGATCACCGTTGATTCAAGAGAAGTACCAGGGAGAAAAGGCCTGTGACCAGGGACAACGAATAATAGTAATATAATAATAATAATAATAATAATAATAAATGTAAACAAGTGAAAACTGACAGAAAGATCCCTAACAATAAACCGGACATCATAATCCGCGATAATAAAAAAAAGTAACATGTCTGTCAATAGACACTGCAATTTCAGGAGACAGAAATGTAATAGGAAAGACGTCGAAAAGATTTGCAAATACAAAGACCTTACAACAGAAATACAGCGCATGTGGAATGTAAAAACAACAGTGATACCAATAATAATAGGGGCAACTGGAGCCATCATAAAATGATTCAGTAAATACCTGAACAACATACCTGGCAAACACGACATCAAGGAACTACAGAGAGCACTGCACACATACTCCAACGTTTATCATGGGAAATAACATTACATGTACCGTATACTGTAACCACCGATCCCAGTGGCCGCGCGGTCTAAGGCGTGGGTCTGCGGTCGCTCGCTTGCTGGTATTGCGGGTTCGAATCCCGCCGGGGGCATGGGTATCTATCTCTTGTGAGTGTCGTGTGTTGCCAGGTAAGAGGTCTCTGCGACGGGGCCGATCACTCGTCCAGAGGAGTCCTACCGAGTGTGAACGAGGAACGTCATAGAGGAGGCCTAGGCCGACTAGCGCTGTCGAGCCGTGAGAAAAAAAAGATACTGTAACCACAGAACAGCTGTAATATTATATGCCTTAGAAACATGGTTTGCTTCAGGTATATAATTGTAAATACCCTGCATAAGGGTGATTACTACTACTACTACTACTACTACTACTACTACTACTACTACTACTACTACTTTCTTTCCTATGGCTCGACAGCCCTTGGGGCCTAGGCCTCGTCATTTTACGACGCTTCACGATCACACTGATAGACACAACACGTTCGGTCGTCGCAGAGACCTCTACCTGACAACACACAACACTCACAAGAGACAGACATCCATGCCCCCGGTGGGATTCGAACCCACGATACTAGTAAGCGAGCGGCCGCAGGCCCACGCCTTAGACCGCACGGCCACTAATACTACTACTACTACTAATAATAATAATAGGCCTGACGCGGGAATTGTTATACCAATCAGCATACCTGAAATACAGCAGGTGCTACTCTCTTCAATGCTGCAGTTTCCGTTACACAAGAAGTTACGCCCATGAACCCTCTCGTGTCCAACTTTAGCAGCGAGCTTACCTGAAACAATGGGAAATTCTTAAGTGTTCAAAAAGAAACAGTAAACCTGGATCTAACTGTGATACTGATCAATAGCTGGTGGTTGCAAAAGTTAGGGAGAGACCGTTGGTAAGTAAACAACGTGGAAGTTTTATAGGGACAGGTTCGATCTCAAGAAGCTAAACGACGTGGATGTCACACAACAAGTATCAGGTTAAAATTTCGAACAGGTTTGCAGCTTTCCAGGACATGGATGGTAGCTGGGGTCATCAATATGAATTGGGAAAATATTAGCGATAATGTCAAATCCCTGCTAAAAAGAGTTTGTCACTGAGAACGGAAGCAGCATAAAATATGGTTTCATGAAGAATGTTCAGGCTAACTGCAATGCTACAAGATCCAAGCCGAGTTAGTGGAGATAATCTGAACAACATAAGAAGTGAAACTAGTATACATTTTAGGAACAAAAAGACGGAACCTTGATATCAGGCTTCCGCCGTGATGTTGATGAGATCTGCGCTCTGCTGGGATATTAAGTGGCGTCGTGTGGTAATTGTTTACCGACGTTTAGGGACAACATTACGGTGCCGGCTTTCTTTTCTTCTCGGACTCTTGACCCTTGAAGGTGGGACCGATACGTTGTCCCGAAACGTCGGTAAACAGTTACCACACGACGACGCGTAATATCCCAGAAGAGTGGAGTTCTAGAAAAGACGGAACATTTGAAAAGGTGAGACAAACGAACTTAAACAGCAGAACGAGAGTATTAGACTTGCATAGAAGCACAATGAATTTAAGAAGGTTTAGCACCCTAGAACTAACTTGGCAAAGGATAAGCAGGGTGATCTGCATGCAGATTCCCACAGTATTTCGAACAGGTGGAAGAATCACTTCTGTCAGTTATTGAATGTGCATGGGGTTAATGGTATTAGGCAGAGTGAAATACATACAGCAGAGCCAGCAGTACACAAACCTAGTGTCACTGACGTTGAGCCGAATATTGAAAAGCAAAAAGACATAAATTACTAGGTGCTGATCAAATTCCAAAAGAAATGTTTCAATTAGTAGGTGAAACGGTACGTTCTAAGATCCATAAACTTATTCATTGTGTTTGGAATAAGGTAAAACTGCCTCAACAGTGGAATCAATCATTGTACCTATTTATAACAAGAGTAGTAATATAATAAGACTGTACTAATTATCGAGGCATATCACTCTTATCAACTACATACAAAATGTTATCCAACATTCTTCTGTCAAGGATAACTGCACCTGTAGACGAAATTACTGAGGATCATGCGTGTGAATTTCGACGTAACAGATGGGACCGATCGTATACCCTACATTCGTCAAATATTTCAAAAATGACAATACTGTGGGACAACACACAAGATACTTATAGACCTGAAAACAACCTATGATTCAGTTAGGGGGGACATGGCAAAAGCAGCATTCAACAAGAAGAAGAATATTTTCACCAGCAAACTGGACTTAAATTTAAGGAAGAAACTAGTAAAGTGCTACATTTGGAGCGTAGCTTTGTATGGTGCTGAAAACTGGACACTTCGGAAAGTAGATCAGAAGTATCTGGAAAGTTTTGAAATGTGGTGCTGGAGAAGAATGGAGAAGATCAGTTGGACCGATCGTGTGAGAAATGAAGAAGTATTACACAGAGTGAAGGAGGAGAGGAATATCGTACATACAACAAAAAGAAGAAAGGCTAACTGGATTGGTCACATCTTGCGTAGAAACTGCCTTCTGAAACACGTGATTGAAGGAAAGTTAGAAGGAAGGATAGAAATGACGGGACGACGAGGGAGAAGACGTAAGCAGCTACTGGATGACCTTAAGGAAAAGAAAAGGTACTGGAAATTGAAAGAGGAAGCACTAGATCGCACCCTGTGAAGAACTCGCTTTGGAAGAGGCTACGGACCTGTCGTAAGACAGACTACAGAATGAATGAATGAATGAAATGAAACCCAAGCTAAAGTACGGATAGGCAATCAGCTGTCCGATACATTTCCTATTCAGAGTGGTCTGAAACAAAGATATGTAATATCACCACTGCTGTCCAACTTAACCAGGAGGGAATGAAACTGAGTGTAACACATCAGCTTCAGGTTTATGGCGACGATGTTGATTTACTGCGCGAAAACAACCGCAGCATAAAGAAAAACAGACGTTTTATTCGGCACTAATGAGGAGATTAGGCTAGAACTAAAAACTGGGAATAAGGAGATTAATCTAGAAGTAAATATTGAGAATAAGGAAATTAATCTAGAAGTAAGTATTGAGAATAAGGAGATTAATCTAGAAGTAAATATTGAGAATAAGGAAATTAATCTAGAAGTAAGTATTGAGAATAAGGAGATTAATCTAGAAGCAAATATTGAGAATAAGGAAATTAATCTAGAAGTAAGTATTGAGAATAAGGAGATTAATCTAGAAGTAAATATTCAGAATAAGGAAATTATCTAGAAGTAAGTATTGAGAATAAGGAGATTAATCTAGAAGTAAATATTGAGAATAAGGAAATTAATCTAGAAGTAAGTATTGAGAATAAGGAGATTAATCTAGAAGTAAATATTGAGAATAAAGGTAAAGCAACCCATTACAGGCCTGGACAGGCCCTTAGGGTTCCAGGAGGTTGAGGCTCCCAGATTTCTAGACAATCGGCACATGAAGCTGGTAAGGTTTTCAGTCCTACGCACCGGCCGCCTTTACCCCAGGAAAGATTCCTGGTACTCATTTCTGTTAGAGGCTGAGTCGACCCCAGGGCCATAGTGCGACCGAAACGATTATGTCAATGAAAAATTCCAGTGACACCATCGGGAATCGAACCCGCGACGTTCCGGCTTGTAGCGCAGTGTCTCAACCAACTGCGCCACCGCGTGCCCCCAAATATTGAGAATAAGGAAATTAATCTAGTAGTAAATATTGAGAATAAGGAGATAAATCTAGAAGTAAATATTGAGAATAAGGAGATTAATCTAGAAATAAATATTGAGAATAAGGAGAATAATCTAGAAGTAAATATTGAGAATAAGGAGATTAATCTAGAAGTAAATATTGAGAATAAGGAGATTAATCTAGTAGTAAATACTGAGAACAAGCAGATTAACCTAGACGTAAATATCATGTCTCGTGAAGAGAATGCAGAACAAAATCAAATCACTTGAAAACGTGGCAGAGTTCAAATATTTGAGTGCGACACTAACAAATCAAATTTGCATACGTGAAAATTTAAGAGCAGATTAAATTCGGGAAATGTCTGCTACCATTCGATCCAGAATCCCGTTTTCTATCTAATAAACACCAACATTAAAACGTATAGAACTACAGTTTCTCTGTTACTTTATATGGGCTTGAAACTTGGCCTCTCACACTGAGGGTAGGACATAGGCGAGTTTTGTAGGTGGATAACGACGTTTCGGAGGTGCATGCTGCCTAGATCTTAGATAATCCATGCCGTGAAAACTTTGAAAATTATAGTATAAATTACTTAAGAATGGCGTCTGTGACCAGTGAATAATTAATTATAATTAATTGAGGTACTACGCCGACATTTTACTGGAGGGACTGAGGAAATCCACACAAAAACCTCACCCAGATTTGTGTGTCCCGTCTAAGAATTGAACCGGATATGACGCTGCCTCAATGGGTAATCGGATCCCGACGTTTCGAGGCAACATAGTGGCCTCATATTCAGAGATCGATAAGACACAGACGACTCTTTTGCCAGGAATCGAACCACGATTATTCGCTTGTCCAGCCCGTACCCTAGTTACTATACAGTTTACACTGCCCCGGCTCATATCCTTATTTTTGTGAGATTCATCTTAATATTATCCTCCCACCAACGTCTAGGTGGTCCCCCTACTTCACTGGGTACGCATGTAAACACTGCTGACTTTTAGGGATTCAAGAAGGTCAGTAACAAGCCTGGTATTGTTTCTTTGAATATCCAGGGATATGTAATTACGTGCGTACTCGTATAATCTATTAGGCCTACCCTACACGAGGACGATTTCAAAATTTGGCAGCATTGATCGTAATTTTCAAACTGTTGCATATCAGGGAGTTTCTCAATTTCATTTGCGTCACACAAGCAATTGCCAAGATGACCTTACGTCCGTTTGGCACTAAGGTTCACAGTTTCGTTACGATATAGGTGAAAGTGTTTGTTACTGTCGCGTTGCAACACACAATATTTGATTGTTACTATCAGCCTATTATTTTACGGCAAAGGCTCGTATTGTTTCCATGAGGATTTCACCCATTGACGGCTTCCAGGGGTATCTATCGCTTGTAATTCCTTGTAAATCTTGAAATTAGGGGTGTCCAAAAGAGCCACACGCCTTTATTTTACGGGTAGTACTCCTGCTTCGAATCGGACAGTGGCTAACCTGACTGAATTACGTCTCTTTCCTCAGTCCTTCTGCGAAGATGCCAACACACTGCCTGAAATTAGGCCACAGCCGCGTCCTGCCAAATCCTTTCCAACTCACTGTTCACTAATAATCCCACAATTCGATTCTATGGAGGGTGTAACCAAATGCTTGGACAAACTTCAAGAGTGAGTTCTTCACATCAAACCAAGGGAAAAAATTAATATAAATATAAGCCCGGAAATGAGTGGTTTTTGAGTTTAATTCAAAGATTGCATGCAACAATAAATATCTTAACTACGTAACATTTTACTTGCAACTGACGTAATACATTTACAATACACGTTCCAAATTTATTAACTATTGAGTTCTTACTGTTATCAAGTCACAGTTCACAGCAAATGCTCAAAATCTCCTCCACCTGAATCAGTGGACGCATGGACACTTTTGGACTGTCGCACCATTTCAAAGGTCCCTAGGCCGTTGCGAATGATGTGACAGGCATTAAGATGCGCTGGTGCGTTGGTGAAGTATCTCTTCATTTTCTACTGGAGCTGAATACGCTAGGGTTTAAGCGTCCCCACAGACAAAAATCTAAAGGATTACGGTCAACAGGTTGTTGGGCTGCATCTCGAAAACTGTTGGCGGGCATATATTGATATTAACTTTTTCCCTGTTTTGGTGTGAGGAACTCCTGGAATTTGCCCAGCATTTTAGATACACCCTGTACAGTCTCAGCAGCTACTGACAGCGTTGTTAAATAAATAAACAAATAAATAACACCAGGTTGCTAGGAATGTGCCAATCAGGACAAGAAAGGGGAAAGAAACAGAGCCCAGTTCCTACAGAGCAGTGGTTCCCAAAGTGTGCTACGCGGATCCCTTGGGATCCGCGATCAGTTGTCAGAGGATCCGTGGAAAAATTTCTGTAATGGCTACTTTGAAGTTTACTTATTTATTTTAAGTTAAAGGAATAATGTTTTCTTAACAATAATCGCGGAACTTCTTTAATTGGCGATGTGTTTATTTCGTATGAACGTTAGAATATCTAATTAAGAAACCCTCTGTATCTACGAAGCGAGCGAAAATCAGTTCAATTAAGGTCAAATCATGCAATGCATTGTTATGTATGTATGTGTGTTTTTTCTTGTTGGATGAAGGGCCCTTGCACCGCAGCCTTAAGGCTTTTTGTGCAACCCCAATGAAGATGATGAGGATGGGCAGTTTCTTTAACCAATTTTTACAATTAATGGAGCACCAGTGGAATGAAATCGACAGGGGAAAACCGACAACTCGGAGAAAAACCTGTCCCAGTGCCACTTTGTCCACCACAAATCTCACATGGACTTGACCTGGGACCGAACCCCGGGCCTCCGTGGTGAGAGGCCGGCGACTAACCGCCTGAGCCATGGCACGGCATAGGTTACTGGCATGTAGTCGTAGGTATCCAAAATTAGTTCTGAGATATAAATATCTAATTTTGGATACCTATCATCCGGACACTCTATACTTGCATATGCAAGGATGTGAGGGTCCGTGGTAATTTTTCGAAGCCAAAAGGGGCCGCGAGCAAAAAAAAAGTTTGGGAAACACTGCTGCAGATGAACAGAGAAGCCGATCTCCCAAGCATAGCTTTTACCCTTTCTAAGAACGAAAGTGTAGTAGAGAACAGTAAGCATCAGTAGGCCTGTATGTATTTCGTTCATACAGAACTAACTCTTGCAGGCACTTCTCACATTAGAGCGACTATGATGGTAGTGTTTTTTTTTTTGGGTGCTACAACTACTTTTCACTACAGCTACACATCAAGGTATTGATACATCACAGTCACTCGAGTGTATCATTTTTGAATTCAAAGGAAGCTGGTGTAAGGAACAACTTGATACCTGTAAGAAGAGTCTCGATGTATTAAACCAACAAAGAAAATAAAGCTTAATATTTAAATTCGCCTATCACACACCACACGAGCCCCATTCACACAAGCTGCCCCTTTCTGCAATGCCTTGCTGTGGCTCTCGGGACGAAAAGCTGGCCGGTATGTCAGTGTACCCTCTTATTTCAGTTGCTGAAGTTGGTTATGTTGAATGATACAAAAAGAGAGTACAGAATTTTTGTGGCGAAACTTCTTCAACCAATCAGAAAACCAAAACGAGGCTCCTTACTCTCTCTTCATTCTGATCTACATGTACAGCCAATCGTAACGTGTAAACGACACAACTCTAACGATATGTGACCTGCATATACCAATGTTCCTCATTATGTAGTATCTTAAATCGTCCACCTACTCCTTCTTAGTTTCACAAAAAAGGGTCTTTCTTTTATCGTCGCACCAAGCATGGCGGCTTTATTATTGCACAGAAAGGCTGCATCCCCCGGGACATCCGGTGATAGGTGCAAGGCTCAGGATAGCAATAAAAGAAACGTGCTGAATTTTTCCTAAGCACTTTGTTTTGAAACAGTAATTTATGTTGAAACGTGAGAGGTACAAGATATGGGACACCTCTTATCATGCCCCCAGAAATGCACCCTCGAGGATTTATGGCTTGCAAATAAAAAAGGTTTTGACGTAGCCCAATACTGGGCAAAAAATCTTTAATTTAATGGTCCGGACACGATAAAGAAAAAAAGAAGATGTTGAAACGTAACAAGACAGGCAATGTACGTAAAAACACAACACTGAGGTACGTTCGCGGAAGCACTGTCGTGCAAAGACAAGAAGTATTACACATTCTGAGTGTGTGTCTGTAGCCTTAGTTATCCAGCATGCAAAGCGCATGCGCCGTATTATATTGTCATCTGTGGCCTGTCTGGCTCTACCATATTTTTCCACATTATCTCATAAACGGCACGATTTTAAGAAAAACATTAGTTAACATAAAATGTGCGTTTTGATTTTCTCTACAACTTTTGTATGAAACATTTCTCTTGGTAAGAAGAATTCAGCGAGATACTATCATAAATGTGCATAGGTCTCCATGTAAAGTACCCAATATTCTTGTCAGATTTTAACGAAACTTGAATTTTCTCAACAGATTTTCGACAAATACTCAAATACCAATTTTCGTGAAAATACGGCCAGTGGGAGCCGAGTTGTTCCATGCGGACGGACAGGCGGACGGACATGACGAAGCTAATTTCGAAATTTTGCGAACGCGCCTAAAGAGTTAAAGTTGTCCCTGTGCTTAATTAACCATTTAAAGCATACAATTAATTTTTAATAAACGGATATATAAAATAATTTCATACCTCATTATCCATTATAAACGCCAACCATTAATGCTGTTTAGGGAAATAATCGTTGTTCAGTGTGAGAATTACGACACTCCCAAATATGCTATACTGTGCGAACAAAATGTAGTTTCTTGACGTTACGGAGGACGGTACATATAGTTACCATTAGGCTTTTTAGAGGGTATGGTGCAGTAAGGTAAGTTTCCACGCACTTTCAGCCTTGGTAATATACAGAGGAGTGTGGACAACTTCACACTCCAGCTGTTTTACCCCCAGAGGAGCTGCCGGTACCCGGCGGATAGACGGCTCGGTGGGCCCCACAACCTACGTAACTGAGAAAAGAAAAAATATGTCCGTCTTGTACAGTTGCCACTATCTGAGTTATCCGGATCTGTTTATATTCAAAGGGTTGAGAAGTGGGGCCCGAGAAGGTTAAATATAAGCAGAATTTTATTTCCTGCTCTATAATATGAAGAAAAAATGATTATAAATAGAACATTGTACATATTGGAGAAAATTTGGAAACAGACAAACGATCCAATTAAACACGTCGACAGAACGCTAGGGACCAAGACTTTGAATATGCTATTGGATGAGTGAAACAGGAAGGGGCCAACCAGTGGCCCAATTCACAATTATACATTATTATTATTATTATTATCGTTGTTGTTATGATTATGTAAATTATTTGTTTGTTTATTTGTTTTGGTTGTGTTTGTTTTAATTTTGTTCTGTTTATTGTCCGTTGTTATTTGTGTTTGTATGTTGTGCTGTTTCTGTAATTGGCCATCTGGCTGTTGATTCGGCACATTAACCTTTTAAAGCCTAATGGCTACTTGATGCATAAACAGTTTTAACATTCAAAAATTCTACATTCTGCCCACACTGTATTTATGTGTTTTGTATTTATATTAAAAAAAACACCGACTTTTGCCTTATATAACGTAAATTTATTTGTTTTTTAACCGAGATGAAAAGTGTTTACTGCGCGGTACGAACTGGGTCTTTAAATGAAACAGTTTATCCTTCGTCTTTAAAGGGTTAATAAACTGGGATTGAATTGAATTGAATTATGTTAACGAGTAACAAAGCAGGAATAAGAATACACAATTATGAAACGAATAAAATTCTGATTTGTCACGGTTTGCTCAGTTACAGCTCTCCTCTTTGTGTAACGTCTCTGGTGGTGTTGACTCAGCCACTCATTTCAACAATAACAGTGTTTGTAGAAATCGTGTCCTCTATCAAAGTGTCACACGGGGTCAGAATCTGATTGACTGCAGTCGCTTTCCAATTCACCTGAGTTCAATACAGACAGAACTTACCCAGATTATCACATTCTTAACATTCTCGACTTATTTGACGACGCACACAATGACTCAGATGACACTGTACAGCATCAAATGACAGCATGATCAGTGAATAACGAACCGCCTGTCAAGCATGCGCAAAAATGGGCTCGAAGCCTAATTAAAAGGGCAATATCCTCGAACGGAAACAACTGAACTCGGACAAAACCCTGCCAAGGAGCTACTTTGTCCACCATAAATCCCACATAGATCCCAAGGCAGTCGGTGTTGTATTTGTAGTGGAAAACGTAGTATTCCACCAACTGTCATTCACGATACAGTCTAGATGGCGTCAGCGTCGCACGAAAAACCGCGAAATCACAAATAACTTTAGTCAGCAGAACCAGATTCCGAGCTGCATACTGAACGCGGGTCATCCCAAACATGAAGCTGGAATTCTAACCACTTAACCGTGACGTACAGCGTCTGGGGTCCTTTGCTTACCGTCCAGAAAGGGACAAGAAGGATATATGGAAAGACAATCAGAGAATGAATGAAGGCGGCGGCCGAAGACAGCATGGAATTAGGTTTGTGAGCAAGCGAAGACAGTGGGAAGAGGATGTGGACGCCGGTACAGTCAGTACAGCGACTAGGGTACGACCATGACGACCGGAGAATCGGAGCTCGATTCCCGCCAGAGTCAGTTTCTTTTCTTCACCACAGCCCCCTATACAATGGTGCAGAAGGATGTTTGCCATGGGGTCAAGCGGCCGGGGCGTACAACCATCATGCACCTCCATCTAATACCACGAATAAGAATAAATGGGGCTTTGCCGTCAATCCCTCCATACGGCTTCATGCCTATAATTAATTACGCAGAGGGACAATTTTACCTGAACGGTTTACACACAATAAAAATATGACTCGAAATTAAACACCCTGGCAATGTAAACAAAATTAAAAAATTGTGGTGTTCTGAAGTAGCCAGAACAGAAAATTCCCTAGAGCAAGTTTAAATTTCCTCCGTATGGAGTCCGTTCAGATGTGATCCCGTTGTCCAGACATCCGCTCCACATCTCAGCGACTTACAACCGCATGTACACCGGGATGCGTTTCTGAATTGCGTACAAAGAGAAGCCATTTATACCGGTCTGACTACTCCGATGTTTCACTTCTGTGAATACAAGCAAATCCTGTCAAACCAACAACACTGTAGAAGACTCTTATTTCCTGCCTTCCCTGTATCTCTGGTATCAGAATCCTAGGTTTAGGTTCAAAACCGCCAACACAAAACCATATTACCAGATGCGATCCTGAAATATTTCACGCCGAAAGTCAAACATTTACCCTAATTAAACGAACAATTAACGAAAGGAAACGAAAATATACTTAGCAAACTCAAGGCTATTTAGTCAGTCACTTTGATTTCTTAACAGATACGCCCTGTATCTCTGGTATCAGAATCCTAGGTTTAGGTTCAAAACCGCCAACACAAAACCATATTACCAGATGCGATCCTGAAATATTTTACACCGAAAGTCAAACATTTACCCTAATTAAACGAACAATTAACGAAAGGAAACGAAAATATACTTAGCAAACTCAAGGTTATTTAGTCAATCAATCACTTTGGTTTCTTAATAGATACGCCCTGTACCGCAAAGTAACTCTTAGTCAATGCAACGTGAGCTGTAAAGTACGAGTACCTTACTAAACACACCAACCAACGGCGTCATTTTGTAAATCAGCGACATTTATAAAAACAAAACAACCTTTTGTCACCATGCTTTGCATAAATCGAAAAGACAATCGCGATTAGTCCTGTGATCTCTTCAACATTATCTCAGTTTCAGAGCATCTTGATGACAGAGTTTAAACAAAGGAACATCTCAATTTCAGAGAAAGTTGGTGATCGTTTTATGCAATGTATTGTCTCTATTTCACAGCACTTTTGATAGTTTAAACAGTGCAGTACCTTAGTCACAGAGCATTCTTCGGACAGTTTATACGACGCATTATCTCAGTTTCAGAGCCCTCTGATGACAGTTTAAACACATATCTCAGTTTCAGAGCCCTCTGATGACAGTTTAAACACATATCTCAGTTTCAGAGCCCTCTGATGACAGTTTAAACACATATCTCAGTTTCAGAGCCCTCTGATGACAGTTTAAACACATATATCAGTTTCAGAGCCCTCTGATGACAGTTTAAACACATATCTCAGTTTCAGAGCCCTCTGATGACAGTTTAAACACATATCTCAGTTTCAGAGCCCTCTGATGACAGTTTAAAACACATATCTCAGTTTCAGAGCCCTCTGATGACAGTTTAAACACATATCTCAGTTTCAGAGCCCTCTGATGACAGTTTAAACACATATCTCAGTTTCAGAGCCCTCTGATGACAGTTTAAACACATATCTCAGTTTCAGAGCCCTCTGATGACAGTTTAAACACATATCTCAGTTTCAGAGCCCTCTGATGACAGTTTAAACACATATCTCAGTTTCAGAGCCCTCTGATGACAGTTTAAACACATATCTCAATTTAAGAGCCCTCTGATGACAGTTTAAACACATATCTCAGTTTCAGAGCCCTCTGATGACAGTTTAAACACATATCTCAGTTTCAGAGCCCTCTGATGACAGTTTAAACACATATCTCAGTTTCAGAGCCCTCTGATGACAGTTTAAACACATATCTCAGTTTCAGAGCCCTCTGATGACAGTTTAAACACATATCTCAGTTTCAGAGCCCTCTGATGACAGTTTAAACACATATCTCAGTTTCAGAGCCCTCTGATGACAGTTTAAACACATATCTCAGTTTCAGAGCCCTCTGATGACAGTTTAAACACATATCTCAGTTTCAGAGCCCTCTGATGACAGTTTAAACACATATCTCAGTTTCAGAGCCCTCTGATGACAGTTTAAACACATATCTCAGTTTCAGAGCCCTCTGATGACAGTTTAAACACATATCTCAGTTTCAGAACATTCAGGTGACAGTTCACAAAACGCATTATCTCAGTTTCGGAGCCGTAAGTTGACAGAGTTCACAAAAACGCAGAATATAAATTGAAGAGAATTTTTATGGCAGTTTCACACAAGGCTTTACCGCAAGTTTCAGAGCATTTTGTTGGAAGTTTAAATAGTGCGTGTCTGTTTCACAGTGTTTTGATGGCAAAGGTTTATACAACGCTGTGCTCCGTTTTACAGCATTCTGAAGACATTACATAACGCCTTATCTCAGTTCCAGAACATTCCGATGACATAGTTTAAACAACGCATTATTTCAGTCTCAGAGCATTTTGATCACATAGCTTGAACTGCCGTTTCTGCCACTTCTTAACGCCTTCCACGTTTCAAAAATCTTTCACCTTTGCGTGTATAAAACGCCACCGAATAGCGACCTAAATCTTCTAGAAAGAGGTAAGATATTGATAACATTTGCGTCCCACTGATGACAAAACTTTCCTTCTTTTGGCCTACATCGCGAGACCAACTTTCTTTCTGACCTATGCAGGCAGGCAGCAAGCAATTCAACCTGCCGTGTCTGTATCTCTGGAAACAAGAGGCGGGCGACCTTCTGTCTGCAGGGTTACTACGACTCTGTTCGAAAAATTCCTGCCGCTACGCGGAGCCACAGTCGTCTCAAATATATCAGTACCTATTTTATGGCATTCTACGTCCTTCATAAATACATTAGTGAAAAACAGGTATTCACATTCGAGAGATGCATCTGTATTCGACTCACCTGTCGAATTTTCGGAGGTTCCTCTCCATAGGCAGCAGCATCAGGGCTAATCCTTACGCTGGGTTAAACCGAAAGGCCACACGAGATGCCGACAACTGCCATGACAACGGACGAATATAGGAAATATACAACCAACAAGAACAGGGCAGTTGTTATGGGATAGACAACAATATAACATCTAAACCTTTGTTGAAGTGGCCATTACTTCAAGAGCGACTGTTTGTATCCTCATGCAGTTAAAATTGATTTTGACTCACGCAACCGGCGGTAGCTGTTCTAATTTCATCTCAGAACCAAAGCATCATTAGGACCAACTTATTATGCGTTACTAAATGTTACGTAAAGGAACAGCACTCACGTTATGGTAACCTTAGAAGACTTCTGTTGTCTGTTTGTCGGCCTGTTGGTCAGAAGTCTGCGCGAGTCCGGAATATAACGTGACCAGCCATCTTCTTTTCCCGTCTTGAAACAAATTCTGAAATGGTTCTAAAGTTGAAAATTTATGCTATATGTTTGTCGTGCAGCCCTCCCAACTTAAGTATGTCAGAACAGAACGCCTTGCTGTGGAGACCAAAACATTACACATTTCATCATTCTATCAGGATTAAGCGCCAAGCAGACTGATAAACACGTACAAGCTTTACAGACATGCCTGCTGCCTCAGTCTCCCACGTACACCTATCTCAACACATGGCGTAACAACCTAGAACAGCGGTCGCCAACCATTCGGACCTCACGGACCACTAAACTCACAATTTTGAATCCCGCGGACCACTAACATGATTTTTTTTTTAAAAAAGGTACAAACATCTATAAAATAATGATCATAAAAGTTCCATTTTATTAATATGAAATGCACTTGTTTAATTATAACAAAATTATTAGTGTGATATTTGTTGCTGCTGGTTTGAAATAAGTATAATAAACATAAAAATTGCAAATAATGTCCAAATTTCTCCACGGACCACCGGTTGGCGACCGCTGTCCTAGAAGACCGAAACCTTAACTCACTCCCCTGCCGCACTCAGTCCAAAGCCAGATTAATCCAGCCCACAGCGTCCCAACCTGCCTTTAAATATTACCATCCCACCTACACCTTGGTCTTGCGAGTGGCCCTTGTCTTCAGATTTTCAAACCACAATTTTGTACGGATTTCTCATTTCTCCCATGCGTGCTAAGTGCCCGACCACCTTATTCGCTTAACGTAATTACCCTAATAATATCTGGCAGCATAGGCGTAACTTGGTTAGTAACACTGGGGGGAAATCGACCATGGGTATTAGGGACTTCAACTTACGAAGGAGTCACTTGAGAAAGAGCGGGAAGATTGGTTTGAACCAGACCTTAATATACATACACCCCTTTTCCCCCACGCCCTCAATTTTTATCGACCCTCTTCAATTCTGTAGCCAAAATTATTCTTAGGTAGAAAAATTATGGTGCGGGGCATTTGCCCACCCTTGCCCCCCCCCCCCCAAGTTATGCCTTTGTCTGGCAGGGTGCAAATTTTGAAGCTGATCGATGTAACTTTCTCCATTCTCCTATTCCTGTCTCGGTCCTATTTCTTCCGTTGTGTTTCAATTATAGAGGACCAAGATCATGAACACTCAGTAGGAAAAGGATTTGGAAGGTAATAGTCGTGACCCATTTAAAGGTTGCATCCCGGTCTTTTCGTGCAGATACTGAGCAAATTTTCGTGAAACTCAGTTCAAAGCAGACTGCAGCCCGACACAGATCTTAAATGAGAATCTGCTGAATGTTCCTGCTCGATGCAATGTATGTGGGGTCTTGCAAGATGAAACTCACACGAGAAACAGAGAGAACGAACTGGCTAGGTAAGGGCGTGCAGGAATGCCGAAGGTTGTACTGCAGCAAGATGCTACATTCACCATTACATTCCTGCACTCCACATGCCGCCGCTCGCATACATTATGGGAAAGGTTCTTAAACGGGGGTTCGAGAGACAGTTTTAGTCATCTGTCAAATATAAGGTTCATAGGCTTCATCCAAGAGTATAGAGAAAGTGGAGAAAAGAATCATGTATTTTAATATCACCACTAGATAAATATGAGTAATTAGTGTGAAAATCCGGTCGTGGTTCTGCCAACACGGAAGACCAAGGATGTTATTCACTGTACGAAAGGTGTTTGGGCTCCCAAACCGGTCTGAATACAGTACCGACACGCCGGGAACTGAGGCCCATCTCTTCAGTCCATGTTCTGTAATTTCTAGATGTTTCTTCGTCACGTGTCTATAGATCTGAGTCCAGCCAAGTCAAAGCTGTGACAATATGCAGGCTGGTCTAGCCTGTCGCCTGCACGGGACTGTTGCTGTAAGACTGTCCACCACAAACCCCATGCGGACTACACAGTGACGGGTTTGTAACTTTCAGAGCAAGTCTGTACGAGACAGGCAATGCATCTTCTGCCCCATTCTCATATTCGGCCATATCCTTCCCACGTAATTATTCACAATCATCTAACATTCGTTGCCATACAGTCTGACCGCTTGCAGGCTTTGTTCAATAAACCCAGGATAGTTCAGATTCATCCTTCATTCCATTCCTCATTTTTATTCCGCGTCTTCGTTTCTGCGTTTATTTTTTTCCTTTCCTTTCTTTCTTTTCGTATTAATTTCTTTGTTTGTCTTACTTTGTATTCTGTCCTTATCATTTATCTTGTCTTCTTTAGTTCCTGTTTTAGTCCTCTCCGTCCTTTCTTAGGATCTTCCTTTACTTGCCCATTTCCACCCGCCACTCCCACAACACGCCTCTCAGCAAAAGAGCTGTCTTGCGAGCCCTAGCGTACATGGTGCACGCCGAATGTGAAAATGGCTGCGAGAATTTCCAGAATGCGGAAATACCCGCAAAGGCGCCCCCCCTCCCAACACGCATGTCTAGACACATCAAGCTAAAGGAACCGTTTGGAACTTAGGAATTTTACCACCACACAAAAAGTCAACAAATCCGACCGTCATTTTAACAGACGAATCACTTGTAGGGCCAGGTGGTAGTTGTCGTCGTTCTTCATTATCATGCCACAAGGACGTATGGGTGACTGTAAGCAGTGCAGATACAAGGATTCTTAAACTCTGCACCAGATGGAGGTGAGTGATCAGCCTCGTGACCCTGGTACGAGTTACCCATTGGATATGAGGCTCCCCAAAGCCGGTCTCTACGCGCCGTCGGTGGAAATTCGACAACGAAACTCCGGCTGCAGAAAATACAGACAGTAATGCAGTAACTGTGCCGACTGGACAAGGGGTCACGAACTGAAATTGTACGCGGGCCAAACAGACGATCGTAAAATTTAAGGCGGTCCGCACATCTTTTAGGCAATGAAGAGGGCATTTGCGTTAAAATTATAGTTTAAATGCGTTCGTTCGTTCATTCATTCATTTCGTAGTCTGTCTTACGACATGTACACAGCCTCTTCCAAAGTGAGTTCTCCACACAGTGCGATCTAGTGCTTCCTCTTTCAATTTCCGGTTATCTTCCCATTTCCTTAAGGTCATCCAGTAGCTGCCTGTGTCCCTTTCCTCGTCTTCCCGTAACTTCTATCCTTCCCTCTAACTTTCCTTCAATCACATGTTTCAGAAGGCAATTTCTACGCAAGATGTGACCAATCCAGTTAGCCTTTCTTCTTTTTATTGTATGTAGGATATTCCTCTCCTCCTTGACTCTATGTATTACTTCTTCGTTTCTCACAGATCGGTCCAACTGATCTCCATCCTTCTCCAGCACCACATTTCAAAACTTTCCAGGTATTTTTGATCTACTTTTCGAAGTCTCCAGTCCAAAGCTATACTCCAAATGTAGCACTTTACTAGTTTCTTCCTTAAATTTAAGTCCAATTTGCTGGTGAAAACAGTCTTCTTGTTGAATGCCGCTTTAGCCATGGCAATTCCGGATTCAATTTCAAGTGTACATCCTGCATCCCCCGTTATCATACAACCCAAACGGTTGAAATATTCCACATATACCTTAAATTTAAAAAATCTAAATGTAATTATTGAGTTTAAAACGCACTGCATTTTCGTCTCTGTGCTGGCGTGTTTTGCGTTACCAGTCAAGAATAGCGAACCTTCTAGAGCCTTAAAGTCCGCGAAAAAAAAAAATTTAAATTTAAAATCTTCTTCTGCACTGCCCCAGGCCACAGCCTGTAATTGGAGTGAGATCAGTAAGAGGGCCGTACAAAATAAATCGCCGGGCCGCATGTGGCTCCCGGGGGCGCATTTTGAGAACCCTGAACTAGACATTAACTCCCAGTTACTCAATCGTTATATTCTCTTGGCACGAGAATTCACAAAAATCTGATGCGAAGCACACAGCTGCCAAACGTCTCTCCCATTTGGCATGTCTCCACGGCGTCACTCAACGACAAATTCACAACACGACAGGCAATGTACCCTTAAACGACACATTGAGGCGCGTTCGCGTAACCACTGTTGTAGTGTAAAAGCAATAAGAATTTCGTATTCTGTGTGTGCCTGTAGACTTAGTTATCCAACACGCAAAGAGCATGCGCCGTATTATATTGTCATCTGTGGCCTGCCCGGCTCTACCATATCTCACATGATCTCACAAACGGCACAATTTTCGGAAAAGTTTTTGTAATATAAAAAGCATGTTTGATTTTCTCTACAAACTTTGTTTGAAACATTTCACATACTAAGAAGAATTCTGAAAGATATTATCATAAATGTACAAACATCTCCATGTAAAGTGCCCGTTATTCTTGTCAGACTAAATTTGAATTTTCTCGACAGATTTTCGAGAAATACAAAACAATCAAATTTCATAAAAATCCGCCCAGTGGAAGCCGAGTTATTCCACGCGGACGAACGGGCAGACGGAGAGACAGACATGACGAAGCTAATAGTCGCTTTGCGCAATTTTGCGAACGCGCCTAAAAAGGCTTAAACAACTGCCAGTTTACATCATTTATTATGTGTCACAGGTCGAAGACAATCGCGGAGAAAGGCCGTTTTAATACCTTTGCCTTTCTAGCCTACTTTTCTTCTTTAGAAAACACAAAGTAAGCTTATACGATCATCATGCTGTGTACCTGTCTGTGCTACATTTCAAATTGACCGATTCTCTGAAATTTGGTACGAAAGGCATGCAACTGGTGGAAGCCCCAAAGGAGTCCGTTTTAATTTCCTACAATCGTTAACAAAATGGGGCACTTGTGAGGCGGTACAGACAGCGCCAATCTCTTTCGGCCGTGAAATTATGTACGATAATACATCTCGAAAACACATGCAACTTTTGCTAAGGTAATATTTGTACAGTTAAAAATAAGCAGACGGTGGCCGTAAGACAATTATCTTTACTTTCCGGTCCGATGTTCTCCGAAACGTCCGAACTGGCTCTGGAACCCATCCAGCTTACTATTCAGTAGGTACCGAGCAGGTTCTCTCCCCGGGTGTAAAGCGCGCATCGTGAAGTTGACCACTCACCTCCACCTACTACAGAGGTTAAAGAATGAGTGGAGCCATACCTTTACTTCAACTACATGTCTTCATGGCGTGGACAGGGAAACCTTACCACTTTTTCGGCTTCATGGTGGTAAATAATAAACCATGTGACTTCTGCACGCAGATATTCTGTTGGAAGTCGCTATTTATACGTATTTATAAAATGAAGAGGAGTACTTTGACCTGCTAACAAAGGCTGATGAGTTAAAGAATTTAAAGAATACATCGGACTGCCACTTTCCATTCTCAGAACATAATATCCAGATCAACTTCATTGTAGCCTCACATGAAGCCTGCGCTCTGTTGCTACGCCACCTGCTTTCCGCTAACCAGCACAGTAGTACGCAACTCGTGTTGTTTTCTACTCTGTAACCGAGTTATATGGAAAATGATGTGCTAAGAACTGGTGCTTTGTTTTGATGATCTTTATGCTGCTTGCAGATAGCTTGAATCCTCATTCTGCCGCTGCAAAAAGAAAAGAAAAGAAAAAAAAACGCCCACTTAATGCACGCCACGTATAAGAAGAGTTTTTTTTTTTTTAGTTTATTTCTGATACAAGTCATTGGTTACAGGGAGCGTCCATTTTAGGCGCGTTCGCAAAACAACTGAGAAACGAAACTATCAGCTTCGTAGTCTATCCGTCCGCAACGGTCAGAACGACTCCAATCGAAAGGATTTTCGTGAAATTTCATATTTACGATTTTTTACCAAAATTTGTCGACAGGTTCCAATTTTGGTTAAAATCTGACATAAATAACATATGCTGTCAATCATTAGCTACGCGCGTTTATGATTTTTCGTCACGATTGTTCTACATAATTGAGACAGACCATATTCTCCGTGAGTTACGAGCAGAGGCTGAAGGAACAGTTGACCATGGAGCAGCGAGCATGCTCGCTGTAAACGTTGTCTATCTACATTTACGAAACCTCGGTTGTAAATCTCCCTGCTTACGATATCTCAATGACGATTGATTGTAAATCTATTGCTAAGATGTGGAGAAATTTTTACAGTGTTTGTTAAAATAGTGTTTTTCCAGAAAGTATTCACGAATTAATGTCTAGATCCTAGATGTTAATTCGTGCGTTCGCTCTGCTGTTCTCCCTAGATTCTAGGCTAACAGCAAAGCATGTTACGCACTGCAGAAATTTCCTACCTTGTTTTACTCATAACTTGAAGTGTTATCAGAATTAATTAATTCTGTTTATATACCACACTCGCAAGACACGGAAAAGTATTTAATTAGAACACAAATACTTAGTGCAGTGAATAACACATGAACAAGGTGCAACTTCATATATGATTCCAAATAACACTGTGTTTGTTCTATTTATGGTGTATTTAATAAAGCTATCAGCGGCTCAGACTGTACTGCTTCCAGTGCGATATTGCGTTAACTTATCTTCAAAACCACTACGAAATTAAAACTGTATACGTTACTGCCTTCCTCAATCAATCAGTTTAACCCAGGAAGTGCATGCAGTCAATCAATCCATTCCAACCCACCAGTCCATCCACACGCCTAAGCATATATCTCTATTATTCTGTTGTTATTTTGATTTATGCATCTCTTGTTTAGTAATTTCCATCCTATAAGGTACATATACTAGTATAGCCAGCTGTGGATTAAGTGTCCTTATTTGGACCAAAACACCCTCTTTTGTTCTTACAGCAGCAGTTACTTGAAGTCAATCCCACAAAAATAGAACTAGAGAAATAGCCTACGCCAAATCCTTATACTCTACCACAACCAGAATTATGCAACCACGTATAGCTTCCATTTTGCGACAAATATATGATATCGTTAATATTTTACGGCTCTAAATTTGTCATGATGTTATTACACACGTATAAACACAGGTATTTAAAAATTTGCTTCGAAATGTATTCCTTTGGTGTCGCTTCCGTCATGACCTGGGGCAACCGTAACTTTATTACCACGGTTACCGCATCTGGTCACCCATTGTTCGCAGAATAAAAGAATTCCCTACCCTACCAACATTTATACTGCTTTATAACAATCTGATCCCCGGACTTCCTGTAACAGTTTTTATACTGTTATATCTTAAAGCAGGGGTGCACAAATACCGGGCGCCTGGTCGCCGTGGCGACTAAATTTGTAAGTTTGCCTCTAATATCTGTGGGCCTGCAGTATAGAACTTGCTTCACGTCACCGTTTTGACGCCTTAAATTTTGAAGTGGCCCCTTATATTTTGGAAGATTGAGCAACACTTCCTTAATGACATACCTAATAACAATTTAGTTCAAATGGGTAAAAAAAATGTAAATCTATCCCATTACAGGCCTGGGAACGCCCTGAGGGTTCCAGGAGGTTAAGGATCCCAGATTTCAAGACAATCGGCACATGAAGGTGGTAAGGTTGTCAGCCCTACGCACCGGCCACCTTTATCCCCCAGGAATATTCCTGGTACTCATTTCTGTTAGAGGCTGAGTCGACCCCAGGGCCATAGTGCGGCCGGAAGGATTATGTCAATCAAAAATTCCAATGACACCATAGGGAATGAACCCGCGACCTTCCGCTTGTAGCGCAGTGCCTCAACCAACTGCGCCACCGCGTGTCAGTTCAAATGGGCAAGTGTGTAAAAATAAATGTTCTTAAAGAATAAAAATGCAGCGTATGAAACATAATAGCACCTATGAGGAAGTGTTAGACCTAAGGAATAATTCGCCTCAATCACAGGGCAGAGACACACAGCAGCTTCTGAGGTGATAAGGCTCTTTGAGGAAGAATTTGTCTCAAATGATACGTGGAAATAAAAGTGACTATGGGCCCCCAAAGACAGAAGTGTTAAAGTTGTCAATTTTAAATAAAGAGATTTTTAAAAAAAAAAACTTTCTGCCAAAGATACAGCAATCTCTGGCCGAAAGAGTACAACATTTTGGGAAACACTGTCAGTGGGAAAATCTCCAAAACTGAAACGACAAATGAATTGTGAACGTCAGAGAACTCATCTGAATAAGAAACTGTGGTCATTGTTAGTTGCTAATTGTTGCTTCTTGTTGTAACACAGAAACTGTACACAAAATGTGCCCATTATTGGATCTCATAACGTATGAACGTGAGAAGGTACAGTATACAGAACAAATCACAAATAAGCTGAACACAGGGAATTTATCTATAAAAAAGATTTTCTTCTTTGCTCGGATTCAACAAAAATGTTAACGAGAAAATCATTAACAAGCTACAATCCATTAAACGAGCAACACGGCATTACAAATGGCATAACACATGGCGCTTACAAGTTGCTGTTATTCCCAACAGCTGCATTCCGTCACCACAACATGTAATGCTTTGGTATAAATGACGTGTTCATTGTAAGATAAATTGATGGCACAGTTGCAAAAACAAATTACATGTCCCAACACCTTGCTACTAACAAACGACATCCGTAACCTTGGAAACATCGCAGCTTCATTAATAACAAATGGCTCCATTACACCACCGAGCAGTCTTTATCAGCGGTAATTGGGAAGTTGTTTTAAGTTTTATGCGGGTACCGACAGTATTACTAACAGGGCTTTACCTTGGTTTTCCTCAAAACATGGACGCTGAAGAGGAAAGGGTGAGACAGGCATGCACCCCTCGAATTTTGGAAAAAAAAAAAAAAAAAAAAAAAAAGAAGTAAATATACCACATATTAATACCAAAAATTAAAATTAAAAAAAAATCCTCTAACTTCAATACAGAAGCGCTTAAATCAGGCTTGTACCAAAATTTCTGAGTTTTACCCCTTTGGAAAAAATCCTGGCGGCGCTAATGTATCACACCATTCAGGAAAATTTAGGAATGCTATGCCTTGTAGTTGCCGATCCCAGTGGCCGCGCGGTCTAAGGCGTGGGTCTACGGCCGCTCGCTTACTGGGATTGTGGTTCGAATCCCGCCGAGGGCATGGATGTCTGTCTCTTGTGAGTGTTGTGTGTTGTCAGGTAGAGGTCTCTGCGACGAGCTGGTCACTCGTATACAGGAGTCCTACCGACTGTGGTGTGTCTAAAGTGTGTGATCGTGAAGCCTCGAAAATGGGCGGCCTAGGCCCCCAAGGGGCTGTCGAGCCATTGGAAAAAAAAAAATGCCTGGGGTTACTGAGGTACCTAGTTACATGAAGGCCCCAGGCACAAAGTGTCAAAAGCTGTGATTTCTGTACCACTGCAAACTCTGACTTCTACTTGTCATGCACGAAACGGCCAGCTGTGTTTTGTTCTACGCTGAATTACAGCGAAAGAAAAAACCGCTGCGCGAAACACTTTCATTCATCTCTTACACACAATTGCTTAAACAATATCACGCATGCGTGGTACTCACAATTTGCGGATAAGGAAATCGTCAGTGTCTTAAGTTACGTACTCAGATTTAAATTCCAGGTGAGAAGAAATATTTAAGAGAACTTGAGATCTTCGCTCTTCTGGGATTTTACGCAGCGTAGATTGTAGTTTGTTACCGATTCTTCGGGCAACTTATCAAACTACCAATCTACGCTGCGTAACATTGTAGCCGAACATTATTGAAACTTATTAAATGCTAGTATTGTTGGAGCAGTTCGACTCTCCCTTCCACTCGTCTAAATATAGCAGCAACGACAAGGGACCAGGTTGTCCGAGTCAGTTGGCGGGAGTAAAAGGAAAGGAGTAGAACGGATGATATTGTGCTAACGTTGTATTGTAATAAAATAAACAAAGTTAACCTTTTTGAAGAGAACAGTCTCTTAATTTGATGTATATCAAATTAATAAAAATAGTAACCAGCAAAGTTCGGTTATAACATCCCAGAAGAGCCACGATCTTACACCGCGGAGGAAGCCTAAAATCACGTTAACAAAACTTTGTTCACACAAGTCCATTTTCTCATAATTCATTTCTCGTGCCTTGGGCCCTTACGGAACTAGGTTCCTCACCTGTAAACAAAAGATTCAAGTCTCCTGATGTGTTACCTGTCGACTGGTAACTAGTTACCGATATTTCGGAAGAGCGTAGTTTCTCCATATTGAGAGTCAAGCATTCCAACAGTCCATTCTTCTTGAACTACCTGACTTGAAAGGTGAAGAGACTAGAGCCCTCTGATATGTCGGTAGCTAATTACCAGTCGACGCAGCCCAAACAACACAGAAGACTTTAACATCTGCATCAGTAGGCCTACCGCTCTGAGAACCTCAAATGTCGCAACTATAAATGCACTTAGACCTCAGTTTTCAGTCCTGCAGAGTGGGTCTTGCTCAAATAGTCTTCTTGAGCTATTACCGGGTGTAGGATAATTAAGTATGTTCTGACGTTTCGGAACCTTATTCAGTGATTATGGGAAGTCTCTGAAATGTTGGCGTTTTCCTTTCTTCTGCACTGCCCGAACGAGATACCTTTTTGGACCTAATGCCCTTACGATGGCATCTCTACTACAGGAAAACCAAGGCTTTATTAGATATTTGTTTCAATCAAAATGTCCACGAGTCACAAACAGCGGTAGGCGGGTTAAGGGAGTCGGTGCCATAGCTAGAAATTTTGGGCACCTAAGCTAACTTGGTGATGGGCCCTGTCTTACCCAAGAGGTACGTGTCTGCTTCTTACACAGCTGTCACAAACAGACTTGGCTTTCGAATAAAGCTATTTATTTAAATCTTGTTCCTTATATGCAGAATAAATGTGACTTGTCACATCAAAAACATCTGTAGCTTTGTGGCAAAACACATACACGAACATTTGCGCCACACCGAACACTACTGGAGGTTACGGTAACTCAGTTTGCGGAAAACTGTAACATCTGTTTTTTTTTTTTTCCTTAACGAAACCCCTCACTACGTCCTGATTTAAACAAGACAGACAATGTACGTACAAATGGAAAATTGAGGCGCCTTCACCTAACCATTGTTGCCGTGGAAAAGCAATGAGTATTACATATTCACAGTGTGCGTCTGTAGTCTTAGTTCTCCAGCACGCAAAGCGCATGCGCCGTATTGTCATCTGTGGCCTGTTTGGTTCTACAATTTTTTCCACATTATCTCATAAACGGAACGATTTTCCGAAAAGAAAGTTATTGAACACAAAATGTGTGTTTTGATTTTCTCTACGACTTGTGTCTAAAACATTTCTCATTCTAAAAAGAAATGAGCGAGATATTATCATAAATGCACATAGGTCTTCATGTAAAGTGCCCGTCATTCTTGTCATATTTTAATAAAAACCTGAATTTTCTCGACAGATTTTCAAAAAGTACTCAAAAATCAAATTCCATGAAACTTCGCGCAGTGGGAGCCAAGTTGTTCCACGCGGACGGACGGACAGACAGACATGAAGAAGCTAATAATCGCTTTTCGCAATTTTTGCGAACGCTCCTAAAAATTCTTTTTTTCTGGCCTTTGCTTCTACAGCATCAGTGGTAAGTTTTTTAATGTCCGTTTTTGCTGCTGTTTGTGTTCGATAGCCAGATGGCTAGATTATTTAGCCCGGTTTGGCCTATCGAAATTCTCTTGTATTTTATTACACATAATTCACGAAGTGGCTTTTCAAGACAGGTCACTTTAACGGAAGCACAAAATCAAAATGAGAACAGTACAATGTCGGAAAATTCAGTTTCCAAACAACTGCACTTTGTAAGAAGAAATTCTGCAAATTGCTTAAACGGCATTTTTCAGTTAAATATTTTCTTAACCTGGAAGCCGCATGACCAGACTGGTTGGGCAACTGAGGAAATACTACTTCCGGGTATTTATGTTGAGGTCTGTACACAGGCTTCAAGTCTCCGCTTCTGGAATATTAATGAGTTTTGGGGTTCGAATAAATTCAAAGTACTTGTTCGCTGTTAGAATCCACAACAGTTGTCGGTTAATTCGACAATTCATCTTGCCCTCTACAAGTTATCTAACAACACACTCTCATACTACAAGATCCTAAATTTCGCGCAACGAAGCACACTTGATATGTATTATTATTATTATGCGACGGTTGCGTTTTCGCGGTAAGTTGGGTTTGCGAATACGTTCGAAATCGCCCAAATAGTGGGCGATGTTCAGTTAGTGTAAAATCAATAACCTGTTCCGATGGGCTCGTGGTTCCCCTGCCTCTGTGGGCCCCCATGCTATGAATACTCTTGTTATATAGTGGCTACGCCCCTGAAGTAAAAACACCGTGTCCCTTTTCCAGTAGGCTACCTTTTTTTCAGAACCTGGTATTCGTAACCATTGATTGATTGATTGACTGATTGAGTGAGTGAGATCGACAGTATATGTCATGTACAAGATGCACCAACAACTTGTTACACATAAGGGCTAGGAGAAACTAAAGGTCACATGCATGGACGCACCCAACGGGGAGCTGTCGGGCTGCAGCCCCCCCAAACCCCCAAAACAGAAATTTAAAAACACAGGTTTTTGTAGATATTATATCAAACGTTTTAAGTGATTTCTCCTTCAGCCAAAATCAGCCACTGGAATCGGCTACTACTATACTACTGACTACTACATTAGAATTTTGAAAAACAAATTAATAAAATTTAAACACAACAAGCAGCTAGGACACTGTGATTGAGTCATGGAACATGTAGTTAGATTCGTATGCATATAAATGCAGTTTCAGACGGTGTTATGATGTACTTACAGCATTAATTTTATAACATAATTTTTAAAATCTAACATAAATCATATATAGCCTCAGGGTCAGCCCCCTCCCCCCATGGAAAAATTCTGGGTGCCCACCTGGCCACATGTAATGTGTTTGTTTGACAAAGCAGCTTCATTTGTTCTGGTATTCACACGACAACTAATGGTGGTTCACAGGCAACACTAGCAAATATATATGACATGTCGCTCTTCTTGTTGTATTACGCAATCTTGAGATAATTATCACGTCAGTTAATACAAAAAAAGTAGACTTCACCATTATTATTGTATACTGAACGTCGTAATTCATATTTCAGATACACTAAGTAATGTAGTGCGTTCAAATTTAGTCCCAAATGGCAATCGAGTTCTTGAGAACTTGCGAACGCATAGCTTGCTGCACGTGTCTTTACTGTTAAATATCGTCCATTTTAAATAAACCAAGGTTCCTCACAAAATGGCGAACCTACCTAATTATGAGTGCGACAAGATGTTGCTGCAGTCACGTGCGGATTGTATCTTCCTAATAATCAATTAGCTGAGAAACACAGGAAATTTAACCTACCGACTCTCACTTCCCAGATTCTGAGAAACCGTCCCACAAAGTTATCAGAAATTAATTCTGGAAGGTAGTGACTGACAAATGTTTGCCACGACACTTAATAAGATTGTACAAAGCTTATAGGACTATCTACGAAAATTACATTGGATCAAGAATATTTTGAAAAGATGGTAAAAATACAACAGGGAGTAAGACAAGGGTGCCCAGAATCATCGAAACTTTAAATGTGTAAAGGTAAAGCAATCCCATTACAGGCCTGGACAGGCCCTTAGGGTTCCAGGAGGTTTAGGCTTCCAGATTCTAGACAATCGGCACATGAAACTTTAAATGTGTACACATCTTTATACTATTCTGTTTGCTAACAATGAGGCAATAATGCCCTATCACCTCCAGCGGGCATTATGCACATGATACATCATACGTAGGAAAAATGTCTTCAAATTTTTCTACTGTTCAAAAATAAGTCATGACACTTATATGACGTGAACATATTAGAACAGAAATAATTACTGACAACAAAACAGTTGAACAGACAAAAACTGAACTACTTGCGACGTCGTGCATCGTGTATGGTGTATCGTATATAAACAAAAATGACGTACATAATGTCAGGTACAAAGGCTTAAATACAAATGTGAAACAATTCGACGTACATTTCAAACAAACAACACGAAAATGCTGCTGGAATTATACGAGATAATGGAAGAACCAACCATACTATATGCGTGAGAACTGTACTTTATAAAACAGCATGAAAGAAGAACTGAGACGGCGGAGACGAACTTTTTGAAGTCAGTCGTAGGACATACATTACATGGAAAAATGTAAAAGTTGTCCCTGTCTACGCCATGAAGGAACACAGGGTGAGTAGAAGTATAGCTCCACTCATTCTTAACCTCGTCATTACATGGAGGTGAGTGGTCAAGCTCACGACTCGGCCGTTTTACGCCGGGGGAAAGAAAAAGCAATCCCATTACAGGCCTGGATAAGCCCTTAGGGTTCCAGGAGGTCGAGGCTCCCAGATTTCTAGACAATCGGCACATGAAGGTGGTAAGGTTGTCAGCCCTAGGCGCCGGCCGCCTTTACCCCCCAGGAAATATTCCTGGTACTCATTTCTGTTAGAGGCTGAGTCGACCCCAGGGCCATAGTGCGACCGGAACGATTATGTCAAGGAAAAATTCCAATGACACCATCGGGAATCGAACCCGCTACGTTCCGGTTTGTAGCGCAGTGCCTCAACCAACTGCGCCACCGCGTGCTGGGGGAAAGAAAGCCGGTACCAATTCAACAGAAGGGTGGGTGTCTTGTAGAAGATAAAAAATCCCTTGCCCCTGCCGGAAATCGAAGCCCGGATCGTCTAGACCGCAGCCTGGTCATTAGACTTCACTGACCGCGCTGTCCCCGCTGTTTACACAGTAGGATATATGACCGTACAAATAAAGAAATAACACTATTTAAATACAATTATTGTGGATTATACAAGCAAGTGGACCAAAAACTTACTAATAATAAGCGATAAACGCATTGCAACGTGTGTGTATGAATACAGTCCAACCGGCAGAAAAAACAGTTTAACCAACAAAAAGATGGACAGACCAACACCCAAGGAGAAGGAATATGACTGGGATGGCGTATACCGTGTTGTTGCTGCTGCTGTTGTTGGTGGTGATGGTAGTGGTGCTGCTGATGATGATAATGATATAATGTTCTTTCAAACGCCAACATTTCAGTAATATCAAGTACTGAAATGTTTCCATCCTACACTGAATCAAAGAAGGAGTTCTGAGCACAACTCAGACTACAGGAGAATGCCGTAACATAACCTCATTATTATACCACGACCGCTTCCTTTCCAAATCATTATTCGTTAAACCATTGTACCATACACAATTATATGTTACCAACTACTGGCAATGTCATTAAATACATAAAAAAGAATTACAGAAATATTTGTTGCAGTAAAAGCTTCCAATATTTTCCCGAATTGTCAGTCGATCGGCAAGTTAGTGATATCAGTCATCAATTGGCAACAATCGCACCTCGGTGTAGCTCATTGGTCACGAACGTGCTCCTGTGCGAGAATGACAATGGAGCCTGTTAGCAATTTATCTCACGTGCAGAATGAAAAGACGTTCACAAGTTCTCCACACAGTGTGATTTCATGTTAAAAGTACATCGAAAATGTTATTAACATACATGGTACGTTCTGCGACGTTTACTTTTGGAGACACACGTCACCATCAAGCAGGGTAACATACTTCTCAGGAGTGCTTTCACGACCATAAAGCGAATTACGTGTACTCGACACTGACAAAGTACAGCAAGGCTCCGATGCGACTAACCATCATGGAGTACACCCACGACGATTACTGCGACATGCTCTTAAGACTCTGTGCCTGTAATAGTCGAGCTGGTACTGACGCACAGGAATTCGAACTATAAGCCTATTGTCCCGGTTGACACCATCCATATGCTAATGTGTTTCGGCGATTCTAGCACGGTCTCGGTAAGACAGGAAGTGTAACACAAACGGCATTTGTGATTGCAGGCCGACCACGGACTGTACGGACTCCAGCAAATAAACATGCCATAATTGCAGCTGTGGAACGAGATCCGTGAAGAAGGTCGCGCGATATCGCACGAAAATTTAGGACTACCACAAACGACAGTCCTCGAAGTACTTCTTGACGATCAACTGGACCCATAGCACTACTCGCGGAACGCACACCTGCTTCCAGAACATCGTCCTCATGCACCACTGCACTCGAAAGCTGGTTTCAGACCCGCACCGAAATGCGCGATGCGTATTGTGTTTAGACAGATGCGTTCTATCTGTGCACAGCGTCATTTGCACAATGCGTGTGGTAACCGAGAATCCTCACATACTACAATTTCCGCTTGTGAATGAATAAAAGAGAAAGACAAAAGCCGGGTGTTCGAAAAGTTGGATTCAGGTTCTCTGTTCACCGTAAAACTGCCGAGGGTTCGACTCATGCACCCCACGGTCCCTTGATTTGCTCATGCTATAATGACATTTATGATTCAACTGGTACACAGAAGGATGAGGTATAACGAGATCAATTAACATTTTGAACCAAAATACCTATGTATCAATAAGGATTTGTATTCCAGTGCTGAAAATCACCAGTACGTCTGTGTGGTACGTAAAATCGACTGGAAGGTAAGCGGGGCGTGACACGTATCAGTGATAACGTATGCGTAATCACGTGACAATAACGAGAGTCCATTTTAAAAAACCACAACCGTACCGTACCGATCAGTCAACTTTTGCGTGATCTCGGAATAACGCATCACGCTTCACGCAATCACAGACGCGTTGTTCTCAAAAACCAAGGCTAAAGTACGAGGCGCCCACGGTTTTGTCACCTAAATCTTTGCAGTCATTTGACAGTGAAATGTTACCTCGAAAACTAAGCGTCTCAGGACATACATATGCTGTGTAACATTTTCCACATCTTTTAATAAGGGAGAGCCTATGCGCGAATTTCGTTTCACTCTGTATATGGAACTACGCGTGAAATCAGGATAGCGCGGTCGGTATAATGACTTAGGCTTCGGGATGGACAACCGAGGAAAGGTAATTCGATCCCCGCTACAGCAAGTTTCTTTTTTTCTCTTTTCCAAAGCATTCAGACCGACTCTGGGGCCCATCCAGATTCCTACTCAAAGGAGAATCGGAGGCGCATTTCCCGGAGGTAAAAGGGCCGGAACGTGAAGCTCACCAATCACCTCCATCTAGTGCTGAGGTTAAGAATGTTCGGAGGTACACCTCCACTACTCATATGACTTTATAGCGTGTACAAGGAAACGCTGTGAAAGATATGAGCCCTAAGAAACACCTTTACGGGGGCGACGATACAACGACGTTCCCGTCCGTTAGCATATTCATCGTTATTCTTTACGAATTAAACAAAAAATCGAACCTTGAGTTCTACTGCATTTCTTACCTTCCAGTCTATCGCCAATCTCAGTCTAATTTAATTCAATATCCGTAAGAAATTAAGTGACGAATATACAATACGAAGCTCCTCATCACGTACTTTTCTCCATCCTCCAATCACCTCCTCCCTCTTAGGTACAAATATTCTAATCAGCACTTTCCTCGGGAGTAAAGCGGCAGGGTCTTGAGGCCGAGAGCCCTCATATTTTACTGCCGAATATACCTCCACTCCCCATACGCTTTCATGGCTAACGCAAGCAAAGTGGTAAGTTTACCTCCTACCAAATACCTTTAATCTGTGTCCAGGGAGACAGACCATGTTTCACACTCACGTAGAACTAACAGAATCCAGATTCCAGTCTTCTGGAATAGAACGCCGTGTCAACTAGAACCTTCAGAAACAGGGCTGTAAGAACATGCACCACCAAACCAACTCCATGCAGGAAAGTTCTTCTTGAGAAATTAACAGTCGTTTAGCTGGTAAAGAAATTTGCCACTTTCAGCAACACTACAACCGGTAAAATTCCCGTTCATTATGCTGGAAAACAGCACGAATACGAAGTAAGATGAGGCGATTTTACCGAGTGCACGGAGGCCTATTAACCGCGCTCCACCGCCTCCTGCTATGGACTGGAACGTCAGCAAAAGCTGCACTGCTGACACTTTCCAAACAACGCCGCCAAGGTCATTAGTTCAGGCAGCAAAAGGCCTACGTCTGTTGGGTCTACGCAATTGGAATATGATCCTGCATATCTCAAAATTGTACCATAACCGTGAGTTACTTAAATTCTTTATACACAGCCATTACTTTATGTGACAATTATCGTTGGTCACTTCCCGCCGCTATTCCAATTTGCCGTGAGTCGGTGTCCACGCGTTCATTTCAATTTATTGCAGTTAATATTACGGTTTTAATTATTTTATTTAACGAAGGTGCCAGAAAGTTTTAGTTCAATGTACTGCAGGTAATACCGCAGGTGCAACACCTGGTGGCAGTGGTTTCCATCGGCTCGCAGACACCCGCCACAACTAACAAAACAAACACGTTGGTCACTGCACGTCAAACTTTTGCTGGTGAAACTTGCGGCACTACACCCTGAATGCCCCCCGCTGCCCCAGATCGTCTTCACTCGTTTTACACACTTCTTCCTTTAACACGACCCCTACAACAAGACATTTACATGGCTTCAGATCTGGTGAACAGGAGGCCACAATCCCCTGTTCATTATTCAGTCATCAAAATCGCTCTGTAAGCAAAACACATCAGTTACAGGTACCACCAATAGACGATTGGTGTCTGAATGTGCCTAACATGTCGATGAGAGTTTATTGTCTCAACAAAAAGAAGGGGGGGGGGAGGGGGCAAGAAGCACAAGGTGTTCCAAAGGGATCCCCACTCCGACTGACTGCGACGACTCCAGACATAATAACCTCCCTCCGAAAACGCAAGCGTAGGAAGGTCTCTGGTGTGAGTTGAGCGAGCCGACAAGAACAGACGATATCTGTCAGATAAAATAAGGATCTTGTATACGAAAACTGACGTTCATGTAGGATTATAATCTTAAGATAAAAATATGAATTTTGATATTTGTTGAAGTGATATTATCCGTAACTTAATGGGACATATATAAAGATAATACAGGTGCGCACACGTGGTACACACTTTATTCCTATTTTTATACGTCCAGGAATGCTGGAAACAAGACCGCTCCGTTGTTAATAAGCTTTAAAACCGGTCCTTTCCATTTAATTCTGGGTCTTCCCACGTTCCTGTCTCTTGCAATATAAGTATGCTCATCATGGCAGTATAACATCTTGGATTCTATTTACATTTTGTTTCCAGTTCAAATAACAAACGTTTGTTTTTTCTATCAGTTTCTGTCTGTAATAACCTGCATCCCTTATACTTACCCTACTTCCGTTCCTTAAGGAAAAAATAGGAACTACATCACCACGCCATCTGTGTCCGAGTGTCCCCACCCCCCCTTTCACCTCTTACCAAGCTAACTGATTTTCATGAAACTTGGTAACAACGTTATGCTTTTTACAGGCCACACCAATGTCATAATTCCCTCCAACCATGAACTTGGCACACACGCTAACCTATCGACAGGAGAAACACTAGCGTCAGGTTACTTCGGGTCCTGAATTAGTGGTAGGTTTGAAAAATGTCGTATGTAACTTCTGGTAACTTTCTTGTAAAATGTAAAATAACAACATAGTGGTAGAAAAGAAATCTTTATCTTTCAGTCTGATGGCGACAGCTATTGAAGCACTGGAAGTAGGTAGGTGAAATTTGGTAGGAATAGACCGTAGGACCTACATACCTACTCGTTGTACATCAAACAGAGTACCTCCACATTTATAAACATGGCAAAGACGCGAATCTAGAGGTTAAGTTCGATAAACGTAATGTAAATAAACGCATACTTAAGCAACAAGTTCTTCACAAAAGACCAATAAAACAACAAAACTAAGACTAAAAAATCTCTACGACTAGAAAGTTGTACAACAGAAAAGTAGGCTTTACGACTTGTGCTAAAAAAAAATCCTGTTTCGTTTGGTTTTTACTCGTGAAGTTACTCCTAGCAATTGTACTACGGAACATATGTACACAGCATACATACATACGGACGTACAAGCGTACAGACATACAACTAAATACCGTTTCGTTAAAATACGCAACATCATAAATATTTCACAAAATTTACAGTTGTCTTCTGAAACAGAAATGTGACGATTATTGTATGTAAACACAAAACAAGACACGCAATGTACGTATAACCTAACACTGAGGCGCGTTCGTGCTACCATTGTTGCCGTGGAAAAGGACTAAGTATTAAATATTATGAGTGCGTGTTTGCAGCCTTAGTTACCCGGCATGCAATGCGCATGCGCCGTATCATATTCGTCATCCGTGGCCTGTCTGGCTCTACCATTTTTTCCACGTTATCTCATAAACGGCACGACTTACGGGAAAAAACCTTACTGAACAAAAAATGTGTTTTGATTTTCTCTATAACCTTTTCCTGAAACATTTATCATTCTAAGAAGAATTCAGCGAGATACTATCATAAATTTACATAGGTCTTCATGTAAAGTACCCGTTATTCTTGTCAGAGTTTAATAAAACTTGAATTTTCTCAAGAATTTCGAAAAATAATCAAAAATCAAATCCGTCCAGTGGGAGCCCAGTTGTTCCATGCAGACGGACAGACAGACAGACATATCGAAGCTAACAGTCGCCCTTTGCAATTCTGCATACGCGCCTAACAATAGGATTTGTTAGAAATTATAAATGCTGTTACAAATCTTACACAAAATATTTTCTTGCGGAGATTAGAGTCTTCTGGGATACGACGCCGTGTTGCTTCATCATCAGCGCTGCAAAAACCCAAATCACAATTCTTTTTGAGACATCAGTGGTACCAGCATGGCGGCAGAGTGCACGATGTGTCATGACCGTAAATAAACTGTACAATTTCTGTAAACTGTCAGCTAACCTTGATGTATGAATTTTATTACAGCCATGGTTATCACAAAGACGTTTCATTATTTATTAAGTTCTGTGAACCTTCAGAGCTCCGGCGTTAAAAATTTGTCCAAAGACCCACCATGCCAAGGTCCTTAAGTTATATAAGTCTTAACAAAATTTTCTACTCTTATAAAGAGAAGAACAAACTTAATTTCACGACTACAAAGACACATTCTGGAGAACATACAAGAGTAAAAGAAACATTAACCAACAAAAAGCCAGTTGTAACTTCATTGTTATGTTGATGCAGTAAGATTTATAAAGAATTCTACTGTGTCCCTTCCACGACCTGCTGTATACGTGAATGCTTGTTGAACAGCCTCCCGGTGGCGGAGTGAAACGTAACGTGGGATGGCATCAGGTGAACAACAGAAGCGGAAAGTTAAAGAAGTCATCTCGACCATGACAGGATTTCTTGTTCTGGGGCCAATGAATTTATGATCCTACACTTTCTAGTGAACTTCTACATTTCACACATTACAAAAAGACCTGTTCTTTTAAGTTCCTTAACAATAGCTGTACACTGCTACGTCATCACAAACCTACCATAAAGTAACTTCAACAATATAATTACCAGTTCGAATTAACTCTATTTTTCAGCCCAGAATACAAAAGCCCGCCATAAAACACGGCCCTGAGCCAGCTCCTCGCACTTCCCACATCCTCCCCGGTTTTAAAACTGGACATTCTCCAACACGCATTCCCACCATATTTGTCATCTTTACTGTCCGGTGGTGGAAGATTAAAATCGCGGAATAGCTTCCTCGGAACAGTGCAAGTTGAACCACCTGAAGACTTCCCCCTTACCCAGATTTGCCCTGGTAGCCACCTCCTTGATTTCAATACTTGGAAATCTCTTAACCGCATTAGAACAGGGGTGGCACCAGTAAAAGCAAATATGGTGAAATGGGGCAAAACAAACTCCGACGACCTGTATTGTGGCTGTGGAGAGGTACAAGATATGGGACATCTCCTGTCATGCAGGGACTGCCCCCAGAAATGCACCCTCGAGGATTTATGGCTTGCAAATAAAAAAGGATTTGACTTAGCCCAATACTGGGCAAAAAATCTTTAATTTAATGGTCCGGACACGATAAAGAAAAAGAAAGACCATATTTGTCTGTACATTCGTGTCCTTCGTAGGCGACAGCCCTACACAGCAAGCCCTTCGTAAACCCCTTGGTCTCAAAACACACTAAACCTCGCGAATGACTGGTTAGTACTTCTGCTTCGTATACGGAGGGCCGGACTAAAATCTCGGTTGTCATGACTACGCACATGTTGATGTACCTTAGTGCTTCCTGTCAAATGTCCGGATAGTACCTTAAATTACAGCACAGCCTCCTCCTTCGACCGATTCCGGTGGCTGCGCGGTACAAGGCATAGATGTGCGGCCGCTCGCTTGCTAGGATTGCGGGTTCGAATACCGCCGCGAGCATGGATGTCTGTCTCTTGTGAGTGTTGTGTGTGCGACGGGCCGATCCCTCGTCCAGAGGAGTCCTACCGAGTGTGTATCATTGAGTGTGATCAGGTGCAACAATAACCCTCTTACACCTACAATGAGTAAGTAGGAGAGTTCGGACTAAGAGAACCTCCTCCGTCCATATCTTTCAAGCTCATTACTCACTAATCAATCCGCCATACAACGATTTCACAAGAATATTTCTTAACTGTTTTGCATCATGGTTTGTACCAACTGAACAGCCACACAACCATTTTACAGAAACGCTTCATAATTGCTGTGCATCACAGTACCATCTAAACTGTCCTACATCCATTAATGTAGGTGTAAAGTTATATTTTGGCCACCCTATATTTGGAATGTTTACTAAAATCTATCCACAAATGTCTCTTGTGAGTGTTGTGTGTGCGACGGGCCGATCCCTCGTCCAGAGGAGTCCTACCGAGTGTGTATCATTGAGTGTGATCAGGTGCAACAATAACACTCTTACACCTACAATGAGTAAGTAGGAGAGTTCGGACTAAGAGAACCTCCTCCGTCCATATCTTTCAAGCTCATTACTCACTAATCAATCCGCCATTTGATGTTAGACAATCGAAGCCATGCATCACGTCGTTAAATGCATGAAGAACATATAAATAAATTGGGGCGCGCGGTGGCGCAGTTGGTTGAGGCACTACGCTACAAACCGGAACGTCGCGGGTTCGATTCCCGATGGTGTCATTGGAATTAATTCCTTGACATAATCGTTTCGGTCGCACTATGGCCCTGGGGTCGACTCAGCCTCTAACAGAAATGAGTACCAGGAATATTTCCTGGGGGGTAAAGGCGGCCGGTGCGTAGGGCTGACAACCTTACCACCTTCATGTGCCGATTGTCTACAAATCTGGGAGCCTCAACCTCCTGGGCCCCTCAGGGCCTGTCTAGGCCTGTAATGGGGTTGCTTTACCTTTTACATATAAATAAATAATTTCAATGAATATTATGAATATAAATCACGATGTCCTTCGTTATCTGAAGGTAAAGTTTCCCCTGTACTTAATTAAGAACCACGAAATGAAGATGTGGTGGGGTATAAGTATAGCTGCACTCATTCTTAACCTCAGCACTAGGTGGAGGTGTGTGGCCAGCTTACGTCCTGGCTGCTTTACCCTGGAGAAAAGTGCCCCTCAGTTGGCTGTGTGGGTCCCAGAGCCGGTCTGCATGGTGTGGAAAAGACGAAATTCCTTCTTCCCTGCCGGGTATTGAACCCCTGTTCCTCGGCCGTTCGGCCCGTATATAGTTATTATAACGGCTGCTCGTAAGTCCAAACACTTTTCACTCTTCTTGGTCTACTCAGACCCTACGATGGAGGCAGCAATTCCCTCCGAAACATCGGTACCTATTTACCACTCGACACGGCGCCATTACCTGGAAGACATGCATCTTCAAGAACATCGCTGTGAGAACTTAAAATCTCTCAGTTTCCTAAGAAGTTTTTTTCCAAACACATACCGACCGACAAACGTCGGTGTGGCCGAGCATCCATCTGGCACTTTTCTTGAGTGTTTGCATGTCATGTACATGTCCTGTTGCTTTGTAAACATGGCCTCTTCAGGCATCCACACACGAAAAAGTAGTCGTCCGATGGGGTGACCTAGAAGACCATGGAGTCAGAACAACAACGTCACACCTCGCAGTCGCAGCGTCTAAAATACCTACAAGTTCGAAAAGACACTGTAGCCGAACATTATTGAAGCTTTCAAATACTAGTACTGTTAGGGCAGTTCGGCTCTCCCCTTCCACTCGTCTAAATATAGCAGCAACGACAAGGGACCAGGTGTCCCGAGGCAGTTGGCGGGAGTGAAAGAAAGAGAGTAGACGGATGGTTTTGTGCTGACGTTGTGTTGTAATAAATAAATAAAGTTAACCTTTTGGAAGAGAACAGTCTACTAATTTAATGTATATCAAATTAATAATAAAATAGTAACCAGCAAGTTCGGTTATAACACCATGTAGTAGCAAAAAAAAAAACTGTTGCAGGAAGGCAAAATTCACGAAACAGTTACGTCAAAGACCGAAAGGATTACATTAAGTTTACTAATTCCGCTTCGTATATAGGCAGATATAGAAAATATGCAGACTTACACATTGTGTGTGAGATTTGAATCTTCGGTTACGCTCAGTAGAAGAGATAGCTCAGTCGGTATAGCGAAGAGGCTATGCGAAGGACGAGGTAGGAAACAGAGCTCGATTCCCGGCAAGAGCAAGATATTTCTCTCTTCTCGAAAGCATCAGACCGGGTCTGGGGCCCAACCAGCCTCCTACCCCCTCCTCGTAACTTCCTCAACTTTTCCTTCCTCAATTGCCAACCTGCTCTCCTTTCTCGTTCCGTTCTCTCCGCCTGTCTGCCTGAGCCTATCCGAATACCCCGCACGGACATTCCGGCAAGGCCTCTCCGTTTCCGGGCGAACACTGGTGAGCCCTCGCTTGAAAATCACGACGAATGGTCAAGAAATGAGGCAACAGGTGTTTGACCTTTCCCGTGATGGAAAATCCGAAGACGCGTTCTGGTAAAGTATTCACCAACGAGCCACAACTTTCCCATGCCACGAGGTGAGCGCTCCTTGCTTCAGTTGTTTCAATAAATCCGAAGCCCGATCAAACTAACACACTAGAGGAGGCAGTTCACAGATCAGCGTTTCTTAAACTGAGTGGGTGGACAATTGTGTAGCTTCTACATCACACTTTCAACTATAAGGTTTTCTGATCCCGAAGAATATGTCCATGAGATTTCTGAGATCACTGCTGGGGGTCACGCAACAAGCAGACCATAAAATTACACACACTTCGACCCCCCCAAGACGGAAACGTGACAAAGGAGAAAACTTGTAAGTAGAAACTGGTAGATCAAACTCTGCACCTTAGAACGGAATCATAATCAATCCTTCCGGGGGACGAATTGTCCTATAACTATACCATGCGTATTTAAACTGCTGATCATGAAAGGTCAGTAAGTATTAAGACGGGGCCTATGTGAAGGCACTACCAGCATTTTTCCCGAGATTGAGGAAAACCACGATAACTCAGGATAACCGACCTCTGGTTTAGAGGCTACGGGATACAAGTGTGTGCTAATCAATTCACACGAGAAAAGTCAACGTGGCGCCTAATATATTAAATCCAGAAGAAGCAAAAGCCAACAGTTCAAGATAGCGCCTAGTGTATTAAAACCATAAGAAGCAAAAGCCAACAGTTCAAGATGGCGCCTAGTGTATTAAAACAATAAGAAGCAAAAGCCAACAGTTCAAGATAGCGCCTAGTGTATTAAAACCATAAGAAGCAAAAGCCAACAGTTCAAGATGGCGCCTAGTGTATTAAAACAATAAGAAGCAAAAGCCAACAGTTCAAGATAGCGCCTAGTGTATTAAAACCATAAGAAGCAAAAGCCAACAGTTCAAGATGGCGCCTAGTGTATTAAAACCATAAGAAGCAAAAGCCAACAGTTCAAGATGGCGCCTAGTGTATTAAAGTCATACGAAGCAAAAGCCAACAGTTCAAGATGGCGCCTAGTGTATTAAAGCCATAAGAAGCAAAAGCCAACAGTTCAAGATAGCGCCTAGTGTATTAAAACCATAAGAAGCAAAAGCCAACAGTTCAAGATGGCGCCTAGTGTATTAAAACCATAAGAAGCAAAAGCCAACAGTTCAAGATAGCGTCTAGTGTATTAAAACCATAAGAAGCAAAAGCCAACAGTTCAAGATAGCGCCTAGTGTATTAAAACCATAAGAAGCAAAAGCCAACAGTTCAAGATAGCGCCTAGTGTATTAAAACCATAAGAAGCAAAAGCCAACAGTTCAAGATGGCGCCTAGTGTATTAAAACCATAAGAAGCAAAAGCCAACAGTTCAAGATGGCGCCTAGTGTATTAAAGCCATAAGAAGCAAAAGCCAACAGTTCAAGATGGCGCCTACTGTATTAAAGCCATAAGAAGCAAAAGCCAACAGTTCAAGATGGCGCCTAGTGTATTAAAACCATAAGAAGCAAAAGCCAACAGTTCAAGATGGCGCCTAGTGTATTAAAGCCATAAGAAGCAAAAGCCAACAGTTCAAGATGGCGCCTAGTGTATTAAAGCCATAAGAAGCAAAAGCCAACAGTTCAAGATAGCGCCTAGTGTATTAAAACCATAAGAAGCAAAAGCCAACAGTTCAAGATGGCGCCTAGTGTATTAAAACCATAAGAAGCAAAAGCCAACAGTTCAAGATAGCGTCTAGTGTATTAAAACCATAAGAAGCAAAAGCCAACAGTTCAAGATAGCGCCTAGTGTATTAAAACCATAAGAAGCAAAAGCCAACAGTTCAAGATAGCGCCTAGTGTATTAAAACCATAAGAAGCAAAAGCCAACAGTTCAAGATGGCGCCTAGTGTATTAAAACCATAAGAAGCAAAAGCCAACAGTTCAAGATGGCGCCTAGTGTATTAAAGCCATAAGAAGCAAAAGCCAACAGTTCAAGATGGCGCCTAGTGTATTAAAACCATAAGAAGCAAAAGCCAACAGTTCAAGATGGCGCCTAGTGTATTAAAGCCATAAGAAGCAAAAGCCAACAGTTCAAGATGGCGCCGAGTGTATTAAAACCATAAGAAGAAACAGCTGACAGTAAAGTTATGGCCTAGTATATTGAAAACATGAGAAGCAAATGCTGACAGTTTGAAGCCTTAAGTTCAGGCAATAATTTATAAACCTTCGGCTCCTTTCTCACACTCGGTCTCCATTCCAAAGACAAGCCTGTTAATGCAATTTAGGAAAATATTTGCTGTTTATTGTGAGACCCATAAGAAACACATAAATACACCACGTGGAATACAATCATGTGTGAAAACGGAACACGGCATCTCCTTTCACCCAGTCATAAGAATGTTCCACCTCACGTGTACCGATATGTTTGGCATTTTAAAGCAGTATGCCCGTGCACAGGTGAAGTGCATATCGCAGTCCCTGCACAGCCTGCCTGGCACCCACCACACGTCTCATTCTCATATCAAACAATGGCGGACACGAAACAAGTAAAAGTAATTTTCCCATATCAAGAGATGCTTCACTTCTACAATGAGTGGAATAAAAAACAGTGGTGAGAGCTGACAACAATAGTACAGAAACATTTCTCAATTGTTGTGCATCACAGTACCAACTGAATAGCCATACAACGATTTCACAAGAATATTTCTTAACTGTTTTGCATCATGGTTTGTACCAACTGAACAGCCACACAACCATTTTACAGAAACGCTTCATAATTGCTGTGCATCACAGTACCATCTAAACTGTCCTACATCCATTAATGTAGGTGTAAAGTTATATTTTGGCCACCCTATATTTGGAATGTTTACTAAAATCTATCCACAAATCACTATTTAAAAACACCAACTGGATGCACTTTCTATTTTAAAAAACTGTATAGTTCTTTAAAACATATGTCGGGTTTTATTAAAATGTTTTAAATAACTATACAGTTTTTTAAAATAGAAAGTGCATCCAGTTGGTGTCTTTAAATAGTGATTGTGATAAGATGCACGGTGATTTTAGAATAAACTATCCACAAATTTTCATTTTCGGTAAAAAAAATCGGGACAAAAAATAATTGACACTTGACACAAAGACCTACGTAAATTTATGACAATATCTTGCTGTACCCTTCTTGGGTTGAAAAAAAAAAAGTTTCAGATAAAATTTGTAGAGAAAATCAAGCCACACATTTCATGTCAAATTACTTTTTATTTTTATCTGTAAAGTCGCAACATTTATGCTTTAACAGCAAGAAATACGGCAGAGCCAGACAGGCCACTGATGATCTAACAATATGGCACAAAAAAGACGAAATTTTCATGGCGGGTAATTAAGGCAGAAATACATAGTCATAATGCTAAATACTTACTGCTTTACACATGAACAATTCCGTCTTATCTGATGAAATGAGTTTCACGGTCAGACTCACCAAAACTGAAAAATTACGCCAACGGCTTATTTGTCATTATGATCTATTCGGCCGCACTTTGCGTATAACGAAGGCTTTGAGCGACAGAACAGTCTTTCGTTTCACTGTAAAATTTAGATGTAAATAAATAAACAGTGGCTGCGCGGTCTAAGGCGTGTGTCTACGGCCGCACGCTTGCTTGGAATGAGGGTTCGAATCCCGCCGGGGACATGGATGTCTGTCTCTTGTGAGTGTTGTGTGTGGTCAGGTAGAGGTTTCTGCGTCGGACTGATCACTCGTCCAGAGGAGTCCTACCAAGTGTGGTGTGTCTGTATGTGATCGTGAAGCCTCGATAATGAGGAGGCCCTGCCCCACTAGGGGCTGTTGTGCCATTGAGAGAAAAAACAGTGTTAATTACATGCAGGATAATTTGTTTTCGAAATTGGTACGGATAAAAGTGTTATACATAAAGCTGCGACATGTTTCGTTGCTAATGCACCATCCTCAGGGAGCACAGGTGGCCAAATGTAAAACCAACTGACATTGACGAGCCACTATTTGTATGGTTCCAAAATTTGTTGTAGGCTACGTTATTAGTATCTTAAGATATTAATATCTAATTAAGATATTATTAATACCTTAAGATATTAATAACATAACCTACAACAAATTGTGGAACCATACAAATAGTGGCTCGTGTAAAACACTTATATGCGAATATTATCGTGCATTTGGTTGGTGTAACAAATTGACTGTGTTGATCAAGACAGTGCACGGAGTGAACAATTTTTAGTTGATAGTACAATGTCAATAACTGTTTCCTGCTAGTTGAAACTGTAAAAGAACAGATATATTTCAGTAAACATGATGTGTGTACCCCTATAAGATTGACTGTGCATTACTGCACTAATCAACTCGCTGTTACTAGGAAATAAACAGGGAAGCTTTCAATTTTTTAATCAGTCTGTAGTTTCATGAGGCCGATAGATTGTTTATGAATATTTCCACAAATGGCGTCTGAAATATTGTGCAGAAGTCAACAATTACAAGCTATTTCGACTGGGTGAACTTTCAGATTATGACCGATAAATGTAGACATATAAACAATAATACATTTTTAAAATAAACATAATAACAAGTAATAACATCTAACAGACCCAAAGTAACAACAGTGGAATTCAATAACATATCTAAAATTATAAAAAAAATAACAAAAATTGTGACCCCTTATATTTGAATGTTATAACCATTTGAGAAAAAGTCCAGAACGCCAGCTCGTGAAAAACGTTGTATTTCGTTCCTGAACACAGCATTAACAACACAGACGATACATACAGGCCTATGGCTAGAACTCTATGCAATAGGCATGTAGGCTGCATGATCAGCTGCTGGTCTTCTTTTGGGGGTTTCCACCGTAAGAAAAAAAAGTAAAACAAAAGAAGACAGTAATTGATCAGCAACGGCCGTCAAAAACTGAAAACTACGCTTCTAAATGCTTCATGGAAATCCTTGTTCTTCCTGCGATTTACACGATGCATAATTAAGGAAAGAAAATAAACACGTGCAGTTAATGCTTATACAGTATGCACAAATATGAAATTTGGTGCGTGGACAGGTTACGAATATATCTAAAAATTGTGTATGAAATATTGTTTGTAAGTCGTAATTACAAAATATTTCGACGGGTTAAAACATTTGAGGTTATGTATGGCCGACAAATTCAACGCAGAGGAAATCAGAATATGTTCAACAGAGACATTACTAAAAGACCCTAACAACAATATTAATAACATTTTATGATATATGTACAATTGCGAACAACAACAGTGGACCACAGAGAAGTCCAGGATGCAAATACCCGAAAGCGCCTCGATGTTCTTATATGTACAGTACATTTCCTACGTTATTTCTTCCATATACGTACACGTAACTAACTCCATGGAGCACAGTCCTTCTTAAGAATCTAACAGTTCCTCAGATATCAAACAACTCCCCACATTTTATGGAAACCGAAGGTTCATTATCGCGCTCACAAGAGTCCGACACTTGTCCCTATCCTGGGCCAGATCAATCCAGTCCACGCCCAACCCCCAATCCTATTTCTTAAAGATCAATTGTAATATTATTCTCCCACGTATGCCTAGGTCTTCCAAGCGATCTCTTTCCCTCAGGTTTCCCCACCAAATCCCTCCATATACACGTACCTACAGAAAACTGATTATGCTTTATGTTGGCGGCATTTCCAAAAGTGTTGATTACATCCACAGCTGTTTACAGCACCTAAACTGTTAAGAACAGTTCATTTGTTATGGTTCATTTAACAATGGCGTCAGAGCCTCAGACTATGTAACTTCAAATGACAGGTGTGCATTAAATTCAAGCAAATACTGCAATCGGATTGTTGGTTCCTTGCTCAGATTGCGTCACCCACAATGGCTACCATGACCTGCACACAGGTGCGTGTCCTACCGTTACGAGTCCCGCGCTGCACTGGTACAGCAAACCGCCTCAGTGCATGCCACTCCACTGTTGCAACTTTCTGGCCGTAAAACATTCTGATATGTCTGCAGGCTGAAGCACGAGAGAAACAGGAACGAAACGTTCAACGGCGCATTTCACGCACACACATTCCGAAAGTACACTTTCATATTTCGTAATTACCATCCCGAAAACAACAAGCTGTGTTATAAAACGTGAAGAACGTCGCGGACAATTGGGTAGCACTCCTGCTTCGTGTTTAGAAGCTTCTGGTTTCAAATCTCAGCACGCGAGACCGGCTACACGTACAGTGGTTTCCTCAGTCTTTACAGACAAATACCGGAATCTGTACACGACGGCTGCATTCCGAATTTTTCCCAGTTCTTTATCATGCGGAAATCAGTGGTGGACAAAGTGGCACTGGGACAGGGTTGTCTGCCGAGTACTTCGGTTTTCCCCTGTCAGTATCATTCCAGCAATGCTCCACACATTTTACTCATACACACCGACGCTTCACAATGCCAGCAACTAGAAGCATAATCCATTATAGATTCAAGCCGATAATTTTTATCCTAAATCATGTTTCCATAACTAAGTATGCAACATTTCACAGAACGTAACGCTTAGTGCTCGTAGGCTTACAGAGCTGTTATGGTGAGTGTAAGATACCTCGGACTGGACCTGTAACTAGAATGAGGTACATATGACATGCGTACAGAATTTTGGTGAAGAGAAGTCTTCTGGAAACCGGCAGCTTGAAAAAAATCATGTATCCGTCCTAATTAAACCAACTGATTTTCATAAAATGACGTCACCTGTCACTACATGTTGCGCCTTAAGTTTCTTAACTGCACGCCATTCAAACAGGACCCACTACAAATATTATATCTGATGCTTTGGTATCATTTAAGTAACATCAGATATTGACTGTTCTTGTTCCTAGGTACAAAGATATAACCCCTGCGAAGCTCTGAGGTGAAAATGACGTAACTCCAAACATAGCACTTACTGCAGGGCCATGAAATTCAGGGTGAAAATAGTTCTTTAAAAAATATTCAATTATTCTGATGCCATATTTGTCTAGAATGTAAAGCAAGGCGTTCGCATGGAATCTACATTTAGATTTCGCTATGATGGCCATAACTAATGAACCATCCAGTCAAGCATGTAAAATTTATATAGAGATCGACCCCAGACAACATCCTACACATGCTGACAATTACAGACGTGCTGTTATTTCGGAAGAATTTAACATAAACCAGAATGTATAGTACACGTATACCTGCAAAACGACATGACGTCACATCCCAGAAGACAGTTACTTCGACTAAATCCAGCTCTTGCTAGCTTCACCATACGGACTCAGGCATTTACATGAAGCAAAGGTCACGGTGAAGTTGTCCCTGTGCGTGGCATGAAGGCACAGGTACAGCTCCGCTCATTCTTAATCTCGGCACCAGACAGCTTCATACTCCGAACGCATTCCCCGAAAAAAAGGCTCCCGGTCCCCACTGAATAGGAGGCTGGGTGCACTCTACGTTTTGACGAACAGAAAAATCTTTGTCCTTACCGGGAATCGAAACAGGATTCCTCTCTTTTCTAACTCGTAGTCCACTCATTATGGATTAATGAGTTGAGGATAGCGACTGATTATCGGACATTAGTACAACAGGAGCAATGAGGGGTGTACAAACAGACTTAAGAGCTGTAAAATTAACATCTGGAAAAAAGTTAAAAAAACCAGAGCTTCTGAAAGCCATTAAGGGAGCGAAGGTCACGCAATTGGACTGTAAGTGCGCGCGAAGAAGAAGAAGTCCACTCATTATTACTGACCAACGCTATGGAGGGCCCTATTGATAGCACGAGTCATGTTCTTCCTATAAATTATTAGATGTAACACGACAGGCAATGTACATATAACGTAACAATGAGGCCCATTCGCGTCATCATTGTTGCCGTGGAAAAGCAATAAGTAGCGTATGTCTGCAGCCTCAGTTATCCAGCACGCAAAGCGCATGCGCCGTATTATACTGTCATCTGTGGCTTGCCCGGCTATACCATTTTTTCAACATTATCTCATAAACGGCAGGATTTTCGGAGGAAAAAAAATTATTGGAACATAAAATGTGTTTTGATTTTCTCTACAACTCATGTCCGAAACATTTCTCATTCTAAAAGAATTCAGAGAATATTATCATAAATGTACATAGGTCTTCATGCAAAGTACCCGTTATTGTTGTCAGATTTGAATGAAACTTGAATTTTGTCGATAGAGTTTACAAAAATACTCAAATATCAAATTTCATGAAAATCCGTCCAGTGGGCGCAGAGTTGTTTTATGCGGACGGACGGACGGACAGACAGACATAACGAAGCTAATAGTCGTTTTCCGCAATTTAAGAACGGACCTCAAAACGCTATAGAACGTACAACCAAATACAGAGAGTTTACCGTGGATATTGCGCTTAATGCGCGAAACTGTACGGCTGAAATAAACGCGACACATGTTCAGTGTACAGTAATGTCGTGCAGGAATCCCAACCGGTCATAGCACTAACAGGCCACCCCACAACCTGCGTTACCAAATTCAGTCAACTCTGACGCTGCAGTTGCAGTATGCCTCTACGTCAGCCTTTCTCAGCTGACACAGCCAGTCTCCGACGTCCATAACATACTGTAACGACCTGTCACGTTTTTGACAACAAGCACAAAATAAACCGCTTGTGTCTAAACCAGGCACGGCGACCGCAAGAAGTACAGTAAAACAGTCGTAACACGCACAATTCGTTTCTTCTCTATTTTTATGCAGACATATGAATGTACGTCGTCCTCGGTGGACTAGTGGTTAGCGTGCTCGCCACTGGACCCAAGGTTCGCGGGTTCAATCCCGGCCGAGGTAGCACAACTTCCTTCGGAGGGGAAGTAAAGCCGTCGGTCCCATGTCGTAGATTTACGGCATGTAAAAGAACCTTATGGGCATGAATAGAGATGTTTCGTAAGCAAAATTCAGGGCCATTTCTCACCCAAGTCTCCTGATTGACTGTTAGATGGATCTGGCAGTCATATCAGGATGAACACAACTTGTGCAGTCGGTGGACTGCTCACCCACTGCAGATGCACACTTCCAGCCAAGAAACCTCTGAAAGGAGGCCCTATGCTCCGCAAGGAAGCGACAGGAAGGAACTAACTAACTATATGTACATACCACTTGAGAGTCGAGGTCCTCACAGCGGTGACATGTCTTCTTATATGTGACGCCGTGAGTCGGGTAGATCGGGACCAATGTTCCAGAGCAATGATTCCGAAAGTGTGCTACGGGTATCCCTTGGGATCCGCGACCAGTTCCCCGGGGACCCGTGGATAAATTTGTGTAATGGCTACTTTGAAGGTTACTTATTTTTAAATTAAACGAATAATGTTTTGTTACAATAATCGCGGAACTTCTTTAATTGGCGATGTGTTTATTTCGTATGAACGTTAGAATATCTAATTAAGAAACACTCTATATCTACGAAGCGAGCGAAAATCAGTTTAATTAAGGTCAAATCATGCAATGCATTGTCATGTATGCTACTGGTATGTATTTGTAGCTATCTAAAATCACCTATGAGGTAAAAATTTTTAATTTTTGGATACCTATCATCCGAACACTCTGTAGTTACGTGAGCAAGGATGTGAGGATCCGTGGTTATTTTTCAAAGCCAAAAGGGGTCCGCGAGCAAAAACGTTTGGGAAACACTGCTACAGAGGATCGTGCTGCCTCAGTCTCAGGCTACAGGTTTATTTAACTGACCCTGATAATAAAGGCAGCTGGATTCTTAAAAACGCCGTAACACCTCCACCAAACTACACGGCGTCACATCCCAGAAGACAGTACTCTTCATATATCACATTACCACTTACAAAGTAAGTTGAAACAGTGCCGCTATTTAGTTTGATTCACTACCATAACAGACTGTCACACTACGGTTCATAAAAATTATAACAACGCCGAGATAAAACTGCTCTTTTGGCTAAAAGAAAGTAACTACCGGTTTCTTTAAAATTGTGACGTGATGAAATATTGTTACATCCACATTTGGAATCGGAATATCAGAATAAATTTAAAAATCGATTGTTCTTTGATATCAAACGCCTGTTGATCGACTGTAATCGAACTAGGAACGTCCTGACTATAGCCTACATTTATATATACCCTCTCCGGCATTCTTCATAGACCTTGAACCCTTGAGACTGACACGTTCCTTCGAAACGTCGGAAACAACTCACGCAGCGTCACATTCCAGAAGACAGGAATCCTCGATTACACCTCTGTGAAAACCTCAAAACTCGCATATACATAATTATTCATTAATTTGTACTTTCACTTTACGTTCATTCGTTCGTTTATTATTTATTTATCTATTTTTGTTGGGAAGTTGGCGCAGCTCTTGTAACTGCGGCCTCTAATGGGCGCATTGTCTACCCTCCGGATAACAGATGAATTTATGTGTATCACTGTTGGAATGATAATGACAGGGGGCACATCGAAGTACTTGAAGAAGAACTTGTCCCAGTGTACCTTGTCCCACGTCGACTGCTGTGGGATTAAACAGGGGCCTTCTGGGTGAAAAAACCGATGCTCGAATATTTATGGTACGGTGGTGGCGGTGTACCTTGCTGATATGCACATATTTGTTCAGCCTGCAGTCAAAAACAAGGACACGTAACACACTCCAGTCTTTGTTCCTTCATTACGACGTCGCTTCCACGCAACGCACACACACCAGTTCAAGGACGACACATTCAGCTTACTGCCTGTTGGCCCATGCGTGCGATAACGGAATGCTGATGACGCTACTACGTCCAGTGATTTTGCCCCTTTGATCCCTAACCCGTCAGTGAAACGCAGTGGTAACAAACTACATGCACCACCTGCGTTAACGTTCGAACGTTCCAAGTTTGGTCTTTCCCACGCAGTGCATTTATTTGAACTAGAGTTTAAATTTATCTACATTCTATAAATCCAAAAACAGGTTAAAACCTTTGGATATAGAACAAGTGAAGAAAATTTACATACATACAGTAGTTTTTGGTACAATACAATTAGCTTAAAACTTATTTAGCTCAGTTTATCATTCTCTATTTACATTAAAGTATTCATCTACAGAGTGGAAGGAATGAACATGTAAATAATTCTTTAGCGCTGATTTAAATTGTTTAGGATTATCACACACATTTTTATACTTTGTGGGAGACTGTTAAATACTTTTATGCCAATTCAGTAGACTCCTTTTTGATATACTGATAAATCTGATGAAGCTTGATGGAAGTTTTCTTTATGTTACAGACATCAGAATTTAATTTAAATGCATTTTTGTTGTTAACCACAAATAAGAGAAGTGACAGTGTATATTGTGATTGAAGAGGCAGAATGTTTAAATTCTAAGTACATCTCCACATGAGTCTCTACTTCTGAGACCTATGATAATTCTAATTATATTCTTTTGTCTTTAAAAATATTTGCACTATGTGAAGAGTTCCCCCAAAATATAATCCACAGTTCATAACAGAAAGAAAACAGGCATAGTAAATCATCTTTAGTGTTTCCTGTGACATAAAGGGCTTAACTGATCTCACGGCACACAAAGCTGCACTTAATGTGTGTGTCATAGTACATACCGTATGACTGTCCCGTCAACAGTGATTATTTCCCTAAAAACACTAACCGAATGGTAAGTATAAAGCGAGAGCTACGGTTTTCAGAGCGGCGTTAATAATTCCAACTCTTATGTACCAATCTACACGGCGATCATATCCCACATGACTTAAATCTTCGATAGAGCCCTATACAATTTTTAGTATGAGGTAATAACTAACAAAATTCACTTTAATATTAGATATCCCCGTTGGCATATACATGCAAGGTGTATTTCACTCTTGTCAGTAATTACAGTTGAGACTGTAATTACTGACAAGAGTGAAATATACCTAACAAGATTCAGCTTGCGTCCAGGCATCTGAACAGGCGGTTTTTCTGGTTTTATTTCTGCAAGGAAATTTAGAGATGGTTCCGAAGTGCTGCTGCATGCTTCTCGTGCGGCTCCCCAGATGAGGTTCATCAGAGACAATCAAATTATACAATTCACGTTTACATCAAAATTCCGCAGCCCTTACACCCCAGTGACTATCTATAATAAAGCCTGATGGTTACTTTATTTACCACCGGGCTTAAATAAAAAAAAAAAACTTTACGGTCTGCATAAGCAGTGCACATGTATTTGTGTGTTGTGAATGGATCTCACAACAAACAGCGATCATTTCCCTAAACAGCATTGTTAACTGACTTTATGGGAGAGACGGCGTGCTTACTGTGCGGTACGAACTGAATCTCGCATACAAATGTCCACAGAACTTATGCCCCACGTGAATTAACAGATCTTTTCCGTGATTACCCAAACCAGTCAGCATTCCTGAAGGCCCTGGCCAACTAAGTGCACCAAGTCGTCGGACTGATGTCTCCTCTCCATGTTTCTACTCCACCTTTGTAAAAATCTTATCTCATCTGGTACAACGACTGACTGAACATACTTTCAACTCTCCTGCTTCGTGTTCGGGAGGCCCAGAGTTTAAATCTCGAGCCGAAAACCGACTGCCCAGAACAATCCGTCCATTTCGAATACAGTCATGACCGCTTATTTGCACGTCACTCCAAATCGCATCAGTTGCTAATTTTAGGCAATACTTTTTTTTTCCATGGCGCAACAGCCACTAGTGGGCCTGGGCCTCCTCATTATCGAGGCTTCACGATCACACTGCGACACACCACACTCGGTAGAAATCCTCTGGACGAGTGATCAGCCCGTCGCAGAGACCTCTACCTGACAACACTTACAAGAGACAGACATCCATGCACCCGGTGGGATTTGAACCCACAATCCCAGCAAGCGGGCGGCCGCAGACCCACGCCTTAGACCGCGCGAGGTCTAAATATCATAAACTTTATTGAGCCTGCAAAGTGTGACTCTTCCGAAAAATTAAATCCACTGAGAGTGATTTAGGCTACAATGCGCCATCGCATTACATGTTTAGCAACAACATTCGACAAAAAAAAAAACGACTTACGTGACTTTGCATTGTCCAAATATTTTATTGTTCGACAGAATCGGCCCACAGACGCGACTGGGAAGGCAAAGCACTAATCACAATACTAAGATAATACTGAAACCTACTGTATTTCCAAAAGCAAGGGTCATACATCAAGTCCAAAACTCACAAAACTCCTGTTTCTCATAGCAAATTAATTTCGTGGGGCAAAGTCCTTACTGAGAAACTAACGGTTGCTCAGCTAGCCAAAAAATTTCCAGAAACTTTCTGGACCCTACATTTCCATCACCGTGTTCACGACAGCCCGTCAATGGTCTCCATCCTGGATCTGGTGAATTCATCTCACTTCTGTAATTTACCCTGCATTCTGCCCCAGTTCGACATTTCGTTACATGTCGGTATTAACGGTGCTAAGTTGTAAGTCCTGCGCCCTATCCTCCAGCTGGAAGAGCATCCTTTGCTGGCTGCCGGCTACTGCTGATGCACCAGACGAGTGCCTGCAGCTACGCTCCACATCGGCAGGCCGTTCCCTCTGTCCACAACCTGAGGACGGGCCGCCTTGTGACAGGGTCAAAATGGCTTATACCAAACAAGGTGAAATGTGTACAAAACAATTACATATTTTCGAAGAAATAACACGCCATATGAAGGTCGGACTGAATATGAATGAGGCCTTGACATTTTCTTCACAAACAGTCGAGTTGCCACGGCAGCGGTTTGTCGTCAGTCAAGCTTTCTCTGACATGCTTTCGGAAGGATACGCTCCTTTCTGGTCGCATGTTCATGTTGTGGATTCAATCAATCAACAAATATTATAGTTGGCCATCGAATGCAAGTCATTCAGTATTCTCTCACAGGTGATGGATTAGCACTTCACATATTTGATTTACCACATGAATTTCACCAACAATCTTACAGCAGGTGGGCCGGGATTGCGTAGTCGGTATAGCGACTCGCTACGAGCTGGACGGTCCGGGGATGGAATCCCGGTGGAGGCGAGATTTTCCGCAGCCGTCCAGACCGGCCCTGGGGCCTACCCAGCCTTCCGTACAATTGGTACCGGGTCATTCCCGTGGGTAAAGCGGCTGGGGCGTGGCGATGACCACCCACCCCATCTAGCGCAGAGGTTAAAGAAAGAGTACAGCTATACCTCTACTCCCCCTCTGGGCCTTTATGGCCTGTTCTAGGGTGAACTTTACCTTTACCTTACCTTACCTTACAGCAGCGCAGACCAAGGTACGAGGGGCGCCCAGAAAGTAATGCAACACATCTTTTTTTCTCATTCACAATTGATTTTATTAAAACTTCAAATATGTCACATCATTACATGAATCTTTGGCTACCTAAACCTATTTTTCAACATAGTCTGCTTCTAAATCTTTGGCCTTACGCCACTGAGATGCGAAAGCCTGTGTGCCTTCGAGGTACCACTCTGCAGGTCTCTGTCGCAACCACCTCTTTACTTCGGTAATGACCTCCTCGTCGTCCTCAGACCTCTTTCCGCGGATTGCATCTTTAAAGGGACCGAAGAGATTGTAGTCAGAAGGAGCCAGATCAGGGCTATAAGGTGGATGAGACAGACAGTCCACTGAAGTTTTGTGATGGCCTCTCGGGTACGCAGACTTGTGTGTGGCCTCACATTGCTGTGGTCAAGAAACACTTTTGTCACATCTTTATAGGAACTAACCCTCCGGAAACGCTTCCTCGGCTTCTTCAGAGTTTCCCTTGAAAGATGCAATCCGCGGAAAGAGGTTTGAGGGCGACGAGGAGGTCATTACCGAAGTAAAGAGGTGGTTGCGACAGAGACCTGCAGAGTGGTACCGCGAAGGCACACAGGCACTCGCATCTCGGTGGCGTAAGGCCAAAGATTTAGAAGCAGACTATGTTGAAAAATAGATTTAGGTAGCCAAAGATTCATGTAATGATGTGACATATTTGAAGTTTTGATAAAATCAATTGTGAATGGGAAAAAAAAATGTGTTGCATTACTTTCTGGGCGCCGTAATATCACCAAGATGAACAGTGTTGTAAAAGTAATAAAAATACACCTCAGTCGTTACAGTGACTAAGTTACGAGCTGGAAGACCTAGGAATTTGGGTTCGAATCCTGGAAGGGATACGAGATGTTACTCTTCACAGCCTTAGGACCGACTCTGAGGAGATCGCCCAGCCGCCAATCCACTTGTCCCGGGATAAAGACGCCGGGGCGAGAAGCTGATCGCTCACGCCCATCTAGCGCAGAACATTAACAGCTCCACTCCCACTCATCTAGACTGTAAGTACCTACCGTCCTCCGAAATACTGTATTGGTCATGAGGCACGCGAGATCAAACGTAACAGTACGTATTTCCGCGTACATAGGCTAACTTGGGGGGTGCAGATGCCCTCCCAATATTTTTTGGCTACTGAGTTGATGAGGGGCCAGTAAAGAATACAAATATATTCAAAATGATTATTTGGGTGTCAAAAAGACAGAAAAAAATAAAAAACCTGCGTTTTACGCGACGCAGAATAGAGACATCTTGAGTTCCTAACATCTATGTTCGATTTTGCCGCCCCCTTCCAACGTTACTGGCCAAGTAACGCCTATGTCTGCGTATATGCAAACGTGGCTGAAAGATAAAAAATGTTCTTACCGAATATCTTATTGATACGTTTTTGTAATCTATGAAACAATCTTGGCATATGAACACACTCCATGATCCCTGCCGATAAGCTAACAGCTGCTCAGTCAAGAAATTCGGGGACGTCCGATTTCGTTCACGGTTTATTGCAGGGTTCAATATCATGTCCAATTTCGTTCACGAGATAAGCAGCTAGTTCTCAAGCTCCTTTTATGGTATATCCGTTTTCGTTCACGGCTATTGTTCATGTTTGCATCCCCTTCAACAGCGCCGATCCCAATGGCCGCACGGTCAAGTTGTGGATCTGCGGCCGTTCTCTTGCTGGGACTGTGGCTTCGAATCCCGCCAGGGGCATGGATATCTCTTGTCAAGAGGAGTCCTACCGAGTGCGGTGTGTCTGAGTGTGATCGTGAAGCCTCGACAATGAGGAGGCCCCCTATGGGCTGTTGCGCCATGAAAAATATTCCCGTCAATAAAAAACAATACCGAGGTGTCCAGGTATGCGGTTGCCAAATCATACTTGGTCAGCTTGAATGACGTAACCTTTGTTTTCACCCCTTTCCGCCAACATGTTTAGCCAATTACTTTCGATTAACATGTTACTTACTTCTTTTTATTCAACCAATCAAGTTCGATTACTGTTTCTAACCGATCCCTGCTCTTAGCTTCTCCGCTCACAGTTTGTAGCTGTCAGTGTTCTTATTCTGAGAGCGATATGCAGATAGGTAAGAGGATCAGCTGGCCCTTCACTTGTTCATGCACTGCGTCGTCGGTGTTCTGACGTCACCACTTCATATCCCGGTCTGGGCACCAAAGAGATCACTGCAATCTCGTGATATTTAACTAACTGTAGATTTTGTCAGGATGATGAGAAGGGTGATACACAGTAATACAGGCTGGCTAGTCTGTGCAGTGGAGAGCAAGGGCTTTACTATGATAAAATGCACGGTACATAACATATAAATTAAGGCTACATTGCTTGATAAAAAATGGTCATATTAGTACAATGTTTTAATACAGGACTTCTCATTAAATTCAGTCAACTTCATTTCAAACATGCACACGAACTTTTTTCCTCCCGGGGGGTAAGGGATTGACCGTGTGCGAAATCGTATACTATACCTGCTGGCCGTGAACGAATTTGGATATGACCTTTTTCCTCCCGAAGGGTAGGCCATAAACCGTGTACGAAATTGGACATGCCCAAGAAATTCACCTCCTTTTCAAGAACCCTAAGGTTCATCACCGTGTGTACTGGTCCCTGTTCTGCATCAAACGAATCCAGTCCACACACATGACATTGTTTAAGAACCATTTCCTATTATCCTCCTATGTACGACTTGTTCTTCCAAGTGGTTTCTTTTCTTCAAGCTTTCCCACAAAAGGGTGATTTTATTCTTAAGTCTAAAGGTCTGTGAGAGAAGATTTGCTATTAATTAAACTGGCACATATACTAGAGTTATCGTAGCATATGGCTTTTGTTAAAACAATGTTTCGACAGCTGGCTCTGCTTCCATCATCACGTAAAAGTACTCTGCTGGGTCCCTGAGAATGATTTAATCTCCACGGTCCAGCGATGGAAATCAGTTCAGGCTAATAGACGTCACCGATTCTGTTCAACTTATACAGCGAGTACCTTACCAAGGAAGCTCTTGAAGGGTTTGGAGACTTCAAAAGAGGAGGACAAGTAATTCGCACTGTGAAATATGCAGATGACCTTGTGCTACTGGCTAGGGAAGAAACGGTGCTACAGGGCATGATTGATAGACTAATTGAAATTGGAAGACGCTATGGAATGGAAATGAATGTGGGAAAAACTAAAGTAATGAAAATCTCAAGGCAACCATCCCCAATGAAAATTATGATAGATCAAAAACAATTGCAGAATGTGGAATATTTAAATTATTTGGGTAGCATGATAACAAGTGATGCAAGGTGTTCACGTGAAATTAAATCCAGAATTGCCATGGCAAAAACAGCATTCAACAAGAAGAAAAATCTTTTCACCAGCAAACTGGAATTAAATTTAAGGAAGAAACTAGTAAAGTGCTACATTTGGAGCATAGCTTTGTGTGGTGCTGAAACGTGGACACTTCGGAAAGTAGATCAGAAGTATCTGGAAAGTTTTGATATGTGGTGCTGGAGAAGAATGGAGAAGATCAGTTGGACCGATCGTGTGAGAAATGAAGAAGTATTACAGAGAGTCAAGGAGGAGAGGAATATCCTACATACAATAAAAAGAAGAAAGGCTAACTGGATTGGTCACATCTTGCGTAGAAACTACCTTCTGAAACATGTGATTGAAGGAAAGTTAGAAGGAAGGATAGAAATGACGGGACGACGAGGGAGAAGACGTAAGCAGCTACTGGATGACCTTAAGGAAAAGAAAAGATACTGGAAATTGAAAGAGGAAGCACTAGATCGCACCCTGTGGAGAACTCGCTTTGGAAGAGGCTACGGACCTGTCGTAAGACAGACTGCAGAATGAATAGACGTATGGTACAGGATACGTATCCGCAGCTTTTACTTTATAACGGAAGAAAAGTCGAATTCGGACACTACAGGCGATGGGAAAAAGTCCAACATAAGTGTCATTTCGACTTCAATTTTATTTTACACATTCTTTCAGATTAACGCAGTATTTTCAAAACTGTGCTCTGCAGAGCAGAAGGCTCAGGGGGAAACTTCCCCGATGCCGAATTTTAACTTTACAGAATTTCTGAACAAGTAACTTCATGTCGTTACAAGAAATACGAAGTTGCTTTAACCGTGCGATACAGTGACTTTGCACTGCCGCTAGTGAACTGTATTTATGTAAACTGTCCGTGCAGCAATGGTTCAAAAACAGAACCCTACGAAATTACCACAAATTCTGTTCGCAAATCAGGCATTTTACGTTAAACCTGATTCCAAACCAAAGAATTCAGTTCGACTGCGGTAGGCGTCAGTCTTCGATTAAACCCTCTTTCGATTTTAGATCAACGTGTCCCACCAAAATTAATTTTTATGAAATACACTTCCATGGTCTGGAAATTTTCGAAATTAAAGGGCGCTCCAGCAGTATGTTGCAACACGCAACATTATGACATCGATTATGACACTGCAGTATCGGAACGCGTATGGCATAATAATTGTATTTCTTTACTGATTTGACGGCGCGGTCAGAAACCCGTATGTCAAGTGGCTGAATGACTATGAATAGAATTGGAAATAATGTAAAATTGATGCTGGCCTAATGTAAGGTGATGGCCCGGAATTTGCCAGGAAGGGCCTAGAAAACCGTGGAAACCTCAGTCACTAAAGACGGTGACCCAGCAAAGATTCGAACAGGGCACCTCCCGAAAACAAGTGGGAAGCGTTACCACTTTATCCAGCTTCTTCGGTGTCAGATGGTGATATAAACAAATTGTATTGACTCGAGCACTTTAAAGACAAGTTGGTAATAATGAATATGAAAGCTAAATATAAAAAAAACCTTTTGGTAGGCGCATACACTGAATTGATAAACTCTGCGTAATTTGGGAGCTTAAACTGGCAGAAGAACATTATGCGCTGTGCCAAAAGAATGCTGATGAATGTAAGGAAGCGACGCATTGAGACGTGCACATGCCAGGTGGCCTTGGAATCCCTGTACAACAAACACCGTTCTTGCTCTTTTTGTTGTTGATTCCTTAATCTGAAACATGTTTCGCAACATGGCTACCACTGAAGAACAGTTAAGCCAATCAAATAACCGTTCCTTCATTTCAGTAAGAACCCGCTTACTAAGCTCACTGAAAATAAACAGAAAATGTTGGTGGTGTGAGTAAACTTTACCTGTGACGCAGCGGGCAAAGCATTTGTTTGCAACGCAACAACACTCGTTTATACGTACGCCTGTTCAGAAAGCAGCGCAATAGTCCCAAACTTTACAAACAATTTAAATGGCGGAAATAAATGTCCCTGTGCACGAAACACGTGTTGGTGCGAATTTTAAGAATGGTAATATGCCGCCTACATGAAGATCTGAGACTAGAGGCGGGTTTTGGTGAACACGGTAAAGAAAGTTCGGTTCCATAAAAGGCGAAGAAATCAGCTTGTGGTGGACATTGCCCCGTGGAGTCAGTACGTAATTAGTAGCAAAGTGGAAGCTTCAAGAAGGTGTAGTATAGTTCACAGTAAACGGCGTTCATATGGTTGTCTTTAATGCGTGTAAAGAGAATGTACACCACAATGTATAACGGAAGGAAGGGCATCAAACACCTGTTAAAAACCTGTACAAAAGACCGCATCTACAGACTAGCGGAGAGAGCTGCACGAAACATTGAATAACACCGGATCAACTGAAACAACTCACTGTGTGTACAATTTTAGTAGGTCAGCTGACGAGAACAGGTTGTAAAGGGCCTTTCAAAGTATGTCGTATAGGAAGAAAGTATCGTAGAAACATTGCTACAAATTTCTTTTTTCACAGAGAGAAAACTGGTGTTCTGTTGTTCTAGCCTGACTCGTTTTAGTAGGCCCGGCTTCGATTCCACACGTTTAAAATTTATCCTATTTTTGTTGCCAACATAAACACTACCCCGTAATAAACGAGGGGCGTTCACACAATAGTCTCCGTTCGTTTACAGCTGCATAATCTTTGCAGCCAACACCAAGTTCACACCCCAAACAGACGACACTTTAGTACGAGAACGTGTTTGGTCATACTGGGAGCGCAGAAATTCGTCTATATTGCTGAGTCTACGCCTTAACTGGAAACTAGCCCTTTGAATTTCTCGAATTTCACTTGTTTCTTTCCAGTTGTGACATTTGTGGCATTCGCTGTTAGAAACCAGACCATTTGGTAGTTTCACTTACAGCATCCCTGATAAATTTATTTTAGTTTCTGTGTGGACGTTTTGTTCCCACATAAATTGTAATTAATCTTAACCAATGAGAACGGGGTAATGTCCCTTAAAGATTGGTCTGACAACGAAAGAAGTCTCTCTTTCGTTGTCAGACCAATTACAGAGGTCGGAGACTCAGTTGTCAGAAATGTCATTCTGGAACATGAAATAGGTGATGTTGCGGGGGACAGTAGTTCGGCAGTCAGATAGTGGCTCGGGTGTCAGGTGTGCTCGGGCAGAAGACAGACGACGGTAGCCGCCATGCTCTGTATGTGTGCATAAAATTTCGCCAGACAGGACGGAATCTGTATTTCTTGTGAATGCTTAAGATTACACAATTCATCATTCACTCCATAGTCTGTCGTACGACAGACCCATAGTCTCTTCCAAAGCGAGTTCCCCACAGAGTGCGAGCTAGTAATTGCATTTGATATTTGAGTATTTTTCGAAAATCTGTCGAGAAAAATTCAAGTTTCATTAAAATCTGGCAAGAATAACGGGTACCGTACATAAAGACATACGCACATTTATGATAGGATATCTCTGAATTCTTCTTAGAATGAGAAATGTTTCAGACGAAAGTTGTACAGAAAATCAAAACACACATTTTATGTTCAACAACTTTTTATCCGAAAATCGTGCCGTTTATGAGATAATGTGGAACTATATGGTACAGCCAGACAGGTCACAGATGACAATGTAATACTTATTGCTTTTCCACGACAACAATGGTTAGGCGAACGCGCCTGAATGTTATGTTTATACGTACATTGCCTGTCTTGTTAACTTTTTATACCATCTTGTCATGAATATTATTTTTCAAGTATTCTGTAGTTGAACAGAACGAGATGCTTCCTGGCCTGCCTTACTCACCCAAATGAAGGGACCCGATATGAATGAAACAAAAATAACTGAGTGCGGACATCATGTAACAAACATGCTGTTACGGAGGGGGAAGAAGAATCGTTTTGCCATTCACTTACATTCAGTCTGGACCCAAAATACTGAATGAACCCAGGACGAAAGTTCGAATTCGTATCATGAAAAGAAATTAGAGTAATATGTTCACAGTCTGGGATATCAAACGTATAACGTGCACGATAATAAGCAAATAGTACATTAAACGAAGCGCAAACAAGCAGTTCCAAGCAGAACGCATAAAACAAACTTTTAGTTCTGTGTATCTATTAGTATTATGGTTCCTGTAGTTGTATGGTTAATAATAATTTACATAATTACGCATTCCATATAAGTTTATTTTTATATTGAAGGGCCCCGCAGCAGATGCTACGGACGCACCGCAGCCTTGAGGCTTGTTGTGCAACCCTGTGATGAAGATGATTAGGTTTTTTCTTGTTTTCCCATTTTAATGGAGTACCGGTGGAATGAGGGGCGCGCGGTGGCGCAGTTGGTTGAGGCACTGCGCTACAAACCGGAACGTCGCGGGTTCGATTCCCGATGGTGTCACTGGAATTAATTCCTTGACATAATCGTTTCGGTCGCACTATGGCCCTGGGGTCGACTCAGCCTCTAACAGAAATGAGTACCAGGAGTATTTCCTGGGGGGTAAAGGTGGCCGGTGCGTAGGGCTGACAACCTTACCATCTTCATGTGCCGATTGTCTAGAAATCTGGGAGCCTCAACCTCCTGGACCCCTCAGGGCCTGTCTAGGCCTGTAATGGGGTTGCTTTACCTTTACCGGTGGAATGAAATTGACAGATGAAAAACGAAGTACTCGGAGAAAAGCCTGTCCTAGTGCCACTTTGTCCATCACAAATCCAAATGGACTGGCCCGGGATTTTTTTTTTGTATTAATTCCTGGGTTTTCCCCTTTGATCCATTTGTATTGTTGAAGTCCTTTTTGTCCTGCATGTCACCTTATGTTTCATGCTATCGTCCATACATCTAACACAACACAAACATCCATGCCCCCGGTGGGATTCGAACCCACGATCCCAGCAAGCGAGCGGCCGAAGACCACGCCTTAGACCGCACGGTCACTGGGATCGGCAAATCGAACCCGGGACTCCGCGTGAGAGGCCGGCGACTAACCGCCTGAGCCATGGCACGGCCTTTCCATATACGCTAAGTTTGTCGGACATAGCCACAAAGTTTCACATCGTCCCAGTATTTTCAACAGCCGACTTACAAACAGTATCCTATACACACTGTGTAGCTACGTTTATGATCTCCGCACCAAATCTTACGTTCCTGTTTCCAATTGTTGATTAGTTATGGCCTTCAAACCGAATCCTAAAGAAAATTTTCGCATGGCCGTCATGTCTTTATTTTATAATATGCAGGATTATTTTATCTGACCCATATCATTGGCCACTTCCTGTCGGCTCGCTTACTGTACAAAACTAGCGCACTCAGCGGCACGCCCACACGCGAGTACTGGACACCTGACGAGGTCTTTGCATCATTAGTCGCAATGTGTAACCCACTGGCAGATCGCGTGTTTCAGTATGATGCATATGCTCAACACAGCTGTGACTCCTTATGGTGTACGCTGGAGAAACAGAGCCCACACTAGTTGTGTAGCGATATAGCACGGTTATATCTCAGCAGATTCGTGAACTCTAACAATTAACAGGTACTGGTATGCAGAACAACCACGTTCATCCACAAACTGTCATTACGTAATGTTACTGTCCGAGTTTGGTACAGCGCTACAAGCCTGAAGATCGGGGGTTCGATTCCCGATATTATCATTGAGATTTTTCATTGACTCAATCCTTCCGGCCGCACTATGGCCCTGAGGTCGACTCAGCCTCTAACAGAAATGAGTACCAGGGATATTTCCTGGCAGTAAAGGCGGCCGGTGCGTACAGCCGACAACCTTGCCACCTTCATGTGCCGAATGTCTAGAAATCCTCGGAGCCTCAATCTCATAGAGCCCTACAGGCCTGCACAGGGATAGCAATAACCATCCTAGGCAAGATGTGGTGTGTTCAACTCCACCAAGAACTTGGACGTGAACTGAACACTGTATTTGTCAGGTGACATTTGTAAGGTGCTTGTTAGATGTGACGGGTGTCTGTCGGCCGAAGGAAACCACTTCCAGCACCTTCCTTGCTTACTTGAGAAACACCTAGTATTAACGTGGGCCGGGATAGCGCTACGAGCTGGACGGTCTGGGGATCGAATCCCTGTGGGGGCGAGATTTTCAGCACCCGTCTAGACCGACCCTGAGGCCCATCCAGCCTCCTTTACAATAGGTACCGGGTCATTCCCGAGGTAAAGCGGACGGGGCGCGGCGTTGACCACCCACCCCCATCTAGCGCAGAGGTTAAAGAAAGAGTAGAGCTATACCTCTATTACCAATCTGAGCCTTCATGGCCTGTTCTAGGGTGAATTTACCTTTAACCTAGTATTAACTGCAATATACTGAACTGAAACCCGTGGACCCCGCCTCACGGAAAATTGGAACAGCAGCGGGAAGTGACCCAGTAATATGGGTTTGGTCAAATAATGATCCCACACAATAACATTACCTACCCAAAATTGCATATTATTCCAAGGCTATTAACGTGTCTAACTTCAGACCCTAAAATTGACGCTAGTGCAGCCCCCGACGCGCATGTTTGCGCATCCGCTCTACTGTTAATGATTGAAATCAACAATGGCATAACAACAATACAAGTTTCAGAAAATCGGTCAAATGATTCAAAAGCTCGAAGGGGGTACACAAAGACAGTATGCTGACTCACAGGCCTACTCTTTCCTTTTTAGAGGGAAAGTACGCTAAAAAATTATTTGTAAATTATAATATAAAAATGAGTCCCTAAAATGTCTCAAAATAGGCGATACTGATGGTAAATACCCACAGATGAAACGGCTGTTGAAACGGGAACACAATTTCCACACACTTCTTTCAGTAAAAGATAAAGATAAAGGTAAATTGCACCCTAGAACAGGCCATGAAGGAGGAATAGAGGTATAGCTCTACTCTTTCTTTAACCTCGGTGGTAGATGGGGGTCGGCGGTTAGCGCCACGCCCCGGCCGCTTTACTCCGGGAAAGACACATGGTGCCAATTGTACAGGAGGCTGGATGGGACCCAGGGCCGGTCTGGACGGCTTCGAAAAGTCTCGCCCCTATCGGGATTCGAACGATACCCGGACCGTCCCAAGCAACTCCCGTAGCAAGTCGCTGTACCGACTACGCTATCCCGGCTCACCACTTCTTTCGGTAATAGTTTATTTTACGGTATAACGGGATTTACTATTGGTATGCATACGCAACAAGTAAACAGCCCTTTTGGTACATGAATTAATCTAAATAACGTAAAGAAATCCATTTCCTACTCAGAGTTTCCATTACAAAGACCAATGGGCTAATACTGTTTAGGGAAATAATTGTTATTTGCTCGGAAGACCATATGAAACAAACAAATGCATCGTCTGACAAACGTCTAAAGCTTCTACGTTGAAGCAGCAGCCATACAATTAGAATTACAATAGATCTAGTCAGTCAAAAACAATAGTTTCTTTTATTAATAATAAATAAATAAATAATAACCATGGCTCGACAGCCCTATATGGGCTTGGGCCTCCTCTTTCCGAGGTTACTTGGTCTTGTGCATTTGTGGCAGTGGGTGACCAGCCCACTGGCCGCGCTGTTCGACTCAATCCTGATGTGACTGCCAGAGCCATCTTTTACGTGCCGTAAATCTACGACATGGGACCGACGGCTTTACTTCCCCTCCGAAGAAAGTGGTGCTCCGGATTTTTATCACCCTTAAAAATCCATCGACCTCGGGATCGAACCCGCGAACCTTGGGTCCAGTGGGCGAGCACGCTAACCACTAGTCCACCGAGGTCGACAGTTTGTTTTATTATTTTCAACTATATGTTTCGGCCTAAAAGGCCATCATCAGGTCGATGGCCTTTTAGGCCGAAACATGTAGTTGAAAATAACAGAATAAATTGTTGGTTTTGACTGGATTTATCGTAATTGTAATTACTGAAAAGAAAAAACGGGAATAAATTGTCTTAAAAAACAGCCATATAGCTAACACTGTGCTTTAACGGGTTACCTGGAACGTACAGAAACTAAAATACACATCGCTTGCACTGTCAGTAACTCTTGGCGCTAACGCTGTATTCGAAATTTGGCCCCCTGTAATCACAACATACATTTTGTGTATGAACGGTACGACTGATTAACTGCGTTATCAGTCAGTCCATCGTGAGGGCTGCAGCGGGCACACAACACCGTGCACAAGCACCTCGTTCCTGACTGACATTCAAATTCGTGTTCACAGCGTTCATGTGGCCCTGCGCTTAGTATTCCTTGCTCAATTATAGACTGTCCCATGTTCATTTCTCGAATCGCAGGTACATTATCCTGAACATTCCGCCTTTGCAAAACAATATTAAATAGTCAGTCTAACACAACTGTGTTTTTATTTAAAAGCTACATGTTCCGGTCTAGATATCGACCATCATCATGCTAAAAATATTAAATCATTAAATAGCAGGTAAAAAAGATGCAATATACAAAAATCAGCATATTTTGTGTGGGATCCCACAGATTTACAAAACTTTTGTTTTGCAATAAAATTGTAAAATTATATATCGCCGATGGTAGCTGAACAGTAATAGTGGGAATATATACTTTACATTATTAACTCCTAAAAATAAACAGGTGAAAGGTGGGTAATGTAATATTTATAGATAGTAAAGTATTAAAACGGCCGATCCCAGTGGCCGTGCAGTCTAAGGCGTGGGTCTGCGGCCGCTCGCTTACTAGGATCGTGGGTTCGAATCCCACCGGGGGCATGGATGTTTGTGTTGTGTTAGATGTATGGACGGTAGCATGGAACGTAAAGTGACATGCAGGACAAAAAGGACTTCATCAGTACAAATGGATCAAAGGGGAAAACCCAGGAATTAAAAAAAAAAAAAAAGAATCCCACCGGAGGCATGGATTGTCGTGTCTCTTGCGAGTGTTGTGTTCGTCAGGTAGAGGTCTGTGCGACGAGCTGGTCCCTCGTCCAGAGGAGTCCTACCGACTGTGGTGTGTCTAAAAAGTGTGTGATCGTGAAGCCTCAAAAAATGAGGCGGCCTAGGCCCCCAAGGGGCTGTCGAGTCATTGAAAAAAAAAAAGAAGTGTTAAAACAGGTAGAGTCTTAAGTGTTGGTTGTAAGATACAGACTGGTTGATTTCTCGTATATGTCACGCCGAGTTTGGAAAGTGTACAGCAAAATGATCTGTAAAAATAACAGATATTATAGATAACGAGAAATCATACGATGAATATTTTCTGAAGACACAGCGGAGTGAATTCTATCAAGTTATTCCGCCTTTTTCTAAGTAAAATACTGTGGAGCAACCTTCAAACGGATCATAAAAGAACGCCTCCTACGTAACCTATACAGATGAAACAGTGTCGTTATATTTACTGATACACGGACGTACTTGAGCTGCAGACCTGAGAAGTATACTAATTTCTTTCACAAATCAAAAGCAGCTGTTCTGTATTTTGACAATTCCCTTGCGGTTCTAAGAGACAGACATGTCTATTGACAGGTAAACTCACGGAACTGGTGGTAATTGATTCTGAAAGCGAAAACAAACATGTCAAACGGTATACACTCAAATGTAACGGTCTAACATGTGCCGGCATGAACTTATTCCTGTAACTGAAATTGCGTTCGCGGGCATTTTGGCTGCCACTGTGGCGTCGTATCGACATGATGCGAAGACGATGTACTTCCGGTTCAATAAATCTGTGATCGAAATAATGTTAAAAGTTTAATACTTTACACGTCTTATTTTAACTCTGTATACAAATATCCTACAAACAATAAAAAGAAGAAAGGCTAACTGGATTGGTCACATCTTGCGTAGAAACTGCCTTCTGAAACACGTGATTGAAGGAAAGTTAGAAGGAAGGATAGAAATGACGGGACGACGAGGGAGAAGACGTAAGCAGCTACTGGATGACCTTAAGAAAAGAAAAGATACTGGAAATTGAAAGAGGAAGCACTAGATCGCACCCTGTGGAGAACTCGCTTTGGAAGGCTACGGACTGTCGAAGACAGACTGCATGAAGGGTACGGACCTGTCGTAGACAGATGCAGATGAGAGTAGGACCTGTCGTAGACAGACTACAAAATGAATGAATACAAATGTGCTAAATGACTTGATTTGCATTATTCTTGTTAACAGATCGTCAAATATATTTGCTAAAACAAACGATAAGGTTTCAATTGTAGAGGAATAAGGATCTCGAAACCTATAGGCTAACTAATATATCCCTCAATACGGGTTCAGAACCGTCCCAAGATCCTCTAACTAGTCCAGAGATAAAATGTAATAAGACATCGCAATCTGACGACGTATGGGTGGAGTGGATGTAGAGCTCCACAAATTACTAACTTGGGCACTAGATACACGTGAGCCAGTAACTTCACGCTCCTGCCGTTTAACCGCGAGCGAAAAGCCCTCGGTGAGTATTAGAGCCGGTTTGGACAGAGTGGTGAGTATTAGGGCCGGTTTGTACAGAGTGGTATTAGGGCCGGTTGTACGGTGGTATAAGGCGTTGTACAGTGGTGATATAGGGCCGGTTTGTACAGAGTGGTATTAGGGCCGGTTTGTACAGATGGTATTGGGCGTTGTACAGTGTATTAGGGCCGGTTTGTACAGGTGAGTATAGGGCGTGTGCAAGTGTATTAGGGCCGGTTTGTACAGAGTGGTGAGTATTAGGGCCGGTTTGTACAGAGTGGTGAGTATTAGGGTCGGTTTGTACAGAGTGTTGAGTATTAGGGCCGGTTTGTACAGAGTGAGTGAGTATTAGGGCCGGTTTGTACAGAGTGTGGTATTAGGCGTTTACAGAGTGGTGAAGAGAAATTGCTCTTCCCCATGGCGGGAATAGAACCCCAGTTGTCTAACCCGTAGCCTAGTCACCATACTAATGAAAATTAATATCAGGGAACTCTACTCAAATTTGTAGACATGTCCCAATTTTGGTTAGAATTGGTCAATAATAAAGGGCACTTTACATGACGAGCTACATAAGTTTGTGAGCGAAATTCGAAAATCACTCACTGAACACTTATGGAGAGAAAATGTTTCGAGGAGGAAAAAAGTTGCACACAGAAATGAAACATTTTACAGGCTACCCAATATACACTGCCGTAAGTCTTATGGTTTTCGAGTTAATTAAATAAAAGTGAACGACGCAAAATTTCTATATCATGTGTACACATTCCTGCCGAAAGTTTGGTTCCTATCTACCAAACACAACGGCGTCACATACGAAGAGCCCATTCCCTTAATGGTTACCATAGTGAATATCTCACATGTCATGAGTGCAACGATCGTCACGGCCGTGTGGTTAGCACTCATCTTATTCGGGAAGTGTTATTTAACGACGCTGCTCATTGCTGAGGTTATAGTGTCAGTATCGAACACTGGTGAAATAATATTGACAGTGGAAAATCAAAGTACTGGAGGAAAAAATCTGTCCCACTGCCACTCTCTCCAGCACAAATCCCACATGGACTGGGCTGGGATCAAACCCTGGCCTCCGCAATGGGGAGTCCCGCGTTCAAATCTCGGCCCGGAGACCGGTTATTATGACAGAGGATCTTCTCATTCCCTCCAGGCAAATGCCGAAACAGGGCCTCAAATCATGCCACAACAGCTTCCTTCCACACACCTCGCAATCCATTAATCAGGTCGCTAATTAACCTACCATTCGATAATATAAAACCTGTGCTAGTGACAGCGTCGTTAAAGAAACCACAAACAGAAAAAAAAGCTGTTACGACTGTACGTGAAAGCTAACCATAATTACAGCACTCAGAATCTCACCTGTATCCGCGTTCTGACCCAGAAGAGATTTTACGTGTGTGTTCAAAAGAAATTTATTTTAGTCCTTAGACACGTGTGGACTACAAATGTGAATGTTGCTAATTACTTTCGGAGAACTGCACTTTCTCATCCGCTCGGCTCAGACTGGGAGCGGCACATTTCAAAAACCAGACAGACATGGTGTCCAAATATTCTTCCATAAGCAGATTGGGGGGGGCAGAATATTGCAACAACCAGACACAAACCGTGAGTGTCCCCCTCCCCCCCCCCCCCAAAAAAAAAGGGAGCGGCACATTTCAATAACCAGACACAAACTGTGCGCAAATATTCTTTTACAAGCAGATTCTGGCTCTGCTGGAATCCACAGCTTACAGCCAATACCGTCAACCTCGCCAAAAACCCATATTTAATCAGGTTAATTGCTTTACCCACAGCCGATCCAGTGGCCGCGCGGTCTAAGGCGTGGGTCTTCGGCCGCTCGCTTACTAGGATCGTGGGTTCGAATCCCACCGGGGGCATGGATGTCTGTCTGTTGTGAGTGTTGTGCGTTGTCAGGTAGAGGTCTCTGCGACGGCTGGTCCCTCTGCAGAGGAGTCTTACCGAGTGTGGTGTGTCTAAAGTGTGTGATCATAAACTCGACGAAACGAGGAGGCCCAGCCCATATAAGGCTGTCGAGCCATAGAAAAAAAAAATTGCTTTACCCAAATGTACGTCACGGGTCGGTAGCTAGCGTTCCCACTTCGTATTCGGCAGGTCCCAAGTTCAAATTTCGGTCCCGAAACTGGCTGTCTTGTTTTCCCCAGTCCCTCCAGGCAAATGCCGGAATATTACCTTGAATTACGATACGACCGCGTCCTTCCACATTCCCTCCAATTTTTCGTTCACTGGTCATCCAATAATCCGACGCTTCATTGCCGGAGCTACCGAAAGCATAGCTAACAATATATATAAAAAAAAATAAAACCATTATCATTTCCTTATTTAATTAACAGCGGACAGGTGTTTCCAGCGACTTGATGTAAGTTTCTCAATACCAGCATATCTCAGATTTCAAGGGACAAAGAATCCTGACAGCTCAGTCGGTAAAGTGACATTTACGACCACAACATCCACATCCCGGTCAAATGTATCCAGAACGACTTTGGCCCTTACGTCCTACACAATACAAGCAAAGACTGATTATTGGGTTTTTAATGACAGTGCTTCGGTCTCTGCGACGAGCTGGTCCCTCGTCCAAGGAGTCCTACCGACTGTGGTGTGTCTCAAATGTGTGTGATCATGAAACCTCGACGAAACGAGGAGGCCAGGCCCATATAGGGCTGTCGAGCCATAGGAAAAAAAAAATGACAGTGCTTCACCCTACGTCATACAGTGCCCAAATAATATTATGGACGTTACACAACCATACGGAAGCAGACGATTATGACATGCCTGCAGATGTCTTAGCAATCGCTTTAAACATACGTATTAAGAAAATCCACGACAACTCTAAGAACAGCTGGTAACACGGCCAACATCTGAATCGAGTACCTTTAGAGTTACAAATACACATTCTGACTGCTAAATCAATCTGGATGATCTTAGAATATTTAACGACAGTATTGTCTATAAAAATGTTAAATAAATTCGAAGGATAGGGAAGGAAATCGTGAACGGTATGTAAGGATTTGCAAGGAAATCGTACTGGCCTATTCGGAAGATAACTCGAGATCATCCTGCAGCAAGGGGGAAACCACGAAACACGTCAGAGATTCCAACGGGGTAACTCATATCTATTTAAGATCAATTTTAGTTACACTCCCGCCTACGCCTAAGGCTGCCAAGTGATATCTTCCTACAAACTGTCTGTGCAACTTCCACACATAAGATTGTTTAAAAATTAGTTTGAAAGTGCAGCAGAAGCAACTTGAATAAATGCTGAAACAAGCAATGGACATGACCGACCCCCCTGAAGAATATCCTGCCATGACGCTTAGCGGCGAGTAGCCTCCATGAGCAGCGAGCCACGGATATTAACCCCGCAAAAGTGGAACAACGAACTCTCGTACACACGTGCTAATTGTTCCGAGACTTGATATGAAGGCTTCTCAAGGCCCGGAATTCTCTGAATCAGCAATAAACAAATCTTACGAACGTGTCCGGAAACTGATGTTTATATGAAGGCTGCTCAAGGCCAGCATTTTGTAAATCGTCAACAAGAAACAAATCTTACGAATGTGTTTACAAATTATTGTTTATACGAAGGCTGCTCAAGGCCAGCGTTCTTGCCAACACAAAGGGTAAAATTTTCCCTAAGCACGCTACGAACGGATACGGGGAGTGGAGGTGCACCTCCATGCATTCTTAAACTCGGCACTATATGGAGATGATCAGCTTCGTGCTCCGGCCTCCTTACCTCCGGAGAAAGAACCCACAATACTCATTGAGCAGGAGACTGGTCAGCCCCAGAGCCGTTCTGGACACTTTCGAGGGGAGAAAAATCTCCTGCCCCAGCCAGGACTCGACCAATCAGTCACTATACCGACCCCCTTGGCAGCACAGCAGGTTACGAGACCTGATGTTTCCACATCGATGTTGCTGTACATTCAGGTATTTATATTATGTCATTCTACAATAACCATAAACCAGTAAACAATGAAAATATTCTTTGCAATACAACAAAAATCACATAAATATACATATACAGACAAACCAGAATAAACCCGCCACCAGTACATCTCGCAATAACTACCTTGATTGGTTTAATATGAACGACGGAACGTATTAGGAAATTTGTCACATTTTCGCTGCCTGTTGCTTTGATTAATTTATAATGTTTATGCTGAAGAAAACCCACATATCAGTAAGAAATATGACGATTTTATACTAAAGAAGTGACCACACAGTCGCTCGCGAGCCACCCGCGGCTCTCAGGGCGTTTGGTTGTGGCCTGTTTCTAGTGATAACAATTTCTTATTAATAATTATTTCAAACAAGGCATGCAATGTACGAATAAAAGTAACACTGAGGCGTGTTCGCGAAAACATTGTTGCCGTGGAGAAGCAATAAGCATTACATATTGTGTGTACCTGTAGCCTTTGTTATCCAGCACGCAAAGCGCATGCGCTGTATTATATTACCATCTGTGGCCTGTCTGGATCTACCCTATTTTTCCACATTAATTCGCATAACTTTCGGGAAAAAAAGTTACTGAACATAAAATGTGTTTTGATTTTCTCTGCAACTTCTATCTGAAATATTTCTCATCCTAAGAAGAATTCAGCGAGATATTACCATAAATGTATGTACGTCTTCATGTAAAGTACCCGTTATCTTGTCAGATTTTAATGAAACTTGAATTTTCTCGACAGATATTCGAAAAGTACTCAAATATCAAATTTCATTAAAATCCGTCCAGTGGGAGCCGAGTTGTTGCGTGCGGATGGACGGACAGACATGACGAAGATAATAGTCGCTTTTCGCAACTTTGCGAAAGCGCCTAAAATGCACAGTTAGAAATTTATCATGACACTAATAATGTTACTGTCACAAGAAATTGGACAGGGGCCCATATTACAAACATACAGTTTTATACTATGGGCCAACCAGGACTTTTTGAGTTATTTACCTTGCAATACTACAGAGTGTATCTTTAATCTCCGGTCCAAGCACGGCAGCTGTCGCCGGAGCTTTATAGCATACGCAGACTTCGAATGCGACAAAGCTCCTGCGATAGCGGGTGTGCCGAGACCGGAGATTAAAGATGAAGTTACTATGTGTCGCTGTGTTAAACCAAGGCCAAGCAATTATGCATTTTAACGGGGTTCAGGAGATCAAATACTGAAAATCAAAAATGGGGCCCGCATTTGGCTTGTTTATCATTTTACACGTTTTTCTCTACGGTCGAGGAACTACGCTTTTTGGCTGAGTGAAGAACACAGATTGCAAGGTGACAGAACACTGGGATCTGTCCTGTTATAACCCCACTACTCATGTTTTGGCTACAGAGGGGAATGTTATCATAAAAAGGGACTAGTCTGACGTCTAACCTAAGCCCCACTTATTAGGAGAGACGGAAAGGCACGTGACAGAGAGAGACTAGCCTAAAGTCTACCCTAAGCCCCTCTGGTAAGGCAACACTGCGGTGGGGTCATAACAGGTAAGGCGCAGACACTATCTTCAGGAATGTACCGCCGCACAGAGTTTTACTAACGATTCGGAGGAAACTGCAGCCTCCATTTTCAGAGCGGAAGCAATGTCCTCCGAAACGCTCGTAACTTTCCACCACACTACAGGCGTCACGCTCCAGAAGGCATTCGTTTTCACAGTCACCGCCATAAGCACCTTAAATATCTCTCTCACACATCGGGGAGTTTGAGGAGAGGTGGTGAAGATGTTCTGGGGACTGGATGTGTAGCTTCACGCGTTCTTGAACATCGAAAGGGCTAAACTGAGCTCAATAACACACGAGCGTTTGCTTGTTACGAGGACGGAGGAGACGAGCTGGGGATAGAGAACAATGGAGGCGCCTCTTGAAGAAGGCCAGGTCCCAGAACGTGCTGTAGCGCCACACATGGGTGGATGGATTTGGTTCTTACCTCACAGAAAACATTTATCTTATTTATTATAAGGTAATTCTGCTATAAAACTAATTCGGTCACCGACGTTCATAAAAATTATCATTGTTTATTCTGAGAACCGACCGAGTCTCTCTCTCTGCGCTTTCGCGAGGTCTTTAACTGTAGACCAGCCGACATAAAGTATTGCCATTGTCCATTTAAGGGTTAACGCAGCGAAACGTGCCTAAAGTGCAGAGTAACCAGTACTGTTGAGAAGCGGTGAGGAAGACTTGACGTGTAGCACGCATAAAAATCAACATAAAATTTTGATCACGAAATGTTACGTGGGAGACCTAGCAGTGGATGAGAGGACACGATCAAAATAGATCCAACAAAAATACGGTGTAAAGATTTTTTATTTTTTCACGAAGGCTACAGTGTCGGGCTTGGAACATGTACACGAATCTTCAGTGTCCATAAAAGCATGGAATTTCTAGACCACGTGAGTAATGACAACCCCTCATGGAAAACCTTACACTGTGGGGTCCACTAAGATGTAGGCGTGTGTAAATACTGAGTATATTATACAAGCTTCTATCACAATACAGGGGCCGGAGTAGTACAGTGTCTATGCTACGGGATGGACGACCGAGGAATCGAGGTTCGGTTCCCAGCAAAGGAAAAAGTGTTTTCTTCAATGCGTTCAGACCAACTAACAGGCCCATCCAGCCTCCGATTACAAGCGTTGCCAAAGGCCCTTTCACGGCCGGGGCTTACAGCTGATCGCTTTAGTCCATCCCTTCATCCAGTGCCGAGGCGACGAATGTGTGAAACTATGCCCAAACTTCCACACACATACACCGTCAGGGTACAAGGTGGAGCGTTCATTTTCCTCGGAAATAACACAGATCCTGCCATTTACTGCATTTAAATGACGGCTTGTCGAAGCACTTACATCTGAAAACACGGCATACTTGCAAGTCACGAACGATAAGTCGTTGTCTTTAAACATGAGATGAACCAACCAGCTCCATAAGTAAAGTCCGTCTTCAGAAGCTAATAGCTGTTCAGCTAGTCACGAAGCGCCATGCAATTTACGGAACCCGATGGTTCATCACCGTGTTCACAACAGCCCGCCACCAGACCCTATCCCGAGCCAAATGAATCCAGCCAATACATCCCAATCCCGTTTAAGATTCACTTTAATATTATAGCTAGTCCCATCTACGCCCCAGGCCCGCAAAGTGGCCTCTTTTCTTCGGGTTCTCGCACAGAACTTTTCATGCGTTTGATGACTCTTCCATGCATGCTACACGCCCAGCCCACCTCATCATCCTTTATTTTATCGCCCTACTCTAATTTAGCACAGAGTACAAATTATGAAGCTCATCATTATACAATTTTCTCCATCCCCTAGCCATTTCCTGCCACTTGAGTCCAAATATTCCCCTCAGCACCCTGTTCTCTAACAGCCTCAATCTGTCAACAATTAAACCGACAAATGCACTTATAAAGTGCATTTGTTGGTTTAATTGTTGAGTGACATCAAAATGCACGGTGAACACAACGTAAAACCCTCAATCTGTATTCTTTCCTAAGAGCGAGAGATCATAATGAGAGTTCCACATACAAATTTTCAACAGCGCGTTTTATTACCGTAGCTAATACCTCTTTTAGGCTACTACTTAGATGGAACGCGTTGACTATATCGAAGCAGCTGCATGTATCTGCGAAATGTGACCAGGCTCTTAATGTACGTACAAACATAACACTGAGGCGCATCCACGTAACCATTGTCGCCGTGGAAAAGCAATAAGTATTACATATTCTGCATGCGTGTCTGCTGCAATCTTAGTTATCCAGCATGCAAAGCGCATGCGCTGAATTATATTGTCATCTGTGGCCTGTCTGGCTCTACCATATTTTCCCACATTATCTCATAAACGGCAAGATTTTCGGGAAAAAGTTATTGAATATAAAACGTGTGTTTTGATTTTCTCTACAACTTTTGTCTGTAACATTTCTCACTCTAAGAAGAATTCACCGAGATATCACCATGATTGTACATACATCTTCATGTAAAGTACCCATTACGCTTGTCGTATTTTAATCAACCCTGAATTTTCTCGATAGATTTTCGAAAAATACTCAAATATCAAATTTCATGAAAAATCCGTCAATTGGGAGCCGAGTTGTTCCATGCGGACGGACAGACAAACTAAAAGTAGCTTTCTGCAATTTTTTGAACGCGCCTAAAAATGTCCGGGCTCTCAGGAGACTGTGTTTCAGTAACTATTACACATACCAAAATCAACCAACATGGAAATTAAGGAGATTCTGTTTGTAGAAACATATTTCCACGTCGATGTGGTAAGACCGATAACATATGCTTATTTAGCCGTAAAACAGACTTCCTGTAACTGATTTCAGCCTATACACCTTTGCATTTATGGAGTTACCTTACCGTACAAGGCCCCGAAGGCTGTCACTGAGTGCATTACGAACACTTGTTGTAATAAGCCAGTGTTCTGTCTTTATAAAACGTTTCAACTTCGTCTTCTTCGAGCTCCAGACTGCAGCATATCAAGACAGGTAACGGTGGGAGATACAGCCCGATCACTTGCGTGATTTCAGGCTTCCGCCGCGGTGTAAATGATGTATTCGCTCTTCTGGGATGTTACGCACCGTAGATTGCTGGTTACCGACGTTTCGTGACAATTTATCGGTCCCATCTTCAAGGATCAACATAGGTTGTCCGGAAACGTCGGTAACCACCACTCTACGCTGCGTAACATCCCAGAAGAGCGAAGACCCCGATCACTAGACTTCCGAGATCTCCAGATCTGTGGCCAAATGAGCTTTTCTTGTGGAGTTATGTAAAACAATGAGTATGGGTGCACGGGGAAGGCTGCCAACTTAGTTGATCTCGAAACGGCGGATCGCTGTGTATATTGCAGCAGTACACCAGCAGAAATGTCGGGGTGTGTATGGGCTAGACATCTACCGTTCCATGAAAGGAGCGCAAGTAGAAAACTGAGTTAACCTTTATTTCAGTCTTTCTTCTTCAGTATGTACAATGGTTGACAAAACAGACAGCTTTCTAAAACCCCGGAGCCACTTTCTGGCCTTTCTGCAGACTGATATTGGAAACTAATAAGAAAATGGGAGGAAATGTGTGCACAGAGTAAATCCTAACAGCTAATTCAAACTCGACATTATCACCGTGACCAAACTTTGACAAACAGTGGGCTGGAATAGCCCAGTCACTTGGAGACAGGGTTTCTTTTTTATTTGCCGTTTCCTTAAACGACACTGTCAGTAGCTCAGGCTAAATACTAAATAATGTGGAAGGAAGCGGACACGGTCTAAACTCACGCACGTAAGTGCTATCCTGGCCGATCCCAGTGGCCGTGCGGTCTACGGCGTGGGTCTGCGGCCGCTCGCGTGCTGGCATTGTGGGTCCGAATCCCGCCGGGGGCATGGATGTCTCTTATGAGTGTTATGTGTTGTCAGGTACAGGTCTCTGGGTCGGGCTGATCACTCGTCCAGAGGAGTCCTACCGAGTGTTGTCTGTCTGTTTGTGAACGTGAAGCCTCGCTAATGATGAGGCCCTGGCCCACTAGCGGCTGTTGCGCCACGGGGGGGGGGGGGGGGGGGGGGGGGGGAGGTGCTATCCTGGCATGTGCGTGAACGGACTCAAAACGAGTGAGAAACCGCAGTTACGGACAGAGAGTCCCTGTGCTGAGAGTTGAACCCGGGACCTCCCAAACACAGACTGCTATCCAACTGACCCCGACGTTTGGTGGCAGTGGCCAGATCATCGGCAGGACCAGAATCCTTTTTTTCCCACTACGTCTAGACCAGTTCTAAACTCCACCGGCGACTATGAGCGATCTTGACCTCCAGGTCAAGTGATCGGAACAGAAAACTGTCCACACACCTTCAACCAGAGACCAGGGTCAGAAATGTACATACTTTCCTCCACGCTCCCCAACTTCACCTTTACTTTAACAATGGTGGCAACCCCTTCCTCGCCAAAATACCCCACGTGACACACGTTATTTTCACACACGAAATAAGTTAATTACTACAATGTCAATAATTATTTATAAACAGAAGATCTCAGAAGTAGTGCTACGCTTCTCATTATTGTTCCATGCATAAAATAAAAAATGCAAGCTCAAGTCGTAAAGATGTCCATAACCATATTTCTCCCAACGTACTTTTTTCACTCAGTTGACATAACTTCATTGGTACACAAATTCCTTTTTGTTTACAATAACTAGTTACATGTTTCGGCTTTTCGCTTAAGCCATCGTCTGAATAAACCATTACAAAATGTAAAGGAGTAAAAGGAACATACCACAAAATGTATTCAATAAAGTTATTATCTCCTTTTACAGTTTTCCAACAGAAGTCATCGTCAATATATTCGGAATTAACGAAAATTAGACACCTGAAGTACAATCAGTTTATCCTCATTTGAATCTCCGTTACTCAAGTTTATTAACATTTCTTACTTCGTTTTGTATAAAGAGAAGGATGCCAAAGTAGCGTAATGCCGAAAGAAAAACGCCTTGGCTACATTCCGGACATTGTTCCCAGACGTTTAAAACTGAGCCTCTTGCTGAAACAAAAATTTCTCACCACTGTTTTAAGCAGATGTCTTCTCCACTTTTCTTGCTAAGCTTTTCCGGCTTGATAAAAGTATCCTGAGAAGTTGTCGAATTCAAACACGGATGACGTGCGTTCCTTCAAAAATGTTGGTCTAGTGTGTATGCAACAATGCTAAAAACGTACTTAATTCTTTCACTCTAATAACATGTACATTGTATTTGTTTCAAATAAACTACATTAAAAGATAAAGGACTTGCTTCAGACTAGATCAGCAACTAAATTCAAACTGTGTCCGGTTGACGAGTGGCAAAAGTTTTCTGGTTACGGTATATCGTGTGGATATATTAGAGTACAAGGTACCCCTGATATGGCACTTTTCCTCCAAAAGTACGTAAGAGGTACAAGAGTACCACACTGAAATTTGAGCGTTCTACTCGCTCGATGTGATATATTGTCGGTATGAAAACAGAAATAAAAATGTTACAGGGGTCACGACAGCCCGCTGTCTTCTCGTAACATTTGGTTCATTAGACTATGTATGTATGATTTCTCAGCTTCGAAAGCCAGCGTTGACAACTCACGTATTATATGTTTTACTGAATTGTCGCTAAACCTTATTTTACCAATTTTTGTAACGTTTACGTCATTCCACAGTCCCGTAGACTCCATCTGCATACAGACTGACCACGGTAACAGATTCTGTCAAAATCTCTACACCTGTTGCTTTTCAGTGTCATTCAAATATTTTTTGCCCTACAAAACTGTAGTGACTGCATATTGTCATTCAAAATTCGACCACTTTTACAAGCTTATTTACCTTTCATACACCCATGAGGCAGTGAACTGCTGAATACAAAAAATACATCTGTCTAAATCGCGCGTAGCGTCATATGGTGTACGAAAATTGTCCCATGTTACCATTCCACAGACTTGTATATTCGTATTTCCACTCACCCACTGAAGACACCATGAACTTGCGACCGTTAATCCCACATGCAAAATGTTACAGGATACACAGTCGTGCTGGTTTATTCGAATTAACGCACTTGACAAGTACCTTCACAAACACACACACACAACCTGCTCCACAAGCAACATCCTCCGCGTATGGCGCTACAGGATTGACTGCGATCCCTGCTCTTGGCCTCAAGCTCCACGGAGAAAAGAACCGTAAATGCATGAACTTCATGCGCGCAACAGAAAGTTCAACATCGCTGCCTGTGGGGTGGCCGAGCATAGAGAATGCAAACACTGAGCCGCAATTCTAACCTGTCACGTAAAACTCGGACGTGGTACGTTTCTGACTTTGTCCTTCTTATTTTCTCTCAATGTAACCATGGAAATTGTAATAGGTATGCAAAAAATCAAGTCAAGTTCGATTACCCGTCTGTGATGGAAATTTATACGAAGCATTTGGATGTGTGCAGATGTGCTTTCCATTTCTAATAAAACGTAATGCAAGGATAACGGCTTCATTATACATGTAGCATTATGCACATATTTGTGGTTGACTTTCACTGAATATTATTCAATTTCGTAACAAACGAACCCTATGATGTCGAGTCCTTGAGAAGAAATTCTGTTCTCTCCCTTACGTGCTACCTGCGCCACCGAACCCGTCCTTGAGCCGATCAACCGAACATATGGTGAGGATTACAAATAATGACACTCCTCATTATGCAATCTTCTGCAGTCTCGTGTTACTTTCTGTCACTTAGGCCTATATATCTTTCTCAGCAACCTATTCTCGAATACCGAAGGCTATGTCCTTGTAATGTGAGAGATGCCACTGTTACACCCATATACAGTAACACAAAAAGTTGTCCTGAATATTTTAATCTTTGTATTTTCAGATAACCCAATGGAAGACGAAATACTGTAGACCAAATGGCCCCATCTCCTGTTACTTCCACCCACCTTGGCCAAAATATCTTCCGCAGCTGCCTATTCATGCACAACCTCAGGCTATGTTCTACTCTTAATGTAAGAGAATAAGTTCCACGCCCATATAAAATAGGCAAATTGTAGTTCTGTTTACTTTACTTTTGTATTGTGAAGACAGCCAACACAAAGACAAAAGATTATGGACCAAATAGCAACAAGCAATCACCAAACTGAATCTGCTGTAAATTTCTTTATGCATGCAATTTTCATTAGTTATTCCCAAATACTGGGTCTTTAGATCATCTGATCTACATCATTCATCACTTCCTGTCACCTACCATATCACATACAACTTTGCTGACTCAGCAAGCAAGCTACAGCCTGCATTATCGACAGTCATCAGTTGCATGATGTAGCAATAAACCCCATACCCGTTCTGTTTAGCAATGAAGATTGGTTTTATCTCAGTGAATATGCAAACTCACAGAATAACAGAATTCATTCATTCATTCTGTAGTCTGTCTTACGACAGGTCCGTAGCCTCTTCCAAAGCGAGTTCTCCACAGGGTGCGATCTAGTGCTTCCTCTTTCAATTTCCAGTATCGCTTCTTTTCCTTAAGGTCATCCAGTAGCTGCTTACGTCTTCTCCCTCGTCGTCCCGTCATTTCTATCCTTCCTTCTAACTTTCCTTCAATCACGTGTTTCAGAAGGCAGTTTCTACGCAAGATGTGACCAATCCAGTTAGCCTTTCTTCTTTTTATTGTATGTAGGATATTCCTCTCCTCCTTGACTCTGTGTAATACTTCTTCATTTCTCACACGATCGGTCCAACTGATCTTCTCCATTCTTCTCCAGCACCACATTTCAAAACTTTCCAGATACTTCTGATCTGCTTTCCGAAGTGTCCACGTTTCAGCACCATACAAAGCTATGCTCCAAACGTAGCACTTTACTAGTTTCTTCCTTAAATTTAATTCCAGTTTGCTGGTGAAAAGATTTTTCTTCTTGTTGAATGCTGCTTTTGCCATGGCAATTCTGGATTTAATTTCACGTGTACACCTTGCATCACTTGTTATCATGCTACCCAAATAATTGAAATATTCCACATTCTCCAATTGTTTTTGATCTATCATAATTTTCATTGGGGATGGTTGCCTTGAGATTTTCATTACTTTAGTTTTTCCCACATTCATTTCCATTCCATAGCGTCTTCCAATTTCAATTAGTCTATCAATCATGCCCTGTAGCACCATTTCTTCCCTAGCCAGTAGCACAAGGTCATCTGCATATTTCACAGTGCGAATTACTTGTCCTCCTATTTTGAAGTCTCCAAACCCTTCAAGAGCTTCCTTGGTAAGGTATTCGCTGTATAAGTTGAACAGAATCGGTGACAAGCAGCAACCTTGTCTAACTCCTCTTCCAATCTTCACACTTCTCGTCTCCCCTTGGTCCAGTCGTATTTTGACACTCTGTTCCATGTACAATTTGCTGATCAATCTTCTTTCGCGCCAGTCTATCCCAATTCCTTTTAGGATTTGCATTAATTTGGTCCAGTTGACACGGTCAAATGCCTTCTGCCAGTCTATGAAGCAAGCACACAATTCCTCATCTATGACCAAGGTTCGTTCTGATATTATTCTCAGCATCCCAATTGCATCCCTAGTTCCTTTTCCTCTTCTAAATCCAAACTGATCTTCTCCAAGTGCATCTTCAATTTTCCTCTCAATCCTTCTTCTAAGTATCCTCGCTACTATCTTTGCTGCATGAGCGATGATGCTGATTGTGCGATGGTCGCTGCATTTTGTAGCTTTGGGCTTCTTCTTTAAGGCAATCATTGTAACTTCAATAAAATCTCTGGGCCATTCTCCAGTTACATACATGCTGTTGATCATCTGTGTCATTAGCCTTAGACCACCTTCTCCCAACAATTTGAGTACATCCCCAGGTACATCATCATCTCCTGTAGCCTTCTTATCCCTCATCTCCTTGATAGCTTTTTCCACTTCACTTTGCAAAATATGAGGGCCTCTCTCATCTTCATCCACTTCATCTTCAGGTTCGACGTCTAGATGTTCTGGTCGATTAGCTCGATCGTAGAGCTCTGTGATATAATTCTCCCAAATTTGCAGTACTCTTCTCTGATTTATTATTATATTGCCTTGAGAGTCTTCGATGCCAATGTTTGAATCCCATGGTTTTCTTTCCAACCTAGTTCCTTTGTCTTCATGTACATTAAATCATAACGTCCTATTCTTTGAAATTCTATGATCTCGTCGCATATGCTCTCCAGATATTCCTTCTTGGCGTTGTCCGTGGCTCTTTTCAACTCATTCCTCAGTCTTCTGTAGTTCTTCCGTCCTTCTTCATTGTTGATATTCTTCCATTTCCTTCGTTCATCCATTTTACTGATCATCTCCTGTGTAATCCATGGCTTTCTTGCTCTCCTCTCGACTTTTCCAACCAAACCACTCATAGTATCTAACACACATTTCTTGATATTGTTCCACTGCACTTCCACATTCCCACTTTCACATTTGATTGCACCAAGCTGTTCTTCTAGTCTATCGTGTACTACCTGTCGTTGAGCATATAGCTTCTCCAAATCCCATCTTGGTTTTTTCTTGTGGAACCTCATGATCTTCTTCAATCTGGTGCAGATCTTTGCAACCAGTAAATTGTGGTCAGAGTCAATATCTGCTCCAGGCAGTGTCTGCACATCCTTCACACTGTTCCTGAATCGTTGTTTCACTAGTACATAGTCCAGCTGATATCGATTCCTATCTCCTGGTGATTTCCACGTGTACAATCTTCTTTTAGGTTTTTTGAACCATGTGTTTGTTATAACAAGTCCATTTCTTTCACAGAAGTCAATAAGCATTTGACCTCTCTGATTCCTCCTTCCCAGTCCATATGGTCCAACAGTGTTGTGATGTGCTTTATCTCCAACCACACTGTTCCAATCTCCCATTATAATCGTGTTTGTCGCACCCTTTCCATCCTCTTCAAGAATTTCTTCAATTATATCATACAACTCTTCCACTTCGTCATCTTCATAGTCCGATGTTGGCATATACACTTGCACTATCAAAATACTTACCGGTTCTGCCTGCAATTTAATAGCAATGATTCTGTCACTATACACACTCTTCTTAACAACACTTTTCACTACGCTTTTATGCACTACTATTGCTACGCCTCTTTCAGCACTGTCACCCCCGGAATAATACACTGTATAATCACCACTTTTTATTTCACCTTGACCCTTCCACCGCACTTCACTAACACCTAGCACAGACACTGCGTTCTTCTGCATCTCTTTCTTCAAATTTTCGAGTTTTCCTCCTTGATTCAAGGTCCTTACGTTCCAAGTGCCTGTATTCATTACCGCGTGGTGTCTCCCCTAGAAACACTCCCCCCCGGAGATCCGAATGGGGGAGTAGTTTACCTCCGGAATGTTTTGTCTCCAGAGGAAGCATCTCGCATTTGGCATTTGTCTCTGTTTCTGGAAGAGACTATCCAGGAAAAGTAATAATGTGGTAGTTTTTCCATTTGCTTTCCACATCGCAGTACAGCAGCCGTTCAGACCAATCTGGTCACGCCTGTTGCTACACGATCATGAACCATCTCGAGCATCATTTGCTCTGTGCTTCATGTCGCTACTGATGTCGCTGCTTCCGGCATCAGGGGAGCTTTTATTCGGTTTCCCATCTCCTAGGCATCTCTCTTCGTCTGGTTCCTACCTTTTGATCTGTCCGGCTTGGGAGACCCTACTGGTAGCAATGCTACCGCCGGCTTAGCTCTCAGGGTCACTGGAACTCACAAGCCCCTCTACCACGGCTATGTTCTACTCTTAATGTAAGAGAATAAGTTCCACGCCCATATAAAATAGGCAAATTGTAGTTCTGTTTACTTTACTTTTGTATTGTGAAGACAGCCAACACAAAGACAAAAGATTATGGACCAAATAGCAACAAGCAATCACCAAACTGAATCTGCTGTAAATTTCTTTATGCATGCAATTTTCATTAGTTATTCCCAAATACTGGGTCTTTAGATCATCTGATCTACATCATTCATCACTTCCTGTCACCTACCATATCACATACAACTTTGCTGACTCAGCAAGCAAGCTACAGCCTGCATTATCGACAGTCATCAGTTGCATGATGTAGCAATAAACCCCATACCCGTTCTGTTTAGCAATGAAGATTGGTTTTATCTCAGTGAATATGCAAACTCACAGAATAACAGAATATTCTGTGTTAAATCTGCAAAGTACCATTACATGACAAAGTTTGTATGCAACGTGCTATCAGTACAACTAGGATTATTGGGCCTCTTTCTTTTTCCTGAGACTATACATTCACACTGATATCTTACACACATTCTGACATCACTTTTTAAGACTGCAAACAATTTTATGGTGACAAAATAATAAGTAGGGGCTGGTGGCTTCTCTCTTCTCCAAATCTGAACTCATGCCAATATTACTTGTTGGTGCATGTTAAATTATGAAGCATTTACAATCCACTATGTCACTATATGTTTCAGAACAGGAAAGAAAAAGTATGTATATAAACTATTAACGACTATGGACGACTTACACAACAGTTACATTCCAGAAGATCCGTCGCAAGTCAGAATTGAGTATACACACGGTCAACTATGAATATATATACAAGGGAGTTCAGTTTAAATCGAAACTCCAACACACGGGAACCAGTACTGTCTGCATCCTACATTAAAAAAAGTCTGCTGAATGATATGCAATAAAAAAATACTTCATGCTTCCATGTTGCTTACATCTGACTTTGCCAACAACAGAATTATGATTATCACTTGTCATATCTCTACTGAACATTAACTTGTTAACAAACAATTTATATTTATATTAACAAGGGATGCAAAGCAGGAAAGAAAATAGCTACAGATCCTATGCAATGTGAAATTTGAAACATTGTACACAAAATCATAAAAATGTCATAAAATACGACTCGTTTAAACCCATGCTTATTAAGTTTAAAGTTCACACAAGATCATCACTATTGCATGTGAATAGTATGCATATCACTTCAAGGACACTGGCATATAATGGAACTAATTTGCTTACCAGTGCAAAATACCATGTTTATGAAGAAACTGAAGTGCCAATGTAATCTAGGCTGTGTAAAACTGTGTTTGCTTTTCACTGAACACATTTAATCGTCTCAGTTGTGTCTTCAAGTCGGCTCCACTTACATACTCCATAACACATGTTCCTGTAAACAAGTGACACAGTCATTATATCACACACAGTTTGAAACAACTTCACTGCTGCTCTTACACCTTGGTGTTAACAAGGCCACCATTTAACTGCTGCAATGGACATCATTAAGAACATTAAGAAAATGTGTTTTCTAGAAATAATGTGTGTTTGTGTCTTGATTTATTTAATGATAATATCAAGTGCAGTGGTTTAGATAACAGTCAGGAATGAGACGATTACCAGGATTCCATGTAGAGGAGCATGGAAAAAATTTCTGGATCTATTTGAAGATATCAAACCCAGAATTTTCAGTTAGCATAATCTCCTAATTAATATTCAAACTGACATGTAATATAGGAAGCATGGTAGTTAACTGCTACACTGCAAACGTTCAGTGAAACCTTGTGTTCATTATGAATGCAATTATGTGCACAGAGATCATACCTACTGCAGTATATACATTTATTTACTTAATCAGTGTAGTAACCTATTCTTGCTCACAGCACATATCACACGTACATATTTCTCAGAACTGTGTATGAAGGACAAGTTGTCCATTAAGGCATGTGTTTGCATTTTCTGAAACAGCAACATCTGCTTGTGCTATATAAATATAATTCTTCACAATCAGTAACTAGGATGTTAAATACTGTTTTTCCTAATTGAAGGTATGGTCTAATATGACTAGTAATGTAACAATAACAACTGTTTAATACAAGAGCCCATGCATATAGAGGAAAATTACTATATTTTCATACTGATGGTAAATTTCAGTATTAATAACTCTCCAAAAATATGAAATAGGTCCAAAAAATTGAAAATTATCTTAGTTTGGAAGAAAGAGTGAAGAGTAGTAATAAATGGGTGTCCAGAAGACAGGATGAGAACCTCCTTGTCAGCAATGGTGAAAGAGGTGTTGCAGTGACTGACAATGTGCATCTTTTTCAGAACCTTCAGAGCATTAAGTTGTCTGGATCCATCTGGTGACTTATTTTCTGCCAACACCCCCTTCCCAAACCCTCCTTCACTCAAAATTCTAAGTAGGTGGAAACTGTCTAAAGAAACTTTTAATTAACTAGCATTTCCATCTCACTCTGTTTGTTTTCCACATGGATGAGCTGTAACACAACCACTTGCATAACTTTAAACAGAAGAAACATTTACTAACTATTCTATATTGCACACATAATATTTACTGTGTTATTAAGAAAAAGGGTGACGTACAAAATATATAGTTATTAAAATTACAATAAATTTACATAATAATAATACCGAATTGTGAAAGCTAATTTAAATAAGAAACCCTAGCTTGTGAAAATAATGAAAATTGGATAACACAGAAAAAATAATTTGTTAGAGAGATGGTCTGTTACGCTGATGAGACCACAAAACGTCTTGTGATAAGAACAGCTACACTGTAAATATAACAAGCCCTGTAATTTGATTATATTACAAACTTTCTCAGTTATAAGTCCATGACTACATGAACCTGTCACTCAGAGATCACAGTAAAGGTAAAGGTAAAGCAATCCCATTACAGGCCTGGACAGGCCCTTAGGGTCCCAGGAGGTTGAGGCTACCAGATTTCTAGACAGTCGGCACATGAAGGTGGTAAGGTTGTCAGCCCTACGCACCGGCCGCCTTTACCCCCAGGAAATACTCCTGGTACTCATTTCTGTTAGAGGCTGAGTCGACCCCAGGGCCATAGTGCGACCGAAAGGATTATGTCAATGAAAAATTCCAATGACACCGTCGGGAATCGAACCCGCGACCTTCCGGCTTGTAGAGCAGTGCCTCAACCAACTGCGCCACCACGTGCCCTCCAGAGATCACAGTATGCACATAAAATCTTATGCTATCCTTTGTTTTTAACCTCTCTGAATTTATGATACAACACTTGATCAGGAAGCAGTAAAAATATTCATGCACTTTTCTTTTTACACACTGGAAGAAAACCTAAAAACAGACTTCAGTAACTTACCATTACATTTTATACTACTAGTTTAAAATCTCGTAACAGATAAAGCCAATTTTTCCCCCATAACATTTTTATACACATCCACAATGACAGAATTAGAGCACTATTATATATTAGTATTGTGTAATGCACAGAAGTGTGGGTTACTTAAACTGACGCCCACAAACAGCTGTAATACAACCTGTTCAAAAAACCACTCTGACTTACAAACACAACTTCAGAAACATGGCCAGATAATTAAGATTATGGTCTTCTGGAATGTGTGGTGTACCTACCTACTAGACCACACAGTGTCACATATCAGCAGACCATAATCTTAATATTCACTGCCCTGGGACCCTACAATCTCAAATAAAACTTAAAACCATAAAGCTTTATTCTCTAACAGGAATCAAAATATCTAATTTGGAAAATAAGTGGTTTATGGAGAAATATAAGTATGAAAGGTTTAATGCGTATCTTCAATTATTAGGATAACAAATGTTTGTTTAGTTATTTCCCTGCTATCTAGTTCACAAAAGCAATATGGTCTGGAAAAAAGAGCCGTTACAATTAGGATACTGGATTTAATGTGCACAGACACAAATAAGTGACTTATGAAATCATGAAATGCTATCAGTTTGCAAATTAAAATCATACTATCAATGAATTGAATTTCGTGAACCAAGTCAAAGTTATTAAACTCACACAATGGGAAAATAATGAATAAAAATCACAGGAAACCAACTATAAAGGGCTCTGATGATGGTTTATTACAGTAAGGAGTGCCTGGTTTGTGGACTTTGTCCACTGTTTTGCTCTAAACAGAACACATTACAGAAACTGGATCTGTTTATATACTCAGGTAAAATGGTGGGGGAGAATGCAATTTCAATCAGTGGACTTGATCCAGTGATGAAGTTACAAAGAGATGTTTTATTGTTACCACACTCCATGTGATCTGAGGTGTGAGCTTGCAGCCACATAAATATGGAAGATACCATGCTGTCTGAACAAGCATCAGTGTGATATGAAGACTGAGACTAAACAGCTTTTGTATTGTAAATCACTTGTCTACCAGTGATTTATATTGCCATAATGCACGGTGAACAGAAAGCTTTTGTATTGATTTAGGTATTGACATTTCATTTTGTTGACAACATATTATTTGCGATGTTAATGAAAATGTGTTACAGAATGTAACAAGTTAAATAACATGAACAGTTGAAAACACAAGACATATATTTGCTGTCAGTAATTAGTTTAGTTTATATTTCATCCTAAAAATCATTACAGAATGATAATGGACACATCAAGAGAGTAAGTACAATACAAGTACAATAATTACAATAAAAGCAAACAAGCACATAAAACTAATAAGATAGAATTACATACATATACAGAACAACACAAAATACTAATTAACGCAGTACACAGATGTAAAGTACAGGAAACTACAGTATGGAAATACACCATTATTACCCAACCATTTTAATTTCTACAAAAAGGCCAATATTGAACATTATTCTCTACTACTCAAGACCACTTTCACACATCATCACATACATAGTGCAGTTCTGGATAAGTATGCCTGTGAATTACAGAATGTAACAGCAGACGTTCTTACCTTGTTGTGGTTCAGAATTATTACCGATCATCTGCCAACTGTTTCATGATCCTTTGGCCTGTAATAAAAATAACACTCATGAATACAAATTTAATATAGCCATTCAATGATGACCCAAATAGAACAAACCTATACCACACATTCTTTTACATCCTAAAATGTAATTTTGGATGCCCAGATACTTGGGATGATTTATTAGAATACACTTCCTTAGTAAGAATACTTGGGGGGGGGGGGGGGGGGAAGTCTGAAAGAAACATACAGTAAACACTCAATTATCCTAAGCAATGGAGAAGCAGAGTGGATAATTATGAACAACAAATAATCCAAAAATCTGGAAATATCCAGTAACCATTCTGCATTCAACCCTTCCAAACAATATTTTAAATTTTAGTTTTTCTGGAATCCTTTAACATATGCTTCCAATCCTCCTTCCTTCCGTCATTTTCTGATACCTCTGAATATACCCATTACTGCAGCTGAGCAAGACAGTTGTACACCAGGATGGTCCTGACATCAACTGAGGTTTATAGAGTGCAGAGCATTATTTGATCTGTGTGGCACAGAGCTCAGACACAGGCATAAATTTAGAGGCAATATGGAGTCACTACAGCTAAAATAATGAGAAACTGTAGTGCCATTTACTGCAATTTAGTCTAATAACTATACGGAACAGATTTCATCTACTGTTGTGCTGTGCTGATCAGGATGTCAAAAATATTACCAGATTTATCAAACTCAAAAGTTCATACTCACATCCACAGCATCCTGCCAGTCTACCCTATCCTGGGCCACACGAACTCAGACCACATTGTCACACTGTACTTTGTGAAGAATGATGTCAATCTTCCATCTGCACTAAGGCTCTCCAAGTTTTCCTAACAAACTTTTCCCTTATATGCATGCTACTTGGCCCTGAACAGTTCAGTAATTATTACATGTGTAAGACTTTATTTTTGTTACAGAAGCAAGGAGGCAGGCAGTTACATAAGTTATGAACACACACACATGCACATGCACACACATGTATATCAATGCAAAATTAATAATTTGGCTAAAATATCAGCACTTCTTGAACTTCAATATCAATGTGACAGTGAAGAATGTGTCTTGAAGTGCAGCTCAGGACAGGAATTATTTCTGAGCCATCAAGTCAAGGATATAGCATCTGACATGCTAATGCATTCAGCTGCAAGCACTTCAATCATTCTTATCAAAACAACTTTAAAACTCCCAGAAGTACCAAGGCAGGATGGCAATTTACATTCACATGATCCTCTGACAGGCCACAAGCAAAAGATCTGATAATTCTGTACACTTGATGTATGTAGGCAATACTTACCTTGATTGCTTACAGTTCCTTTTGCAGTTCCTGGTTGTGGTTCATAAGAATTTTCTTCTCATTGTCATGAACCCTCAACTTGGACTCCCAATAATTCTCCAGTTTGTCTTTGGCAACCTAAGGAAAAGATACGATAAGCCACAGAATATTAAAACATGCAAAAATCATCACACATAAATGTCAGACACACATCTTCAGTATAAAAATGCAAACACAAGTTCACAACTGTAAAAGAAGTAAAGGGAACATATTCAACATTTTTGTTAAAATTTCCTACTAAATATTGATATGGCTACAGGCTGGATCGTGATGAAATGTGCATCTATTCACAATGGGGTAAGATATTCTTCACTTGTCCACACCGAGACTGCATTTTGGGACTACACAGCCCTATAACAAGTGGGTAGTGGGGCAGATTCCTTGAAGTGGAAGCTGACTACTCACCCGCATCTAGTATTCAGTGTATGCAGACCCAATAATATTGCAGATTCAGATGCATGTATGCTACACTCACCTTGACTGCCTCAAGTTCCCTTTGGAGTTTCTGGTTTTGGTCCACGTAAAATTTCAAATGATCACCATGCTTCTTTTCTTCAGTCTTGATCTACACCTCATAGTTTGTCCTTGGCAACTTAATGAAGGAAAAGACAAGCCACAAAATATTAATATGCTTAAAAATTACTCAACAAAAATGTGAGACATACAGCTTCAGTATCAAATTGGCCACAGAAGTTCCCTAATGTGAAGGAAGTAAAAAAACATTAAACATTTTATTTCACATTTGATACCAATTACTGATGAAGGTATGGGCTGGATGGTGATGAATCAAGGATCTATTCATGATACAGTGAAATATTCTTCACTTCTCCACACCAACAAAACCAGATTTTGGGCCTACAAGCCTCTTAACTAGCAAGTGCTGAGGGAATTTCCCTAGGTGGAAGCAGACTACACACCTACGTCTAGTGTCGACATTAAGAATGCTTGTAACTCTGCCTGCCTTTCCGCAATTCATCTTCATGGCTTGGCAATAGTAAAGGTAAAAAAGGTAAAGCAATCCCATTACAGGCCTTGACAGGCCCTTAGGGCTCCAGGAGGTGAGGCTCCCAGGTTTTTAGACAATCGGCACATGAAGGTGGTAAGGTTGTCAGCCCTACGCACCGGCCGCCTTTACCCCCCAGGAAAGATTCCTGCTACTCATTTCTGTTAGAGGCTGAGTCGACCCCAGGGCCATAGTGCGACCGAAACGATTATGTCAGTGAAAAATTCCAGTGACACCATCGGGAATCGAACCTGCGACGTTCCGGTTTGTAGCGCAGTGCCTCAACCAACTGCGCCACCGCGTGCCCTTGGCTTGGTAATAGACTGAGCACAAAGACTAGTCTGTCTACATTTTACCTTATGCTCAATTATGGGAAAACATCTTCCCTTAAACAATTTCATTGGAAGAAAACTTATGCTACTGACAAAATAACAGTATTCATTGTCACAAATTCACACCATTCAAGATGAATCTGAATGCAGTACTCCACTAAGGTAGCAGGCCTCTTTGCACAGCTAGGCATATTAAAATATACATTAAAGTAATATAAAATACATGTTAAAGTAATATGATGTAGCAGCAAAGACTGCATTCATTTGACCTGTTACAAGCAACTTCTTTTATAGGTGGTATTGAACATATGGGCTGCTTAATATTTTGACACCATCAACAAAGGGATGTTTGTGGGCTCTTCTCTTCAGGAAATTCAACTCAGCTTTTCTTCAAAACTTATTTCTTTAAGATTCATTTTAATAATATCCTCCTGCTGACGTGGGTCTTTCAGATGTCTCCTATGATATTTACTTCAAAAGAAACTCTTGTACTGGAAGTAATTTAGATATTTGTGGATATGAACATACACCAGTCACTGACAAACTACAGTATGTGCAAAATATTAATTCACTGATGCAAAGCACTGAACACGCAGCAATGTCCAGTATCAAAAGGATATCTTTTGTCAAATGTTGCATGAAGGACCATATTATGAGAAATAAAATTCTTTCTTGTCTCTCTTCCAAACTTTATTGTCCCACTTGTTTCTTCCATTTTCCCTAATGTCTCTTAATATACAGTACTGTGGTCCAAGACAGTTCTAAACCTCAATGGTCAAGAGCAGAGACTGTATGGTTGATAAAGCACAGAGCATTACCCTGTTTGATCCTTACATGTCCATATGGCATGGCATTTAGACATGGGTACAAAATTATAAGTTCACGTGGTGATCTATTTTGAATATAATGCCTTTGGCCTACATAATGTGCTGTATGAATCTAAAACACCTAACATGTTGCAAATCATTGTGTGGCTGCAGCATGTACAGGGACAGCTCACACAGTCTGTTACTTAACTCTTACCCTGCCATCAAACCTATGGAAGTTGTTATGTTTCTGGTTGTAAGTATGGGTAGTATGCATTCCCCATCATCTCACATTTTATCTAGGATTAAGTGATGCAATCTCTTCTTCCCTTCAGAATTTCAAACTGTATCATAGAAATGTACATATTTTCAGCTTCTATTTTGGCCACAAAACACAGGAACCACTGGTTCCCCAATATTTATTGAAACTGAAAGTTCATTCCCACATTCACAACAGCCTGCCAGTCTTCTCTATTCTAAGCTCCAAAAATTCAGTCCAAAATCTCATATTGTACTTAGTAAAAACCCCATAACAATATCTTCCCAAGTCTTAAAGTCCTTACCACTAAAAGTGTGCATGAATTTCCCTTCTCTCATATGCGTGCTACATGCCCATGAACAGTGTTATTAAACACGAGCTGTATAAGAGAGCCATCAATTCATGAATACAGCCACTCATGAAGGTAATGCATGTAGCTGCAAACAATTGAAATATTTTTATTAACAAAGCTTTGGGCATGCTGACAATTCTTATTCTGATGGTCCTGAGATTAAGCCACCTGATCATACTGTAGAGCCACATGCATGCAGGAAACACTCACCTTGACTACTTGCAGCTGCTCTTGGAGATCCTTCATTTGGCTCACGAGAACATTCCTTTCCTTTTCACGACTCTATCTCTCCATTTTCAAATCTGACTCCCAGGTCTTCTTTGATTTGGTGTTGGTTTTCTAACAAAGAAAATGATAAAACCACAAGATGTGTAAAAATCATGCAACATATATGTGAGATACACAGCTTCAGCATCAAACTGGCTACTTAAGTTCCCAGCTGCAAACAAACCAAAAGCTGAATTTCTTTTTTGTATTTTAGTTCACATTTTGTATGAATTACTGCCTTGGCTATGGATTTGATGGAAATAAACTGAGGATCCATTCAGAACAGAGTGAGATACTGGTCACCTCTCCACAAAGGCAACTTTTTCCTATCAAAAGACGTATGAATTTATCTTCCTTCATATGTGTGCTATGGTGGCCAGGAGAGCGTAGTTGGTATACTGACTTCCTACAGTTTGGAGAGTTCAGAGTTTGAACCCTGGTGTGGGCAAGATTTTCCACGCCCATCCAGACCAGCCCAGAGACCCACCCGACCTCCTGCATAATGGATATAAAGGCTTTTCCTGGTGGTAAACCGGCTGAGGCATGGCACTTACCACCCAACCCACCTAGTGCCAAGTTTAAAGGAAGTGTAAAACTATACCTCTATCTCCTTTCTGTGCCTTCATGGCATGTTATACGTTGAACTTTACCTTGTACTTTGTTTACCACATGTGTGCTATATGTCCTAGAACAATGGGTGAAGAATGAGCTGTACATATGAGCCATCAAGTCAGGGATAGGGCACTTATTATGGTAACGCCTTTAGCTACAAGAACTTTAATTACTGGTATTAATAAGATGCATGCAGTCAACACTCACCCTTAGGGCCTCCAAGTCATCCTTCATTTTCTGATCCTGTTTCATGAAGTACTGCTTCTCCCCACCATGCCTGTCTTGTAAAATCTTCATCTCACTCTCAAGGTCCTTCTTCAGTTTGTCACTGATATCCTAACAAAGGGAAAAATAAGCCACAAAGTATTAATGTGTGAAAAAATCACACAACATAAATATCGGATACACAGCTTCAGCATTAAACCAGCCACACAAGCTCCCAGCTGCAACTGAAGGAAAGCTGGACTTTTTATATCGGAACTCACATTTTGTATGAATTATTGACTTGGCTATGGACTGGATGGGGATGAACTGAGGATCCAATGATGGCAGGATGACATGTTGTTCATTTCCCCCAAACGACAAGGCCAGTTTTTGGGACCGTGCAGCCTCACAACCAGTTGGTGCCCGGGCAGATTCCCCAGCCTGGAGCTCAGTACTCATGTGTACCTAGTCCTGACTTTAAGAATGCATGAAGGTATGTCTTCATTCTCACACTTCATCCTCATGGCGTGGTACGAAATTAACACAAAGACTATTTGTTTGCAATTTTACCTTATGCTCAAGTATGGAAAACTCATCCACTTAAAGGATTTCACATACTGAGAAAATAACAGAGTATTCACAGTAAACAACTTACACCATCTTGTGATAGGCCACAAACAACAGGCTGGATAGAAGCCATCACATTGCATCCCATAAATTAATAATATATAGATAATTCAGTCCACCACAACTATTTATTACAAAAACAATACCTTCTGTTTTATAAAGTTAAAAAAAAAACAAAATTATTGTTTTGGTAATATAAACAATTGTGTTTGCATTACCTATGTATTATTAATTAACAAGTACTCTATTTACTCGAATGCAAGATAAAGTTTTTTTAACTCCTGCAGTCTTTAGTCCTGCCTCCCAGTCCTTCTTCAATCTGGCAATGGTAACCTAATGACAAAAATGGTAAGACACAGTATTAGAGTTTGCAACAATCATTCAAAATAACTGTGAGGTACAGAGCTTCAGTATCAAACTGGTAGAAAAAATTCTGAACTGTAAATGAAGTTTATGTTTGGTACTCATTATTGACTTGACTGCGGCCTGGATGGAGTGAATCAAGGATCCATTCACAGCAAGGTGAAATATGTTCACTTCTCCAAAATGATAAGACCAGTTTTTGGGCCTAAACAGCCTCATGCCCATATCTCACAAGTATTGGGCAGGCTGAAAACATTCATTCACATGGTCCTGTAATAGTCCACAAATAACAGCGCACTATAATATAGCAGTCACATGCATCTACAGAACACTCACATTCAGGGTCGGCATGTCATTTTTCAGTTCCTGGTCATGTTCTACCTTTCCCTTTGATACCTATCTTTTAGGATCTTCATCCCAGCATCAAAATCATTCTTCAGTCTGTCACTGGTAACCTAATGAAAGAAAAGATGAGCCACAAAACTCTATGCTTGAAAAAATCAAGCAACATAAATGTGAAATACTCAGCTTGAGTATCAAACTGGCCACATAAATTCCCACCTGCAAACAAAGTAAAAGGAGAATTTTAGACATATTCATTCATATTTGATACAAACTATTGACTTGGCTATGACTGGATGGAAAGGAACTGAGGATCCATTTAACATCAGGGTGAAATGTTGTTCACTTTTCCACAGTGACAAGATATTCTTACTAAGAGTGTGCACGAATTTCCCTTCTCTAATATGTGTGCTACATGCCGCTCAACAGTGGGTTAAACATTAGCTGTACACATGAGCTGCATCAAGGATACAGGTAATGTATTTAGCTGCAAGTGCTTTAATTATATGTATTAATACAGCTTTAAAATTTATCTCAGCAGTACTAGGCCAGCTTACAAGTTTCATTCACATGGTTCTGCAATAGGCCACAAATAACAGCACACAGTAATACTGCAAATTACAATGTATGTATGCACTACTCACCTTGACTGCTTGCAGTTGCTTTTGGAGTTCCTGGATATGACTCGTTAGAAGTTTCTTCTCCTTGCTCAGCTTCTCCACTTCAACTTTCATTGCTGCCTCACAGTCCCTCTTCTGTCTGGTGTTGGTAATGTAATGAAGGAAATGACAAACCACAAGGTATTAATCTGCGCAAAAATCATGCAACATAAATGTGAGATATACAACTCATTCCCACACTTACACCAGCCTGCCAGTCTTCCGTACATTGAGCTACAAAAATTCAGTCCACATTCTCACATTGTATTTGGTACATATACCATAACAATATCCTCCCATCTAAAGTAAGTACATACAAGTTCTTCCTACCTAAAGTGTGTACACATTTCTCTTCTCTCATACATGTGCTACATGACCCCCACCCCTCCTCCCACCTGGGAGTTAAAATGAGCTGTATAAGTGAACCATTAAGGCCGGAATGCCAGCACTTGTTAAGATAATGCACTTAGCTGCAAGGACTTTAAGTATTTGCATCCATACAGCTTTATAGTTTACCCCAGAAGTATTGAACAGGCTGAAAATATTCATGCAGATAAACCTGTGATAGCCACAAATAACAGGACCTGATAATACTACAGATTAAGATGCATGCAGGCAACACTCACCTTCAGGGCCTGCAGGTCATTCTTCAGTTGTGGGTTTTGTTTCAAGAGGGATTGCTTTTCTCTACAATGACTGTATAATAAATCTTCTTCTCATCTCAAGGTCCTTCTGAATTCTGCCACTGATAAGCTAATGAAAGAAAAGATGAGACACAAGATATTAATGTGTGCAAAAATCATTCAACATAAATGTATCAAACTGGCCACATAAGTTCCCAGCTGCAAAGGAAGTAAATGGAGAATTTTAGGCATTTTAGTTCATATCTGGTACTAATTATTGACTTGACTATTGACCAGAAGGAGATGAATCAAGGATCTATTCATGGTACTCTTCCTGATGTTTCTTTGTCACTGATGGACTGATAGTTAACAATCCACTGAATGGCAATACATACATTTTGAATTAGAATTTTGAAAAATACATTAATAAAATTAAAAAAACGAGAAGACACTGTGATTGAGTCTTGGAACATGTAGGTATATTCGTATGTAGGGTCTACTATTAGAGAATCCATTTTATGCATGGCACTAGAAGAATAATTTAAACTGACAAGCGCCCACTCTGGCAGTTCGCTTCAAGTGCTACAATAATACACGACAGACAAACGTATTATACTATTAGAAATATTGAATAAAAATATGGCAACAATGTTATTAACTCCCTAACTAACTCCACGGAGCACAGTCCTTCTTGAGAAGCTAACAGGTCGTCAGCTAGTCAAGAAATTCCCCGCGTTTTATGGAACCCGAAGGATCATTACCGCACTCACAAGAGCCCGCCACCTGTCCCTATCCTGAGCCATATCAATCCAGTCCATGCCCCCCCCATCCCACTTCTTGAAGATCCATTTTAATATTATCCTCCCATCTACGCCTGGGTCTTCCAAGTGGTCTCCTTCCCTCAGGTCTCCCCACCAAAACCCTGTATGCATCTCTCCCCTCACCCATACGTGCTACATACCCCGCCCACCTCATTCTTCTCGATTTGATCACCCGAATAATATTTGGTGATGAGTACAGATCATTAAGTTCCTCGTTATGTAGTCTTCTCCACTCCCCTGTTACCCCGTCCCTCTTAGGCCCAAATATCCTCCTCAGCACCCTATTCAATAATAATGACAACAATAATAGTAAGTGTAAGAAGCACTTATCTCCCCATGTGACCTACACACTCTTAGAGTGATCAGTCTAATAACATTTGGTGCGCAATACACGTTATGAAACTCCTTTATGTGAGGGGCGAGTAACCACAATGACCTCCCCTAACAGAAATTATGAACTTTAAAAAATCACGGCTATTTATCGATTTTCCTTCTATTTGACCCAAGAATTTAAATTTTGTTAAAATCAGTTTTTGAGTAAGATTTTTCCAACTTATTGCACTGGTATATATCAATACAAAAGCTACTCCACGGTACACGTTTCCATCGTCACGCAGTACACACAAAGGCCATATTAATTTAAGAATACATAACACTGTCCAAGGTAAAGGTATAATGTAGACTACTTTCCAAAGTAAATTACAGTATTTTCGTATGCAATGGACAACCATTTATAAAATAATATGTAATATAAAATAGGCCTATACAGAACACAATACAAATTTTTTGCCTCCAAGCACCTTTTTTTAAATGAAATCTGTGGTCTTCTGGGTTATTACACGGCGTCGTGTGGTAATTATTTACCGACGTTTCGGGACAACGTATCGGTCCCATCTTACGGGTCAAGATTCCAAGTATCTAAACTAGTACAATATTCAGTACATACACCTACACGGTGTACATACCTGTATACTAATTTGGAAAGAAGATGCTTGGACACAAATATTTTTTATTGTGTTCTGTATATTTTATATTATACATTTTATACATGGGGGCACGCGATTGCGCAGTTGGTTGAGGCACTGTGCGGGTTCGATTCCCGATGGGGTCACTGGAATTTTTCATTGACAATCCTTCCGGTCGCACTATGACCCTGGGATCGACTCAGCCTCTAACAGAAACGAGTACCAGGAATATTTCCTGGGAGGTAAAGGCGGCCGGTGCGTAGAGCTGACAACCTTACCACCTTCATGTGCCGACTGTCTTGAAATCTGGGAGCCTCAACCTCCTGGAACCCTCAGGGCCTATCCAGGCCTTTACAGGGGTTGTTTTACCTTTATTTTATACATGATTGCCCATACATACGAAGCTATTGTAATTTACTCTAGAATGTACATTTTACATTTACCTTGGGCCGGGTGCAGACTTGAGCATTCTGCCGCAACGTAACAGCGTAATGTAACAGCGATTCGCAGGTCCGGACGGTGTTGCAGTAACATTCGTTGTGTTCGGTTCGCTGCGCGGGCTGATCCACCCTGCTGTCGGTTTTCCTGCGCGCATCAAAGGATGTAACGTTACGCCGCTACAGCAAGTTCGGACGTGTTTCTGTGCTCGCTGCGATCTTCACGTCGAGCTGATACTGGCACTTGTCCACTGTTCTGTTTCACAGTCAGTGTGCGGAGCTACAATGGAATGGACGAAGGAGAATACGTTGGATTTTATTCAGTTGTATGAAAAGACGTCTGCTCTGTGGGATCCGAACCATCCCCAATATTACAACAAATTACACAAGCATGACGCTTAGGAGGAGATAGCCACAGCGATGGGGACAGTTACTGAAGAACGTAAAAAAAAGATGACGAGTTTACTGTCTTCTTTCAGACGAGAAAAAGGAAGCATACGGAAGAGCCGTGGTACAGGAAAGAGTAGGTATGTATGCAAACATGCATGTTCTGTTGTAATTTTAACAAACAAAAATGTGACAGAAATATTCCAAAACCACGTAATGGTGAGGATGGTTTTATTCACCTACCACAAAAGTACATTTACGTAAAAGTTCTGAACTTTAATAAATTTATCGTAATAAAAGCAAAAACTTAAATGCATTTTACAGGCACAGATGACACGTATGAAAGTACGCGGTTTGCGTACAAGAGCATGGCCTTTCTTGTGAACAGGGACCAGCCTCGTGAAACGCTGAGCACAGTGAGTATGAATTTACGAATAACTGTCTTGCCATAAAATACGTCCTTCGTTTTGGAGGTATCGTGCAATCTCATCTCTGACTTCCTTTGCATATGCGGAAGACCTACGCGGCATGTTTCTAATGGGAAACAAAGTACTCCTATTTCCACTGTCCGTGTTTCTCCAGCTTCCCTCCACTAGTTTACCATCCACCTCATGATCAAATGTACCAGGTGGTGTATAAATGTCAGCAGAATGAGTGCTTCTTCTCAGAAAGTTGTGAAGATGTGCTATGGTCATTACAATAAGTTCAGCCTTTTCTGGTTGTAGCAACATTGGCTTCCGTAGTACTCGGAAAACTGAAGAAGTGATTCCAAACACATTTTCTACCACTCTACGTGTTCGGTATAGGCGATAATTAAAGGTTCTTTCGATTGATCCCTTCGGATACACTCCTGAGAAGACTTTCATTATATTTTCTTGTAAAGGGAATGCTTCGTCAGCAACAAAGAAATAAGGAACTGGCTTCTTTCTTCCTGTCAAAGGTGCTGGTGGTAGGAAAACCTAAAGAATCTTTCTCCATTTTCTCGCACAGTTTACAATTTCTGAAGACGCCTCCATCTGAAATTCTTCCCTGGCAACCTACATCTACGAATAGGAAATTGTATTTCGCATCTACCAAAGCAAACAGAACAATGCTGAATGTTGACTTGTAATTGTAAAAGTCACTTCCACTACAGACAGGTGCCTGTAAAGACGACATTTTCCCACCAGGAGCAGCGAACAACTGGTGGATCAAGAGCGCGCAGCTCGTTCGCCGGAATGCGCGCCGTATTGTCCGAACTTACACCTCGGGTCGAGCAGAACCCCGCGCTGTTCGTTACGCTGTTACGTTGCGACAGAATGCTCAAGTCTGGACCCGGCCTTGGACAAGGTTACATATTCGTAACTAAGCATGACCTTTGTGTGTACTCCCTGACGATGGCTACGTGTATCAGCCGAAACATGTTGTAATAGCTTTTATATTGATATATGTAAGTTGGAATAAATATTGTCTGTATATTGCTAATTGCAGAAAGATGTATAACAATAAGTTAATTTTTTCATTTAAACTATTTATTTTGCCACCCATTTTACAACCCCTTGGACTCTGTCACTCGGGTCCGCCGTAGCGCTCGCTCGCCAGTCCCCCAGCTCCCCAGCTACGCCTTTTATGGGATGGGTCAGAATTATGCCAAGGGGATTTTACCCATAGGAACAGGACCCCGCTGTCAATTGCTCGTTCTTGGTCTTCCTATGTTTCGGCAGTCAATTATCCTGTTCTTTGATGAGGCCAGGTGTGAGGTTGACAGGGTGAAGTAGCAGACTGTCATTGACGCTGCATTAGTGTTTAAGTTAGTACAATTAAAAGTTTGTCTTTGATTTCTTTAATGCTCATTGCCTGCACAGACGGCAGTCGGTCAGTCCCCACTACACAGCCTCTCCTACTTCTCCATCACCATAGTTGCTACATCAGTCACTCTGCACCTAGCCTCCAAACTGTTAACATTATGCACTAACATTAGTGTCGCAGACGTTCTGTTACCTCCGTAATGCCAACTTTGCAGCATAGTTTAAAGGCGGGTCCGTGGGCTGCACACCTACATTGCGCCATTGCACAATTCGAGAAGAAGCATTCCGCATTTAAATGATGTAAGCTGTGCTGCGTGGTAACTTGCCGCAGACGTATGTGGCAACCATGGTAGCCCGAGTCCCCTCCGTTTCCAATCGGCCCAACCCGCTGTTGAAGACAGACACTTTCTACAAGCATTGATATCTAGCGTGCATTCCCATAGTTTCGAGTTTTGCTAAAGTATACTTTCATCAGGTGCACACCCACAATTTTTCCTTGGTGCGGGGGCTGACCCTGAGGCTATATATAATTTATGTTTGGTTTCAAAAATTATGTTACAAAAATCATGTTTTAAGTACAACATCACACTGTCTGCAACTGCATTTATATACGTGCGAATATAACATGTTCCGATGACTCAATCACAGTGTCTTCTCGCTTTTTTAATTTACTATTAATTTATTTTTCAAAATTCTAATGTACTAGTCATCAGCCGATTTCAGTGGCTCATTTCGGCTGAAGGGGAAATCACGTAAAATTTTTGATATCTTAATATCTACAAATTTTTTTTTATTTCTGTTTTGGGGGGTTTGGGGGGATGCAGCCCGACAGAGCCCCCCCCCCCCTATGGTTACCCCTATTTTCATTCAAAATGTCAGCATGCTGTAAAAAAGGATTATAAAGCCGTAACTTGTTCTTACGTAACTACAGCAGTAAGTGTCCAGCACTCCACTTTCCCTTTTCAGTGCTTTACCAGTCAGTTATTGACACACAGTGGGTTCCTTTTCATCAAGGCTCTAAACATCCCTGGTCTTCGATGAGAATATTCATAGTCTACGCGACATTTGAGGTTCTCACAGCGGTGTTGCTGAAGATCCAAGTCTCATAGAATGTGACGCTTGTCGTTGGGTGAGAAGTTCCCGACTTTCCAAAGGACCATCTTCATGGTCTGCTTAAACGTTAAGATAAAGGCAGTATGATCCTTCGAAACGTCGGGAAAAATAATCCGCCAACGCAGCCTCGTATTCCGGAAGACTTCAGTCCTCACTTGTAGTCTATTTAGCATAGGAAATTCATAGGCTAATAGGCTGACCTCTAAAAGCACACAAAACCAGTACGGCCCTATAGTGTTGTTATTTCGGTATAGGCCTATATGGTAAATATTTACCATTGTGATACGAAAGGTCATAACCTTTGACGCGTTCGCATCTCGTCTGCGTATTTATTCAAGTTGTTTTGCAAATGTTGGCCTTTTCAACAAAAGCAGTGTTCTTCAGGCTGTCTGTATTCTCTCCCAGAATACGGCCATGGAATGTGTGAAAAACCCGACCGCACTAGCAGTGTGCAGAAGCCTCTGCGATCGGCTTTCTTTGTTGAAATATATGTTTATGTGACGGCTCGAATGGGTAACGGCGAAAAATTCCTAATTCGCAGTGCGTTAAGGTGTAGAAGATAGGTTGTCAACCGGCTGACCGCGAGCCTTTGAATGGAAAGTAGTTACATGACTTCAATTAAACATGTAAAGTAAATTTTAGTAATGAAGTCGTGTTTAAGGAGTTCAATACACACGTGTACAAGCAGAGGAGTTAAACAGGGACTTGACATCGATCCACAAGCACACAAGTAATACCATTTTACTTACAAACGTACAAGAGGCCTGACAGAGAACACACCGTAAATCCGCCTCAGCAAACATAATATCAGCTTACTGGACACACCAGTTCGCCAAATATGCTACCAGTTCAACGAACAAAATGTCCTTCATTCCATATAATTCCACTTCACCAAACCTACTACCGGTACATCGAACACAGGCCTAACACATCGCAAGCGATATTAATTGTATCCACAACAAACCTCAATGCAAAGTTTAAAAGTGTCTAGATATTCACTACTGATTATCATGCCTGTTTCTGGGCAAGCATAGCCTCACTCAGCCGCCAATGACCTAAGTTTCAACATTCACAAAACGGTTTATGATAACTCAGGTCTGCTTTTTTAGTCTAAAGTTTCGGAAGGTGTCATTTGCATGAAACAAAACTCAGTTAAACCCTGGCCTGGTACTCAGATCGTGTTGACGTAACTGCACAATACAGTAGCTAAACAAGTAAGCATTCTGGCCGTCTAACTGTTCGTTATATTCCCACTCCAAATATGTCTTCGTATTGTGCAGAGGTAAAAATTATCTTTTACCGCAATCACGAAACTTTACAATCAAGTAGACACGTTTAGATGCTGCAGGATCATTGTCATGGGCTTCTTGAAAAAGATGGCACAACTGTTGAGGTTTATAGCATAGTCTAGTTATCAGCATTTCTGTTAGTGCTCGTATCATAGACTGCTTTGTTACACCTCTACAGAATATAACAAATTCAAATTAATTTGTCCCTGCACGCAACATGTAGGCACATGTGGCAGTCGCCAAACAACTGCATTCATTATTAACTCTACAGTACCAAATGCAACAAAATGTGTTCAGTGTTCATCGAGTTTTTAACTGCGGACAAGCGGATAGACAGACAGACAGACAGACATGACACAACCAATAGGCGCACTTTTACAACTTTTCATGCATAATGCGCTAAAAATTAAAACATACAGATATATACAACCTGTGGCCTTATAGGTAATGACACTGTGTAGTTGACCTGAAGATGGAGGCAGTACATTCCTCAGAAACGCTGGTATCTATCAACCATGCACGGTGCCTTCAATACCTAACAACAAAACATGAAAATTGGGCATCAGTTCTTCAGAGCACTGTTTTAATAAATAAGGACACCTACATATATATAGGCCTTAACACATAGGTATTCGGTGTAGTGAATAGGTTGCGAACTAGACTATTCTGGGTTCGAATCCGGAACAGGTAAAAGACGTTTCTCCTCTGCAAATGTCTAAACATTCTCGGTAGCCCATCCAGCCTCTTATTTAATTTGTACAGTTGACTAATTCTTCGGTTGCACAAAGGCCAGTGCGTGAGTTTCACCACTATTCCAGTGTACTGCCAAGGTCAAGGATAAGTGAAGCTGTACCTCCACTCCCCCTGTATGTCTTCACTGTGTGTAAAGAGACGAATTACACTAAATCTCCCTAAAAAAAGGAGCCAGCATATTTCTCGGAAACACTGGTACACACCTACCAGACTACGCTGTGCCACAACGCCCAATATTGAACTTGGATGTCTCGTTTCAAAATGTTTAATTACATACTGGTTTAAATAGTTAACGTAAAGACTGGTTCAGCGTACTACGGTGGAGTGTACTCTTCACAGCACAACACGTAGTACACTCCGCTTCACGCAAAAACATTTCATATGCTTTTAATACCACACGCCAGCAGTTCCACAATCTACCATCTACAGTGCTTTTATAATTTTACAACTTTTAGAGAATCTTTTTACAAGATTTTAACTTATGTTTCAAAGTGCAGATAGAATATTTTAAATCATGTGTTGAAGTGACTGTAGCTTTTAGCAATAAACCCCCCTGACGATGATCCTAGGATCGAAACACGTGTAGGGGTACAATTTTAACAATTTTATAATAAAGCTACTTAAAAAGTGGTTTTAGTGTGCATCGGTTGGTTAATAACTTAATTTAATATGACGAAGATGCACGGTGTCAACAGTGTGAAATTTATAAGTTGCTCTAATGTTGCAGGCGGCATGTTACTTGGAAACAACAGGTACCTACGTACTTCACAAACTGGACTGTGTGATGAAGCACAATTTGAAAGTATTAAGCTTGAATATGTGTTCCATAATACATACAATTTTATTAACTGCTCTGAAGATGGGAGAGTTTTGTTTCCCGAAACATCGGCATCAACATACCTGAGGATTCTTATGATCCAGAAGATCACAGGAAGAAGGTAAATATTTCATTACATAGATCAGTGCTAATGGATAATTAAATATAACAATGCGGATGCGTTTGGCCACAAATATTGTTGGATAACTTTTGATTAAATCTCGTTCCATACTTAGTTTGTTAGCTCAGTGTTGTGAACTTTCACATGTTTATGTTGCTTTGCTTGAAATCTGATAGCAATTGTTTCGGCAACGTTCACAATACTTTTACACAGGTCTACAAATTACGGACCGTCAGCTGACTTACATTGTGTGACCAAATTAGTTTTTGTATTGACTTCCGGAAGTGACGGAAAGAAAAGTTTGGTCCTGTGTTGCGTATTCATTCTCTTTTTCGACTTTGATCAGTTAAGAAGTGAGACGTTCGGCAGTCAGTTACACTCGTTTTTTTGAGCATAAAACAATTTTACGAGCACAATTCTTATAAAGATGGATGGCAAGGTAAGTGTCTAATGTGTGTGAATAATAGTATAGACATTTTAACAAGATAACTGCTAAAATATATGTTTTCTTCATCGACTGCTTCTGTTGTGTGTTACGTAATTTCGATAGGGTTAGTAACAATTAAGTTTTTGACCATAATCTTTAGTTTGAAACGTCACTGCGAGTTTTAACAGCATTGTTACAATTAGCTGAATCACACAATGCTAACAGTGCAATATTTCTGTTTCGTTTTGTGGATAAGAAAGTAATGTCGACGTGGTGTATATATCGTTATGACAGTGGGTATTTTAGTGCGTTTTTATGGCATTAAGCTTTCGAAACTCTATCATAACTTCCGCAATAGTCAATATTAAACACTCTATGTACAAATAATTACATGGGTAACAAGCAGATTGTATTTATCTCGTTTCTACATGCTTCGACCAAGCTTTGTTATCATCGTGATTTTCTAAGCTTGAAAGGGAGTTACGAAATTATATGTAATAATGTGCGTGTAATCAGATTATTACAAGGATAAAGTGACAACAATCGCCGAATGTGTTTTAATTAATGCCAATTTATTTGTGTAACGTTCATTATACTTTTACACAGGTCTACAAATTACGGACCGTCAGCTGACTTACATTGTGTGACCAAATTAGTTTTTGTATTGACTTCCGGAAGTGACGGAAAGAAAAGTTTGGTCCTGTGTTGCGTATTCATTCTCTTTTTCGACTTTGATCAGTTAAGAAGTGAGACGTTCGGCAGTCAGTTACACTCGTTTTTTTTTTAGTATAAAACGATTTTACGAGCACAATTCTTATAAAGATGGATGGCAAGGTAAGTGTCTAATGTGTGTGAATAATAGTATAGACATTTTAACAAGATAACTGCTAAAATATATGTTTTCTTCATCGACTGCTTCTGTTGTGTGTTACGTAATTTCGATAGGGTTAGTAACAATTAAGTTTTTGACCATAATCTTTAGTTTGAAACGTCACTGCGAGTTTTAACAGCATTGTTACAATTAGCTGAATCACACAATGCTAACAGTGCAATATTTCTGTTTCGTTTTGTGGATAAGAAAGTAATGTCGACGTGGTGTATATATCGTTATGACAGTGGGTATTTTAGTGCGTTTTTATGGCATTAAGCTTTCGAAACTCTATCATAACCTAGCGAATGAGTGAATATTAAACACTCTAAGCATAAATAAATATATGACTAACTAGCAGATTGTATTTAGCTTCGATCAAGCTGTCCCATCATCGTGAGTTTCTAAGCTTGAAAGGGAAATACTAAATTATATGTAATAATGTTTGTGTAATCAGATTATTACAAGTTAAAGTGACAACAATCGCCGAGTGTGTTTTAGTGAATGTCAATTTACTTGTGCAGAAAGACACATAAATCCAGACCGTGATGCGTGTGAGATGAAACTACGATTGCATTAATATTCCACATTCTGCCTGTCGTAGATGTAGGCTATTCTAAGTGTCATGTTAAAATGCCTTCTCCATATATTCAGTGCTTAAATTCACAGTAGTCTTTACGAAACTGTCCGAAGGTGTAGGCGCCATGGAGTAAAGGACGTTTATGTATGTGAGCTAACACACAGTCTCTCGGTGGCCCTCAAAAACTGGAAGGTTATATGTGGAAACAACATACTTTATCACGTGTCTCGAAGGTTTATACTTTTGGAATACATACAAAACAAAAAACCTATATTTTTATATACACTCAGTCTTTAATGCACAAAATAATACGCAAGGCAAGTGCTAGATATATTACTAATGTGTCAAAATAACGTACAGGTTGTCACAAAATATTTCTACGAATACTTCGTGATTACATTTATATCTTATGAACTCCCAAGTGTCAATAAAACTAATTCGAAACATGTAGGAGATATCTAAATATAATATAGCTGTTACCCATATATAAATGTGAAAATACATCTTTACATATTGATTGACTGGGTACACACATGTACGGTTTTAAATCAGTCAGCGATACTTTGCACTCTTCAACGATATTTAATACACAATCTGACTACAATATAAGGCTTATTAATTTTCCCCTTCTTCATTTGCACTGTTATTTCCGACATATTTCGGTCTGTCCTTGGCCGCTGTAACTGTCATATGTAGACATCAGTATGTTTGCAGGTTTCACAGGTGTGGTAATTCAGTATTAAGAATATTTTGAAATTACAATGGAGCAATGCGGTCATATGTATGAGACTTACTTCTGTTCTGTTGTGGTGTCTTTGTGTCGTGACGTGTGGGGGGGGGGGGGGGGTGTGGGGTTTGTTGAGGTTACGTATGCAACACGCACTACGCTCACAATCGTTCAGTGTTTTGTTTAGTCTTAAACACACTGGCAGTGTGGAACTGTTACGTGTCAGACGTTTATACGGCACAGCCACTGTTCTATCGAGATGATGTCTTGTTAATTGCAACGGTCGATGTTGCAGTGTAAAATGCCAAATTAAATTTCAGTAACACAAAACACGTCCCCGTCGTTTTCACCAACTTTTAAGCCGGCACGTCAGTTGTTTAAGTAAATGCAATTAGTTCAAATGCAGACACAGCAATGCAAGTTTAACTAACTACATACGATTTAAAGCGTTCACTTCGAACAGTCTTTATAGTCCAAAGCCTTGCGGCTATCTGCCGGCGGTTGGACTCTAGGTGTGTGGTTTCAAATTCGAAAATAGAAAGTATCTGATTGACAATCTGAACAAAGAAATTGTCAGTGTATTTTTGGTGCCTGACGTATCATGTCCCATAAACCACTTAATGGTAATGGAATTCACAAATTTGCTTTGGCCGGGCTATGAAATCTGTTACGTGTCCGGTGGTGTGAGCTCTCAATTAAAGGGGATAGAGCCGGGATTCGAACCAAATCTCAGATGGACAGTGCCGGCAAGCTCTGCTCCTGGTAAAGGAGAACAATCAGAACAACAGACATTCCATGAACCGAGTAAGAAACATATTTTTTTCCATTCCCTTGCTGTGTAAGTCCGTGGTCTTTATGTACCATAGATGGCCGTACAGGAAGTTTACGCATGTGGTGTAACTTTGTGTCTGTGAGTAGCTTCGTGTAGAGTGGAAATCTGGAAATATTATGCTTTTATCATTTGTTCACAAACCTGCTGCACTTCGGCATTTTTATGAAAAAAAACAAAAGTCTATATACTTTTATACACCCAGGATTTAACCTACACAATAATATACAAGAAAATGATTAGGTTACTATACTGATGTAATTCTAATATATAATATTTCGATATATACTATAATTATGTAAGTCAGTAATTCCCATTGAAAGTATATGAACTCCCTGATGGTGACCGCACTATGTCGAAATATGTAGGACAGAGCTAAATATAAGATGGTTGTTACTCACGTAGGAATGTGTGCCTTGATGGTTTGATATCGATTGCTTAAACCACGTGTACGGCTAATGGTTTTGAAATTATTCGTACGTGGCATTTACCTGCATAACATTTACAAGAATTACTAAAACACGTAAACACCAAAGGATTTTTATTTGCTTTTCACAATGTTATTTCCGATGTCTCGTCTTATTCTGGGCCATCATTACGGAAATCATTCATATAAAACACAGGGAATTACTGCTGGCTTCACATTTACATCACACATGCTTTAAAAATGTGATATTTTATAAATTCTTATTCTTATTATTTACAGTTGTTTCAGCATCTAAAAAAAACAACGTTAGGGCAATGTTTTGATCATTTTTAGGCACGTTCGCAAAATTGCGAAAAGCGACTATTTTCATCGTCATGTCTGCCTGCCTGTCTGTCTGTCTGTCCATCAGTCCACATGGAGCAACTCGGCTACCACTGGACGGATTTTCATGAAATTTGATATCTAAGTATTTTTCAAAAATGTTTCGAAAAAAAATTCAAGATTCATTAAAATCTGACAAGAATGACGGGTACTCTACACGAAGACCTATGCAAATTTACGACAATATCTCTCTCAATTCATCTTACAATGAGAAATTTTTCAGACAAACGCTGTAGAGAAAATCAAATACAATTTTATGTTCAATAACTTTTCCCCCAAAAATCGTGCCGTTTGTGAGATAATGTAGAAAATTTTGGTAGAGGCAGATAAGCCACAGATGACAATATAATACGGCGCATGTGCTTTGCATGCTGGATAACTAAGGCTACAGACACACACTCGGAATATGTAAGACTTATTGCTTTTGCACGGCAACAATGGTTAGGCGAAAGCGCCTCAATATTACGTTTACACGTACATTGCCTGTCTTGTTGAATGTTAAACTTGATGGTGTATAAAGTAACCGCTAGGGTTTAGAAGGTTAAGGTAAGTTTTATAGAGTTTACATTTCAGCACTCCGAACAACCAGTTTCCTTCAAAAGCTTGTGTCAGCTTATAGACATGTACATGTATGCATGCTACATGCATCTCACGTTTTGAACTACAGAACTGCAACACATACGTCCAATAACCATTACTGTCATACTAACGTGTGTTCTCCCTTTACAGAGGAGAAGTCAGCGATTAATAAATAACAGATATTTGAAGAAACAGCAGCTGAAGGACGCTGTCGAAGAAGAGCGTCGGCAGAGTAGAGAAAAAATTTTAGCAGTCAAGGTAAGTTTCGCATAGGCACAGTAACATTAGCAACTGTGCAGGAATTTTATACATCGTGATCTGTCGGTTACGTGCTTTCCTAGACTTTTTAATGACACTGACATCACTGCGCTCCATAATAGGTGTTTTTGATTAGAAATATCATAAGCAGTTTCAATCTAAATGAAAAATAAACCACATTAATGTAAATATTGCTTGAAGTTTTGAGTTTCACAATTGGCAGAGGTATGGTTTTCGTGATGCTCGCAATTGTGGAATTAGGTCTAAATGTGGACTTGATCTGTTACGACATGCGAAAGGTGACATGTAAATAAATTACGTTCTGAACTTACAAGACGGTTCTATAAAACACTGACAACTGTGTGGTTAATCTGAACATGTCGGGCGCTAAACGAACTGGTGACTAAAGCTACTAAGTTTGGGTGTTTTTGATGGGGCAGAGGAACCGCTAATTGATGTAGGCACTCGGTATATACGAACACAGTTCAAAAATGAATATAGGGTTTGGTGTTAAGAAGCAGATCTGCTTACAAATGACTTGGTTTTACAGAGAGAAATGCGAGGGACAATACAAGAAGCAGCTCGCAGAGAAAAAGAACTCACACGTCGGCTGAAAACTGTAGAGGTAAGTTCTATCACAGAACGTACGTCGTATTTGTGTGCCAAATCACCAACACTTCGCTTTAGAGTGCTTAATCAAAGTCACATCATTCTACTCTTTAACATTCATACATACATAGAGAGCAGACAAATAACAATCAGCAATTTACACTCGAAAGTTGACGTGTACTCGCATCATATTCTATTTTACATCCCCCTGTATTTACCCACCTTTGACATTCAGCTCCTTTAATGTATCTCCCGTATGTGCTGGCTATCTGAAAATACATTCATGGTGCTTGCCAATGGATTGAATCAATAGAATGGCTTAGAAACAACGCAGTGGTAAATTGCAAAATTTTTAAACAGTTTTGGACTGTGCATATTTCTTTTATTAATGGGTTAGTTATCCCATTGAAAGCATACGATTTTTTACTTTACTGACATTTGTATTTACTACCCGACATATTTTGATTCACCGCAGTATCTTCACCAGGAGCAGACATCCACTTAAAATAAATTACATTAATATCGCAATTTTATTCACTCTGTATATGAATTTTAACATGCCATACAACATGCAAGTAAACATGAGATCTGCGCTCTTCTGGGATATTACGCAGCGTTGAGTGGTAATTCTATACAGACGTTTCGGGACAAGCTATCGGTCAACGCTGCGTAATATCCCGGAAGAGCGTAGTTCTCATCTACATCGCGGTGGACGCCTGAAATCACGCATACAAGTGAACATGTCACATGCTTCAAGTAATCTTAGAAATATATTTCAAAAGGTGAGTTGCAGAGCTGTGCATGACGTCACTATGACTTAAAATGATGAAGTTTATTTATGTAGCCATGGTTTTCGTGATGCTCGCAATTGTGCAATTAGGTCTAAATGTGGACTTGATCTGTTACGACATGCGAAAGGTGACGTAAATAAATTACGTTCAGAACTTACAAGACGGTTCTATAAAACACTAACAATTGTGTGGTTAATCTTAACGTGTCGGGCGCTAAACGAACTGGTGACTAAAGCTACTAAGTTTGGGTGTTTTTGATGGGGCAGAGGAACCGCTAATTGATGTAGGCACTCGGTATATACGAACACAGTTCAAAAATGAAAATAGGGTTTGGTGTTAAGAAGCAGATCTGCTTACAAATGACTTGGTTTTACAGAGAGAAATGCGAGGGATAAAACAACAAGCAGCTCGCAGAGAAAAAGAACTCACACGTCGGCTGAAAACTGTAGAGGTAAGTTCTATCACAGAACGTACGTCGTATTTGTGTGCCAAATCACCAACACTTCTCCTTAGAGTGCTTAAAGTTGGTTAACAGACTGCAGATAACCTAATTTAGATCGAAACATGTTGCTCAATTAGGCAAATAGACTCTGTCGTCTAATAAAGGTACAGTTGTGTTGAGGCTGATATTAATTGTATTCGTTTATATCGTTGACACACAACGGGATATCACAAATAAAGATATTGATATGAATTTGATTAAGGGCCTAAGGAGAAGAGTTCTCAGTAGGGCCAGAATAATGTAGTTGGTTGTGATATGTGGCGGACAGAACTTACTGCGAAACGCTGGTTCTGGTCCATCAGTCGCCGTATCTCGTCGTGCCGTCTTCTCTGGTAACGCTGAAACAGTTACATATGCGTTATAACAACGACCGACATTTACTGTGTTTATAGTTATGTCACAAGGAACTGCTGGAGCTGCACAATCTATAACTGCATTTCGAGATAAAGCAATAAATATATCCGTCACACATACATTATATTTGACAAGAAAAAACAGATATTGTTCCAGCCTTTAGCAAGCCATAATCAGGCTGCTTGTTTTTCTATCAAACACGATTTGTGTTCTAAAACACTTTATTCAATGAGAGATAGAAGAAGGGACAGAAGTGACGGAAAGGCGAGGAAGAAGGCGTGAGCAGCTACTAAATGACCTTAAGGAAAGGAGAAGATACTGGAAATAAAAAGGAGAAGTACCAGATCGCCCTCTGTGGAGAACTCGGTTTGAAGGAGGCTATGGTCCTGTCGTAAGACAGACTATATAATGAATGATGAGCTTTGTCTGACGGATACATTTATTGGTTTATCTTACACTACACATCGACATGAATCACGTGAAGATAGTGCAGTTCAAAACGTGACTTTGTGTTGAAAGGAACAGCGTGACTGACGTGTGTTGTTTATGCTAAGTACATAGGCAAAGAATGCTTAAATGTTCTTTGTTAAATAAATGAAACACTGTGATGTGATCTGCTGTTAGCTAAATGTGGGCAGATTTTCTTTCTGCAACTGCGAATATTTACACTTCAAGCAATGGGCTGTGAGTTAGATGGAAAATTATTAGTATTCTCTTTAAAATTCTCTTTAAAGGGCACAGTAATGTAAGTTACTTAAACAACATAAGAGACGTGGTTCCGCGCTTTGCCACAACAATACGACAGCACTGCGCATTTGCTGGTGTTTCTGTGGTTTGACAGAACTCAACTAAATGCTATTGTAAGTCCAACAAAATGCACTTGGAAAACATTAAGTTTAACAAGAGAGGCAATGTGCGTATAACGTAGTAACATTGAGGCGCGTTCGCCTAACCATTGTTGCCGTGGAAAAGTTGTAAGTAGTACATATTCTGAGTGTCTGTCTGTAGCCTATTAATACAGCATGCGCCATATTATATTGTCATCTGTGGCCTGTCCGGCTCTACCGTATTTTCCCACATTATCTCACAAAACTCACTTTCTTTTTCTGAGAAAAAAATTGAGCGTAAAATATGTGTTTTAATTTTCTCTGCAACTTTTGTCTGAAATAGTTCTCGTTCTAAAGAAGACTTCAACGATATATTATCATAAATGTACACATGTCTTCATGTAAAGTACCCATTATTCTTGTCAGATTTTAATGATACTTGAATATTCTGGATAGATTTTAGAAAAATTCCTCAAATACCAAATTTCATGAAAATCCGTGAAGTGGGAGCCAACTTTTTACATGTGGACAGACAGACAGCGAGACAAGTATGACGAAGCTAACAGTCGATTTTCAAAATTTTGGGAACGCGCCTAAAATGCTCACCAGGCAAAAACAGCCCATATTTACAAGAATACAAGATAAATACGATTATACAAGAGCGTTTTGTTGGACTTTTGTTATTAATTGTGTAACGCAAGGCAAATACGTGAAACATTAAAATTACCTCAATGCGTCTCATGCGGTGTGCGTGCTCTTCGTGGACGTCCAGCATTCGGTCGGCTAAACTCTGCTGGTTTGCTCGTTGCTGTTCCAGTGCATTCTGTAAAAAAATATTTTTAGATAACTTCTATCCACTTTGTAAGACAGAAACACAGTTTATTAACACGGATAATTATCTTACTAAAATTATTGCACTCTAGCACTCCGGACAAAATTGTGAGATTTTGTGATAGTGACTCACACGTACATATGAAAAGGTAACGGTCAATTTGTAATATGCCATTGGAGGCACAGATGAGGAGAAGATATATGGCTCTACCATGCTTAACCTCGGTGCTAGGTGGAAGTGGGTGGTCAACGCAACGCTCCGGCAGATTTACCCCCGGGAAAGAGACCTGTTACCCATTGAACAGGAGGCTGAGTGGGCCCGAGGGTCAGTCTGGATTATTGTGGAAAATCTCGCCCCCCACCTGGGTTAGAACCCCGAACCCTTCAGTCGGTAGCGAGTCTCCATACCAACTAGGCTAGGCCGGACCACAAGTAAATATGTAAAGGATGACTAAATGCTCGTTTTTAAGAAATGAGTCACAGTGGTGTAGACAGAAGTTGGCTAGTTCAAGTTAGGTTTCATTTCTGCAACTGCAAATCTTCACACTTGAAGTTGTGTCTTAAATTGATGCAGTTTGTGATATCGAATGAAAGCAATTACTGTCGTTTCAAAATGAATGTTAAAGATAGAATGATGTGACTTTGATTAAAGTAATATGAGGAAGACAATATATAAGTAATTACTTATATAGGCCTATTATATTACTTTATATTACTTATGCTATGTTTCTTATATATATAAATTATGTGTTTGCTCCTTTATATAATATATAAGTACATATATAAATATATATAATATAAATAATTACTTACATATTTGTTATATTACTTACATTATATATGTTACGTATATTACTTACATATTGTTTTCCTCATGTTATTTTAAAGTTTGTTAGAAGCCTGAAAATGACCTAATTCAGGTCGAAACATGCTGCTCAATTAGACAGACTCCTATCGTCTAACAAAGTTGCAGTTGTGTTCAGACTGATGTTCATTTCATTTACTCATTTCATAACATTAGACAATTTAACGTACATTTTTTAAGAAGTATATTTTTAGTAAATTTAGAACACTAAACCTTACTCTGTGAAATGCAATGGTACTCTACTCAGGTCCAGTAATTGTTACTGACTTAGTTATCTGTGCTAATAACATATGTTTCGGTCTTATAAAGCAGGCAAAACTTGCTTATACATGCGTTGGTTTTACAGGACGTAATAGATGGAAACGCAGATATACTAAACAACTTTATTGAGCACACGGAAATGAATCGTTTGGACCATGAGGACATGCTGAATCGCCTTCAGGTAAGTTTTGTGCACAAAAGGTGACGTCATCAGTTCCTCAGTACTGTCGTATTATTGTGACAAAACGCTGAACGTATGTTCTTAGACTGCTTAATCAGATTCTGAACTATACTCTTTTAACACGCGTTTTAAAAAGAAATAACAATTTTCCATTCAAATTTTAAACAGACTGCACTAAGGCAGCACATCACTTGAAGTGTAAACTTTCACCGTTGCAAAAACAAAATCTAACCGCAATTAGCTACCGTCACAGCACACCGCTAATTTATTGCTTAACAACGAAAATTTAAACCTTCTTTTAATATTGACTACAGCATAACACAACGTATCTGTCACTTTATATCATTTAACACAAAATTTCGCTTTTTGACCTGGAATGCTGGATTACAAAGTTCCAAAAATTTTTACTCAGATCATTATTTTTGTTATTAAAATGTGCGTTGGTCTTTTAAAGTAGATAAGCTTGTTAACAAACAATTCGGTTTTACAGCAAGCAGAGATCGCACGTCAAGTTGCAGCGGCGCAGCGGCAGGAGCAGAACGCCGTGCGCAATGACGTTGAGGTAAGTTGTGCGACCGTTGACTTCTGCGCTGTTCGTGCGGAGGACATGAGCAGACTGAGCTGTCACTGTGTGTGCGTGTGTGTGTGATTGGGTGTGCGTGTGTGTGCGTACATAGAGCCGAGGGTGCACAAATTTTCCAAAAATATATTAACCGCCTGCAAGTTAAGAAGGGTGACGTTAACAGTGACGTAGCTAGGTTTTGTAACAACCGGTGCAAGTAATAACAATAGCCGCCCCTAACAAAAATTAATGGAATTTTAAAAAATCACAGTAATTTAATGAATTTCCTTCTATTTGGCTTAAGAATGTAAAACTTGTTGAGAATATAAAACACAATTTTTTATTTAAAATGTTTATTCTGTTACCCATTTTTCCGCCCCTTGGACTCTTCCGCCCTTAATGGTCGCACCACTCCCCCCTCTCCCTCAAATACGCCCCTCGACATACGCAAATTCCGCACTGTGGACCCACAAACGCTATGCGTCGCCGTACAAAATTTAGTTGCCACGGCGACCTGTCTCCCGGCATTCGTGCAATTCTGTACATATATATATATATATGTATATGTATATATATAAGCACATTCACACATACATTCCACGTAAGGTGTGCCCAAATTCATGATGTTGTGAGTCATTAAGAGAATCTTATTTGACCGTCCGCACAATTTTATTAGCACTCAGTATCATGCTTCGACCGAAACAGTCGTATTCAGGACATCTGGAACTGCAGAATGTAAATAAATTACAATTACGTTAATCTGTGTCACTAGATTGAGATCGCGAACGTTCATTCGTTAAAACGTAATAATTTCAATGCTAAAATATATTTATATTCAAGCAATAATCAAATTAAATTTATATCATGGGTTAATTTGAGTGAAAATTTGCATGCACTAATAATTCTACTTTCGAATTTTTTCAGTCATTCAGTGTATTGAAAAATGGTAATTTAATGCACAGTGACACGTTGACACACTTTCAAATTAACGTTGCACTCGTACACTGTAATGTCAAACACATTTTAATGCACTGTGACACGTTAACACACTTTCAAATTAACGTTGCACTCGTACACTGTAATGTCAAACACATTTTAATGCACTGTGACACGTTAACACACTTTCAAATTAACGTTCCACTCGTACACTGTAATGTCAAACACATTTTAATGCACTGTGACACGTTAACACACTTTCAAATTAACGTTCCACTCGTACACTGTAATGTCAAACACATTTTAATGCACTGTGACACGTTAACACACTTTCAAATTAACGTTGCACTCGTACACTGTAATGTCAAACACATTTTAATGCACTGTGACACGTTAACACACTTTCAAATTAACGTTGCACTCGTACACTGTAATGTCAAACACATTTTAATGCACAGTGACACGTTGACACACTTTCAAATTAACGTTGCACTCGTACACTGTAATGTCAAACACATTTTTTCTCCTTAGGCAATCAGCGGTGTTTTCATGCGGTTAAAATCCCACTTCATTACACATATACCATTTTACATAACCTTACATTGAACTGAATGCAATCACTTATTTGCTATAAGTATCGTTTCTAAGGTCAGGACACGGTTTGTAAATAATTATTTTTTCTCCCGATAAATAAGTCAGAGGATTATGTATAACTTTGACGGTTTATGTCCACAGGAATAAAACTACGGGTCCTGGTGCCTTGGAAGAACACGTATCGACCAGGTAAGTGGTCACACCTGCTATCATGAACAGAGTACTTCAAACTGCAGGGTGGAAGATGCAGGCAAGAAATGTCCTCGAAACGTCGACAACCACGCATAAGATCATAAAGTTTACAATTATGGAAGACAATTTAGAGAATGAGTTTACAAACTACATATAACTCTATTGAACATAGTCCTTCCTATTTGCTGCTGGCTAACACCGCATTCCCGCCACGCACCTGCTACACCGCTAACCTCCAAACAACATCCTTTACGTCCGTACCCTAAGTGCGGTGTCGCTCCGGGCCCCAGTCCATCCAAGATTCGTTGTAAGGGTGACTTTGGGTGGCCTGGGTGTGGGGAGGGGAGGGGGAAATGTGGATGAGGCTTCTGGATAAATCCACGTTTCCAGTGACACTGGCCCCGTGTGCACAACTTGACCTTGCAACCTCGCACAGAAGCCCGCACCCCCAGTTACGCAGAACATCCAGCTTACCCTGGCAAGTGTGTGTGTGTGTGTCTGTGCGCCCGCTATCAACCATTGACACATTTGACTTTTTTTACGTATCTGCTGATCTGTAAGATATTCACAATTGCAAACAAACCGCAGTTTGCAAGTTCCTATGTACGTTCTGCGGTCCTCACGGCAGATGCTGCCCAAATGATTGTCTTATGGGCCCTCACACTGTGTAGTATAAAGTCTTTACGACGTTTCGGAGGAACATTGTCCCTCCATCTTCGCGGTGAATGAACATGGCTCATGTGGATGCTTTAGAATTCAGTCACCCTGAACATGTGGGTAGCGTGTCCGCCCCAAAACGTCCTATCAAAATAATTATACTACATACGTAAAGTCCACAGCACTTTCACTACAATTTCTCATTGCCTGTCCTGGATAATGGTGGCATTTAGCGTTCTAATTACAATATTTATGGTTTGTCCACAGGAACAACGGCAGACCGAGCACCATCACCAAGGAAGTTAGTAAGCAAGTTAGTAAGTAAGTTAGTAAGTAATTTAGTAAGTAAGTTAGTTAGTAAGTTACTAAATAAGTTAGTAAGTAAGTTAGTTAGTAGGTAATTCCGTTAGTAAGTAAGTTAGTTAATAAGTAAGTAAGTTAGTTAATAAGTAAGTTAGTAAGTAAGTTACTAAATAAGTTAGTAAGTTACTAAATAAGTTAGTAAGTAAGTTAGTTAGTAGGTAATTCCGTTAGTAAGTAAGTTAGTTAATAAGTAAGTAAGTTAGTTAATAAGTAAGTTAGTAAGTAAGTTACTAAATAAGTTAGTAAGTTACTAAATAAGTTAGTAAGTAAGTTAGTTAGTAGGTAATTCCGTTAGTAAGTAAGTTAGTTAATAAGTAAGTAAGTTAGTTAATAAGTAAGTTAGTAAGTAAGTTACTAAATAAGTTAGTAAGTAAGTTAGTTAGTAGGTAATTCCGTTAGTAAGTAAGTTAGTTAATAAGTAAGTAAGTTAGTTAATAAGTAAGTTAGTAAGTAAGTTAGTTAATAAGTAAGTTAGTAAGTAAGTTAGTTAATAAGTAAGTTAGTAAGTAAGTTAGTTAATAAGTTAGTAATTAAGTAAGTTAGTAATTTAGTAAGTAAGTTAGTTAATAAGTAAGTTAGTAAGTTACTAAATAAGTTAGTAAGTAAGTTAGTTAGTAGGTACTTCCGTTAGTAAGTAAGTTAGTTAATAAGTAAGTTAGTAAGATACTACATATAATGGCATCTTAATCACTTGAACATAGGAAGAAGTGATCGCCGCCATGTTCTAGGCTGCTATACTTTCTGTCGTCTATAATAAGAATGGTTACGACGTTAATACTGAAAAATTTTGCTACCGAGAATTTCAATTCATCCCACCGTTGGCTAGATTCAGATGCAACCTCACTGTTTCCTGCTGTTCAAGTGACTGACTCCCTTTCAGTCAATCGTCCTTTCCTTTTATTGAAACAGTTAACTAATGCTTTTACACGCTGGATCCTGCGTTTCATAACAGCTTCTCAGCCTCTGCTTATGTCTGAACAGATGACCAGAGACAGATAGTTTTATATCTCTGGAAGTCTGATTTTATTTTCGACAGATTGTATGTCGAGGCTATAGAAGCAGTATAGTCGCGTGCCAATCAATTGGTTACTCCAGACTGAATTTGGATTTTTCTTCTTGTTATTAAGCTCTACAACCCTGGATGGGTTTTGGCTTGCTCAAGTATTCCTTGCCAATATTTTCTGTCAAAAACACACTTTTTCCAATGCAGTACACCCACGATTTTCAGATCTCCGCATACACTGTCCCACCACCTTCCTTGAGGTCTTCCTTTTGGCCTGTTTAATAATGTTGGCATCCAGTTGGCTATCTTCGTAGTTATTCGATGTTCTTCCATTCTTTTTATATTCCCGAACAATCCAAGTCCATTCGCTTTTATTTCTCCTACAGTATTTTGCTTTCCAATTATCCTGTCCAATTCCTCCTTATCTCTTAATCTTCATGATGTATCCGGGCTTCTAACTGGGCCATAGATTTTTCTTGGAATCTGTCTTTCAAATCTTAGTAATTTTTTTATAATGTTTTCCTTTAATACCCAGGTTTCAGAAGCATATGTAACAACAGGTCTTATCACTGCTTCATAAAATTTTAATTTTGCAGCCTTTGAAATTAACTTACTTTGGAAAAAGGTTTTATTCACTTACAAAATTTCACACTGTTGACACCGTGCATCTTCGTCATATTAAATTAAGTTACAGACCGACTGATGCACACTAAAACCACTTTTATGCAGCTGTATTATTAAAATTGTTAAAATTGTACCCCTACACGTGTTTCGATCCTAGGATTATTGTCAGGTTTTTTTTTTTTTTTTTGCTAAAAGCTACAGTCACTTCAAACACATGATTTTAAATATTCTATCGGCACTTTAAAACTTATATTGCCGATAGAATATTAAAAATCATGTGTTTGAAGTGACTGTAGCTTTTAGCAAAAAAAAAAAAAAAAAAACCTGACAATAATCCTAGGATCGAAACACGTGTAGGGTACAATTTTAACAATTTTAATAATACAGCTGCATAAAAGTGGTTTTAGTGTGCATCAGTCGGTCTGTAACTTAATTTAATATGACGAAGATGCACGGTGTCAACAGTGTGAAATTTTGTAAGTGAATAAAACCTTTTTCCAAAGTAAGTTAATTTCAAAGGCTGCAAAATTAAAATTTTATGAAGCGGTGATAAGACCTGTTGTTACATATGCTTCTGAAACCTGGGTATTAAAGGAAAACATTATAAAAAAATTACTAAGATTTGAAAGACAGATTCCAAGAAAAATCTATGGCCCAGTTAGAAGCCCGGATACATCATGAAGATTAAGAGATAAGGAGGAATTGGACAGGATAATTGGAAAGCAAAATACTGTAGGAGAAATAAAAGCGAATGGACTTGGATTGTTCGGGAATATAAAAAGAATGGAAGAACATCGAATAACTACGAAGATAGCCAACTGGATGCCAACATTATTAAACAGGCCAAAAGGAAGACCTCAAGGAAGGTGGTGGGACAGTGTATGCGGAGATCTGAAAATCGTGGGTGTACTGCATTGGAAAAAGTGTGTTTTTGACAGAAAATATTGGCAAGGAATACTTGAGCAAGCCAAAACCCATTCAGGGTTGTAGAGCTTAATAATAAGAAGAAAAATCCAAATTCAGTCTGGAGTAACCAATTGATTGGCACGCGACTATACTGCTTCTATAGCCTCGACATACAATCTGTCGAAAATAAAATCAGACTTCCAGAGATATAAAACTATCTGTCTCTGGTCATCTGTTCAGACATAAGCAGAGGCTGAGAAGCTGTTATGAAACGCAGGATCCAGCGTGTAAAAGCATTAGTTAACTGTTTCAATAAAAGGAAAGGACGATTGACTGAAAGGGAGTCAGTCACTTGAACAGCAGGAAACAGTGAGGTTGCATCTGAATCTAGCCAACGGTGGTATGAATTGAAATTCTCGGTAGCAAAATTTTTCAGTATTAACGTCGTAACCATTCTTATTATAGACGACAGAAAGTATAGCAGCCTAGAACGTGGCGGCGATCACTTCTTCCTATGTTCAAGTGATTAAGATGCCATTATATGTAGTATAAACTGTGTTAGATAAGGTATAATCTGCTCAGGAAGCCTGAACTGAAGGAGGCCTTGTACATTGTGTTGTGTTTATTTAATATATGACGTTTATTCTTACTTCAATTTCATTTTCTGCGTGTAAATATTTATTGACGCTTTTTCTTATTCTGTATTGTATTTATGTGAATAGAGTTCGATCACTTCAGATTAAGTTTCATTTTGCTTTTCTTAGTTATTCATTGATATCTTTGTGATCAATTTAATATTTTATTTATTTGAATTTAATTCGTTCCCTCTTACAATTAATGTCATGTATTTTTTAATTCACTGTTGTATTTATCTGAATGTAATTCCTCCATGTTTGTTTAAAATTCATTTACTTCTTATTTTTAATTTAGTAAATTGTTTTGTTGTTCTATTACAAACTATTCTTACATTAGTTTCATTTTGTATTACTGTACTTTAAATATACAGTCAACCCTCGCTTTTTTCGAGGGTCACATTCCAAAACCAAATAAAAAGCGAGAATCCGGGGTTAAATGGCCTCCCCCCCCCCAAACAATGTTTTAGTTTTGTTAAGTGTTTTTCTCTATAATAATACATATTTATATTTCTTTTTATGCTTAAACCCTTTTAGTCATTTATCTAAGGAATAATCAAAATTACGAGAATTCTAATCTACTTTTTACGCACTTTTGATGATATTGCGAATGGTACATTTTCGTTGGTCGGAGGGGCAAGTCAGGTCGGTGTAGCATGACCAACCGCGCCACTTCTACAACCTTCTAGAATGTTCTGGACATTTCAGCAACTTTTTATTTTTATTCTTGAGGTGACCACGCGAATTTGCGAAACCGCGATGCATGAACCCTCGAAAAGAGACGGATGACTGTAATTCACTCATTTATATCCTTTAATTTCATTTTGTATATCAATTTTTTAAATTGTTTATCAATTACTCTTTCTTGATAATTAATTGTTTTGAAAGCAGTGAATATCTTTGTTCTAAAAATACACACAATTTGTTTGATTGCACTTTAGTATTGCATTTTAATTCCATGTTGTAATAAATTGAATTGTTGATTCTTTAACTTAATGATGTATTATTATTTGATTTCAATCCATTCTTATATTAATTTCACTTTGCATTTCTTTAAATTTAATCAAGTTATTTCTTCCTTACATTTTGATTTTATATATCAAATATTTATTTGTTAATAAATTACTTACATGTGTTTTAAACATATTTTAGTATTGTACTTTATTTATACTTCCATGTTGTAATAAATCGAATTGTTATATCGAACTCTTCTGAATCTGATTTGCCTCATTTCTAACCCCAAAACCCGAGAGCTTCTGTTGAGACAGAATTAATTACAGCAGCAGTGCCCAGCTGACCGTACATGTGGCCCAGTGGCGTATGCAAAAATGTGTTCTTCATAACGCACTTCCCGGAGGATGGCCACGTGAGTGGCCGATACATGTAGACGGCATTACTAAGTTTATATTATATTTTCATAAACGTGTGTGCATTTGTTGGTTTAGTTACCATATCTGTCCAATGCAGGTTATGAATCATTTAAGACATGCATTTCATACAGTAGTATCTAACTTAAAACGTACTTACTTAAATACAGATATACACCACATATTAATATACGTGTAAAGTAGAAGAGAAACTCACAGAACGTTTAAGTTGCAGAGCTCAATTACGATTTTCTAAAATACTGTGGATGATAAAAGAAGTCATACTTGAAAACCCATAATGATACCATACTGGCGGAGAATGAAACCAGCCTCATTGGCTTAAAAACTCTTGTTAACACTAAGAGTACCTGCAGGTTCCCTGCCCATATGCTGCACATCCGAAACAACCTTTCGCCGTCTTCTAACACAGGCCTACATCCTGACAATGCCATAAAGGCATATAGGGGAGTAGAGATACAACTCCACTCATTCTTAACCTCAGCACTAGATGGAGATTCTTTCCCGGCAGTATTACCATCAGGAAAGAATGGCGACACCCACTGAAAAGAGGCTGAATGGGCCCCAGAAAAGGTCTGATTTTGGTGAATGCTCAATGTTCGTTTTGTATGGAAAGCTCAATATGCCTGTCCATTGAGGTTATATTTTTGCTCCCATTCTTTCTTCATTGGTTCCGACTGAGTTTCGGAATATCCCTCTTTGCCTGTCCATTGAGGCGGAGTGCGGCAGCTACGGGCGTGACATGCATCGGAGGACAAGAGTTGTGTCGTGGTCACGGACGTTGGCCGGTGAAACTACGAGTACAATGGGCCCCGCTGGTGGATTTCGTTAAGGATTGACGTCTTTCACCTCAGGACACCGTGGCGCTCCAGGGTGGATAACATAAGTTGTAGTCTGCACTGTAGCTCTCCTCATACACAGCGACGTGTGCGGTTCGGGTGCACAAGGATTGTGTGGGGAATGACGCCCCTGGAACCTCTACCTCTGGAAGCAGTACAAACTGATGGGCAGGTGGAGGTAGACTGTATAGCTGTCTCTCGCGAGTGTTGTGCCCAGATGCCAGTTATGTGGAACACTTAGGTGTGAAGCTGGTAATCCGGGTGGACATGCTTTGAGGGAGGAAATTTGTGCCGTGTTAGGCACAACGTTGCTGGAAGTATTTGCAGATACACACTCTGCCGTTTTTCCTTTAAGGTTCTGTCCTTCCTTCCCGTCCGCCATACGGCTCATTTTATCGGTTGGAACTCTTCATGGGGTTTGCTGAGGCCTTGCCACTCTGTGACCAGCACGGATTATAAGATTAGAAACTCAATGATATATGATGGCCAACAAAACGAGTGCCATCTATGTATTATCCGCCTTGCAAACATGCTGATCATGCGACCTCTATACCAATAGTCGGTACTAACACATCACAAGGAAAGGGGCGGTAGAACAGCAAACTACTATGTCAACCTTTCGTGCTATACTGTATTTACCAACACACACTTATTTCAGTCTTTTACTGACAGGCACATTTTATGGCAACATAAATCGCGATATAAAACTCTCATGAATGAACGTCACAGTTGTCAGGTGTCCTGCTTCTCATTCAGAATGTCCTAAGTTCAAATCTTTACCAGAGGCCACTTTTTCAAAGTTTTTTTCATAATTGTACTCAGTCACTCCAGGCAAATCCCAGGATAGTACTTGGAATTGGATGACAACTTCCTTCCACATCCTCTCCAATTCATAATTTACTAATCATTCTACCAAGTAATACTACATAACTGCTATCAGCATTTTAAATAAACCGTAAACACAAATATAAAATGCCATGAAAAAATTCCTTTACACATGCAGATATTTTTCTTTAGTTGATGCTATTTAGAAATAAGATTTAGATCCTCCCACAGGATATCAGCAAGAAATATGTTTAACAAAATGTCCCGAAAATTAAGTTTCAGCTCTACACGTGCAACAAAACACACCTTAACCAAATACCTACAACTTTTGAAAAAAGTTCAGAAAACAGCTCACAAATGTCAGTTGGACATATGCAGTGAGAACCATGATTTATTGCATGACTTCTGCACAAGTTTTAATAAAGTTGCCTTACACAAAGCCTTCTTAAATTATATTTTCTGAGGCCAGTGTTTCAGAACTGTTGTCTTAATGGGGCATTTTATGCTTGAAAACGAAAATGCCATATAGAAATTGATAAACATACTTCTCTTTCACTTTAAAGTAAAAACAGAAGTAATAATTTGCCACTCAATATTAAACCTTTGACTAATCAGGTTTCTGACACACAAGCCAAGCACTATAACCATTTAATCAGAGATGTCAGAAAAACTAAACATTTTAGAATGTGAAAACAAACTTCTCAAACATAACTCATTCAAACAAATCACAGAAGAGCAGCAGTACTACAGCCACATTAATATTGCACAGAACTGATCAGAACTACAAGGGCATTCCACACTGTTATGTCGAGATCTGTGTTCTGGGATATAATGCAGCGTCGCGTGGTAATCCTTTACTGACGTTTCGCAACGCAGTACCAGTCCCATCTTCAAGGGTCACGAAGTCCAAGAAACAAAGAAAGCCAGCAAGACATTACACAATTTATATAGGGGAGGGTGTGGGCGGTGACTGGTAATCAGTAAGAGTGATGACAGCCAATAGGGTTGAGACAGCGTGAGGGAGGTGGGAGAGGCAACGTTAAGGAGCTTAGAGGGGTACATAGTTGAAACCACCCGCGGGACGGTTATGTCGCTTCAACTGTTTTCAGAAAGGAAGACTGTGCATTCCCACTTACAGCTCAGATGCAGCTGGCTGATTTATAGTGGGCTACTGTTCTGTAATACATGGGTACCAACATTTTGAAGGAATGTTCCTCCAAAAGGGTGGTACCCACCTCCCAGACTAATGTATAACACAGAGAACCAAAAAAGATTTTCACTACCATAAAAATCTCAAACCTCACCTCATATTACATTTTTATGAAATACAACAAGTTACCCTGATGATGTCACAGTTTAACTCTCGCCAATTATATGCAATATTAGTTTCCTCAAACACTGGTGACATCAGGTTGCTACATTTTTGTTAAAGAATTCATCAAGCTGTTCATGTCAGCACAGAGTTAAAGAGCTACCCACTGCAGCTACTAAATACCCAGGGTTTTCGAATGTGAAGCAGTGTGCTCATACCAACACTGTGCAAGAGTGAGCTGCAGACTGACACTGTTCAACTGAGGACTACAATACTGAACACTGTGCAACAGAGAACTGAATCACCAGCACCACTGTACACAAGGGTATAGGGGATTGCCACTATACAAGTCTCTGATATCCATTTCCCTGTGTAAAAGGGGACCTAAGTTTTGAGGAAAAAATATGTAACAACTCCCTGCACTTCTGACAATCACATCTATGAACCACAAATTTTCCGGCACAAAACAGTTTCAATCCATGTCCCTCTATGTATAAGGCCAAGTTACTGACAAACTATACACAAAAGTTTCCCACACTTCCAGGGATGACATCCATGGAGCACATATATTCCAACAGAAAACGGCTTCAATCTCACGTGCACGATTTCTAAACAGCCACCAACACATAACTCCAAGAGGCGAATAACCATTGTAATATTTTTATGTATAACAACTACTTTAGTAACATCAACATCAACATCAACACCACCACCACCACCACCACAACAACAACAACAACAACAACAACAACAACAACAAAGGAATTGTGCCCAGTTTCCATAAAACAAATAAATGTACAAAGTTAGTTGTTATTTGGTGCAGCCTATGATGGATTGTTATTAATGAGCTTTCAATGCCACAGCATGTCAATGATCAATAATAAATACATTATAATTTTCAAAACATCACCTGTTAACAGTACATTTTTAACAAATAATTCCTAGCTTGTAATTTTTAAGTTCATAACTCACTGTATTCAAAGTTTACGCTGCATTCATATGAGAGTGTCTGTCTTGAAGTTTAGAAAGAACAGCGATGTGTCGCACACAATCATGGCGGGAAATGAGTGTGTGTTTGGGGGGGGGGGGGGGGTGCAGGAGCACAAGGAAATTGTTGTCAGTCATTTTAAAACGTCTAGCTCTGCAGTTCAGTGACACTGACTTTTAACATAATAAGCTGGCACATTTGAGCAATTTTTCATAAACACATTAAATTTATGTTTATTTATGAAAAATACCATGCACGCCAACCTGATCCACATTAACCCACACTTACTTTATTTCTTGTGGGAAGAAATTCCACACTTCCAGAATACAGTATAAGCTTGTTTATCCAACACCTCTGGGACCAAGGGGTTGATGGGCATTACAGGTTTCCAAATCTTATGACAATATACCTACTGCATACTTAGTGTACCTAGCAACCTCATGGACAGACCAAACCATTTAATTTATCACTCAATATCTTGTCCTCTTTCCCCACTGCACTTTCTATTCACTTTGCATCACCACTTACATAACATGGAGTATACATAACCTACAAAAACCACAAAGACACATTTTTTTATGTTATTCATAGTGTGCATATTCCCACAGATAATACATCAACCAAAATATGCACTTAATAAAATACAATTCAAGAAAAGTATTAAACTACTACATGTAGGAGTTTAATACCTGTCTTGAATTGTATTTTATTAAGTGCATATTTTGGTTGATGTATTCATTTCACAGACACATTTTCCAGTTGCCATGGAAACTATTTGCTCACGTAAATAGTCCTTCTTGAACAACTTTTACTTTTTGAACTCCTGGTAACAGTGCTGGGTGCTACCACTTGATGGAATAGTGAAATGCAATGGGCCTCTGTAAACTTCTGGCTAATACAGATTTCCAGATCATCCAGTGCCAGATAAACCAGTTTTACCAAATTTGCTTTAAGTGGTGTTTGTCAGATCCTAGTTTACCACCAGTAACAACAACCCCTGTACTGCAATACCTACAGCACTGTACAAACGAGCACTGTGATACTGACACTCCAAAAATCTCTCTTCCTTCACATAAACATCTGAATTTGTACTTACTCTGTTCTGACAAATGAAAGTGTTCCATCACTGCATGCGCAAAACAAAGGCTGAAAAAACAATAAGAGGGCAACACGTTCTTTGAATCACATTGGTATTATTTTCCTTGTTTCATTCTCTCAACAGACTGGTCCACATTGTCATTATTTAATAATAATAATAATAATAATATTGTAATACTTGGAACAGCCCAAAACATTGTCTTTATCATGCATTCTTCAACCACTCATTTTTTAAGAAAAAGAACAACATTGTGCAAGATTTATCCCAACAAGTTAGCCATGTCATTTATATATTATATACAATCAATCATTTGTTGAACAACTTGTCATTTCATGCTGCTATACAAACACTGACAATCATGTCACCACCAGCAGAACAGTCATCCAAGACTGAACAATACTGTTGAAATGGCAGTTTAAAAAGAGTTCATGGTTCCAGGAGTGCAAAAATCATTTGACTATTGTACTAATTCCTAACATAGTTAACATGTGTTCCATTATGACTGAAACAACTTCCATCTTCAAACAAATCTCCGTCAGATAATGTTTTTCTGCATGACCATTACAGTAATAAGGTTGAAAAGCGCACCTGTGTAACAGTTAAGTCCCACAGATACTAGCATTATTCACATGTTCGTATTTTGGGATGTGACACCGCATAATTTTGTAGAGATGTATCACATGAAGCTACTCCCCCAAATTCATGGTGGAAATATGACTCCTACCCCGAAGACAAAGGAAATAATTTTACACTCAGTGGCATATCTAAGTATTCTGCCACCTGGCATAAGTGATCAAAATGGCTGCCCCTACGAGGAATTTTGAATTAAAAATGACATTTATTGAATTTCTTTTTATTTGGTTCAATAATTTAAACTCAACCACAGAAAATCATATTTTTTCACTTAAAATATTTATTTTGCTGCCCCCTGCAATTTGCCATCAAGGGCAGCTGCACCCCCCCCCCCCCCCCCCCCCCACCAACTATGCCACTGCCTATCATCATCGCTGTAACCTCATACACAATTTTTACATATTTTATTCCCAAGTCTATTTTGATGTGTTACTTTATATAACATATATATGAAGTTTTGAGATCTCAATTCTATACAACTGTCAGTGTTTTCCTTTTATTCTTGTAACAGCCTGATGTTGGCTGTATTGGCTGCACTATGTTGCTGATTGTATTATAGATAAATAAAATTGTTGTGTTTGGACTGGACTTGATTATATTTTATTTCTGAGTGTCTCACTCTCCCAAACATTTGACACATTCCGCAGTATGCACTGCTGTAAAGTTGTGGGTCGGTGCCCATGTGTAAATGTATCAAGTAATTGTCACACTAATGTAAGTGATTTTGTCATGAACAGCCATGATTCAAACAAATGTCACTGCAGCATCTCACATCAACACCAGACTAATTTAACCCTTGAGTGCCAATCCATTATTCTCAGGTTATACTGGAAATGCTAAGGAATGCCTGCACTTCCAGCAGTTTTGAAAAGCAAAAATGAAAACCAGACAATTCTGCATCAGAATTAAAAATTTCATACAGTTACTACACAATGAATATGGGGCAACAGTTTCCTATGATTTCCACAGTCACTCAGTTAATGAAAATAAAATCACTGTTTGGCAACAATTGTGTTACGAGACCCAAAGGAACATAATCTTTACACCGCTGACTGAAGGCTCCATTTGAAGTCTAATCAGAAAACACACCATGTAACTAGTGCATGCCCCTATACATGCCATGAAGACATATGTGGGGAATGGAAGTATAGCTCCACCTATTCTCAGTCTCAGCACTAGATGGAGGTCAGTGGTCAGCCTCATGCCCCAGCTACTTTACCCATGGGGAAAGAACCCCCCAGTACTCAATGAAGAGGAGGCAGTGTAATTCTAGAGCCAATCCGGACATTTGTCAGAGATAAATCTCTTGCCCCTGCCAGGATTCAAACCCCAGAACATCCAGCCTCCAGCAAAGTTACTATACTACTATGCTATTCCAGATCCTACATGTAACTAGTCGAAATCAATTACAAGCAGATTGCTGCTGTGTTCCTGCCTTTTCTTAACATGTTCTTGAATTTTACATCATGAGCAATAAAGAATACAAAATCATTATGGGATATGTAATAAAATGAATGGTCAAAAGTAAAGGTGAAGTTCAAGTCAGTGTGAAGTACCTGTGCACTACATCACAACCTCAGCACTAGAGACACAGAAAAATATGTATGTGCATCATTAACCCTTTAAAGACGAACAGAGTTCTGTTTCATACAAGACTCAGCGCGCACCACGCAGTAAACACTGTCCACATCGGTTATAAAAAACCAATCTGTTAATGATGTATAAGGCAAAAGCTGCTGTTTGGTCTGAGATCTGTACAAAACACATAACGCAATGTGAGCACCATGTAGAATATTTGAATGTTAAAACTGGTGGCATATAAAGTAACCACTAGGCTTTAAAAGGTTAAAGCATAACAGGGCTGCTTGCCATATGCCTATCTCAGAATTTAACATTTTTTGGTCTGTAAATACACTTTCTGAAATTCCAGTCTTTTATAAACATGAACCATAATGGAAGCATCCTCTACTCATGGCTTTTGTAAACCATTATTCTGCAAGTCCTACTTCTACATTCCCATGGCACATCCTAATCTAAACTACATGGATCTACTTCAAAACAAATAAAAGGCCCTAACCTCCCTGACAGACTCCTTCACCCTTGTTTGATGCCCTGACATTCAAGTTATGTCTCCAGATCAACCTGAAGTAACTCCACAGAACATAATTTATTTAACATCAAACTTATAATTTATTAATTTTAACCACAGAGACAAAGCCTCCGCAACTGCATGTGACAATGTGCTGCTTGGTCAGTATCAACATGTCGACAGCGGTGACAGCTGAGGATGGAGCAACAGTGGAATGACGATTAGCATGGGAAAACTGAAGAAACGTAAAGATAAACCTGCTCCAGTGCCACTTCCTGCACCCACCATAAATCTCACATAAAGTACCGCTTGTTTCAATCCCAGGCTCCACTCTGAGCAGCCAGCACCAAATTGCCAGACCTATGGCATGGCCTTACACTTCTGTATTCTCTGCAAAGTCCATTTACTTGCAGACAAATAAAACGGATGATCAATAATAATAATACTGGTAGTAACAATTTGTTTGCAATATAGGTTAGAACATCAGTGCTCAACACTTCAACACTGACTTCTAGACAGCAACTCCCGTGGGTTAGCCTAACTTGACTGGAGGAGCGGCTGATCCTTCGACCTGAACGGAGGAGCTGGGAAGAAGATGTTCAAGACTTTTAAATCTTTGTCAAAGAATAATTTTTTTTCCAATATTTTACACTTCCAACTTCTGACGTTAAGATATCATAATCAGCCTGAAGTTACCTTATGCTCAAGCAACTGCGGTGTGTATACACCTTCTAACATTTTGTGTCAAATCTTAGGCACAAGACAATACAGTATAATGAGCCCAATCATACAGCAAATCACTACTATAAATACGAGTAACTGCACAAATTGAACCAATTCATGATGCACATTTGGTACAATTTTTGCACCCCTGTTATGTGATACTTTATTTCCTTAAACTACACCCACATTAGTACACCAAGCTGCAGATAAAACTGATAGTTGATAAAGGATCAGGATGACAGAATGTTTAAACATAAATATTATATTCTAAATGGGGAAGGAGAAAATTCAAGTGTATGCTTCTCAAATTAAAACAGTAGGAACTCACATACTTGCTGAAAAAACTTCATTAGTTTGTGTGTCACTGTGCTTGACAAAAGACTAACAGAACAAATGGCTAGCCATAACTGAAGAAATCAACTTACATTCTGATATGCAAAATACTGAATGTAGTTGTAAAAAAAGAATCCATTAGACATGTGGATATCCAAAGTTTAGTTAGCTAACAAATTTTTCCCAGAAAGGAAAAAGAATGTTTCATTATTTTATTGCAAGCATTTGTATGTATAAGACCCAAAATAGGAAAGAAAAAAAGCATATATAAATCATACTACATCAGCCACACACAACTTCTTCCTCCTGGGGCATGCTACACACTTGTCACTGTCTATGTTGTCTATCTGCCTCATGGTGAATTACAAAGGAAAGCAACTTTACCTCACTTGTTTATAATCAAGAAAACCTCTTGTTTACTCGTACTTACGCTAGTCTGCAAATTTAATCTCTTTTGATTCTCATCTGTCTCCATCTCAGTTCTCTTCCATTAATTTATTACTACAAATCCGTATGAATGTTAAAAAGAATATTACAACAGAAATAACAGAAGACTTGGTGTCATTTACAGAGGTTGCAACACATTTCCAACCCCTCAAGAAACTTGTAATCATGTTGGGCACAACCACACTGCCACTTCACTTCACAAGCTTGCCACCAGAATGCACTGTATCACAACAATCGTGTGTCTTGTGACTGCATGCCTACGGAAGGTGGCAAGCCACTGCTGGTGGGTTCATAACTTGTGATTGGATGTAAGCCACGTAAGTCCTTCATATAGGCCATCGCCTGTTGTCGCACATGATGGTTGGACGTACCAATTGCGGTCACGTATCCGCGTCAGCCCCAATTTCTCTTGGATTTCATGAGGCTTCATTGCTACAAACAGAATAATAACATGAGAAACAGATTCAGTGCATTTCCAACAGATTACCAGAACCGATAACAGTCTCAGTCAGTAACTCCAAGTCACACTTCATATGACAATAGCAAAAATCATATGTTTGACACAAATAAAATTGTCATCTGAGATGTGATGCCATGTGGTCCGGTTGACGGTTACCAACATTTTGGAAAAACCTGCTGACTCCATTTTCAGAGTAGAATATGTGGGCAGTAGGTTCCTTCAAAATACTGGTAACCACCAACCAGACTGCAAGGTGAGATAAAATGCTAACACATGTAAGACTTCCCAAAGGTCAAAATTTTCAACACCTGGTATTGGTACAGTTAATAGTTTTGTGACATAAGAACCTGGAATCTCAAATGAGAGAAAAAGATTGTACCTAACAAATCACCTATGGAAAAGCCCTCCACATCCTTTGCAGACTTTCAAACACACAACTGTCGAAGTCAAAACTTTATTTACTCACAGTCATGCTATAAAGTACATTTCTTCTCTGTTCACATTACAAATATTCTAATCGACATGTGTCACATTCTAATATGTGGTTTGGCACATCTTACTTGCTTGGTGAAAATGACAGAACACAACTGATTCTGGTGCAGATAAAGTAAATATGTGCCAACTATCTCCTGGCATCCAGGCAAAACTATGAATTTTACTGACCATCAGGCAGATCCTGCTTGTTGGCAAATATAAGTATGATGGCGTCCCTCATCTCTCGGTCGTTGATAATCCTGTGAAGCTCTTGCCTCGCCTCATCAATACGATCCCTGTCTGCACAGTCCACGACAAAGATGAGGCCCTGTGTTCCTGTATAATAGTGTCGCCAAAGTGGTCGGATCTTGTCCTGCCCTCCAACATCCTACAATACACACTACACTCATAGCAATGAAATATATCCAACTTCTTCAATATCACATAGCATGCATGGGTGAAATAAGAAATGCATGCAAAATTTTGATCAGAATAAAGACATTGTGTGGAAACCACTGCATATACAGAAAGATAATATTAACAAAGTTGGCTTCATTACATTGTGGCCAGCTAAATGCCAGGTCACAGATGAAGCTCCCAACTTAAGGAACAAGAATATGACAACACACCACCTGATCAGGGCTATCCAACCATAAATTTATACAGAGCAATGTGGAATGGTGATTAACTAGAGGGGCAGCCATCATCAAAAAAAAGGGAGGCGGGGAGAAAAAGTTGCTACAGTGCCATTTTTTCCACCATAAACCATGCAAGCAGTCACCTGGGATTGAACTAAAGAGGTGTGGGGTGATGGACTGGATTAATCTGGCTCCAAATAGGATCCAGTGGTTATGCTCTTAACAACGTAATAAACATTTGGTGTCTCAAGAAGGGCTCTGCAAAGTAGTGATGGACTGAATTCAACTGGCTCAAGGTCGGCTCCAGTGATGACCCTTTATGAACAAGGTAATGAACATTTGGGGTCTATTAAGGGTGGTGAATTTCTTCATCAGCTGATCAACTAACATCTCAAGAAGAGCTGTGCTCAGAGGGAGACATGAACACAGTCCTCTAGTTACGTGTCTAGACAAACAATGAGAATACAGTATGTTATACTTACCCAAACATTAAATTTAACATTCTTATATGTAACCGTTTCTACGTTAAACCCTACAGTTGGTATCGTTGTTACAGACTGACCTAATTTCAATTTGTACAAAATTGCTGAAAAGTTTGTTAAGGAAAACAAAATACATGTGTGTCTCCATGGTAAAAACATATTCTTCCTATATAATAGCTTGTGAATAATGTGAAATATTCTTCCTAATTTTGTAAACATTACTGGTAGGCATAAAAAAAATACTGGCTTAGTTTACCATCACACAAAAATTCTACTTGCCAAACATTTCTCCACAGGACAATGCAGCTAAAGATGCCACTACATCAATAACACTACATATTCAGTCTGACAAAACCTGTATTTATTATTATTTTTTCAAACACTAATAAATTTAGGTTGTATCAGCGGACTACTACCTAGCGTTATTTATGTAAGTCTATATACACAGCCGGTGGAGAGCATTAAATTAAAGATGCCATTACAATTGTTGTTCCACACTAGCCTACTTAACCACATCACAACATGCTGACAAAAATATACACATAAATAAATACATATAATGTAATATGTATATAAGACAGCAGAAGTGAAGAAATAAAAAGAGGAAGCAGATGATAATAACGAAAAATCAACAATCTTTTATACTTGTTGCCCCTGATTTTTCACTCAGAATGGATACAATAAACAGGTATAACAAAACTACATGTGCATGCTCTAAAGGAACATGGGCAGCTGAGGTAAACCTGCACTCATTCTTAATGTCAGGCACTAGATGCAGGTCAATGGTTGGATTTACACCCCAGCTGCCTTACTCTCAGGGAAAGACTCCAGTATCCACTGAACAGCTGTACAGCTAGTCTGGACACTTTGAAGGGGAAAACCTCATACCCATGCCAGGAATCAAACCGAGATTTCTCAGTTGTCCAGCCCATAGCCTTGACACTACACCATATATGTTATCTGTGAATATTATTAAACTGACATTTGTGACAACTGTTGTAAAGGATACTTGTTTTCCCTGCTGCATCTAGCCCCAGCATGAGTATTCTCATCTCCTTATTACCGAAAATCTTTGACAGCAGCTTGCCCATCTCGACCCGGTGCACCCTTTAGGTCCTGCAACCAAGAAACATAAAGTCAGTTATCAAGCGCAGAGGTTATCTGGTACCAAAAGGTATGACATACCATACGGTGAACTGAAAAAGCTCAAGAAAGAAATGGTCACAGCCTATTTTAATCCCTAATGTGGCCATTCAAATGCCCTGTTGCAATGCATTGAGTAGTCACAATTTGCAGTATGGCTACTCTGGGCCAACATTTTCTGGAAATAAAAGGAGAGAAACATGAGGAGACTATTTGCCAACAGAAAACAACTGCAATAAACTAGCTGTGACATAGAAAGGCTGTCTGCCATCTATGAGTGACCAGTGAAAATAAAATGTCAGGGACAATCATAAAATTACAGGAAAGACAAGCTATTGCCATGTATGGAGTCAATATCTGTAATGAGCCCCAGAATGTGGGTTAATGGTATTCTGGACAAACTAACAAAAACCACAAAAGTATGTAAAGATGTGATTTCAAGCTTCCACCATGGTGTAAATGAGATCTTTGCTCTTCTGGAATGTTACGCAGCGTAGATGGGACCGATACATTGTCTCAAAATGTCGGTAACTAACTACCAATCTATGCTGTGTAACATTCCAGAAGAGAGAAGATCTCATATGTAAAGACATTTTATACTGTGGATGACATAGTGAACAATCAAACTGGGGTCTTTTGGGTTATGAGACCATGTTGTCTGGCAAGAGAATACCATCGTGAAGAAACACACCAGCTCCATTTTATTGTCTTGCTTTATTACTTGAATTTACAATTTAGAAAGCTCCTACAAAGGAATTTTCACCATCCTGTTACTTCACTCTTATGTCCAAATATCTGTATATTCAAGTTTATATAATGCACAGCCTCTACCATCTGATTCTGCCAACATTCACTCAGTGATGCTTGTGTTTTAGGTATGATGTTATTTAATTTACTTCATAACTTTGACATGATGCACAATTTGTGCATGAAGATGTGGAACTGGTCTTAATTTAAAAAGCTGTTTTGCTTTCACACTATCATAAACTTACTGGCCTGTAATATTCTCCTCAACAACCTGTCCTCAAACACCCCCAAACTGTCCTCTTACCTTAGGGTCAGAGACAAACACATTTAAAACCTCCGTAACCTGATCTGATCTGTGTGGTGTAAAATCCAACTGACAAAATCATTCAATTACACATAACCAGGGAAGGGAAATCTCTAATGAGTCACATTCTTCTTCTCTGTGGTGCAGAGCCCAAATCATGCCTAGGCCGCCTTGTTGAGGTTTCTAGATCACACACAATTAGACACACATATCTGGTAGGAATCCTCTGAACAAGTGATATGCTCTTCCCAGAGGCCACTACCTACACAATACACCCGTAATCCCAGCAATCAAGTGGCTGCAGACCTATGCCTTAGACACGAGTCACAATTATAGTCCGCTTTTAATTATGCTGAACACCACCAAAGTGGGTTATGAATTTCCTTTGAGAAATAGATGATAGGGTTGTGAATGTGACATATGTAAATACCAATTACAACTCAATATCTGTTCCATGATAATATCCATATTAACGTCACATGTCGGCCATGCTATGGCTCAGGCGGTTAGTCGCTGGCCTCTCACCGCGGAGGCCCGGGTTCGATCCCGGGTCGGTCCATGTGATGGACAAAGTGGCACTGGGACAGGTTTTTCTCCTAGTACTTCGGTTTTCCCGTCAATTTCATTCCATCAGTGCTCCATTAAAATGGAAAAGCAGAAAAAACTTCACCATCGTCATCATCTTCAACAAAGGGTTGCACAATAAGCCTTGAAGGCTGCGGTGCATCCATAGCATCTGCTACAGGTCCCTTCAATAAATAATAACAGTCATATGTCAATTGTCATTTAAATACTCTTCTTGACGTTTCGTCCATATCACACTGCAATCTAATTACAGCAGTACAAACAATTCAATGTCACGTTCTGGCAATTAATATTGCTGTTTTTTGGCTGCAAGGTACACAGACCAAATCTTGTCTGGAAGGTCATTTATCCTGAAATCATAGAAATTTTGATGTTCTCACTGTGGTGAATATTAAGGATTACAGTCGTAATGGATGTAATGCAACATAATGACAAACGTACTGGCAGATGTAAAACCAGTAGTAGCAACAGGAGTCAGTACTGTCCTCATTTTGCAGCTTTGTGAATCTCACCATAATGGAAGTGACAGCATTGATCAGTACGCTAAGTTACTAGAACAGACGGTTTCACAGTGTACCACAAAATTACGCTTGATACGTCTTTTGACAACAGTTTAAAGCATAAAATAGGTGTGAGGAGGTGGGATGCTGCTTTGCAGTGGGAACAAATTCTTCCCAAAGGCAGAGATGGAAGTTAAATCTCCACTGTAGTTCATATACTTTGTAAGGGGTTTATATCTGTTGGATATACTCCAGACACATACCGTCGTTTCAGAGGAATCTGCTGCCTTCATTTTTCAAACAAATATCATTAATTTTATCATCCCAGTTCTTTCAGGACAGAAGTCTTGATGGAGATCAGTGGTCACACTCATGGCCCACTGCTTTACTGTCAAAGCAAGAGCAACAGTGCAGACTGGACAGCTTGCAGTCAGTACATGCATGTCACACTCATGAGTAAAACTTACGACTCTGGCAGGAAGCAAAGCCAGAATGCCAACCATGCCACTAATCACTTCACTGGTCAGGACAACATCTTAAGAAAAGGTCACAGCCAGTTCCATAACCTTCACATGCTATTACTCTAAATCATCATATAGGTTTCAAAGATTTAACCTCACAATGGAGGCCCACATTCAAGTCCACGGTAGTCTGCATGGGGTTTATGGTAGACAAAGTAGCATGGGGCATGTGTTTCTCAAATCACTTTGGTTATCCCCTGTCACTTACCATTCCACCAATCCTTCATACTAATCTATCAGGGCCTGGTATAATTGGCCCACTTTAGACCTTGCATCAAGGGACTGAGTCTCACCACATCCTGTACCTAACTAAGGTCATTTAAGGACGTTTCTCCCAACTGCATGTGTTACTCAGCCAATGGGGAGACAAGTAAAAACTGTACTAGTGGTGTACTTTAATGCAAAATCTCACTAATAGTAACGTGAAGTAAGACTGCTGGACAGTACGTTGGTTGGGCCCCAGTGCTGGTCAGGATGTGGAGAATCGCCGCCGGTGTACCACGGCAGTCCTAGTTCGAATACCGGAATTGTCACCTTAGATGATTCTTAATTCAACATTCTTCACAGCATTCAACACCATTAGTCAGATATGCGCCGCTGAGAGGCGCGCCAAACGTTTAGTTTCAAACACATACGGCTCTCAGTTTTGCAGCAGAGAGGCTAATTACTAAAGGCAGAACGAAGTTTTCCCACATAGCAATGTCATTTAGACACCTTGGTTGCTGAGATTCCAACGTTTTGATCCTCACAAACAAATAACTGAACTCATAATACTGTAGCGTAACCAACTCCTTGTGAAGTGCAATGCAAAATAGTGTCCTATCTTTATCAAAGAAGTGGTACATATTTTGTTTTAGATTTCACCTTCATCTAAATAATACACAAGAAGTTCCCACCTCACTGTAAACATACTCCATCACCATTACAAAGATCTCCTGATTAATGGCGTTTAGGAAAATAATCGCTGTTTGTTTTAAGATCACACAAGAATAAATACACTGCAGGGGCAAAATGCAAAGATGTGTAATGTTAAGCTGGCGGTTCACAGAGTTACCACAGTACTCTAGAAGGTTAACGACACAGTATTAACTGCAAAGGTTATTTTGTGCTGAGGCAGAATAAAGGACAATTATGTACAGTGAACGGGCGGTCTAATGGGTGGGTCTGCGGCCGCTCGCTAGCTGGGATTGCTGGGTTCGAATCCAGCCGGGGGCATGTATGTCTGTCTACGTAAGTGTGATCGTAAAGCCTCGACAATGAGGAGGCCCTGGTCCCCTAGGGACTATTGCGCCACAGAAAACAAAATGTACAGTGAACGAGGAAAGACTGGGGAGGAGGTGACCATTCGTAATACTCGTATCTCAGCAGCTGCCTGGCGGGACAGACAAGTCACGAAAACCTGAGGATATCCGACGGCTCAGCCAGGACTCGCGCCACCTGATTACTGGTACAGACCCACTCACTACTGCTTAGCCCAGAGGTGGCCAGTCGGTCGGGATCCACAAGTCGATCGCGGCCGCTTTTTGGTCTCTATCAAAATTATTTGCCGCCTCAGTACGATCAATAGCTCTTCGTTTGACAGCATTTTCTGGATCAACCTACGTCTGCGAACAAGCCTTCTCCCACATGACGATAATTAAATCACGATACCAAAGCCGTCTGACCGATGAACATTTAAAACACTGCCTTCACTTGTGCCTAAGTAATTATGAACATTCTTTCAGTAAGTCATCGCAAGATATGCGGTGCCATGCATCAACTTCGCAACAGGAAGGTTAATAAAAACACATTTTAATTATTATAAATTGTTTTAGGTTGAAAAAAACCGGTTTTTAATAAACGAAACAATTGTACTTTTGTATGTTTGATGTTAGTATGCTATTTTACATTTCTTTGCCTAGTTGACCTAATGTTAATACATTATGTACTGTGGTAGATCACGAAAGATTTTCTGTCTTTAGATCAGCTCACTGAGCTCAAAAGTGTGGCCAACCATGGATTAGTCAGAGTGTTCAGTAGTATGAGGAAAATGCGTGGACCAAGACACTGACAGACGCTAATTCAAGTGAATCAAAACAGTAAGGGATTTGGACTTTTTACAAACAAACAACTCCATGGAGCAGTCCTTCCTGAGAAGCTATCAGATCCTCTTCTAGTCAAGAAATTCCCCGAATTTTATGGAACCCGACGTTTCATTACCGCATTCACAAGCGACAGTCATCTATCCCTATCCTGAGCCAGATCAATCCAGTCCATGCCTCCCCATTCCACCTCTTCAAGATCCATTTTAATATCATCCTCCCATCTACGCTTGGTCTTCCAAGTGGTCTCTTTCCCTCAGGTCTCTCCACCAAAACCCTGTACGCAACTCCCCTGTCTCCCATACGTGCCACATGCCCAGCCCATCTCATTCTTCATTTGATCACCCGAATAATGTTTGGTGAGTACAGAGCATAGAGCTCCTCGTTATGCAGCCTTCTCCACTCAACTGTTACCTCGTCCCTCTTAGGCCCAAGTATCTTCCTCAGCATCCTATTCTTCAACACCCTCAACGTATGTTCCTCTCTCAATGAGAGAGACTAAGTTTCACACCTATACAAAACACTGACCTTCTTACAGCTGCCAATATTAACATTACAGCCTTCTGGGCTCTAAAGCCGTGTAGTCCGGTAGTCACGCATCAATATTCTGGAGGAACCGTCTGCCTCCATCTTTGAGTCCTTTGCTCATAGTATAGCGGCTGCAGGTCCCTCCACAACACTGATGCGTCTCTCTCACATTACATGTCTCCAGCTGGAAGTATAATCAACATGAGCAACACGTTACGTAATTTCTCTTACAGACAGACCAAAATGCAGTTAATCTTTCCTTTCATCTTCTCAACCGAGTGAGCACTAGAAGTTTCTGCATGAATCCCCCACGAATCCCAAACATTTCTACAGCACATGTGCACGATCTTAAATTTCAGTTTTCATAAGGCCATATCATTCCCTGACATGAACATTTTCATTTTCAACAAAGCAACCCTCAGTACTGTCTGTCTACTCATCGCTCTACATGTCCTTCACATCACACACAGTATAGGTCTGAAGACTGTCTTGTGTGAAGCAATGCAGTGTAAAGGCACAGCTCTGCCTGTGCACCACGCGGTGAAGATATATTGGGGGGGGGGGGGGGGGAAGAGAAATATGCTTAACAGCATTAGATGGAGGTGGTCAGCTTTACGCCCCCCAAGCGGCTTCACCGGCGGTATCCACTTGATAGGAGGCTGGTTGGGCAACAGAGCCGGCCTGGACACTTTTGGAAAGTGGCAAATCTCTTGCCTGTGCAACGAGGCAGACGATCCCACAGCCTAGTCACTGCAACTACTACGTATAGCAGGACTTATTCCACCAAGTCTCCAGCTTAGGACGCAGATAACACTACCGAGCCTACACTGATGTCACAAGTCAGGCGAATGCGCGAAGTCGTGTGCGCGTTGATCAGCGTGTTCCTGCAATCAGAGCGGTTTGGGTGCCAGTATTCGTCTGCTTACGTAGTAGCTGCAGTCAAGTGATAATGTAGGAGGACCGTAAGGTTTGTGAGACTCGGGCTGACGGTCGTCACGCAAAATGACGGAGACTTTGTGGATATAATCCTCCTATACTCAAGCAGTAAGTTAACAGCCTCACATCATACACAATTTACAAGTTTCATTACAAGTTCTTTTATCAGTCGTAGGAAATCTGCCGTTCTTAAACGGGAGGCTATCAGAAAAGCGGCCGTTACAGACTTGAAAAAGACGCCCATAGCTGCGAGTAACAGCCTCCTTGTTATATATACGAAGGCGCCATAACGGGTACGGGGTGGCGGGAGGGGGAGAGATTCGGGACGAGTCTACCAGACTTCCGGCGTACACTGATCAAGTCGTTGTGAGAAGAAAGTCACATTAACGTCGGTCCAATTCGGAAGATGACGGAGCCATGGCAGTGTGAAAGTGTGGGACTACAACTCTGAGCGTGCAGTATTGCTGCAGTGGTTGTTGGTGCCCAGCCTGGTCTACTGTGTCCTCTGTGCGATGTGTTCAGCTGAGCAGAACTTCCCGTGGCCTACAGCTACAGAACAACTGTTCTAATATAAAATATGGAGATTCGTCCTGTGGCCTCTTCTAATCACGAACTCTGGCAGGTGGTTACCAACCCTGGAGGAAGAGGCAGTATGTTCTTTTGCAACGTAGGCACCCACGTATCGGAAACTAGACGGTGTCGTTTTTGGCGTGTTCCCAAAATTGCGAAAAGCGACTATCAGCTTCGTCATGTATGTCCGTCTGTCTGTCCGTCCCAATGGAACAACTCGGCTCCCACTGGACGGAGTTTCATCAAATTTGATACTTGAGTATTTTTCGAAAATCTGTCGAAAAAATTCAACTTTCATTAATATCTGACAAGAATAACGGGTATTGTACATGAATGCCTATGTACATTTATCATATCTCGCTGAATTCTTCTTAGAATGAGAAACATTTCAGATATAAGCTGTAGAGAAAATCAAAATACACATTTTATTTTCAATAACTTTTCCCGAAAATCGTGCCTTTCATGAGATAATGTGGAAAAATAAGGTAGAGCCAGACAGGCCACAGGTGACAATACAATACGGCGCATGCACCACTTTGCATGCTGGATAAGTAAGGCTACAGACACACACTCAGAATGTGTAATACTGTTTTCCCACGGCAACAACGGTTAAGCGAACGCGCCTCAGTGTTACGTTATACGTACACTGCCTGTCTTGTTTGTTTACTTAACCATGTTGTCAGCACTTCAAGACTACACAACGTCGATGGTGGTATGACCGACGAATGAAGACTTGGATTTGGAAGGAAGCAATCGTGGCATATCTGACGCACTTTCCCGGGGCACTGACGATAACCACGCAAAGCCTCAATCAGGACAGCCGGTGTCCCAGCTGATTCCAACCAGACATCTTCCTAACACAAGGGGCAGTAAAAAATTAATACCTCATTTTCTTTATCTCCCCACATTCTTTTTTATGGAAATAACCACTAAATCAATGAAGTCTTTGAAAATTGTCGATCATATTCATAAGCCGCAACTGTTTCGCTCGAATGGTGGCAGCACCACAGTTGATTCTAAATTGGCAGCGATTGATTGGCATGCGGTTGAAACGAGCGGTGATAGTGTTTGAGTTGCTGAAGGTGAGAGCCTGACTTGTATTCATAAACGTTTGCTGGAAGTGTGTGGTGAAGCTACTGTGGATTTGAGTACTGTTCGACGATTGGCAAGTCTGAATAAAGAAGTTGAAGCAGGAGAGCACTTGACGACAAACTGTGGAGTGGTCGCACTTGCACTGCAGTGCCTCCAGGGACAACGGCGAACGCCGACCGCTATGTGGAAACACTTGGAGTCTGGTAACCTTCGTCGAGTTCGTCCCACAAGAAAAATGTCTAAAAAGTATTGCTCCTCCATGACGACGCTGTGCGAGGATCATAAATTTTGGATGCACAGTGTTGCCACATCCACCCTTCAGCCATTACCTCACACCATGAGATTATCGCCTGCGAGGACACCGTAACGCAAATGACAACGCACTGCAAAACGCCGTGCGTCAGTGGCTATAGAGGGGCGGGACAGCAACGTTCAACGGCCGAGAATACATACTCTTGTTCTATGGTGAAAGAAGACATGACAAAAATGGAGACCACGGTGAATAATAACTGTACCTTCAACAATGGTGTAGTAAAAGTTCAGCGAAATTTGTAAATAGAATGAAATAAAAAATTGAGGGCATTGCGTTTTGACTGTCCCTTGCTTTAGTCTACATCAGTGTTTTCGAACCAGTGGATTACAGAATCAATGCAACGGCCCGCGAATCCATACGCGCACCAAGCACAAGATGTACGTGGAAAAAAAAAAAACGTACGGCTGAAACTTGTGTCACTTGAACCAGACTGCCAATCTCTGAAAGCTAAAAAAACAGTATCAGCCATCTCATTAAATGACTCAGTATAATAAACAAGCAAACATACCTTCTGTACACTGAACAAGTAACGTCTCACACGTGTTTTTAAGATGTTTGCATGTAGACATTAACGTGATTAACAAATTAAAAACTAATTTAAAAGCGTTAATAAATTCACAACAGCTTTTGTCATCAAGTGCATTTCCACAACAACGGATAAGAACAGTACTACTATCAAGTGGAGGGGGGGGGGGGGGGTGGAATCGGCGAAATTTTTTGACGTTAAAAACGGACCCTCGCACTCGAAAAGATTGGGAGTCACTGGACCAGAGCGTTACCACTACACCAACTGCTCGCTACCACACCTAGACTCGCGGAATTATTGTATTTGTTACAGTAACGCTCAAAACTGACACCTGTACAGTCTGCACCACAGTCAGCTTAGACTTAATTGGAATCATCTCTCACACGGCCAAACACACAGCAACAGACATATCTCTCACGAAAGATATCACCACTACAGTCTTCACCATAAACTCTAACTCCAAATACGGGCATTGCATCAGAAAATACAGGCATTATTATTTATTTATATCAGATCTGGAATTCTCACGGCTGCTAAGTAGTAAGGTTAAGGTCGTCTCGGATGTGACACAATGTACACAGAAACCAACGTTTCGGAGGAATCGGTTGTCTCCTTCTTCAGTGTTGCCGTCTATCACCCACGGAATGCAACATCCAGCAAGACGGTAACGTGGATCATTTACTTGCAGTTTATTTAATGATGCTGTCAGCCTGTAACGTCAAAAGGGATTTGTAAATGACTGAAAAAGATGGAAGGAGGCAGTCGTTGCCTCATTTCACGTACTTTCCCGGCATTTTCGTGGACAGACTAAGGGAAATCACAAAGAACCTCTACATCCCATTTTCAGTTCAAGATTGGAAGCCGAACTTTCCGCATACGAAGCAGCAGTACTGATCAAACAGCCGTGGGGTGGAACACAAGAACGGAATGGCTCACAGTTATATAAAATCTGAACTGAGTTAAATTGCCCTGATGGTGGAGGTAACAGGTTCTTCCTAAGCGATGACACACATCATAGCCCGATGACCGTAATGTAGACTGAACTGGTTCAGAACTGAGCAGATTCACACACGTATGTATTCGAAAGTTAACCACCTCGAATCTTGACGGCGATATCAGACTTTCTGGCTGAAACTGTATGTACCTTCCGGCCACGCGAACAATGGGATCCCGTGTTCCAATCTCAATCCGTGTATGAATATCAGTAACGTCCAGCTTTGCCCTGTGAAGGTAACAGCAGGGGATCTTCCGAACGTTAGCAGACCTTCTTTGTAATTTCGAGGTCCACAGTTCAAATCCCGACTCGGAGACTAATGTTATCGTGGCCTTCCTCAGTCCCCCAGACAAATGACGGGAAGTAGACCTACTTCAAATTAGCGTGCCGTATACTACCGCGCCCTCTCACATTCTTCCCAGTTCAGTTTTCGGCAATGACCCCATCATGAACACACGAAAATTAACCAGGAAAACCCTATAAAAGATGTCATGAAACAGAATCGATAAGTAATCTAAATTTATTGACCGACTGTACTTATAATCTGGCGTACGATTGCGTGATCGTCTTATCTTCGTCACGTTTGAAATGTCCGCAAATCCTTTAAATACACTGACTCGAATCAGCATCTGACGTCAACATTTCACTTGGGATTTTCTCACCTCTCAATATTTTCAGGCACTGTGGTTACTACATATACCTACAAATATTTTAACATAAAAAATACTCTGAATTTTGGCCACACGGTGTATTGGACGTGCTTCATAGCTCCTCATAAGCAATACCAATTACTTATCTAAACAGCACTTACCGGTTGGTACTTGCAATGCGTTTATTGTGATGAAGGGATGATATGATTCTGAACATGTCCAAGGCTCAACAGAACACAGGGCAAAATCGCAACACAGAAAAAGCTAACAAATCTTTTTTTTTAACTATTAAATTTCATAGATCTGGAAACACAAACAATTAAAAAAATTTTAATTCTGATTGTTAGGTATCCCGTTGTGGTATTTTTAATAATAAATGCCACTTTACACCGTCAATACAACATTTGTGTCTGCGTACTATCGGTCCCAGCGGTGAAAGTGTGCAGACACAAAAAGCCAGTTTTAAAGGAGTGTATAATATAACTAATAAAACCACATAGTCCGAATTTTTTTTGATACAACACGAATAACATATCAATTTCACGGAGTATTTCACCCAATTTTACTACCGAAAACGTACACAAACACACCAGCGACTACTTCCTTAACTGTACAGCACACTTCACCGAAAAAATAACATCAGGGATCTTTCTTACATTTTTATACTCTACGTTATATTTTATCATATATAGTATTTAAAATACAATAACAGTTTTCACAGAACCAACAAATGAAGGCAACATGTTGAACCGGACCTCCTTGCCTCAGCTCAGGTGCGCCGGATCTCGGAGATCAAGACGTCAAGCATACGTCGCGATGCGATCCCAGCGCTCCGTGGTCCAGGACTGATACGACGGCGATTGAATAATCGCTGTTCTTAGGAACACCACACTTGTTTGCAACTGACAGTTTCAGGACGACACCTGAATACAAGTCACTCACGCGGGGTTGAATTATTGATAAGGACGACAGTAATGTATTAACTTACAAGTTACACGTGTTTCGACAATATTTTTCCAGAGCTGTGATTCAGAAAGTACTACGATAATCACCGCGGAACTCCTTCTCACCGAAATCGCGGGAACCACAACTTATTTTGTTGTGAACCCCACTTCTGGCCAAATTTAGGACTAGCAACGTACAAGCCACGCGGTTGTCTTTCGGCCGACTGAAATGGTAATGCCTGCACGGTTCCTACAAATAATTCTTATGTAGTAACAATCTCATAACAATATCTGCAGGGTATGTCGCGATGAGAACAGGTTACACACCCATCAGAGTCATCCAGTTAAGTCAATGCTATGCTGCGTACATACTTATCCATAAGTACGTGCCGTCTCAGCACTTTGCTAGCTTACAGCTAAGTGTCCGGCGAGGAAGGCGGTCAGCTGATCCACCACAGGGCACAATAAAGAAATTCTGAGCTGGTATAGTTCACGGAAGCGGCTCGTTAAAATGTGTTACAAGAATTTGTAAGGATAAAAACTTAATCCAACTGACAAATAATTTTATACGATTTTAATATGTATACTTTTTTACACTAATGGTCGGCCTGAAGATTACCGTAATATGGTCGAAACATGTTGCCACAGAATAATATGACGAATTAATATCAACATTAATAACGCTGTGTTGACGGTGTACAGTAAGGTAAAGGTAAATTTCACCCTAGAACAGGCCACGAAGGCCCAGAGTGGGAGTAGAGGTATAACACTACTCTTTCTTTAACCTCGGCGCTAGATGGGGTGGGTGGTAAACGCCACGCCCGGTCGCTTTACCCCCAGGAATGACCCGGTACCCATTGTACAGGAGGTTTGGTAGGCCTCAGGGCCGGTCTGGACGGGTGCTGAAAATCTCGCCCCCACCGGGATTCGATCCCCGGACCGTCCAACCCGTAGTGAGTCGCTATACCGACTACGCTATCCCGGCCCACTACGGTGTACAGTAACATTTACTAAATCAAAAGTTCATTCCCGAAGACGTCAGGCAGATTACATTCAGGGAATGCTTGCTATAACATTTAATTCAGAATCTCCAGTCTTTCCGCCTGCTGTGCAAAAATATACAAGAATACAATTTCGCGTAGACAGCTGTCTTCTGGGTGACGCAGTGCAATACGCACTACACGGCGTCACACCACTAAGACAGAAATCACCAGTCATCGCCATGATAAGTTCAATCTCGCACAAACCGTGCGTTCGAGAAAGGGTGCTGACGAGGATATCTGGCCCTGACAGAGCGGAAACGACTGCGAGATAGATGAAATTACACACATACACCTCGGTAATTTGTAGTCTTCACGAAATATTGTTACGGGGGGGGGGATTGAGGAAGACCGAAGTCTTCTAGGCTGTGACGCTGTGTCGTTGAGTGCGTAGTTCCCTACGTTTCGAGGAACCGTAGTGTCTTCTTGGACTGCTTGACCCGAAGATGAAGATAGTATGATATTTCGAAACGTCGGGTACTCGACCGACACAGCGTCACATCCCAGACGACATTACTCTTCAAAAATTACATGTATGTAAGGGTGTGGCTACACCCACCTGGGTAAGCACAGAGTCTAGTAACGAACTGTTACGTTGTATGGCTATATAGACGGTATCAGTATGTCATATTATACAGCAGTGAATTAGAACTGGAAAGACCGTGGAAGGAAGCGGTCGTGGCCTGACAACCCCAACATTTGCCTGGAGGGACTGAGGACCATGAAAACCATCAGTCAGGACACGCGGTGTGCAGACCAAGAGTTATACCAGCATCTTCCGAGAGCCACTTTCTCGACCGCCACGTTAGGTGCCGGCTCTTGCCATTACAGCAATGAAACTTCTGCTTTCGTAACAGGCGAGACATTTACCAGCCGACCAAGTATCAGCTTTTAAAGAGACTTGCCCCATGCAGTTACAGCAGGATTACATCCACAAAGTCCACGTAATTTTGCATGACAACCTTCAGTGCGTTTCACAAACATTACGGCACTCCTACCTCAGTCACGTGATTGCAGCACTACGTAAACAGACGAACACTAGCACCTCCACCGCTCTGACTGCAGAAACACACTGAGCTACGCGCATACGACTTTGCGCACTATTCCGACGTCTGACATCAGCCTAGGCTTGCCAACGCTACCTGCTCCTTACGCTGGATACTTTTTGGAATTAATCCTGCTATACTGTTGCCACAACGACAGGAAACGGCGGGGATCGCCTGTTATTACTATCGCTGGGGAGTGTGCGTGGGAGCAGTCTAGTACACTCCGACGTTATGTCAGTACGTGCATCGTCACCGCGTAACAACAACTGTCACTGTCACTGTCACACATGAAAAGTGAAGTTGCCAAAGCAACACTCCATGAAGCCAAATGGGGACGTGGCCGTTAAAACTCCTTGTATACACAGTGGCGATGGCTGCTGCCAACTATGTTTGCACTATTGCTAAACAGCAAAGTTTCAGTATGCGTGGAGCTTCAACTCCACTCCGTCACACGTATACATGGTACAGCGGTACTACTAAAGTCGTACATGGACTGTTATTTGGTTTCAAAATTATGTACTTCAAATGCAATGTTAAAAGACACATACATGATTAACAGTTCCTGAACTGTCTGCTACAGAAACATGGTCACCCCAATCACCGCCACGAAAAAGGAAGCGAGAATCGTAGCCCACGCGTAAGCTACAGGATGAGCTGAATGCAACACTGGGGGCTTATTAACATCTGCCTACCGATGTGCTTACCATGAGGCCAGTTATTTAGGCAATATATGGGAGTACCGGTCCTGTAATACAAGACACGTGAAAACACACGCTGGCCGATTAAAAAAACTTTCGGAATAACTACTTATGCTCCAACCATTTAAAGTAGGGTACAAAGAGGTTTATGGAAGAGTGCCGAAAGATTTCATTATGACTGACATTCTCTACCACACCAACCAGCAGATCAGTTCCCTTTAGCTTGCTTTCCTAATATTATAAGCAAAGTATTATGGTATCATGCCCATGTGCCTTCTCTCCCCCCCCCCCAAATAACTTTTGAACCAGCTGACGGATTTGCACGAAACCTGACACAGGCATCTTGCCGCTACATGCCACCTTACTTTCTGGGCTTCAACTTCCTACCACCAATAATACGCACAGGGCGGCCGTACAAATTCTGAAGACAGCGAGCTACTAGTCACTGTCACCGCATCACTGAACAGAGTTATGCAATTCTGTATTGCAACACCTTCGAAAAGGTAACATAATTTTTGTTAAGATCATTTGTGCAGAATGTGAATAACAGCACTGTGGTTATTAATAAACTTAATACTATTCATTCCGTACATTTTATCTCCATATTTATAGTCCGACAAATGTACAATTTAATCACATTAATTGTGTAATTTCACTGTCCTACATGTTTCGAACCCTTAATTTGGGTTCATCCTCAGGGATTCATCATCTCAAATTACACACTTCTACTTTAATTGGTACAATTGTTTACACAGTAAAAACTGAATAACATGAATTCTTTACAATCGTGTTTATACACTGGTTAAAATAAATAAAAGGTGAAAAATGTAGTTGTTGGTTGTTTCAAGTCTTACATTGGTTAAAATGTTAAAAGTTGAATAACCTGTGTTGTTTTGATATCCTGTTTATCGGAGTTGGTTGACTATTAGTTGGTTATTTGGCGAAATCTATACTTAACAGCACAAATAATGGAGAGACAGAAGAGGCATGGATCACGTCTTCGGGAGGTAAGGAATACAAACAAAAGTCAGAATACCTGAAGGACCTCTTGCAAGGCGCATGAGTAGATGGAAGGAAGATACTGAAATGTACGTGAAAGAGGAACAGGACGTGAGCGCTCAATTCGTTTGGCTCAGAATACGGCTCAGTGACGGGCTCTTGTGGACACGGAACGAACCTTCGGGTGTCATAAAACGCAATTCATCTCATGAATAAATTAGGAACTATCAGTTTCTCGAGAACTCTGCTTAGTTCGCATATGGTTCGCAAAATTAGCCCGTTCGCCTTCCACCGTACAAAACATTCATTCCAGCAGATAATAAAGGTCGCACGATCCTAGGGTTCGAATACAATGTCGTACCAGACTCTCTGAGGAATTCGCTAACGAGCCAAATACTGTCTAAGATCTTCATCGTTCTTCCTGGAACCTCAGTAGGTCAACCCAGTGAGACATCTCAAGAGCTCATTCATCAAGGTTGAGCCACTTCAATGAAAGAGCGGCCAGTCGCGTTGCTATGCCAACCAGCAGTCACGGCTGTCAAAAGGTGAATTACAAGTCTGGCATTCGTTACGATATAAAACAAGAATGCGTTATGTGAAACCCACATACATCCGTCCGTACGTGACCTAGTATCAGCGGATAAACATTAATTCAATTCGGTATAAGATTCCTTTAAAAAAACTTGTCAAGCAAGTGTGGGTTTCATGAAAATCCATTTCTTCACGGATATGGGTGAAACAGGTACAGAAAATCTCGGGGCACATGAAGCTGTTCAGCAAATTTAGGTGTGGTGAAAATCGCTGCGGTGAAAGGAATGCTTTACTTAGCGGCGGCGTACATGAAACTTTGTCCGCACACTTTTCGTCCGACTCGACACAATTCGGTACAGGCAACGTCCACTAATTGCGAGTTTAATGAAAATCGATGCAGTGAAATCCATACTTTGAGGGCCTAAATGAATTTTTATCCGCACTATCCACATTTATTATCCGATTCGGGTGAAATTAGGCATAAGAGATCTGCAAACAATGCTGTTTAGCTGTTAGACATTAACCAGTTTCATTAACATCCGTGCAGGGAGGGGCGTACTTTTCTTATGGGCGTACATGAAATCACATTTACGCGTGTGCCGTAAAACTACACGACACAAAGTAAAGAACGCCCCCGGTAAAGTATGTGTACTACGTCATGAAGTACTACATTTGCAACCTTGTTTAGTTTCTTCAGTGATCTCGAAAGCCGTATGACCTATGGAAAATGTGTACTGGAGGACACAATACCTGCGGTTCATGCATTGTCGTCTTATTTATAAGTGTTAACTTACAAGGCACATTTAGTACCTATGCACAAGATAATTAAGATAAGACCATTATAATGTTTTAAATGATAATATCGATTCATGAAAAACTATTTGTATATATTTTAGACTGAGTTCATAACGCATATTTATTTATAATCAATACTTGAGACATAACGTATTACTGTTCTTAATTTTTAATTTTATGCATCTATACATTTTAAATATTGCGAGCTGCGTAAATACTTATATTGTAAAACCACCTATCGTGTATTTGGATGCAGTACGTACTTGTAATTCTTTGATACATACCCCCTGAGGATGGCAATTTATTTGCCGAAACATATGTAGGGGTTAAATTAAGTTATAAACCAACTGATGCACACTAAAACCACTCTTTAAGTAGCTTTATTATAAAATTGTTAAAATTGTACAAAGGGGTACAATTTTAACAATTTTATAATAAAGCTACTTAAAAAAGTGGTTTTAGTGTGCATCGTTTGGTTTATAACTTAATTTAATATGACGAAGGTGCACGGTGTCAACAGTGTGACATTTATATGTAGGGGTTGTAAATACATTTTATACTTGTTAATTATCTTGTGCATTTGTTGGGTTTGACTTAACTCACAATAAAATGCACGGTATATACAACATAAACAATTAGCACCTATGTTTATGGTCTACAATCGTACATAGTTTCACCTGCCCAGCTTCACTGACTCATCAGTTAACGTTGTCAGACTTAGAGCCAAAGATAATTTTCGCAAGGCTACGTTGTTTTACATTATAAAAACAAACTACCTCAACAAAGCTTCGTGTCGTTCAAACACGTTATCTACACTAAATGTCAGTGTCGTCTCACCTAACAGAATCGTGCGACCGCCATTTGAACTGAAAATACAACAGCATACAGGCATTAACACGAACTGCAAATAACATAACAGAATGCCGGCATGAACATGAATCACAAATAATGTAAGAGCATACAGGCATTAATATGAAACACACATAACACAGACAAGCTCGCACTCACAATAAACATCGCACCAGCCACACCAAATTCCAGTGGCTCATTACTTAAAGTGAAAGCAAAATAAAATTTTCTCAAGGCCGCCATATTTTATATTACACTGTGTATAAATATAATTTAATACACGCTGCACAGTAAAAAGTTAAAGTTCTCCCTAGAACAGGCCATGAAGGCCCAGAGGGGGAGTAGAGGTATAGCTCTACTCTTTCTTTAACCCTGGCACTAGATGAGGGTGGGTGATCAACTCCACGCCCCGGCCGCTTTACCCCCGGGAAAGAGACCCGGTACCCATTTTGGACGGGTACGGAAAATCTCGCCCTCACCGGGATTCGATTCCCGAACCGCCCCTGAATGGTAACAATCACCGACATGCTGCATAGTTTGTCGGTGATTGTTACCAATCAGGGGCGTAGTTTGGGGGGGGGGGGCCGTGGTGCTACCGCCCCATGCGGCAGAATACAGGGACGACAAAATGGGTGGCAAAATCAATATTATAAATTTTAAGAAACGCATTTTCTGCGCTAAGTTTTAAATTATTGACCAACATAAAGGGAAATTAAATAGCCTACATGATCACGATTTTTTGAAATTCGTAACTTCTGTCGGAGCAGCTATTGTTACTGATCGTCCCGGCTGCCAAAAACCTAGCTACGTCACCATTACCACACACAAGGTACGTGACACTGATGTCGTACCGGCCTCACTACCTCGGGCGTCAGCCATGTTATTACAGACTGCAGGGAAAAAAATTAAAATGTAGACTTACAGCGCCAAAAAAAACTTCGTGAAAATCAGTCTACTTTTTCGAAAGTTAAAACGGCAGACACACAGACAGCAGTGCGATCTCAAAAGCCCGCCTTTTTTCCTTTTAGGAAGTAAAGTCGTATAAATAGGAATTAACGGTAAACCCCGGAATTAAACACAAAGTTTTCTTCCACCGAATGTCCCAGACGGGTGGTTAGCACACCTGTTTCGTTCCTGGAACGTCCCGGGTTCAAATATCGGCAAGAATACAGGTTACACGAGAGATCATGCTTTTCCTCAGTTCTCCGAGGGGAATGTCAGGAGAGTACCACATCCTTTCCAATTCGTTACTTACACATCAACCACTCCGAGTCAAGTACGTGTATAATCCCAGACACTGACAGCATGGTTAAATAAAGCATAAATAAAGGAATGTAATTTTTCTAGATTTCAAGTCCTCACGAAGGGGACTACAAAAGACAGCTGTCGTGTGGGATATAACGCCATGCAGGTTGGTAGAGAGATATCGACGTTGAAATGCACAAACGGCACTCACAAAAGCCTCACATACAGGAATCAGATAAAAACGGCAAAACTCCCAATCACACTGGACGACCAGAAGGAAATTTAACGAAGTCACCAGAAAACAGTGAGCCCTGTTAACCCAAATTTCCGTGCATCTTGCAAACCTCATCACTAATGAATGAAATAGAGAGGGAGGGGTGTGGGGGTGGCGATCACGACAACGGACAATGTCCAAAATAACAGTCGCTGCAGTCACTGCACTGTCGTGCCTCACCATTCTCAACCAAGTGACGTCACGCAGTCTCGCCTTCTATTTCTAGCAGCACGTGTAAATAGATAGACCTTGACCTACTTCCGGTCGACATTTCAGTTCTCTGCAATCGCACTCGTCAACATAATAAGTTGCGTAACGAACACGACTATTTTCCCGCCCTCGTGCAGCGTATGCCTCAAGGCGTAGGTTATTTAACAATGGGCAAACGGAAAGAAGATTTTTGTCAGACAATCAGAACGAAAGGGTTAAACATGCAAGACTTGGCTTAGAAGAATAATAATATGCGAACATGTTAGAGCACCTGGGTATGAGATGTGGAGTGGGTTCATCTGGCTCAAGATATGGTCCAGTGAAAGACTTGTGAATAGAGCAATGCATTGTGGGAGACATGATAAATGCACAAAACATTCAATCCTAAAACCGGAAGGAAGGGAATTATTTGGCGTAATATGACGTAGATGGGAGAGGGTAATATTAAACTACATCCTAAGCACGCAGGTGCCGATCCCAGTGGCCGCGCGGTCTAAGGCGTGGGTCTGCGGCCGTTCGCTTACTAGGATCGTGGGTTCGAATCCCACCGGGGGCATGGATGTCCGTCTCTTGTGAGTGTTGTGTGATGTCAGGTAGAGGTCTCTGCGACGGGCTGGTCACTCGTCCAGAGGAGTCCTACCGAGTGTGGTGTGTCTAAAAGTGTGTGATCATGAAGCCTCGAAATGAGGAGGCCCAGGCACCCTAAAAGGGGCTGTTGAGCCATAGAAAAACAAAAAGCACGCAGGTAGGGGATGAGTGTATGGACATAATGTGGTCAGTCAGCGGGCTCATGTGAACAAGGCCATGAAGCTTCATGACCCACAAAAGGAAGGGACATGCCTTAAAACAGGCCTAATCAACCTTTTATGTGGTGCAGACAACTTCGGCAAAATAAGGGCTGCATGCGGATAACATGAAACTCAACACACAAAATGAATAAATAAATATGTGTATAATTATATGTACAATACACGTCCACAATCGCCAACAGAGCTATTTTAATCCCGTCAAAGAACTGCCGCTAACACGCTAACAGAATACATGATACGCTCACTTCGGACTGCGTCAGTAGTGGCAAGTCTGTCTTTCACTGTTTGTCAGGAAACGGGTGGAACTTTTTCAGTGTTCTATCTCGGATTTACCACGAAACGGGCTGACTGACGTCTTCCGCATTTCAAATGTCTCCGCGGGCAACATAACACTGGGTTGCGGGCAACGTGCTGCCGGGTTGAACCGGCCTGCCTTAAGAAGTTGGGAACCAATTAACTTCAGAACAAAACTCCTACACCACAGAATTATTCTGTTTATTTTGCTACGCTTCTGCAACCACACAGGCAGAATTAATCGGGAAGCGGGCGGCCTGTTTCTAAGTATTTTCCTGGCACTTGTCCTCCAAGTACAACTTTGAATTAAAATCGGGCCATTACTTACAAAGCTGAAACACGCTGACGGACACACACAACTTTTCGATTACGCACTGCAACCAGCGCAAGAACGCACTAAATGCACGCTGTAATTAAACTGATTATCACTGGGTAAAGCGGCCGAAGTGTGAAGCTCGCCGCTCAGCTTCATATGGTACATAGGTTAAGAACGCGTGCAGCTATACTACCACTCCTCCATACGTCTTGATGGCATGAAGCTTAATAAACGACACGGCCACTCCACCTTTACCTTATCCTTATATTAGAACTGGTACTTGTATTTTATGAAGACTGCAACTAGACAACAAATTATACAGTCACTTACCCGGAGCACTGAGCTTTATTGCTTGCTATATGAAGAAGGGGTTCTCAGGACTGAGATCTGAAATTCAAACGGTCGTTTGTTCTACTAGCTATCGTATGACACATACTTCCGAGCACAACTCCTCAACACTCTTGTCCACTGAGCGTCATGTTTCTAGTACTATATCAGTCTTATTATTGGTGTTCTATTCGAACTTTTATTTTTGGCGAAAAACTTATTATTTAAGTACAGACGCTGTATACGTTATATTTGTCGCACATAACCTCAACCTTTTGCTCAGTTCCCATGTTCCTGTTCATTTTTCATATCAGGACCCAAAATTAAATAGCGCTCCCACCTCAGAAGTTCGTATGTCTGCCACGTTATTACTTGCTGTAGGAAATTAAGATGCACGTCTACAATGTTGGGTTGGCCTGTAATAATGTAACTTCACATCAAGGTTAAGTGAAAATCAGTCGGTCCCGAAGTTTAAAAGCGAAACACACACACATACACACACACACACACACACACACACACAGGGGCTATAGACAGAGGAGAACTTTAAATGATAGGCTTGTCTTATGTAACACTATTCAAAGACATCGAACAAACCAACATTTTCCTCCAAAATGCTTCAGCTCAAAAAATTACGCTAAGTCCTAATGCCAATATGAAAATTCATTCACTATTCCAGAGTTACTCCAGGCGAGATCAGCCAACAGAAATGCCAGGAGGGCGACCGCAGCTGAAACACTGGAGGGTGTCTGCACTGCAAGCAGTAACGACGTGCTATATATGGCACAGTTCTTGCTGAAAAGCTGAGAGCAACCCTTATTACTGTCACATAATTACACGCTATTTTATGGAACCCAATGGTTCATCACCGTGTTCACAACAGTCCGACACTGGACCCTAACCTACACTATACGACTCCAGTCCACACCGCCATATCGCACTATACGACCATCCATCTATAACTGGGTCTCCCAAGCAGGTTTCTTGAAACTTTTACAAGTCGCTCGCACAGTCAACACGTTCCAGCCATTTATGGAAGCCTAGGGCTCACTGCCGTCATCACAAAATCCCGCGAAGTCCGGGATCGTTCCCATGCTTGCTGCCAGTTCCGCCCCTCTGATTCCCCTTCATGTGATCAAACCTACTTTTGGTGAAGGATTTGATCGGAAGCCCGTTAAGACAGGGGTGCACAAATCTTCCAAACATCTAGGAGGAACCTCAAAATTCTAGGCGCCAGATAAGTGACATGAAGCAAGTTCCATAAGTACCCACAAATATTTGGCGCCACCGCACAAAATTTAGTCGCTCGGACGACCTGGCGCCCAGGATTTGTACACCCCTCCTTTAAGCATAACCCCATTCAAACATTCACACGCGTGTTTGATGCCCTTCCATTATACTATAAAGAATACCCGCTAGAGACAAGGTAGGGTCGCTCGTCATCATGACGGTCGGTCAGATCCATCCATCTAAAGGTCAAATAAAAATATTACCGAAAAAGCCTTTGCCTGACGTGTTTCCGGTGACAACCGCTAAGCGAGTCTGTACTGACATCAAGAGATCGATGTATCTCTAAAGACACCACGCCATGTCTCTCTAACCTACCCTTATTCAAATGCGACGGCTGTGTTTCACAATGCTGCCAGCAGCTCAGATTCTATACCGTCGATGGCCGAACGATTGGTGATCGACAAACTGGCAAGAATTTGGAAGGATGCGGACGTGGCTTAATCGAGGTACTAAACTCGGCACATTACTGGAGGTGCTAACGAAAACCACAAAGTACCTGAACCACGATAACTGATGTTTATATCAACGTTCGAATCCAGGCACCTCCCAAATGCAAGACCAGTGAGTTACCGCTACACCAAACTGCTCGCTGCTACTCTGTGAAGGTAACGTTGTCTCTGTAGACGCCACGAAGGCACAGAGGGGAGTGCAGGTATAGCTCCACTCATTCTTAGCGTCGGCACTGGATGGAGGTGAGTGGACAGCTTCACTACCCGGCCGCTTTACCTCCCAAAACATCATGCCCCACGAAACCTTCTACTAATGCCTCACATCAAGAGAATGCTCACTAAATTATCTCTTTGCTTATTTAACGACGCTGTCCGTAACTCACACTATACAGCGGCAAATGGTAGGACTAGTGAACGAGAAAGGATTTAGAAGGAAGCGGCCATGGCCTAATCGAGGTACTATGTCGGTATTTGTCGTGGAAGAGGAAAACCACGAAACATCTCGATCAAAACAACGGATGACCCGGCGAAGATTCAAAACCAGCCATCGCCATACACAAGTCTAGAGCACTGCCGTTACATCAACCCGTTCGAAACACGACATAAACACGTAAAAAATGAAGGCACAGTTTACTGTAAAAACGCAAAACTCAAGCTGCACACGCGACAGTCACGTTTAAGCTCACGTCACTATCTAAAACACGTGTATCTGTCACGTTCTGTACGTCTATACAGTCCACAGGCTGGACGGCTGAGGTTGAACTGATTTTTTAAATTTATTTAACCATCTGATGGTCAAAGTTCATCTACATAACAGTGCTTGTCCGGAGAAGTCACTCCAAGGTCTTAGACAGCTATGCCGTCTGCAGAATAACACGTACTGAAAAAAAAAACATGAAAATGAAAATGAAGGTTCTCTCAGAAAGCTTTTAACAGTCAATAAATATCGGATGTTGGTGAAAGGAGTAAAAAAGAAGCGACGTGAAGCTATCCTAGTTCGGAACATACAGTGAATGCACCAATATCAACGCAAGCAGGACCATTATTTGCGGATATATGTACCCCCATAACGAACCCTTCGTTACTCTGGTTGAGTTTCTAACACCCCAGCCTACGTATTTTAGTACACAGTCATGAAATGGCACGTCCGTAGCATATGGGCTCCAGGGTACCTTCACATCACCATTACTAGTGCACATGCCCACAGAAACCAGTACTTGCTATTCAGCTGTTTGAATACAGCAACGCTACTTCTTTGGGCGGGATGTCTCAAACCCAACCACATCACTGGCGTTGGAGTTTCGAGTATTTAATGTAAGTCCAATTCTAATGTAATTTACAAATGTGGTGAATTGTTGTTATTATACAGCAAAATTCCGTTCATCCGACTCGCACAGAATAGGACAGGTGCCAGATTATGGGATATTCCGGATTATCAGACAGAACCTATACAGAACTAAGGTCTTGCACGTAAATTTTATGTTATTCATTCCGTGCATTGATAATGACTAATTTATAATAAGCAACAAATGCACACTTTGTATTTAAACAGCTATATTACATTAAAACACCGAAACTCCGACATGTTTCGATGGCTGTGGGATCATCATCGGGGAGTACGAACATCAAATTATCTTGTATAAAACATTAAATCACTAATTTATAAGTTAAGTCCTGATATCTTGTACATCATGTAGAAGAATTGAGTTGTAGGTTGTTCCGTGTAGAACAGACGTATATAAAAGAATAACACACTTAAATTTAAATTAAGATAATTCAAATTTTTAAAATTTTACACACTTAAATATTTTAAAAATATTTAAAATATGAAATTTAGAACGATGGTGGCAAGGTACATATTTTAAATGTTTTAAAAATATTTAAGAATGTAAAATGTTACTTACCTTAATTCAAATTTCAGTGTATCATAGTTATCTATTCTTTCATACACATATGTTCTACAGGAGCAACCTACAACTTCTTAAGTCTTCTACATTATGTACAAGATACCAGAAATTAACATCTTATAAGTTAGTCTAATGTTTTATACAAGATCAGTTTATGTACGTACTCCCTGATGATGATCAGACAGGGATCGAAACATATAGCAGTTTCAATGTTTTAATGCAATATAACTGTGTAAATAAAAAGACTGTGCATTTGTTGGTTAGTTATTATAAATTAATTCTTACAGGTAATATTTTGTTATTGCTCCTATACTTGGGCAGCGCAACGAAGCACAGGAGTATTCCATTTGGTATCATCTCCTTCACCTGCTGGTTTAAGGTCATCAGGATCCTCTTCTGTGTTTTCTGGAGTCTTCATAGCTGAAGAAGCTGACGGAGCAGGAGACAAGGGGTTAGGATACACCAGAACGGTAGATGTACACTCCTGGGAAGCCTTTTTGAATGTGTCCCTGAGATCTGCCTGTGTCACAATGTTTCTGGTACAAAGCAAAACTTCCGGTATTGGACTACCCTCCTAAAGTGCCGGATTACCAGCATTTCCGAATTACAGGACGTAGGATTAACGGAGTTTTGCTGTACATGAAAAAAAAAAAAACAAATATATATGTTCTATATAAAGGTGTCTGGCATTATAACATGGTTTAGGAGACAGCATAAGTGAAACTGGCAAAAACTGCTGGAGAAATTTGATGAAGAACATGAATTTGAAGACAGTGAAGATGACAGCCTGCTGTCAGTGAGAGAAAAACAGCCTAGAGACGCTGTATGTCGTCAGCCACCCTTGTGATGAAGTGGCTGAAAGGATGACTGCTCCAGCTTCTGCTTCAGATAGAAACCTAACAACGGACTATTGGTTTAAAAAACTTTCTCAGTCCTCTCATATACTGAAAATACAGACTGTCTACTGTTGGGACAATAATAAAAAACAGAACAAAAATTTTTCAGAACCTTCCTGAAGATATTATGTCCGAGAAGCTGATTCAGAAAATGGAGCAAAATATTGGCCTTCTCCCTTAAGAACTCCACGGCAAAGTGAAATGCAAAGCCAGCAGCGAGACAAACAGCCGCATCCTAAAACGAACAAATCAACATGGCAGATGCATTTTTTGCCCAAGATGGAAAGACAGGAACACAATACCGTTGTCACAAATGCGATAAATTTGTAGATTCGGAGCACGCTGTTCCTAAATGTGAGGACTGTGACAGCGGTGAAGAAGACACCGAGTTAAATCACTGTACGTGTAGTAATGAAACCAACTGTACCTAAGGATACCCAAATCAACTCTGTTGGGGGTACACTTTTACCAGTTTGATAATTTACCTTCTACATGTTCTTACTGCATTGTTGGTTCTGAAAGCGTAAGTCTTTCAATAATATAATTAATTTCTAATCCAAAATGTTAGTTTTAGTGGCTCGCATATATTCGTTGTTAGCAATAATTAATAAATTGTGCATTTAAATCAGCACACTATTCGTTTTGTGTTCCTTTACCCAATTTTTTTTTTGGGTGTTGTCACACCCCACCACGGTGTGTGATTTTTCGTCACCACAGTAACGAAAGGTTAAGGAAACCCGCTTTAAAACACCACCGAAAGAAAGGAAACCTGCTTCAATCCTCAAAACATCCCGCAAAATTAAAAAAATAATTCTTTAATTTTTCAAAACACTTTCTGAAATTATGGGCAACTAATCGTGCAGAACACGCCCAAAATTAGGTAAACCCTAGGAATTGAGGCTTCCACGGCGAGTGTTTGTCAAATAACCTTCTGGGTTATTACGCCGTCCTGACTTTCGGACGAACGTGCTGCCTCCACCTTCAGCGTGACTGAACTTTGTTCACGTGGACGCTGAAGTGACCGGGTGAAAGAAATGTGTCAGTTACATGCGCAGGTTGCAAAAGAATGTAGCAACAGTTACGGAAAGCGAAAAGATAATGCATCCCCTATATAATCCAAACATTTCCTCCCCCAGGCACTTCTGTATCCACCCGAACCAAATTCAGTCACCCTGAAGGTGGAGGCAGCGTGTTCCTCCGAAACGCTGGAACAAACTTATTCTCCTACACGTCATATCTCAAGACTTTAATCTTCAACCCAGAAGATGTTACGGTCCGTGAGTTTTGGCGCCCTGTGTCTAGTATGCGATTTCGACTTCCGGGGTTAAAGTGGTTTCGGCCTAAACTCCGATATCACTCCGGGCAGAACAGTCCTCCAGACAAGGCTTACGAGGGCCAACTTAGTGCTCATGCAGATCCAGAAGGCCATGGCGGGTCGATCCACGAGACTTCTTTCGGTGGCCTCAGAATACGCGCGCTACTCGGTTAGGAATTCACGTCTTGCTCTGGTTCCGAGTGCCTGCCGAAGGCCGCGTCACCCTCCCTTTCGGTGACAGTCGGAACAAACAAACGTCCGGTCACCATACAAGGCCGACAGCGTGCGATCAGAGGTGAACGGCCGGGCTGTACGTGGTGATAGAACAAACTACCGGCGATGCCGCACAGTTACCCATATATTGTTTTAAACACTGAGTCACGTACTACGAGTATTAAACACGCAGGCCGCCTGCCCCTACTCAGTCCTTCATCAGTTTCGAGCAAAATTCATAAAGCCTAAGCTCCCACTACACTAATTAGTCCTACACATCACTACTTTTCTTTTTAATGGCTCGACAGCCCTATATGGGCCTGGGCCTCCTCGTTTCGTCGAGGTTTCACGATCACACACTTTAGACACACCACAGTCGGTAGGAATCCTCTGGACGAGGGACCAGCTCGTCGCAGAGACCTCTACCTGACAACACACAACACTCACAACAGACAGACATCCATGCCCCCGGTGGGATTCGAACCTACGACCCTAGTAAGCGAGCGGCCGAAGACCCACGCCTTAGACCGCACGGCCACTGGGATCGACACACATCACTTCTACTATTATTATTTCATGTCTGTAAAGAATTTCCTACCTAGATTACAGTGTGGTCTTTTCTGTACAAACAGCGTCTAGTCTTGCAGGTGGATGCCAATGTTTCGGGGGAATATGCTGCCTCCATCTTCACTGTCAAACTACGTGGGGGTGAGGAACAAGTTATATGGGCAGGTAGGACGTCTCTCCGAAAAGCTGGGATCCACTTACAAGACTACACGGTGTCACAACCTTGAAGACCACAATTAAACACCGCCGTGATAACCTGAAAACACAGAACTCATTAATCAAAAAGAGATTCCGTCACCATTAAATCTGCTGGCTATATACCTATCCTTAGAGCTCCGGAATATCTCCACGTTCGCAACTGTGACTTAGAGTGTTTCGTACACATGGTGTAGCTATGTTTATGAACCGTCTCCGCACCAAATTTCACACGCCTCCATCCAGAGATCCAGTAGTAATCGCCATCAAACCAAAAGCTAAATATATTTTTCGCACAGCAGCACAAGAACTCTACAAAACAGCACATTTGTGGAATACGTATCGCCATATATCATGTCCAGAAATTATGGGACTTTGAAATTATGACACCGCAAACGTGCTTGTAAAAGGGCGCCTACCTAGACTACGCAGCGTCATTATAATGAAACCCTTGTATATTAAGTGATGCTCCCACCTCATGAGTTCGCGTGCCTATTACTCATTGCAGGAAATTCAGAAGTATGGCGCTGGGGTGGCCTCAAACACGCTCACCTTACACGCCTGCTTACTTGCGGCGAAAAATCAGAATTATTCCTTGCGCACAAAATGTTATCCTCCCATTTAAAATCGGAGCTGGTACAGCTCAGTCGGTAAAGGAGCTAGAAATCGCGGTTCGATCCCCGGAAATGGCGTCCCAGACCGAGTCTGTGGCCCACTAGGCCTACTCAGCGGGTACTGGGGACTCCTTTACAAACGGTTAATCTAACCGCTGACACCTACCTATAACGCAGGTTATGTGGCTATACCTCAACTCCACCATACGCCTTCAGAGCGTGGTGCTTCATTACAGAACTGGTAGTGGCTTAAAAAGGTTTCGGTCTGCGTACTGAGTTTGCCCGTGGTTAATGCTTTCTGTGCACCATGAAGGCATAAGACATAGTGGACGTACAGCTCCATGAATTTTAACCTCGGCTATACACAGAGGTGAGCGGTCAGCCAGAACGCCAGAGAAAGAATACGCGGTACCTAATAAACAGCAGCCCGAACAGGTCATTACTATTCACGCACACCCGGTATAGTTACGCAAGCAACGCTTCATCTGCGTCCCGCTGGCGGATGCTCGTATCACCACGCCAAGTTGCATCAAGAAACGACGGTTCGCAGTAGAAAGACCGGAAATTACTATTCACATTGCTTTCTTGTGGGATATGACGCCCTGTACATTGGTACATGGGTACTAATGTTCAGGAGGAATGTGCTGCGTCCAGTTTCAATGTAGCGGCCTAGCGTGGTTCGGATACTTGGAACGGGAACCGGGATCGGGGCTGTATGACCAACACCACACGAGAATGAGCGGGGGGACATAGGAAGCAACACGGAAACGCAGATTACAATGAACAGAGAGGAAATGTATCCTTTTTTTTGGGAGGGGGCACGAAGGTACAACAAAGCCCGTCAGTGGTCCCTGTCCTAAGCCAAGCGAATCAAGTCACTACTGTATCTTCCGACGTTAAGATCCTTTACATTATTATCCTACTATCAAGTCACTACTGTATCTTCCGACGTTAAGATCCTTTACATTATTATCCTACTATCAAGTCACTACTGTCTCTTCCGACGTTAAGATCCTTTACATTATTATCCTACTATCAAGTCACTACTGTATCTTCCGACGTTAAGATCCTTTACATTATTATCCTACTATCAAGTCACTACTGTATCTTCCGACGTTAAGATCCTTTACATTATTATCCTACTATCAAGTCACTACTGTCTCTTCCGACGTTAAGATCCTTTACATTATTATCCTACTATCAAGTCACTACTGTCTCTTCCGACGTTAAGATCCTTTACATTATTATCCTACTATCAAGTCACTACTGTATCTTCCGACGTTAAGATCCTTTACATTATTATCCTACTATCAAGTCACTACTGTATCTTCCGACGTTAAGATCCTTTACATTATTATCCTACTATCAAGTCACTACTGTATCTTCCGACGTTAAGATCCTTTACATTATTATCCTACTATCAAGTCACTACTGTATCTTCCGACGTTAAGATCCTTTACATTATTATCCTACTATCAAGTCACTACTGTATCTTCCGACGTTAAGATCCTTTACATTATTATCCTACTATCAAGTCACTACTGTATCTTCCGACGTTAAGATCCTTTACATTATTATCCTACTATCAAGTCACTACTGTATCTTCCGACGTTAAGATCCTTTACATTATTATCCTACTATCAAGTCACTACTGTATCTTCCGACGTTAAGATCCTTTACATTATTATCCTACTATCAAGTCACTACTGTATCTTCCGACGTTAAGATCCTTTACATTATTATCCTACTATCAAGTCACTACTGTATCTTCCGACGTTAAGATCCTTTACATTATTATCCTACTATCAAGTCACTACTGTATCTTCCGACGTTAAGATCCTTTACATTATTATCCTACTATCAAGTCACTACTGTATCTTCCGACGTTAAGATCCTTTACATTATTATCCTACTATCAAGTCACTACTGTATCTTCCGACGTTAAGATCCTTTACATTATTATCCTACTATCAAGTCACTACTGTATCTTCCGACGTTAAGATCCTTTACATTATTATCCTACTATCCTCCCATATACGCCTCAGACTTCTTATTGGTATTTTCTTGCAGTTTTCCCCGCCAAAACACTCGGACGTAAAGCGGCCGGGGCATGGCGTTAACCACCTACCCCATCTAGTGCCGAGGTTAAAGAAAAAGTAGAGCCATACCTCTACTCCCCCTCTGTACCGTCATGGTAGGTTATAGGGTGAACTTTACCTTTACCACCAAACCCCTGAATTCATTTCTCTTCTCTTTCATACCTGTCATATGCCCCGCCCATCTCATGCTCCTTAAGTTTATCATCTTAATATTTTATGAAGAGTACACATTACGAAACTCCTCGCTATGAAATGTTCTCCTTCCTCCTTTTCACCCCCAAATACCTTCCTGAGCATCCCGTCCTCGAACACCCTCAGTCTACGTTCTTCCCTTAAAGTACGAAATCAAGTTTCGCACCCATACAAAACAAAAGGCAAGAATGTAGTTTTGCATACTTTAATCTTGACGTTTTCAGATAGCAGACGTGAAGACAACTGCTAGCTGAAGAAGCAAATCACTAAACACTTCATTCAGGACAGCCGGTCTCTGGACTGAGATTTGAACCCGACAACTCCTGAATACAAGTCACAGCGTACCTGCTTATGCTAACTTGCTCGGTGACACTGGTGGTACAGGACGTTCTGTCTTTTGGCAAAGCTGATACATCATTGCGTCTCGAAATACAAATCACAACGACAATCTTTAGTCAACAGTAATTACACCACATTTAAACAGAATCAGTTATTAGTTTAACAGATGAAACAGACGGTGACATCATTTTGTCATCTGTTGACAGCTGCTCCAATACGTCACATTTTAAATAAACATTGTCAAAACCCAATGCTCAACAACACAACTGTTTCTTGTAGACACACACATGCTACAGATAACACCTGTTACCCTTTCAAAGCACAGTGGTAATTGTATCTACCACCTGCTTCAATATTAAGAAACTTCCCATTCTGCCAACACAGCGTGTTCGTCTTTCGAAGGATTCTTAAAATAAACAGTACAATCCTAACCGGCTGGTCTTTATAATGGAAACGGTGTTACTGAGGTATGCACTCAATTTGTATGAGGTGCGAGCCCAAAGTTTCCGGACTGGCCGTGCGAAGAGCTATGTGAACATAATGCAGTTGTGCGCCGCTAGGTACCGCTGAAGTACTGTATTGTGAATTAGTGTGGTGGGTATCGCTGTAACAAAAGGTTGCTTTTTTTGTGTAACTGACGTCTAATTGTGCTAGTGTTGAGTGCGTTCTACGATCGCTGTAGCCCTATGAATTTGAATTGTTTTAACCTTCAGAAACATGATTCTGATACCTGTGAAATGCATAAAAATGCCTTTCGTCATGACGCCGTGAGGACACTAATCTTTGAATGGTATCCATGTTTGAAATGTGACCGAACTTCGGTTAAGGACTTCCCTTGTCGAGTCGGAATGAGGCCAATACGGCAGAAGTGCATAAGCACAACCATAAGGACAGACGGCGCGCGATTAACGACGTTTGCAACATTCTAGACTTATCATACGGTACATGCCGACGCATTTTGGTATGAGATTTAAACATGAGGCCCACCGGTGAAATTTTGTGTCCCGTCTGCTAATGACGACCGGAAACAAAATCGACTGTGTGCATGTACTGCAAGATTAGGCCTAGAAGGACAGAAACTTCCTTTCCAAAGTCACAACAGGAGCCGAAAGCTCGGTGTATAATTATGACCCAGCAACGATGATAACGCGCGGATTCAATCTGAACCACAGACGGTTCTGGATAGCACCACGAAACGGACTGCCACAGATGCTTCCACTATCTGTGAGGCCCTAGGCCCGATGTATAAACTCCGCGGGGAACCACATTTGAAAAAGGCATTACCGACCTGAAACTACGGTAAGCCTAAAACTGTTACAGTGGCAATCCGGGAACTTTCGGCTCGCAACTAATATATATATTTATTACTTAAAATTTGTGGTTCAAAGGCTTAAAATGCAGAACCTTCTTAAAGCAGCTTAAATATGAAAAAGGGGTGCAAACTTTATGATATGCAATTCAAAACTACGATAAAGACACCACGTACCTTACAGCCAAAAAATATCGAAAAATTTTTAATAACCTCTCGATATTTATTCAAATCACAATATAGTGTACTCTCGATTATCCGGTTTTCGGATTATCCATGCACGACCTTTAAGTTGCTGATGTCTAATGACGAAGGTGGGAAATAACGTGACTTTGCGCCAAATGTTCGACCAGAATCCTCAATACAGAAACAGGGATTTGTCATGCGTATTTACATAAAAAATAACCGTTAGCTATGTATATATTATGCACATAACAAATAAATTAGTTTTATCTTTGTTCGTGGCTCAATAAAGTATATAGTTTGGATTACCCGTGTGTGTCAACTATCCTCCCCACCATTACCCCGGACATTCAAGAGTACACTGTACACTCATGAGGGACACTCAGACAAGTTAATGTTTCCTTACTATGTAACCAGCAATAATGTTCTCCAGTTCAAGGCCAAATGTGAGGTTACATTTGTCCCTCTGCATGTCATGAAGGCATACAAGGGAAACAAACGTACAGCTCCACTCATTCTTAAACTAGACACTAGATGTATGTAGTGGTCAGCTTCATGCCCCGGCCGTTTTACTCTGTAGCAAGAGTCCGCAGCACCCAATGAGGCATCAGAGTCAGTCAGGATGTTTTGAAGGGAAAATTCTCTTATCCCTGCCGGGAATCGAACTACCAACACCTGAGTTGTCCAACCTGTAGTCTAGTGACTGCAATAACTGTGCAAGGATATGATATGCCTGGCCAGACCTGTCAAGCACCTTGGATGTGAAAGAAAGAAGTGTCCAGCAGTAGTGAAACTATGACTAGCAGGGATGAAACAAAAAATCTCAGACCAGAAAATGCTCCAGTGACAGTTTGTTCACTACGGATCTTAAATGAGGCTACTTGGGGTTCGGCAGCGACACGGCTGGATCTAACCACCTGAGCTAAGGCACAGCCTATAAACTCAGGTACATACTAAGCAAATTCGCCCTATAACAGACCATGAAGGCCCACAGGGGGAGCAGAGGTATAGCTCTACTCTTTCTTTAACCTCAGCGCTAAATGGGGGTGGGTGGTTAACGCCACGCCCGGCCGCTTTACCCCCGGCGACGTAATACTGACCTTATATTCCTTTGTTTAGATAGCTCCCTGATGATGGCACCTCGGTGCCGAAACATGTACGAGTTTTATACCTACTTTTGAATGTATTTTATTAAATATCTAAGTTGGTTAATGTATTAATTACAAGAATACGCACGGTATGAATAACACAAAAAACCTTCATTTGAAGTCTATTACTTAAATCTGCCTCTTGTTTTATTAAAGAGGCACATCTGATAGCAAGGTAACATAAAGCTACACTTTAACACGGCTTATCTTAAGTAAACACACAAGGCACAAAATACTAAGATACACGTTCCCTGTTTCAACACAGCCAGAACACCACAACTGATACGCGAAATAAGTACCTTAATACATGACAAGGTCTTTCTGATAGATAAAACAAGAGCTACAGTAGCGGTGAATCTATGAATTCATACACTTGGTACATAAAATAAGAGGTAACGTCATCCCTGTGCTCAATTAAGCACCATGCCATGATGATATATGGGGAAGCAGAGGTATAGCTCCACAAATTCCTATCCTCAGTAGTAGATGGAAGTGAATGGTCAGCTTCATGCCCTGGCTGATTTACCCCCAGTACCCACTGGTTAGAAGGGTGGATGGACCCTGGGCATGGATGTAGTGGAGAAGGAAAAAAATCTGTCCCTGGTGGGAACTGGATACCCATTTCCCGGTCATGCAACCTTTAGTGCAGTCACTATAAAAATGAGCGACCTATCCTGACTCTCCAAGGTTATTGGATATCATATTTAAAAAAGAAAGATACAGTGTAAAGTAATAAAATACACAATATATAAAACTGTCACAGATACTCAAACTGAAATTGCATAAAGCAAAGACAAATCATGTTCCTTCACAGGGATTGTAAGTCAGGGAAATAACAGGACCTGTAGTAACAGTTGCAGAGCATCAAGAGTGAAGATACAGGAACGGAATCACAGACAGAATTTCAGACTGCAGAAATAAACGGCAGGAACACACAGTCCACAATACAATTTCATTTAAAAATTCTAAATTGTGGCCCCAAAATAAAAACAAATATTTTTTTATTTATTTATGGTTTGTTTAATGACACTGTCAGGATCTCAGGCCACACAGTATCCAACAGTAGGATGGTGAGTGAATAATGAATTGGAAAGGATGAAGAAGGAAGGAATCATAGCCTAATTTGAGATACTGTACTGATATTTGCCTGGTGGGACTAGAAAATCACAGAAAACCTGTCATGATAGTCAGGATCCCTAAACAAATTCATATTGGCCTCCTCCCGAAAACACGTCAGAAGTATTACCCCTTGGGACAACTTGGGTGATGGCAGATGTTTAAAGACCATAAAAACTCGTATGTAAAAGGAGACTTTAATGGGGATAAAATAAGCTACTGGGCCTACTCTATCAGGTTATTGTTAATGATAACGATGATGAGGGCCTGTCCTTAATTTAGATTATGATCTTCCAGAATGTGATGCTGTACAGTCTGGTTATGGGTACCAACATTATGGAGAAACCTGCTGTCTCCATCAACGTTAGAGGAGTGTTCTACTCTGAAGATGGAGGAAGCAGGTTCCTCCCAAACACTGCTACCCATCTCCCAAACTACATAGTGTGAAATGCATCTTAACACTCAGTTTCATGAGAACCTCAAATCTCAACTCTCCTTACTCTTCCACTACCCCAACACTATCTACTTTCAACATTCAGGCATCTGCACTCCACCTCTGTGTGAAACTCAATATCTCGGTTTTCACATTAACACTGCACCTGGGGGTGCCTCTTGAAACACAATGCAGTCCTCTGTGTTCCTACTATACCACTGCAGGTGGAGCATGTCACTGGGACACAATAAAAAGCACAACAATGCATGAAATCGTGTTCTTAGTAACTCTGTGTTCCTCAAAATTTCATGTTACAAAATCTAATGCTAACAGAGGCATGGTCTGGTATATTGAAGAGGCATAAGTAACATTTCCATCCACATCCAGAAAAATGCAAGGGTGGCACATTGCATTAGGCAACAGCGCCCTTCTTCCACATCCTTTCCAAGTCATTATTCATTAATCATCCTACCATTCTACACTATATACTTACAGCTACTGACTGTGGCATTAAATAAACTATAAATAAATCAGCTAGTTCTACAATGCTGAATATATAACTGTTCTGAAGCAACGCTGTTTGTCCATGCTATCTATACTTTGTAATTATTTTTCCTTGACTTTGACCACATATTCACTGTGCGGAAGTCACAGATCTTTATAAAATCTATATTCAGTGTTATGTACTGACTTTGTGTACAAGGAGCTACTTCTGTAAAAATAAAGCCCATGATGGTCTTCATGCAAAGTAGGGTTTATATTTCACCGACACACACCAAAATTAAATTTATATAACGTGACTGTGGGACACAAAATGAGATAACAGAGCAAGACCAATCTATCAATTTTCTATTAATATTCTGAGAATGCATGTTTATTTTAACATTTAACGATTGTTTTAGCCCTAGTTTTAATACTGACCACCACACATAACATTTATTATAGTTTGTGATAAGATCATAGATAATTCACCTGAGGACGGCTCAAAGATACTGAAGCATCTAGTAAGAATGAGTGAAAGAATTTTCACAATAATCACTATGTGTGACTGAAACATACAGCACTAAACATACACGAACACCACATAATGCTAAAATATACTATTTGATTGCTTATTTCAAATACAAATTATCAACACCATTTTAAGTTTACTTGGTTTCTGGACTCTGTGCACTGTCCAGTAATCCAAATAAAACACACTTTGGACAGGAAGTCTATTTTTCCCATTCTCAACTTCAAAGTGGTAAGGTGCCTACTCAGGTGGGTTCCATGAAGATATTCTCATATCACTTGAAAAATTAGACAATGTAAACCAAATGAAACCAAAAGTAAAGAAAATCTGTCACAATAACAGGTGACTATTATCCCATTACTGGTATCCCTGAATACTACTGCAATGACACATGAAATACGATAAGACGGGGAGTGCGAAGAAATAAAATTTCGCTGCTGAAATGCATGGCACCATAGGGATTATGGGTGCACAGTCATAACAACTTCTATCGTACATTTTATTGTATCTAGTTTTGTATAAGTTCAAAGCAATGTTTTTATTGTTTTTATCTTATTTTGTATATCATATTTGTTATTCCTTTTGTAACTTATTCTATTTCATGTGACCATTTCTATTCCTTTGTTTCTTGTAAACTTGGATTTATGGAATGTGAATAAATGATGATGATATACGCTGATAAACAATTGTAGGTAAAGTCAGGCATTTCTCTGCCACACTACACTGACCTCAATAATGCTCAACTCATTTTGCAGTCTACTATTTTTGTTCCTGAAAAGAAGAGTGCCAGTCAGTCATAATGGCACTTAAATTCTTACTGCCAAATGTAATATTTGTCCTAGAAGTCTTCTCTATATTCCAATAACATTTTAAAATTCACAGCCAGCAGTCGCTTGTTCCATCCTGAACAGTACGTTCAATAAAGTCTCTCAGTTGAAACCATGCTATCAGCTGTCATAAATTGTGTAGGGGCTGACTGGCATTACCAGTGACTTGAAATCAACCACAGCCAATCTGGATGTGCCTTACAGATGTGAGATCTGAGTTTCTCATTATGGTTACTATAAATGTTGCTCTTATATATGCCTTACACTGGGGTGCACAAATTGTCCAAGAATCTTAGGAGCCACCTCAAAATTCTATGTGCAAGAAAAGTGACATGAAACAAGTTCCACACTAAAGACCCACAAATATTAGGAGTCACCATACACTATTTAGTCATCATGGCAACCTGGCACATGGAATTTGTGCACCCCTCATCTTACAGATGTCAGAGCTGAGGTTCTCATGGCAGTGACTATAAATATTGCTGTCTTATGGAATGTCACAATGAAAGTGTTGTAGAAAGGCACGAATGTCTCCTCCTTGAAGATGGGGGCAAGTTACTTCCAAGAACTGATTCCTAACTACCATACCACAAGCTGTTACATCTTAACACATTCACTGCCAAAGTCGACCATGGTCGATTTAAGTACTTATGTTTTAATATGCCAGCCTCGACTTTAGTCGATCTAAAGTTTACTCTGCTCTTTTGCCTTAAATAGGCCATGCACACAATTAGTTCTTTCAGGAAACATATTTTACATCTTTATTAAAACCTAGCCGACAACTAGAAAAAACATACGCATTTTATATATAATTTTATATATCATTATATTTATAATTTATAAGATGACGCACTAGTTGTTTAACATTCAAAAAATCGCTGGCAAATTAACACCGTAGGGGATTTAAATGCCCAGCAGTGAACGTGTGAACACTAATTTGTCTCACAGATAACACAATGTTCCAAGCACAAGCTGAGCAGAGAAAGTCCAGGCCTAGGCTCACATAATGTGGAAAGATAAATAATTCTGCAGCACTAACCACCATATTCCCTTCTTTTTTTTATTATGAATGCGCAACAGCCCTGTTTTGGGGCTACAGTGAGAGTGTGATGCGACTTAACTGCAAGCAAAACACTGAGCCATTAAATGAATGGAAAACAGAAAAATTCTCTTTACATTCCTCAAGTTTTGGTGCTCCTGTCACACTACAAGCCAGACTGCAGCATTTGCCATTGATGTTGAATGACAGCTTGTACATGTGCTTCACTGTATACCAAGAAGTAAAAACCTCTTAAATGTTATCACACAATACTCCATGACAAATAAAGGGAGTTTTCGTAACATGCAACTGAGCAATGCAGAATGTGGGGTGTCACTGGTCACTATACAACAATGACAAACTCTTTCTACACTGCACATGCAGGAGGCAGCTTCTGCCAAATATTGGTACATATTCATCAGACCACATAAGACAACAACCTCAATATTTACTGTTGTGAAAACCTAAAATATCACATACTTTTGCTCTTTAACTCACAGTGTGAAAATGTCTGGTAAGCCCCATGACAGCCACACTTTGCAATAACCTGCCTTATCTGTGATGTTTCAAATTATCACTGACATTTAATATTCACTTATTATTCAAAGAAGGCAAGGAAACAGCCCCTCTGTATCAATTAACTAGGTTTAAGCATCTGCTCACTCTTGATATACACTTATTTGTTTCTAGGCTTTGAATTCTTACAAAATGGATGGTTAAATAAGACATGGTATAGATTTAAACGGTTATTCAACACATAACAGCAGGCCATTTAAATATCTACTCAAGGGGTTAAAGATTCATCTATCACGGTCAGAGATTCACACACCACTGGGAGATACAGTGGGAAATGCATCTCTATACACATCCACTATTCACGTCTTAACATTGACATAACATAAAATTTGGATGTATAATGGGCTTCGGCAATTATAACATTGCTCTCTCTCAAATGTGCAAATAGACGACGAAATAATGAGCCACTTGCAGCCTTATCAACACTTAAAATTACTAACCTCCTTCTCATAATATAGGAATTTTTCTTAGGCACTGAAGAGAAACAGACATGACAGCATCCCTACAGCTACAGATGACTCAATGAAACAAAGCAGTCGGTACAAATGCCAAAGAAAACATGAAGCCAACAACCCAACCAACTAACACATGTTCAACACAACACATGTGAGAATAACTGGACATCCACATCCCATATCAGCTTCATGATTATGCTTGTAAAACTACACACTTCTTAAGATGACTAAACTACGTCAGACCATAACATCATCTTGTAGCACATCAAATACTCAAAACTTCTTCCAAACCTCAATTCCACGAACAACTACTTGACATGTTGCACCTATCTGTGGTGACATTTTAGTTCTTACACACCAATTAATACGCACTTCTATATAACTTCTATACGCTGAAAACCAACCATAATGAATAATCATCAGCAACTCTTGTAATATAACCATGGAACCCTAAATTTAAGCTTGCATCCACGAACTTTCACTAATACTTACACAACACCCATCTGGTCGTAACATTTTCAATCACCCAGTAAAAAATTATGCGTAGCGGTTGGGAATCACAACTGCGGTTCGCATCAATAACGAAATATTAAATGTGAGAATATGATCAATTAAAACGTCCTTCCTTGCATGACACTCAAAATATTCTAAGATACCGCTTTTAGTCATTCACACATTACTGATCATGGCGGTCAGCTAACGGAAAGCGAATCAATGGAGAAGTGCACACGATCCAGTTTTCTCTGAAAGCTTCTGCAAAGATACTTACATTTCAAGCTGAATATAGCATGCAATTTATCATAAATCAAAAGATAAATTCTTACCTCTAAACATTTACAGACTTCAACAAATTTACATTCTAAAGGCCCTCATACTACAACACACCACTCCTGCCATTCCTGCTGCAAACATAGCCGCCCTCACCAGGGAGAATTTTGAAATAGACGTTTTAAATATCACCGATAGATGTACCTACCGTCGGTTGGACGGCAAGTGACACGTTGGCTGCGTTAGATTTTAATACTTATCCATTAGAAGAACTATTTACCGGTATGTACCTATAGAACGTATTAAACATATGTTACTAAACAGGTTAATTAAATGAAGTATGTCACTTTTATTGGAGGACACATAGTTACAAGCTTAAGTCTAATGTTATATGAAATATGGAGTTACGCGCAAGAGGTACAGTCGGTGCACGATAAACACGTGATGCGTGCGAAATGCGACGTTGTCATAGCTATGACGACGAAGAGTAGTGTCTCGTGGGAGATAATGCCATTTAGCGAGGCTTAAATTTACGCCGTTTCGAAGTGATTTGCTTTTGTGCAACGGGTTCTTCCGAAACGGCGGTAAATTTATAATAGATAACATTTTAACTTACGTGATTTGTACGGTTGAAACGGTGAAGATATTTGTTATTAATGTATTAATAAATTTACTCCCATTGCTGTTTTTTGGCATATAAATTCGCATGTGATGTAATGTGGCTAAATACATATTTTGCAAGACACACTGGTTCCTGGTGTATTATTTTAGAATATTCAGTTCCCCATAAGTAACGTTCATGGCTTGAATTATAGAAAGTGTATTTTATTCTGCTCTTACTTTTTTTTATAAATTTTTCTATCATGGAAGAAAATGAACAGGTGCATAATCTACATACAGCCTTGTTCACTGCTAGGCACATTTTTATTTTATGTTGTAATATCATTGATCTGTCACACACAGGCAGGTGTCAATGAAATAAAAATAAATGATGTTATTTATATTTTAAACCCTTTAAAACTTACAGCATGTATTGAAGTTGAATATGATACTGAAGTAAATCTTGTAGTCAATGATATTCTCCAAAGTTGGTTCACTTAATGCCACAAATGATGACCTGATGTACAAATGTGTAAAGCTTATAATGGGATGATGATTTCAGCCTTGTTGGAGAAATGAAGCACGTTGTTATTTGCATAGAGATCATTTTTGCTATCAGGACCCATATTAAATCATTATGGATAAAATTTGATACATTTCCTTTTGTGGAAGCAATGTTGCAGACATTGCAGACTCAGATGGTGAGAGATTTCTCAAGGTAACTGTTACTTTTACTGCCAAAGAGAGTAAAGAATGAACTGCTATCATCCATGCTGAATTAGAAGCTTTCTACACATGGAAAGAGTTTTAGGATATAATTTGCTATCCAGGAGTCAAATTATATGTTATATTGCTGTAAAATGAAATAATGAAGAACTCACTTCCACACCATAAATGCAAGTAGTATGTTTCTCATAAACATTTGTTCCCACCTACTAGACTGCATGGTGTCATAACCAAAAGACCACAACCAAAATTTTTGTTACAAAGAAAACCTAAAATTTCATAGGTGTCACTAAGCTATAATATATTTAACTTCAAGGAGCCATTGGGAAGGATTCCAGTCTTCTTCTATGTGATGCTGTACTGCTGGGTAAGTGGGTACTGATGTTTCAGAGGAACTACTTACCCAGCAATGCAGCATCACATTCCAGAAGACTAAAATCCTCAATTCACACTCCTGTGAAATCCTCAGAACTTCTTTTTTGAGCCTCTCAAGCTTAATGGAACTCTGGTCCCCATCAAGAAAAACCTAGCCCAGAAAGCAGCTGTAATCAGTCGGTTTATAGCAGGTTACAGGCATAATAGTAATCTTCTTCAACGAGATACAAGGAATGCTTGCTAAGCAAGTAGTGATTTCACATCATTACCTTTAATCCAAAACCAGTCTGTATATCTTAATAATTTTTGTTTAAAAGTGATGGTGGCATTGGTAACAGTTATCTCATGTTCTGTAGTGTAATCTATCATATTTTGAGGGTTGTCTTAACAACACAGTTATGCTGTTGTGTGCTGTTACATAACATACATTAATGGCAGATGCTCTTCACATGTAGACAACTCATCATTTAGTCAACAGCTGCGCCTGTGGGGTACATCATATTTTAAGAGGTAAATTTCAAATCTTATGGCCTGTAATACATCAATATTAGAGCATTTCTCTTTGAAAGTGAAAAAGGAAGTAAAAATGGTGTTGAGAAAATTAGAGAAACATCAAACTTTGTGCTTTCCACCTAGTACTGTTAGGGTGTTTAAATCAAGACAAATGAAATAGACAAGACACTATAATGAAAATACTGAATTGTAGATTCCACAAGAACAGAGAATTTGTGCATAAAGCAAATAACCATTGACTGCTAGGAAGACCATGTAGTAAAGGGTTTCTTTTATGTATGGGAGATTATGTGTGACAGGTACTATATTTACCTGAATATAATATGAGAATTTTTTCCTAATTTGTCATCTGTGAAATGGAGAGTCATCTTATAATCACACATAATTAAACATTATATATAGGTATTGTCTTGAAAATTAAATATGTGAAGTGGGGATCATCTTATATTTGTGTAACTGTGGTAGTTTTTAATTATGCAAATGTGCTTGTATGGTGGAGAAAGTCATAAGAGTGTGTAATTGAAGATTACCATACCTCACACTGATGTCATATTTAAAACAGTTTTTGGTTACAGTCAAGTAGTTATAATTGCTACTTGATAAATTATCAAATACGTGGATACGCTTCCGAGTAACAACAAATATTCATCTACAGTGCTGTGAGAACCTCAAAGATGTACGTGCATCGGGACCGTAAGGGCCCAACCCATACTTACACTCATACTGTGAGAACCTCAAATCTTGCAAGTAAAGTTTAAATTTATGTTTAATTTAATAGCAAATAAAGTTTGAGCTACGATACATTGTGATGTTGACAGGTATTCTGGGTGAAGAGTGGGTACTTCTTGTAAAGATTAAGAATATATAAAAATATATTACCCTCTTCATTTAAAGCTACTTGAAAAGGTGGTTCTGAAGCAAATAGGTAGACCAAAAAGGGTTGAACTGATTGAATGAGAAAAACTGTATAAAAAGATGAAAACAGAAATGTGTATAAAACACATTATTTTTTTTTAATTTGTATAGAAGCCTTGTTATAAGAAAATTTTGAAAATAAAGGCAGAGTTGGAACTTTGCAATAGATAACCAAGGAAATCATCTGTGATTATGTAAACTGAACTAGGTCCAGAAAGTGTCTGTTGGTAAGCTTCTGTTGTGGGACTGATGAACCTTTAGTCTCTAGAACAGGGTATTTCTTGAGTTGTAAAACAATTAATGTGTTTCATGACAGGTACTTGGTTAAAGAGAATAATTTCTTTTTTCTGTATTCCTTTTCTTCCCCTTCCTCTCCTAATTTTCCACCTGAAATTTCTTCTTCTTCTGCATGTGTACCTCCTTTGTTATATTCTTTCTCTTTTCCCCCTTCTTCTTTGTGTCCTGTTCTTTCTTCAGTGCTGTGACTCACATAACCATTAGTTGGTTCAGAGTTTGAAAGTGTTACAACAAGGTGTGTTTTCATCTCGTTCGCTAGATGGCTACTCGTTGGGGCATAGCCAGTGCCGGCAAGATAAGTCATGACTTTGTAACAGCACTGAATACTCTGCCATCTGAGGAACATCGAGTAGTAGCTGTTGCAGCCCAGCAATTAGATCGAGCTCAAACATTTGCAACTGAACACAACATTCCAAATGCATATGGCTCATATGAAGAACTTGCAAAAGATCCTGATGTTGGTAAGTACAGTTCATTGATTTACAGTGTATTTGATATTTAGGAACGTGGGCAGGTAGTTGCTGTATTTCTTAGGTAATAGTCAGTAACCTCACAAATTTTTCAGCATTTAAAAATGTACTGGGTGTGACACAGAGGTGGTATACATCGGGGCGATCAACACACTGCATTTGGACATCGGCAAATTGATGTTCAGCAATGGGAAGCATGTCCTCTGCGAGAAGCCACTCACTGTGAACCTCAAGCAAACCAAAGAGCTCATTAACTTTGCTAAAGAGAAACAACTCTTTCTGATGGAGGCTGTGTGGTCACGCTGCTTCCCGGCTTATGAGGCTCTCAAGAAGGAGCTTGAGGCTGCAACATTGGGGGAGGTGCTCCAGGTGATCGCCAGCTTTGGCGTTGTCATTGAAAACGTCGATAGGGTCAAGTACGTCTCTCAGTTATTGTCACTTTAATTTAGTATTTAACTTTGTGGTGCAGGATCTTCTTTATAAAGCTGATAGTTAACTCAGCTTGTTAAAGTAGTCCCTTTGTTCATGAAAGAACATCATTCTACTCGATCCTAAGGCAGTTGAATCTACTTCACACCTGCACAGCCTGTTCTTCTTAAGATCCACTTTAACCCTGTCACATTCCAAACTGTGTGTTCTTAACAAGCTGTTACCTAATAATTTACAGCCCTTTCAGCCTACATTTTTTGAATGGGTATGGCAATTAAAATGTTTGTAACATGAGTCTATTTGGCATTGGTGTAAAGAAGAAAATAGAAACTGCAAATTAATATATATGGTGTTGATTCTGAAAGGGCTAATGCTTCCCTCACATGTTTGTTCAGTTTTCCTCATTGTTACCCCCTTTGTTAGGCTAATTGACTTTGTGTTTAATATATTCCTCTCCCTCTTTATTTTACTACCAATTTTGGGCATGATTTGCCAAGCAGTGTCTAAAGAAAATTTTGTCTTCACCTTAGAAAAAATCAGAAAATGCAGGCAGCAGATTGCTCTGAAATGTTGGCACTTATCTGTCAAACTACAGTGTCACATCCTAAAAGACTTGTGAGGTGGAGGTTCTTATGGCAATGACTAAACATTTCCACTCTTCTGGATGTGATGCCACATGGTCTGGTGCATGAAAGTCAGTAAATTTCTGCCAGACTACACAGCGTCACATCCCAGAAGATTATAAAAGTGAAGTTTTTCCTGTGCATGCTATGAAGGCTTAGGGGGAATGGAGGTATAGCTCCACTCAATCTTAACCTCAGCATCAGATGGAGGTGACTAGTCAGCTGTACACTCCAGATGCTTTATATCTGGTACCCACTGAGTAGGAGACTGGGTTGGCCCCAAAGCCAGTTTGGATACTTTAGGGACAATTGAGAAATTTGTTACCCCTGCTGAGAATTGAACCACAATTCTTTGGTTGTCCAGCCCATAGCCTAGTCACTATACCAACTACATTATCCTGTTACCCAAATGATAGCATGGTTGAACCTGGTTATAATGACATAGGTTTAAGTGACACCTCATCTATAACGTCAGATGTTCTGTGGTCCCAGTTAATTCCTCACTGTTAATCATACCATTATACTCCTAAGTTAGAACAACACTCATTTATAACGACACACAATATTCGGTTCATGACTTTATAACTGAGTTCAACTCTAATTTTCTAAATATTTGACTTCTTTCAGGTTGAGGGAGCTTGGTGGAGGCACCATTCTGGACCTGGGTGTCTACACTCTTCAGCTTGCACAGTTTGTGTTTGGTCCATCACTACCAGAGAGTGTTGTGGCACAGGGAGAATTGAATGAAAATGGTGTTGACACAAGCACAAGTATAACTCTAAAATACAAGGGAGGGAAAACTGCAACTGTCTGTACCCATTCAAGAGTCAAGCTACCAAATGAAGCATTCATTGTCGGAACAAAGGGTACCATTAAAGTAAGTACAGCGTAACATCTTGCCCTATGTAAGACTTCATTAAATGTCATCCTGTCTACCAACCAGATTTATAATCTGTGATATAATGTTAACTCCTGACAAGTGATATACAGACTTATGTGCTAGACAACCCCTGCCAAGCAGTAGATTGAAATTCAAGTTTTCCACTGTCTACAAATTTCACAAAATTTGTACCACATTTCACTAGAATATAGTCTGCTATAGGCAGTCAGCTTCAGACATAACAAATTGCAGCTTGTTAAGAATAAAATTTGCCAACAAAGTGGCATTGCGATGTGTGATTTATTGCAGATATTGGAGCCGTTCTGGTGCCCAACAAGTATAATCACACCAGAAAAGACACAAGAATTCATCCTGCCAACTGCATCCAAGCCATTCAATTTTAACAACAGCGCAGGTCTCCGCTACGAGGCAATGGAAGTGCGGCGCTGCCTCAAACAAGGTTACTCATTTCATTAAATACGCTTCATGCAGAAGTTTATCATAGTGTTTTGTGTCATGGCCATCTGACATTATTAAAACTGGCATTGAAATTAATCCACATTTCTGTGTTAAAATCTGGTTGCCTTTTCTGCATAAAAGTGCTTATATATTAAAGAATACTGGTTGCCATTCTGTCATTGTATGTTTTAGCAGGTGTTTATGAATAGGAATATAAGAGGGCTGATATAAATGGTAGTTGGAAGTATTCTCAATCAGTGTTGTAGTGTACCTCTGGGTGTCAGCATAACTTGAAACATGTTATTCTATAAAGTTTAGTATCTTACACAATTCAAATTTTGCCTGGGTTACCAATCATCCTGACCGAGGCCAATGGTGATTTTCTTCAGTCTGTCAATGTGAATGCTAGGATAGCACTGTGAAATGGGGCATGACTCCCTCCTTTTATATCTTTATCTTGTGATTGTATATATTGGGCTGGTTTTGTTTGATGCTAAAGCTGTCCTTGTGTCTAAACCCATGCCATTACTGCATATAAAGGGAGTGGAGGTGGAGCTGCACTCATTAATTTGGGCACTCAGTTTGGGTGATTGGCCAGATCCTTCTGGAGGAGGACCTCCTACTACTTACAGAAGAAGAGTCTGATAGAATCCCACAGACAGTCTGGATGTGGTGTACAAAGCAAACAGGCTCAGGCTGTAACACTTGACTTTTTTTTTTTGGGGGGGGGGGGGGGGGGGGGGGGGAGGTTCTTAATCCAAATCTAAGCTGGGAGACAGATTATACTCACTGAGAGGTGTTTGGTGGTTTTCCTCAGACCCTGCTGACAGACACCAAAACATAGCTTTAGTTAGGTTATGGCCACTTTGACATCCATGCCAATTTATCATTCAGTAATCATCCTACAATTCAACACTATATAATATGATTTACTGACAGTGTCATTAAATAAGTCACAAACAAATTCAAATTGATGTGGTCCTGCCATCTGCTGGGCATTGGATCGTATACAGTATTTGAAAAGCCACATACCATGGGTGAAATTGAACAGACTCTGAGGAATAGACAACAAGAATGAGGAGCCACAGGACCCTCTTACATAACATGAGTGACAGGTGTCACACAAAGTCACAGCCATGTAGTTGGACCTTCTGCTTCATGTTCAGGAAGTGATGGGTTCAAATCTCAACAAAGGCATAACTTATCTTGCGTGAAGTTTACTGCAGTTTAACTCAGTTATGCCAGCAAATGTTAGGATACTTCCTTGGGAACAGGTTAATACCACATGCATCCACATTCTAATATGTCATTTGATACCTTGCTCTCCATCAACACTGCAACATACATAGTTGTAAAGTGCTGAATATTCTTTGTCAGCTGGTAAATAGTGACTTGAAAAAGCACTGTTAAATAATCCCAAAAGCAGGCAAGTCTAAAGGTAAGGTTGTTGCTCTGCACGAAGAGAAGGTATGTGGAAGAATAGAAGTGTAGTTGTATGCATTTTTAACCTGACCATGCTTAATTAAGCATGGCACCATGAAGGCATGTAGGGAAGTGGAAGTATAGCTCCATGTATTCATAACCTCAGAAATAGATGGAGGTGATGGGTCAGCTACATGCTTTGGCCACTTTATACTGTCAAAGAAAGACCCCCTATTACCCATTGAAAAGGAAGTTAGGTGGATCCCAGAGCTAATCTGGGCATTTCTGAAAAGAGAAAAATCTCTTGCCCCAACTGGGAATCATCATGATTTCTCAGTTTTCCACCCTGTAGCCTAGTCAGTATACCGAGTGCATTGTGGCTCCCATCCAGAAATAATTGTCATTATACCCATTCAGTGATGATTATAGCAATAGAAAGGGAACTGCAGGTCAGAATAAGCTGGAAAGAGGCAAAAGGACTAACCTTAGATAGAACCAAATGGAAAGGGGTCACGAAGGCCCTATGTTCCACATAGGAACAAAAGGAGAGAAGAAGAAGTGATTATATATATATATGACATCTGCACAGTGATCACTGTTTGCTTTGCTGTCTTCTAGGCAGTATCATGTTCAGTAATAATACTAGCAACATTTTTAGTGCTGTCCCTGAAGGAGGCAGCAGGTTACTCTGAAAGTTTTTATTTCCTCAACATTCTAGTATGCCCAGAAGGTAACATAGCACTCAAGATTAGGTTCTCAGAGAGCTGAATATTGCTACTGGCATTATAGTGTTGTAGGATGCGACACTGTGATTGTGTTCCTCTGTTTACAGGTCTTTTGGAGAGTCCCAAGATAAGCCATGAGGAGAGCCTGGCCCTGGCTCAACTTGAGGATGAGATTCGTTCACAGCTGGGTGTGAGATATAACCAGGACTAATGGGAAAAGGGATTCCATGCCAGTGTCAATGAAGCGTTTATGTTATTGCAAAATAGGTTTCATTCAAATTTAGTTGTACATTTCACAACATAAGGAGAACTGTAACGTAAGAGACTTTACTAGTTAAAGCCACATATTTTAAAATTGTGTGTCACTTTTTAATTATGGCTTATACATATGACACGAGTATACTTTTGTTTCACCCATCCATTAAACCAATGGCTTATGCAAGCATTGAATTGCTGGATGCATGTGTAATTCTTTTGCATGATGTAGGTACATACTGACATGTGCCATCAGGAGTTTGCTCAATAGAGACTTGCAAATAACAAGCTTTATTCAGAGAATGAATGAAGCTTAATGTGATTGCTCTTCGAGATTTACAAAAAACTGAAATAACAATAACCATGTGCAGAATTTTGAACCCTTGCATGTCATTTTCCAACATATTCTGAGTGCCTTCCCCACTCACCCCATCACATAAAATATATACCACAACTTCCCATTCATTTACTTTGGTCTGTAGATCCATGGATAATACTAGATGACGAGTGCCTCGTTTACTGTATTGGGCTGGTATGACTGAGGGGAAAAACAAAAACTTTTGAATTTTGACACATAAAACTGAGCAGGACTTAGGAATTGCAGTACCTTTTTTGTGACATGGGAGAAGTTACAATTACATAGTAATTCTAGGACAGAATTATGAAACAAAAAATAGTAAGCCAGTGGATTAAAGGTTACTACATTCACTGCCAGTTATATTACATGGTGGTCATTATTGTTACTGAAATGGCTATAGAATGTAGTGAAGTTGTACAATATTAAAAAGCAAGAGGTAAAGCCTATAATACTGTTTCTCTTCATTTTACAGTTATAATTACCTGACACTATTCCCACTAGGGTGTGGGTTGATCATTCTTCTTCTTCTGTCTATGGGCCCGTCGGCATTAGATCCGGACGCACCGCAGCCTTAGGCTTATTGTGCTAACCCTTAGTCTTTCAATTATCAAGTCTGCAGCCACAGCCGTTCCTTGATCAGGTTCATCGAAGGTGGAATACTCGAGTAAGAGTGGGGTCTGTTCACACTCCCACTACTTCTCGCCACCGCCTTCGCTTATTTTAGTGAGCTGCTTCCGCTGCGTTCCCGAGAGTCGCCTGGTCTGCAGTTTGGTCACCTGCAGCCAGTCTGTCCTCATCAAAAGAGACAGCGCAAGGCTCAGAGCGTACAGCCCCTCTATGGGCCCGTCGGCATTAGCTCCGGACGCACCACAGCCCTAGGCTTATTGTGCTAAACCCTTAGTCTTTCAATTATCAAGTCTGCAGCCACAGCCGTTTCTTGATCAGGTTCATCGAAGGTGGAATACTCGAGTAAGAGTGGGGTCTGTTCACACCCCCACTACTTCTTGCCACCGCCTTCTCTTATTTTAATGAGCTGCTTCCACCGCGCTCCCGACAGTCGCCTGGACTGCAGTTTGGTAACACCTGCAGCCAGTCTGTCCTCATCAGAAGAGACAGCGAAAGGCTCAGAGCGTACAGCCCCAATATCAAGTTTGCAGTCACAGCCGCTCCTTGATCAGGTTCATCGAAGGAGGAATACTTGAGTAAGAGTGGGGTCTTTTCACACCCCCACTACTTCTCGCCACCGCCTTCTCTTACTTTAATGAGCTGCTTCCGCTGCGCTCCCTAGAGTCGCCTGGTCTGCAGTCTGGTCATAAAGACACCTGCAGCCAGTCTGTCCTCATCAGAAGAGATAGTAAAAGGCTCACAGGTTCATCGAAGGTGGAATACTCGAATAAGAGTGGGGTCTTTTCACACCCCCACTACTTCTCGCCACCACCTTCTCTTACTTTAAAGAGCTTCTTCCGCTGCACTCCTGTGAGTCGCCTGGACTGCAGTTTAGTCATATAGACACCTGCAGCCAGTCTGTCCTCATCACAAGAAACAGCAAAAGGCTCAGAGCCTACAGCCTCCGTATCAAGTTTGCAGCCACAGCCGCTCCTTGATCAGGTTCATCGAAGGCGGAATACTCGAGTAAGAGTGGGGTCTTTTCACACCCCCACTACTTCTCGCCACCACCTTCTCTTATTTTAATGAGCTGCTTCCGCTGCGCTCCCTACAGTCACCTGGACTGCAGTTTGGTGGCACCTGCAGCCAGTCTGTCCTCATCAGAAGAGACAGCGAAAGGCTCAGGGCATACAGCCCCAATATCAAGTTTACAGTCACAGCCGCTCCTTGATCAGATTCATCGAAGGAGGAATACTCGAGTAAGAGTGGGGTCTTTTCACACCCCCACTACTTCTCGCCACTGCCTTCTCTTACTTTAACGAGCTACTTCCGCTGCGCTCCCAAGAGTCGCCTGGTCTGCAGTCTGGTCATAATGACACCTGCAGCCAGTCTGTCCTCATCAGAAGAGATAACAAAAGGCTCACAGGTTCATCGAAGGTGGAATACTCGAGTAAGAGTGGGGTCTTTTCACACCCCCACTACTTCTTGCCACCACCTTCTCTTATTTTAATGAGCTGCTTCCGCTGCGCTCCCTACAGTCACCTGGACTGCAGTTTGGTGGCACCTGCAGCCAGTCTGTCCTCATCAGAAGAGACAGCGAAAGGCTCAGGGCATACAGCCCCAATATCAAGTTTACAGTCACAGCCGCTCCTTGATCAGATTCATCGAAGGAGGAATACTCGAGTAAGAGTGGGGTCTTTTCACACCCCCACTACTTCTCGCCACTGCCTTCTCTTACTTTAACGAGCTACTTCCGCTGCGCTCCCAAGAGTCGCCTGGTCTGCAGTCTGGTCATAATGACACCTGCAGCCAGTCTGTCCTCATCAGAAGAGATAGCAAAAGGCTCACAGGTTTATCGAAGGTGGAATACTCGAGTAAGTGTGGGGTCTTTTCACACCCCCACTACTTCTCGCCACCGCCTTCTCTTACTTTAACGAGCTGCTTCCACTGCACTCCCGAGAGTCGCCTGGACTGCAGTCTAGTCGTATAGACACCTGCAGCCAGTCTGTCCTCATCAGAACAAACAGTGAAAGGCTCAAAGCCTACAGCCTCAGTATCAAGTTTGCAGCCACAGCTGCTCCTTGATCAGGTTCATCAGAACTCAGCTCAGAACTTACTTGTATCAAGTCTACAGCCTCAGCCACTCCTTGATCAAGTCCATTAATTACTGTGTCCATTTTATTCCCACAAGTAATGGGGAAGTAACAGTCACCACCCACAGAGCCCCTTATGGGTGGAAGGCATAAATACAACGGGGTGCTGCCCGGTTCCCCGAGGGGATCGTAAATGCACTGCTGTTTTTCCACCCCAGTGCCATGCAGTCCTCGGCACGATACCTCGCACCTTGACTTGGGTGAATAGGAAGGATGTTATGGAAAGGTTATTGGTTCAGACAGGTCGTTGTGGAACACACTTCGTCTGGCCCCTCAGCTGAGGCCTGCCCGGCTTGGGAGACCCTACCAGTAGCTAAGCTACCGCCGGTTTAGCCCCCAGCTTCTTTGGGGCACTCAAACCCTCTCCGCCCACACGGACAGTGCTTCGTTAAGGCGGTGTCCCCTGGGAGGGGGGTTGATCATTGAAAAATCTCCAAACATTTCAGCTGTTCATCTTTTGCCTCAGTCAGTACAAATTTTTGGTATAGTCTTCCCAATTCAACAGACACTTTCCCATGGTTAAAAGCATCCAGGGCTTGAAACTGACTGTACATGTTAATGTAGTACCAAGGTCGAGTGCATGGAACTCCATCTCCACTCTGCTATAAGTTCATGATGTGGTGTTTAATGAAACACGGACGAGTTTCTTTACCTTCACCTTTGCAATATCCTATTGTCAAATCAAAATTTATGTATAGGGCGTACATATAAGAAGCTGGATATGAGTAAATTCAAGAGGACTGCAGAACAATAATAAATGTTTTGAAACAAACTGTAATGAAAACTGTGAATCATGTTACATTTGCTTTTAATTTCAGACCTTCCTCTGTGGGGTTGTTCTGAACATCCTTTGGAATAATAATAATAATAATAATAATAATAATACATATATTAAGTATGCTTCTTTGATAGTTTTGTAATGTATAACTATATCAGTCTATTGTTATGGATAGTTCGATCAGTTATTGTGGACCTGTCACAGTATAGTTTATAATTGGGGTTCTCTAACACAGATTGTGGCTCATATTCAATGCCATACTATAAATATAAGCCACAATCGATCTTAGAGAACTGCAGTTATAAATTATACTGTGACAGGTCCATAATAACTGATCAAACTGTCCATAACAATAGACCGGACATATACTTCACAAAACCGTCACAGCATACTTAATAGATGTAGCAATTCCCAACAGTCACAACCTCCACAGCACCATCACTGAAAAGTTCCAGAAAGATACAGATTTGGAAAGAAGAGCTTGTAAGAGTATGGCAACTGAAACAGTTTTATATAATACCACTAGTACTATCCACACCGGGTATTATCCCAAACAAATTACACGAAAGTTTAAAACTGCTTACGTAATCTCTGCCCTGCTCTATATATTGTAATGCACAAAGCAGTAATACCTATTACATGCTGTATAGTTAGAAAGTTTTTGGCAGAACAATGAATAAGAAGTGCTTGGTCAGTGAGACCCGTACTCTTTTTGAGAACCAGCTTAACTGCTGTGAACTAAGGAAAGTGTATTATTATTATTATTATTATTATGACAATGATAACATAGCACTAAATATAGCAAAGAGTAAAATTTCTATTGAAAGTCCATTCAAATTGAGGTTGCAGGGACCCACCTTCTGTCCCAACCTTGTGAAGTTTCATAGACATTTGCTGAATACTTTCAAACTGCCTATAGTAATTCTTACCCGTGTGGTGGTGATGATGATAATGAGGAGGAGACTAAAAACATTGAACAACAAACAACCAGAATTTTATGAAGTGATGGCACTGTCTGTGTTGATTTATAGGTCACGCAAAAGGAAGGAGTCGGCTGAAATGAATGGAGGATGTATCCTTTGATATTTTAAGAGAAATGCAGAACAAATTGAATATCTGTAATCAGAATCAGGTAGTAGAAAAACAACAAGACTGGCATGAACACGTTTTAAGATTGGGTTAATGTTGACTATCAAAGATACTATTCTGTTTCAAAGTGACAGGATACTGAAATACAGGAACTTTCTTGAAGCAGACTTCTCAGTATAAAAAAAAGTCCTTGCTCTGTGACTACCCAAGTGCCAGTCAGAGACGAAGCCTCAACTTAAACACTAGGGCTGTGGTGACGTGCTGCATGGCCAGGACGATCACACGGTGATAGAAGAGTATGGAGCAGTCCGAATTTACGATTTTGCTGACTGGTACAGCATTTTAAGAGCTCAGTCTTGTGTAACAAATGCCTATTAACCTTCATCAGCAATCCACTGCACTATTGTGACAGTGCACATGTGGATACTCCAGGTCTATCGTACCCCTCCCAATTATAATCCTGCAACTGGCCTCATGGTAGCAAGGGCTTTAAATCCCCTGTTCCTGACAAACTAATTCCACAGAGTAGAATCCTTAAGAAGTTGACAGTCACTCAACAAATCAAGACAGTTTCTTGAACCCATTTCATTGCCATTTGGATTCAGGTCTTCTGGGATGTGACACTGTTGGGAGTTTCCTGACATTCCTTCGAAACACAAACAAGGAAACACCGAAAGTGTCACACCCCAGAAGACACTGAATCCTCAAAAACAGCACTGTGGAAACATCAGAGCACTCATTAACATCTTCACAATAACCAGCATCTGGACTCCATTCTAAGCCAGTTCAATCAACACCCTCAAATCCTGATTTTCTAAGAGTCTTTCTTTCTTTTGTGTAGTTTGTACCAAAGAATTTTGTTCAAGTTTGAAATTTTAACATTACGGCACATGCTGGTTTTGTACATTGCAGGCTGATAGCATACCTTATCCAAACCCCAAGCTGAAAAGCCACCTCTTGGTGACTCCATGACTGCTTATTCAGCATGTATATAGTTAGCCATCATATTTATATGCCATTTCCTGATACGGCAACTTGGAGGCTTGCCATGCCATGGTGATGAGACCCAATTAACATGGCTCCAAATGATTATTATGATATAGGCTTTCAGGATACAAATTTTTAATGAAGATTCAAGTTTTCTGAGATGTAATACTGTGGTGACTGGTCAATACTGTAGTTACTGGCACTTCAGAGGAGCTTGCTGCATGCATCTTCAGAGTCTAAGCAGTCCAAGAACACACTGCTTAGATGCAGATTGGATGCAGCAAGTTTCTCTGAAACGCTGGTTGTGAATAGATTTTCTATGAAGATTCAAGGCTTCTGGAGGATGATGCAATGTCATTGGTAAAGATTTACATTTCTGAGAAGCTTGCTGTGCTCCATCTGTAGTGTCTAAGCAATCCAAGAAATGACTGCTTAGATCCTCAAGATGGAGGCAGCAAGCCCCTCTGAAACAGTGGTAACTACTTACCAATCAACACACAATTATATCTCAGAAGACTTGAATCTTCATTAACACCATTGTGAGAACCTCAAATCTTGCAATTAATTTTTAGTTATGGAAAGAATTTTAAAATCCCTGAAAATGACTATGTATGTATGTCAATAATGCAGGAAGAACAGACCAGGTTCTTGAAATGCCACAGGACTACATTTGTGTGCATATATGTATAATACTTCTGACAGAATTCAACAGTTACTGTTATGTTTACATGGGCCTTCACCTAGACAGTAAAACTTAAAATGTGTGTAGATGTACATGAGGTTATGCAAATATCTTTTCAATTCCCAGACTGGTTGGACAAGACTACAGATAATGCCTTGGCTTGTTCTCCTCAGATGTATTCAAGAACCTACACCCTTATCTGGCTATTCTGCTAAGGTCTTAAAGACAGCTTGGTACACATGGTGCCCATAAGTTGGAGTCAAAACAGAAGAGAGCACCCTTTGTGTTCAAGTTCCTTTAGCAGTGAGAATGTCGTCAGTCAATACAGAAAATGGTTTACAGTAGAAAACCACCTCCTACAAGAACAACACTACATGACATAATACAGCGACTAGATCCACTTTGGATCAAGAAAAATACTAGGTGTTTGTATGCTACTAAGAAACTAACAACATATCAAACATACAAGAATTTTAACTATGCATACATTATTATGCTGTTTTTTACATCCTGTAAGTATAGCTGTGAAAATTAATGATACAATGAATATCACTATTGTATTATATTTTGTTTTAAATAAATTGGTGTGTATACTCCCTGATGATGGCTGACGGGTTGCTGCCAAGGAATTAAGAAATTGTACCTCTATGTAAACTGTATGCGAGAGTGTTGGTTTAAAAGTAATGCAGTTTAGGAAGTCAACCCTTTGTTAAAAATCAGGAATGACAGCTAAACGGTGATAATTCCTCTAGCGTAAGAGCTTTGTTCATCCTGCGCACACAAATGGCATGCCATCACTGTCATCCACTGCCAGTCTTGCCTGTTCTTGTTGGTCAGGCAATGGTAAGAACTTTATGCTTAATAAAATTGGTTGTTCAGTCAAGAAGGGAAATATATATATCACCCTTGATTCACCCATCAGAAATCATTATTTTTAAACAAATTAGTGTATCACCCTGAAATGCTAAAAGTTGGTGTTGTGATACTTCAACAATCATAACTTAAGTCTTCAACTGGAGAGAAGAAAATCTGTGTCCCTCTACACCTTATTTCAGATTTGGAAATTTCCATAATTAAACTGACAGAAGTGACTATCTGTACAAGGCAATTTAGAAACAAATGAATTTTAACAAAGTATAAATAAACCTACACAATATGCTGCACATCTGTTGATATGCTATGGAGTCTACACAAATTTGTGTGTCCCCTGGAAAGTGAAGAATACTACAGGCCAACTCATCAGCGTGGCAATGAAAAAAGTGATCAATTCCGTTTCCTCTACACACTCTGTTCCACTTGTAATCACCACTACTGACTGCATGTCCATATACTCTGGTAAGACCTCATGATCCCATCTCCATCTCATCTTATCTTTTATCACAGTGGTAATGGCACCCAACCATGAAACACAGTGTGCTTGTTAGGAACTACAATTCCGACAAGGTCTGTCAATCATCGGAAGTTGTTTGTTATACAATTAAAATTTCATCTTTTCACTTCATGTATCTTAAATCCAGTATCTGTCCAATTTTCTGAACATATATACATATTACAAATACAATAATTTTCCACATTATAATTTTGAAGCAAACAATATAAGAACTCAGTATATAGCTGGTATAGATCTGTAACCTGTCAGGTTTCAACTAACAGTAAAATACAGCACATAAAATATAAGCATAAATAAATGGACTGCTAAATACTACAGCTTTGCAACATATTGTTAATTTTTTCAGAACTATGGCATCTGACTCTCCTTCCAAAATAAATAAACAAATAAATGAACAAATTAATCAATTTTATTGTAAATGCATAACTCAATTAATAAAGAAGGCGAACTGGCAGAATCTTTTGATTCCATCATTAGTTTTGAATGGAGCAGGAAATAACACTTCAAGCAAAGTGGCTATTATGTGTTATCTGGTATAATATCCAAACAGTTTATTGATTTTGCTCATACAATGTATTTATGGGTTTCATGTAATTCTCCTATATGTCATTAACCAGTTGGTGTAAATTCAGTGTTATATGTGAGGCAGGAACCGAATTTATATTACTTAACTGAACGTCAGGCTTAAAAGGGTGAACTGTCACCAGTCACCCCTTATAACTTTCTGGTTGTGGGAAGCATATACCCCTCCTTTAAATGATACTGAAGTCTATTTCAGAATAAATATTTTAAGTACAAAAACATGCATATGCATCATTTTATGGTCATTTTATATATATCTACAAACCATCTGCAAGCATCCCTCACTTTAACCAGAATTACGAGATTAGAATATGATTCATAATGCAGCAACTATTACAATAGTTTTCTACTTCTATCATTTTATAAAAATATGTAACATAACTACAAATGTAGACCCTAATCCCAATCCTATCAATAAATGGCGTCCAGCGACATGTAATGCATGCATCTGGATTAGTTAACTTCCATCCTGCAGTATATCCTATTCAACTGGGTGAAAAACTTCTGAGGACTTAACTCACGATCTGTACGCAGATTTCAAACAGTATTTTCACCAGTTAGCTGGACATATAACTCAGTGAGGTGACACACAACATGAAGAAACCAAATATGTCTCCTTAACAATGTGATATCTCATATAGCACTCCAAATAAAGAGGAAGTTTTGTGAAAATTGTCTACTGTGATCTACTGATACAAATGCAACATCTTCACAAAAGGATAGTTAATAAGAACAGTTTGTATTATACTAGTAACCATAAATGGAACTCAATTTCTTTAAGAGGTTACATACACTTGAATAAGTTATGTTATCGACTACATAAAACTGCTCACTGTCCAAACTGTGTTACCTGAACTGTACATTACATCTATGGTCTGAAGCAGGTCTAGCCAAGTGAATGCTTCTAATGGTGGTTTAAACAATATTTGTTACTGATGTTTTGGCTATTGTGCATCATCCAATTTTCTTTTAACAATTACATTTCAGAGACAAACAGTTTCTGAAATATTTAAAAAACAACAGGCATGGCCAAAACATCAGTAAAAACCTGGAGAACTTCAACTACCAACAGAGAATGCAAAATCTTTTCTCTTCAATAAATATAACCAAAATGCTCACATTGTGGTCTTCTGGGTTGTGACACCATGTACTCCGGTACATGGGTACCAGTGTCATGGAGAGACATACTGCTGTTTCAGGGTTCAAGTTCCTCTGGAACATGAATACACACCTAACGAGATGACAGCATGGTGACTCAACACACGAGTCCAGTTATGCATCATCACTAACACACGCCAAGACCTCTGTTAAGTAATCAGCACATTTAACAGGATATTATGTACCTTGATCCATTACAAGTCCAAAGGATCAGAAGTCTGGTTAGTTGAGTGCAGACTGTTATGGAAGATATGAAAGTTACATTCCAGCCTCTTATATTCCAAGTGCACAATTTCTTCTGCAGCATTATAATATCATCCAGCATTACCAGCAGGCACAAAACACAATCTGGCTTTAGAATCAAATGATTCATGTGCCAAACTGTTGATGAAAGTTCAGCTTAATCCCCAACACACTGAAACTATAAACAGCATCATATAACTGGCTTCTGGAATATAGCCAAATCGTACATTCAAAGCTGTTTATTTTTGTGTACACTGCAGCTGCAATCATCAAAGTGAAGAATGTAAGAAAAGGAAATGACCAATATACAGATCTCACAGTTCCAGCAAGGGTGGGGGCACAGTGCAAAGAGATCAAGCATGCAAAATCCTAAAAGCCAAAGTTACACAGTAAACAGAAGACATAAAAATGACAATATATGAATATAAGTAATAATGTTACATAAGGTGTCTTATTTTTATACTCGCCTCCATCTCACGCCAATGAGTGGAGCTGTACGTATACTCCCCAGCACATTTTCATAGTGTGCAGCAGAACAACTTTACTCCTACTTTTACTGGAGGAGAGGCAGAAAACCCATTATGTGAGTGCCAGGTTCCAAACGTGTGTTGTTAAATACCTTACATAAATCTTAACAGGAATTGTGAAGGAGAAAAAAAACATAGCCTGTAGTTCAAATTCCTAACCCCCAACCTTATCTTCCATTCTCCTACATAATAAAAAAGTTTCATACTACGGTCAATGACTTAAATGCCCTTTTTATTTTTCACTACTCTGTAACAATCAAGGTGTATCCCAGAAAAATGTTACCACATTTCATTTCCATCATTCGAGGCTGTAGATGTTTTCGTGCTAATGATAGACATTTTTAATATCTCCAATAAGAAGGGCTTTATGATGTTTCTGTACTTCAAATTCTGCTTGCTACAAAGTTCTCTGCTGTTAATATGCTACGCATTTGGGCTGAAAACACAAAAATGTGGTACTATTTTTCTGAGGCACCATGAGATTTCATGAAGTCTTTATGAAACATCTGAATAAAATACAATTAGTTTTATATGCAATAAAACACAAAAGACGTTATCAAATCCTCCAAGAATGTGAACCGAGTACATATAAGCACACAAACAACAGCCTTTCATTGCCTTACACGTTACATGTTACAAGTCAAGGTTACATACAGTCCTGCAATCCCACATTGTTATCGAGATAAATTAACATTGTAATTTGTAACCTGACACAAGGCTTCTGGGAACAAACACAGAGGAACATGACCTCTAGCCCACTAGTCCCAGAAGCAGAGTTAATATATAAAATTTAACACCTTTCTGTTAACACAACTAAAACTAATTTCCTTCTCATAATATGGGTCCACAAATTTTCAAAAAATCTAGTAGCTACCTCAAAATTCTAGGTGCCATAAGGGTGATTGAAGTAAGTTCCATAGTTTCATGCCAAAGAACCACAAATATCAGGCGCCTCCATATGAACTTCAGCTGCCTTGGCGACCTAATGTCCGGGATCTGTGCAATCCTAACTTACAATACATTTCAAATGCAACAGTCAGCTTCAGGTAAGTCTCAACTTGTAACACAAGAACTACTTTAAGAGATTCCTGCATGTAGCATACAAAACCCACTGCATCAATCTGTTGTACATCTACTATTTGTCTTAAAATCTAGCATGTTGATACAGTACATAGGGATTCTTTATTACTCCTACATAATGCTATTCTGGGGTTGGGATTTGTGTGAAACTAACTGGATTTCCACTGTGTAACAACTGAGAGTAACTGTGATTTCCTGTTCTATGTTTTTGTGCACTGTGTTTTGTGAGCAATTGCATTCCTTCAGATGTAATTAGTAACAAATACATGCCTCACTATGTCTGAAGCAACACTGCTGCTCAAAAGAACCATATACGAACATAGGGAACAAGAAATTTTAATTAAGTTTTCATACATTTGTATAAACTTGGATCCCAATGTAACAGAATTCAACACTGCATGTTTGTACAATTTACATGTTTGCAGGTAACTTCTCTGAAGATGACTGCTACAGTTGAAACATGTAGTGAATGAGAGGAAAATCGTAATAGTTTTTGTTTGGACTGCTTGATCCCTGAAGATGGGACCCATAGGCTGTTGTAAAACATCAGTAACTAACTACTGACCAACGCTGCGTAACATCCCAGAAAAGCGAAGGCTTTAACTACACCATGGTGGGAACCTGAAATCTTGTGTGTTGCACTCTACATACCTGCAATTAGTAACAACGGGGTGTCACGTGCAAAAAGAAGAGTTAGAACTGTTACATTATGGTACGTTTTCCATTTACTTTTCTTGTATAACTGGTTTACCGTATTTCAGGGAAGTCCAAAACATTTCACCTCTCCCTTTGTGCATAAAGTGCATGGTGGCAGAATGGGTAATGTGATTTAAACCTTTACATCTACTGCAGGAATTACAAAATTCTCTTCAATGTTTGACAACATTCATACAATTCCCACTTAATCACATGACAGAGCAACTGGGACCAAATTATGTGTTGCTGACATTGCAGGTAGCAGAAAAACAAATGAATGCACTACATAGACCAAAAACATTAAATACACTTAACTGCTACAGAAGATTACTGCTGCATTAGCTGTGGCAAAAGCTTATATCATTTGAGCAGTACATGTCTCCATCTTCGCTACTTGTTCCAAAATTCAGATCCCCTTGCCATTTGCTTCTAACAAAAAGTCAAACACATTGTTTCATCCCAGCTCCTATATAAGACAACACTACCCATATGATGACCACTTGAAGTATAGTAAAACATGTACAAAGTATGACAGACTATTAGTAGATAGACATGAACTCCGCTTTGAGGCGGTTACTTCAGTTCAACATTCTAAGAAAAATCTGTATGTGCATAATCACACTTCACAGGTTTGCTTCAAATAACAATGTTTTTATTAGGTATAAAACTGTGGTTCTTAACATGTCCAATTACAATGGGCAACATGGTATGAGGTCATCATTTTAATAATTAAATCCAACTAAGCAAAATACGACTTAACAGTGAAGCCACAAAATTTTGTTGTTTTCACTCCTAAATTTTTCAAAAAGTGTAAGATAAACAAAGACAAAATGCAGCACAGTTGGTGAAACTGTTATGTCAATCACCATTGATTATTAAGAATTGCAGACTAAGAAAGCTACTTCATCTTATATCTTCAAAAAGTTTAAGTCCATAACTTGGCTTCTATTAGCAACTAATATAATCAGTATCTGCATAACTTTAAGATGAACTGAAAAGCATTCAAACTGAATAAAACAATGACTTTAACAAGTATGTGAATGTTACATGATTAAACACAATGTACCACTGCTGCACCCAAGAGAGAATAAAAACTGCCCTCCATTCTGTGCAGGATCATTAGAATCATGGTCCTTACAAGCAAGTTAGCGATGCTCTCATACAATATCCATGACTTACACTGGTGCCCCAACCATTGGATTCCAAGTGTATTAAAACAGCCTACACCGGTTACTTTTCTTCTTCTTCACTTGGAGAGCGGCCCTCGTTGCAGTTTCGAATACTTCCCGCACTCCTTCCTTGCTCTTTGCTGAACATTCCAAGTAAGCAAAAGCATTAATTTTCTCAGCCATTGCTCTACCTTCGGCTGGTTTCACAGGTTCCTGCTTCATTTTCCCCAGTTCCTTGATGGTATTGGGGTCATTTCGTAAATCCTTCTTGTTTCCAACCAGAATTATGGGGACGTTGGGGCAAAAATGCTTAACTTCGGGAGTCCACTTTTCGGGAATATTTTCCAAGGAATCTGGAGAGTCGATGGAGAAACACATTAGGATAACATCGGTATCTGGGTAGGAGAGTGGTCGCAATCTGTCATAATCTTCTTGACCTGCCGTATCCCACAAGGCCAATTCAACTTGCTTTCCATCCACTTCTATGTCAGCCACATAGTTTTCGAAAACAGTGGGTACGTAAACTTCTGGGAACTGATCCTTGCTGAATACAATCAAAAGACAAGTTTTACCACATGCACCATCACCCACAATTACAAGCTTCTTCCTTATTGCAGCCATGGCTAGTTTTCTTGGTAAGCGACGTGAAATGGAACGAACTTGTCTCCCAAACCTGTCAATACACTAGGCCTTCCTCAGGCTTCTATTTCGGCCGTGACATCATAGCCAACAGTAATCTCACGTAATGTCAGAGATGAAATGTTATGAGATTATTTTTTCCAAAAAAAAAACAGCAACTTGGAACGATATACGCGATTCTTGTAATGCGTAGCTGCTTCTAAGGTACATCTGCACGTAAAGGCTAAATATTTTGCAAAATAATGTAAGGCAAACACACATATAAAGTTGGCAACCCCGATGCCACATTTTCGAAAGATGAATTCATAACATGGTAGACACGTACAACCACAGATCAGAGCGCATGTAACATGGACCACACCTACCAAATTACGTCATTACAAACGACATTTCTCTGTAGCCAGGGGGGACATGATTCATCTTTAAATCCATTCTGTCCAATGGGCGGAATTTTCTAAGTGTGTGGTTGGTTGCACTGGGCGAGAGGGTGGGAAGCCAAAGAGTGGAAGAAGGAAGTCGCCATGTGAAATAATAAACGAGGAAAATATTGTTGTGTGTGGGAATTTTGATGTAGAAAACATCATAAAAAGTTTAGGCGAACATGGCCCTCACGAAAGCAAGTAAAACTTTCATGCTTCTAGGACATTGTGTCCCCTCAGTAAAACAAAATGCATCGAAAATTCGAGTCAAACGGTTGGTATTAGATGAAAAGTTGCTAATGGTAAGTTTAAGATAACTTTACGTGAGTTGAATACGTAAATAAGAAACATATTCAGGTCTTGTGGGATATGACGCTGTTTACGTTGATAAGTAGAGACCTGCGTTTTCGATTGTTTGGGTATTGTGCTGTGATAGTGGGTAGTTTGTTACCGACGTTTCGGAACAGCGTAACGGTCCCATTTCCTGAAAATGGGATTTTGTTCGGACTCATCAGTTGTAATAAAATATCAGATTCTACAGGTTAGAATTTCATACTCAAAAACACGTGGTGCAGTGGCCGTCACGTGCAACAAAGAGTGCTTACACTGGACGGTCCATAAATTTTATAATGCTAATCACAGACTAAGGATGAAGTTCACATAAAATGCAGTAACAAAAAATCTGCACTGGTGTCACTAAAAATTGTGTTCTTACATCTTGGAGAATAGTCTCTGTTGATTACTTGTTTATGGCATTTCACAATTTGATGTTACTTTAATGTAACCTGGATATCTCAGTCAAGAGGACATTTATATGGACAAGTGCCTAGTGATATGTTTAGGTCTCAAAGCACGTGCTAGGATAGTTCCTACAAATGGGCCATGATTACGTCTGCCAATCATTTTGCCACATTTTATTTGATGCTCGTGGTTCATTAGTATTATAACATTATCATCAGACATTATTTTGTCACTCATTCATTTAAATTATCATCAAATATACATCTCCTTCATGGTAAACTTAATTAAAAATTGTGTGTTTCAGTACTTTGGGGAGTTTGAATACTTTTATGCTCATGATCCAGAGAAAATCTGCAAGACAGGGGATATGGTTTTGATACAGCAACTTCCAGAGAAACTCACAAGACTGATAACACACAAGGTTCTAGAGGTTGTCTACCCATGTGGAGATATCACTGACCCTATCACGGGCAAGAAAGTGGTAGTGGGCAAATACAGGTATGTAACACCACCACTTGTAGAATGATATGTCTGTGTGGATTTTATTCAAGGCAGTGGAGTTATTATGAAACTCCAGGTGGACTGTGTTGTCTGATGAAAAGTTAATTCTAAGAACATGATGTTTTGGAGACTGACTCTGACTGTCCTGAAGTAAGAAAGGGGGATTGCCTACTCATTTTGGCCCATTAGACAAATTTAATCAGCATTATGAAGGCGTAGAAGCAATCCAAGTTTGTAAGTATGAGACCTGCCACTGGTACTGAATTGGTAGGCAAATATTCAGTAGACCACTGTGACTATGTGATTAAAAGAACTGTCATTCTTTCTCAAGAGTTAAATGTATTGGTTATGACAAATGCTAAGCAATACGGTCTTTTTGCAAAGATTATATAGTATTGATGATAATGAGTGAATGAGCATGGAACATTGGCGGTATGATGCCGGTGGGAAAACTGACATACTGAAAGAAAGACCTGTGCCAGTGCCACTTTGTTCACCACAAATCCCACTTGTACTGGCCTAGTATTGCACCTGGGCCTGTGTAGGGAAAGGCCAAGAGAGTTGCTGTTATCGAGGTACAACAGCATAGGACTCGTCATATTTTACACACCTAAACAGAAATAAAATTCATTTTTTAAGTATTTTCCTATTTATTCTAACAACCCTTAAGAGTTTGGATCAACTTCAGAAGTGATAACCGTGTATGTAGCATATACCCAGCACAGTCATAAAATAATTATAGGATCCCTGCTTTCTTATTTTCATTTTTGTAGAGTAGGTTGAGACGAAGTCTCTTGGTACTGCAGCTCCAAATAGTCCGAGTAATTACAGTTACAAACCGAATGTAATGCAATATAACCAAGCTTTTTTTTTCTTCTTTCACTAGTCTGCCATTTGCAACTGAACAGCATGACTTGGAATGTGCTGTTTTCTTACCTTCTTACACTGTGATGGTACAGTCACATTTGAATTTCATTCAGAATTGTTTCTTTCTCGTCTGAAGTGGAATGTAAGTTTAGAGTGATATGTTAACTGACCTCGTATTACTGCTCATCACTTTGCCAGCAGAGTGTGCACTTTAAATTTACTGGTCTTGGGTGTTGATGTGTTTATCCATTCCATGCTTTGACATTCATGTGCAGGTTCACAGTGGTGTACTCATGTTTAATCACCTGCAACTGTCAAAGCTGCTCCATCATATCACTAGAAATAGTGTGTGCTCATCGTAAGCTGCTTGGGCACCCACTTACACAAATTTTGTGAACACTAGGTTGCCTTGCATAACAAAATATTCACAAATTCAGATGGCCTAAGTGGTCTTAAACACTTTTTCTGCCAGTTGAATTTTCCACCCATTGGTACACTGTCATTTGCAAAATACAATATTTTCCATATTGTGCTAACATGTTATGAGGTTTGACCTGTTTCTGACCACAAAATATGACAACACAGTACTCAACAGCAGCACAATTGGAAATGAACCTGACATGTTTACACTTCAAACGTACAAGCTCCACTGAATGTAATGGCTACCAGACAATATGTCTAGACTTTGCTCATTATATACTGCATGATGTACACAGGAGCAGAACTGCTGTGATTTCCCAGGCAAAGTGCCATTACTTTTTAAATTCCCAGATATTACATAATTGTGCTAATCAAAATGACTTACCCAAATCCTCCATGCATCTTTATGGTGTTCTGCTTTATGAAGCACAAGGGCAACTTGACATTCCTCTACTTCATGAAAATTAAAAACCCATCCTTTCAGGTAACAATCCTATAATGATGCCTTTATAAATTGTTATCACTGATGTATGTTTCAGGGATGAAATTGAGGAGGCCAACAAACTATATGGAGAGTCAGAAGGACGATTCAAGTATGACAAAGCCCCAAAGAGAGGCTGGCAAGAAGACAAGAAAGATTTTACACACAGAGAAACATATATCAAATATCATGTATTTGAAAATGATGACCAACCATATGCAGTGTGATTGTACTGTAGTTACTTCAGTTAGAATAAATGTATCTTAATTACACTCTAAAGCGCTTCATTACTTCTTTCTTTCTTGATGTGGCAGTACTGCCTGTTACTTTCACAAAGTACATTTCAAAAGTCCATATGCATTTAAATAGACTTGCATTATTGTCAATATTTACATTTGATATTATACTAAGCTGGTGGTAGGATTGCTACCAGTAGGGTCTCCCAAGCTGGACAGATCAAGAGAGTAGGAACAATACGAAGAGAGATGCCTAGGAGATGGGAAATCCAATAAAAACCCCTGATGCCGGAAGCAGCGACATCAGTAGCGACTTAAAGCATACAGAAAATTATGCTCGAGATGGTTCATGATCGTGTAGCAACAGGCGTGACCAGAGTGGTCTGAACGGCTGCTGTACTGCAATGTGGAAAGCAAATGGAAAAACTACCACATTATTACTTTTCCTGGATAGTCTCTTCCAGAAACAGAGACAAATGTGAGATGCTTCCTCTGGAGACAAAACAATCCGGAGGTAAACTTCTCCCCCATTCGGATCTCCAGGGGAGAGTTTTTCTAGAGGTGACACCACACGGTAGCAGTTACAGCGAAGACTACAAACAGAAGCAGAAGGAACATCACAGCGTCAAGATAGAACTTGGGACTTAAGAACCTTGAATCAAGGAGGAAAACTGGAAAATTTGAAGATGGAGATGCAGAAGAATGCAGTGTCCGTGCTAGGTGTTAGTGAAGTGCGGTGGAAGGGTCAAGGTGAAATAAGAAGTGGTGATTATACAGTGTATTATTCCGGGGGTGACGGCTGAAAGAGGCGTAGCAATAATAGTGCATAAAAGCATAGTGAAAAGTGTTGTTAAGAAGAGTGTGTTTAGTGACAGAATCATTGCTGTTAAGTTGAAGGCAGAACCGGTAAGTATTTTGATAGTGCAAGTGTACATGCCAACATCGGAGTATGAAGATGACGACGTGGAAGAGCTGTATGATATAATTGAAGAAATTCTTGAAGAGGATGGAAAAGGTGAGACAAATGCAATTATATGGGAGATGGGAACAGTGTGGTTGGAGATAAAGCACATCACAACACTGTTGGACTTTTTGCACTGGGAAGGAGAATCAGAGAGGTCAAATGCTCACTGACTTCTGAGAAAGAAATGGGTATGTTATAACAAACACATGGTTCAAAAAACCTAAAAGAAGATTGTACACCTGGAAATCACCAGGGGATAGGAGTCAATATCAATTGGACTATGTACTAGTGAAACAGCGATTCAGGAACAGTGTGAAGGATGTTTAGACTGCCTGGAGCAGATATTGACTCTGACGACAATTTACTGGTTGCAAAGATCTGCACCAGACTGAAGAAAATCATAAGGTTCCAAAAGCGAAAACCAAGATGGGATTTGGAGAAGCTATATGCTCAACAACAGGAAGTACACGATAGTCTAGAAGAAAAACTTGGTGCAATCAATGTGAAAGTGGATGTGAAAGTGCAATGGAACAATATCAAGAAATTTGTGTTAGATACTATGAGTGATTTGGTTGGAAAAGTCGAAAGGAGAGCAAGAAAACCATGGATTACACAAGAGATGATCAGTGAAATGGATGAACGAAGGAAATGGAAGAATGTTGACAACAAAGAAGGAAGAACTACAGAAGACTGAGGAATGAATTGAAAAGATCCACGGACAACACCAAGAAGGAATAGAATTTCAAAGAACAGGACGTTATGATTTAATGTACATGAAGACAAGGAACTAGGTTGGAAAGAAAACCATGGGATTCAAAACATTGGCATCGAAGACTCTCACGGGAATATAAAAATAGATCAGAGAAGAGTACTGCAAATTTGGGAGAATTATATTACAGAGCTATACGATCGAGCTAATCGACCAGAACACCTAGAAGTCGAACCTGAAGTAGATGAAGATGAGAAACGCCCTTATATTTTGCAAACTGAAGCAGAAAAAGCTATCAAGGAGATGAGGGATATGAAGGCTACAGGGGATGATGCTGTACTTGGGGATGTACTCAAATTGTACGGAGAAGATGGTCTCAAACTAATGACACAGCTGATCAACAGCATGTATGTAACTGGAGAGTGGCCCAGAGATTCCATTGAAGTTACAATGACTGCCTTAAAGAAGAAGCCCAAAGCTACAAAATGCAGCGAGGATACTTAGAAGAAGGATTGAAAGGAAGACTGAGGATGCGCTTGGAGAAGATCAGTTTGGATTTAGAAGAGGAAAAGGAACTAAGGATGCATTTGGGATGCTGAGAATAATATCAGAACGAACCTTGGACATAGATGAGGAATTGTGTGCTTGCTTCATAGACTGGCAGAAGGCATTTGACCGTGTCAACTGGACCAAATTAATGCTGATCCTAAAGGGAACTGGGATAGACTGGCGCGAGAGAAGATTGATCAGCAAATTGTACATGGAACAGAGTGTTAAACTACGACTGGACCAAGGGGAGATGAGAAGTGTGTAGATTGGAAGAGGAGTTAGACAAGGTTGCTGTTTGTTGCCAATTCTGTTCGACTTACACAGCAACTACCTTATCAAGGAAGCTCTTGAAGGGTTTGGAGACTTCAAAATAGGAGGACAAGTAATTCGCACTGTGAAATATGCAGATGACCTTAGGGTACTGGCTAAGAAAAAAATGGTGCTACAGGGCATGATTGAGACTAATTGAAATTTGAAGACACTATGGAATGGAAATAAATGTGGAAAAAACTAAGGTAATGAGAATATCAAGGCAACCGTACGCAATAAAAATTACAATAGATCAAAAACAATTCGAGAATATGGAATATTTCAATTATTTGGGTTGCGGTGTACACGTGAAATTAAATCCAGAATTGCCATGGCAAAAGCAGCATTCAACAAGAAGAAGAATCTTTCCACCAGCAACCTAGACTTAATTTTAAGGAAGAAACTAGTAAAGTGCTACATTTGGAGCATAGCTTTGTATGGTGCTGAAACGTGGACACTTCAGAAAGTAGATCAGAAATACCTGGAAAGTTTTGAAATGTGGTGCTGGAGAATAATGGAGATCAGTTGGACCGATTATGTGATAAATGAAGACGTATTACACAGAGTCGAGGAATATCCTACATACAATAAAAAGAAGAATGGCTAACTGGATTGGTCACATCTTGCGTTGAAACTGCCTTCTAAAACACGTGATTGAAGGAAAGTTAGAAGGAAGGATAGAAATGATGGGAAGACGAGGAAGATGGCGTAAGCAGCTACTGGATGACCTTAAGGAAAATATAAGACACTGGAAATTGAAAGAGGAACGCAATAGATCGCACCCTTTAGAGACCTCGCTTTGGAAGAGGCTACGAACCTGTCGTGAGACAGACTACAGAATGAATGAAATTATACTAAATGTATTCTTAATTTCCTGTACTGGTTGTTTGGTTGCTAATGCCTCCAGATATTGTGTGTTTCTACCTCCTGTCCTCTGTCCACCTAGGCAAGGGTACAGAATCCATTCAAATGTGGGAGCACCCACAGGGCAGATTTTCACTCCCTCCAAATAAAGTGTGTGATCACAGGTAGTGATGGTTGGTGGAGATGTGCAGCTTAATGCAGGCTCTGGATTACACAGAAAGGTGGTGCAACTGACCTCATATTCATGACATGCCCGAAGTTTTATCTTTGGCAAAGGTGATGGTTTCGGTCTGCACAAAGATCTGATGGGGGATCAAACTGAGAATTCTGAATGACAGTCCAGTGTCATACCCCAAGACCACTTCTAATTTGGCCCGTAATTATTACAATGCAACCTGTCACATATTCAATTTTTCACCAACTGCAGTAGATAAAACCACCTGATTCTCACATGACAGCAACATCAAAGACACAAGCTACATCCCCAGTGACAACCACCAGGTTCAGATGAACATGCTTATGGTCTGAAAATATTTTTTTTTCTCCATTATTGTCATTCCCATTTGACACCATGAGGAGTACAGGTGGGCATGGCAATAAACCTTCACATACTCTTACACCCATGATTCTACTTCCATGGTTAATAAGCAAGTTTTTGTTGGAAACCCTTCTCTGCATCTTCAGAGCTGTGTTCTTCAGATCTTCTGTACATCTATTGACTTTTTATGTGGATGCTGTGGATTGCTACAACACAGCTGCAAACCTTCACCTTTGCAAAGGCTGTTTAATACTATTTTGCAGCTCTTCACTTAGCTGTGAAAGATTATTCAGTTAGATTGTTCCCATTGAATACTTTACTATGAACTGAACACATTTTGTCTGATTTGAGGTTTTCACAGTGTTTTTGATGAAGTCTTCAGGGACACATCACTGTGTTGGTTGCTAATTTGTTACTGGCACTGTGGAGGGACTTGCTGCTTCCATCTTAAAGAGTAACCCAAGAACAGTAAGTTATTTCAGAGAATTGGTTGCATTTTATATCATAAGAGTGGTTTGGCAAAGGTCTTGGCAAAATAGTAGGAAATGGTGGTGGTGCTGAATGGGCAGATGACTTGCTACATTCAAGGAAATAATGAAACACCTGGAGGAAGGAAAGCTAAATTATGGACACAAGATGAAGATGAAGAGATGGAAGTGGAAGGTGAACCACCAGATCCAGGCTCTCTTCTTTCCCACCCTCCTCAGTTGGCTCTCCTTCCATCCCATCTCTTCATTTCATCCAACCCACCACTGCTTTATTTGTTCCCATCTGCAAGCTGTTTTTCCTCCTTTTGTTTCATTTGCTCCTTCTTCCCACTGATGGATTCCACTTTCCTTGCCTGTAGTGGGCCCTAACCATGGTTCTTCCCATTCCACAACACTGCCTCTGCTATTAGCTAACTACAACCATTGCTGAGTCCACTCCTTCCCTATACAATGCAGTTATTTATAACTGTTAATGCAAACAAGGGATATTTTTTGAGAACTGCTGTCCAGTGTTGTAAATGGACCTGAGTGCTCACTTTAATGTTCTGAAGATTTTAAGTGTGGAGGAAATGACAGTAACCAGCAGAGAGCAAACTGCTGGGAATTACACATTGGCCATTTGTATAATATACATGAGATTTCAGGTTCACATGGCAGTGAATTTTAACTGGGATGTGGCACCTGTATTTTGGTAGACAGGTGGCAGTGTTCCTCCAAAATGTTGGGACCTGTCTGCCAAAATAAATGGCATCACGATCTAAATTAATGATTGTCAGTATGAAAATATAATTGTCATTTAGTAACTTAATTTTATATGGCACGGCTGTAATCCTGAGAAAAACCGTGCGCCAAATGTCTGTAACTGCATATTCAACATACTGACAGCTAACCTCCATCTGTAACTTACAGATGTGCCATGCCACAGTGATAAAGACATAGTGCATTGCCATACTTTGAAACACAATTTTTATTAACATATATTAGTTAAAATATACAACAATTACTATGACTGGTAACACTACTTTTGTTATAAATAAACATAACAGTCTGTGGACCCTTGTCCCAGCATTCTTCTCTATGGTAAGCAAATTCAATCTGAAATACAAAGCACATTATTACAGATATAACAGACCTGATTCCTCATAAACATACAGTGTCATTAAAGAAAGAAGGATGAGACAGGTATGACACAAAACATGCAAATAGCAAACAAGAGATATACACAATATTTCAGATACTGTGTAGTTTGGTACATATCAGTGTTCCACAGAAACCTGCCTACTGCACCACATCACAACCCAGCAGAATGTAACCTTTATACTCACCATCATAAGAACCTTGAATCTAAAGTGAGATATCAGCACTTGTGAGACTGTCACACATAAGAAAACATAAAAAAAATTTTTGAAATAAATTGGTTTCTTAATGTGTGTGTCGTCAACCTGCACTGGCCATATGTGACTCTCAACACACAGAACAATTTAAATTAGCTAGTTCACTCCATGGAGTGGAGTCCTTCCTGAGAGGCTAACAGGCCCTCAGGTAATCAAGAAATTCCATGCATTTTATGGAAACCAAATGTTCATTACCACATTCACAAGTGCCTGCCACCTGTTCCTATCCTGAGCCACATTAAACCAGTCGAACAATTTAAACAGCAGCTTAAAAACTAGACTCATTCTAGCTTAAATGAAATTTTGGTAGGGACATCAGACATGATAAATATATAATAGATGCAATAATTATAGTACTAACACCTCACTGTCTTTAACTATTCATTTAACCCCATGGAACAGAATCCTTCCTGGAAAGTTAATAGTCACTCAGCTACTCAAATTCATCTTACATGGCACTCCAATGTTCATCACTGTCTTCACAGCAGCCTGTTACTGGGCCCCATCTCAAGGCAAATACAGTCCAAACCCTCAAACAGCATTTCTATACAGTCCAAATATTATCCCACAATCCTGCCTACATTTCTTAAGCTGCCTCTTCCCTTGAAGCTTCCAAAGCAATTTTAAAATTATTTACTCCATGCATTTTGAATCAATATTCTCATTTAATATACCAGCTAAAAGCACTTAAAGTACATGATACTACAGTCATCACTTTACTCCCAACAGTTTACTTTAATTGGCTTTATGCTTGGAGTGTATTCCCTGAAGATGGCACTGTCACGCCAAAACATGTCGGAGTAAAGTGATGACTGTAATATCATGAGAATTTAGTTGGTATATTAAATGGAAATATTATTTCTTCCAAACCAAATTTTTGTAACCATCCCTCATCCTGCCCATGCATATGCTCTGCCCATCTCACAATCCTTGATTTAATGAACCTCATAACACTTGGTGAAGAATACAAATTATGAAGACCATCAAAATTTTCTAACTTAGTCCTATCCTATTTATTACAGTGACATAACGAGGCAGGAAAATCAAAGCTGTTGTCAGAATCATGAAGATTAAACTGTGCATGAAGATTAGTGGTATAAAATCAGTAAATCATATACTTACTTGTCAATAAAATTCCACATTACATCAAAAGATGGCACTGGCAAATACTGAACAACTGCAAACACAAGACCATCTTGAAAGACAAAAACTCTTTGGCACATGGCTGAAAGACATTCTGCATACTGTAACTCCCATTTTTCCTTGGTAACAAGGGGTGTTGTCAGCTTGTCTTAACATCAACTGCAAGCATTCTACTGCTGCCACCTTTTCTGAGAAGTACAGAATACTCTCTGCTACTCCTCTTTCAGAATTACCTTGTTGACTCATACATTACAACTTGGAGGCCAACTAAAATCAAGATGCAACTTCATTCACATTTGTCAGTCTTGAATGGCATAGTCTGAAATGTTAATGGCATCTAGAGTGAAAAAAATACACTGCAAATGCAATGTGCACAATATATGACGCAATACTCGATGCAGAAGACATACAATAGGGATCCTGCTATTAAACTGACCATGGCTGGTGGACCACTTGCTGCTTTCCTGATCCACAATTTTGCTTCCATTACAATAAACCACATAGGCCCTTCTTTTTCCTTTTATTCACCTGGAGGGCAGCCCTTGTGGCAGTTTCAAAAACTTCACGAACACCTTCCATGTTCTTTGCTGAACATTCCAAGAAGTTACAAGCATTTATCTTGTCTGCCATTGCTTTACCATCTGCTGTATTTACTGGACTTTGTTTCATTTTGCCCAATTCTGATACAATAGACGGATCATTTCTCAAGTCCTTTTTATTACCGACTAAAATTATGGGTACATTAGGACAATAATGTTTAACCTCTGGGGTCCACTTTTTATGAATGTTATGAAGAGAATCTGGTGAATCTATGGAGAAACACATTACAATAACATCTGTATCGGGATACGACAACGGCCGTAACCTATCGTAATCCTCTTGACCCGCAGTATCCCATAAAGCTAGTTCAACTTGATTTCCATCCACTTCTATATTAGCAACACTGCTTTCAAATATTGTAGGAATATAAACATCGGGAAACCTATCCTTGCTAAAAACTGTCAGAAGACACGTTTTACCACAAGCACCATCGCCGACAATAACCAGTTTCTTCCGGATAGCCGCCATCATATATGTAATCCGCACACTTCATGCAACTTCGTTCTCCCCTGAAATTGGACCTCAACTACCGGGTATTGATCAGTTCCAAGAACCCAAGATACCCTATCCGCAGATCCTCATCGCTGGTTTCTGTTTCAGGCTCATCAGCCAAGCTGCCAAAAATGGAATGAATAGGACACAAACACGAAAATAATGACACAACACCCAGGTTATGATAACAGGCCCAAAATGTATTATAATTTTACCACTAGCAGGGTAGCCAACACAAATCATGTATCTTTCAAAAGACCGGGTTAGGATGCAGCGGAGATACGATTAAATGGAAGCTACACAAGCCATAACATAAAGCATTATTCTTCTTATTGAAAATGATTACACGTCTTAAGCATATGGCACGTTCGTAATCAACTCGGAGACACGACGTAAACGTCTGTACCAAAGCACTCGTGTTACCTGATATAAGAAAAAGAGGGTTAGGTACTAAAAGTATATACCAACAAAAATTAGTTACGTTCGGCTGCCGCACAACGTCCGAGCAACCGCCCAAAACCTAACGCGCAGGCCGCTACATGCACAGAGCTTGCCTGCACATATCACAAATAAAGCACTACGTTGCACCTCACCTAGCATCTTAGCGCATGTGCCTACTCATACGCTGGCAGACGGTACGAATCCCATGCGCACAGGATTTATGGATTGTAAAGAGCTCCGTGCCAGTGTCCCACAAACATCGGTTCTGTACGCTAAGTGCCCGGGATTTTAGAAGTTATAAAAATACGTTATTCTGACGATGCGTAGGCACATTTTGCTTTCCCAGTGGGGAGAGATCCATAGGGGTAGGGCATCTAACAGCAAGGAAAAGAATAGGGAGATGGGTGAAGTATGAGTACAAATGAGAAGGCTAAGGATTTCTTATGAGGTAGTTCACTGTCGTAAGATTCATAAATTACAATGCTTTTCATCACATGACAGGTTAAAAATAGTCTTCTGCCCCCCCAAACCTGAATGTCATTAAGTGCCCCAGCTTTATGTTGTTGATAAATGAGATCCCTAGGAATACATACATAAAAATAGATGCTTTACCTAGGCTTCTTATGTCACCTACTGTGATTGCTACATGATATGCATTTCTGCCCAGAATGACAGTAGTGAGGTACTGCTTGGGACATGGCAACAAATATCTGGGTGTAATCATGCAACTTGTAGAGGACCTTATACAAAGGAGTAATGGTCCTGGTACCAGAAGAAAAATCCAGGAGAGGACTTTGGTGTGCATACTATTACCTAATTACTTACTGAGAACAATTACAAAATAGTTTTGAAACTGCTTTGTTGGCATCATAGTAATGCACACAGATACTACCATGGATGCGAGATACAGACATCACCACCACACTCCAATGGGTGCAAGACTACTGTGAAAGAAGCACTCTTCTTTTTTCCTGTAAAGTACTGTATAAAATTTACCCGTGTTATATATATGATGGGAAAACCAAAGTACTCGGAGAAAAACCTCATCAGCGCCACTTTGTCCACTACAAATCCCAAGTGAACCGGCCTACAATCATACCTGGGCTTCAGCGATGAGTGACCAGTAGTTTTAGCTATAGCACAGCCTGGAAGACCAGTGTGGCAGCCAAACAAACAGGTTACATATAGAAGAAAGCCCTACAAACAGGACTATCCAGGTAGTCTGCTGCCAGTCAGGAAGTCTTTTAGGAGGCAGGCAGTCAGTTCTACTATATCACTGTTCATCTAAATTTGTGCAACAGTTTTCTATACACATAATGTAAATTCAAGTAAAACAAGTGCTTCACATTTCTGCAGGTTGCTTTAGATGTCATTCCACTGATCTGGTGTGTACTGGTTACACTGTCACGATTGTTTCACTATATCTTACTGTAGTTTACCAGAACAGCACCAGTGGTAGTAAATTTAAAGAATAATCTTCAGTTTCCTTTTGTGTCTTGACACCAAAACGTCTCCTGACAGTTTATCCCATACTTCCAGTTAATGTTTGTTCATCACCTTCTCCGGTTACCTACGTGTAATCTATAAAATAACCTTGAAAGAGACTTACTCAGTGCTCACTGCTGAAACTATAAATTTTCAAATTCTCCAAACCCTGAACCACAGAATGAACATCCCTTGAAAACAATTTTGTATTGCACAATCTGTTCACCACTACCCTGGGCAAACACAATTACTGTCGGCGGTTAACTCAAAGCAGTGTTTTCATACAACCAAATTGATGGAGGCAGGATGATGAGAGTTTACTATGACAAAGGAAAGATGGCACCAAACTGCTGAGGTAAGAATGGTTGTAATGAAATAATTCATGCCTATGTTTGTGCATTTCAGTATACATGAATTAACAGTCACATATTCTTATCTTATTTAAATTACATGAGGTTCAGGAAAATTAAGTAAGGTGAGGGGAAGCCACTGAGACATCCTGGCTGCACCACTGGTCAATGTTTCTTGTAAAATCTTATCACAGTAACGTATTAAGTCTACTCATACGTTTGTCTTCATTTTATGCAGAATAGACAAGAAACATAAGCATTTATGACTCCCAGCTACTCAGCAAGGCAGATAATTTATGTAAATGAAATATCTGTCATTCATATTGTTTGTGTTCTTATGGACCTTGCTGCAGTAATCTCAGGAAATGTTACTGAATTTCCACAAGATGCCTGGTTAACATACATTTTATGAATTTAAGCTACTGGCTCTGTATTAAGGCAGCAGTTCCCAAACTTCCCAGGCCATGGAGCACCTCAATGACTGTGCCCTACACAGAACACCACTAACAATTTTTTCCCCTACAACTCACACTATGAACAATACTACCAGTCCAAAAATATGACATATTACATTATGTAACCACTCAGATGGACAGCTTTTATAAAGATACTCTAAGAAAAATACTGATAAATTCTATCCATTAACTTTAACTTTTGTGTGCATTACAGACTACAATGACTTGACTGCTGTGATGCAACAGCTGAGTCTATGGCAGCATAATTTGGGAATAGGAATGTATCTGCAGTTATGTATTTGTGAAAGTACTTCCTCAAAGTCACCAATATGTGATGTTCAAAATTTTCTAAAGAAAATATAAATGTAAAAATCTCAAGCATTAAAATTTTAAGGAATGTTATTGCCCTCCCCCCCCTTCCACCCCCCAAGACCAAAAACCTAGAGAGAGTTAATGAATGAGTATCTGTTCAAAAAAACCTATAAAATAACAGTTCCGAATGTATTGACGTTGCAGGCAACACTTTCACTGTTAACTCCCAGCGTCGTGACAGTCACGTCCACTTAACATAGCCAACTGTGAAATAACAACAGCACGTGTATCAACACAAAACACGACATTTTCTGCAGGAACTCATGAACTGGAGTTCTGTTACAAACTACAGTAGCACTCTCTCAAGACATTTCTGGAAGAGTTCAATGAATTTGGCTTATCAAGTGGAAAAACATTTTAAAAGGGTTAGCCAGAAAACTATTATTTTGTAATTCTGTATTTAAATTGACATTCCCTTTACTAGAACATTACTCTATATAAACTTTGCACTAAATGATTCATTTCTACCATCAAACCACACTTCAGGTTCTTACCTTCCTTAGTGACTTTGACACACACTTCAACACAAGTTATTTTTTACAACTACAACGGGTAGATACGATCATTCTTGTCAGAAGTATTCCATAAATAATGATTCTTCCTTACATTTTGCTGTTGTCATGTTCTTACAGCTCAGCTGTTCACTTACATACTGAGTAATGTGTCTCACACTTAAGTTGACACAGGAAAGCAGTCATTAACATGATTTTTTTTGCAAGGAAAATTTTAAGTAGCACCCACCATGTTTATAATATCCAGCTTTTCTTGAACTGTCAGCAATCTATGTTTTGTGCCAGTTTTTGATGTAGTACCCATGCTGATCATGTGGTCAATAATTAATGGCTCTACAGAAAAAAAAACTGTACACACACATGAGCAATCTGAAGTGAACATGGAAATGTATATAAATTTTGTGCATGGGATACTTCAAATTACTGAAATTGCATTTAGTCGCAACATGGTCCATTACACCCATGCTGATTCACATCGTATATTACACACAGGTCATGATGTTGCATCATGCTGTATCAGACATGTGTGGAAATAATGGCAGCGCAGTTGGAACGTGACGTCAATTGCTGCCTGACATTTCACTGGATTAAAGCTGAATTGCTATCTGTCCCTCTGATCTGTGGTGGAAATCACCTTGAGGATGAGTCTTTATGAACTGAGAGGGCTATTTCATCACTGTATGTTGGCAACAATGGGAAATCATTGAAGATTTTTATTAAAAAAAGTATTCAATGGGTGAAAAGTCTGTTGTGTTGCAAAATCTTGGTTCATAGGTGGGAAATCGTATTAAACAGGAAATGTACTAAAAGGGCATTTGTGCACGTAAATGATATGAGAAAATTCTGGTACTAAATTATTCTGACTTCTTGGGTGGTAAAAAACTTCTTAACCAGGTTTCACTGTACATGAAACCTGCTGCCTTCATTTCCCATACAACAGCTCATTCCATTACATGTAAACATAGTTTCCAGACTGCCTACATGATGATTGTGTAATATGTACAAAATTCCTGTTATACAGATACAGACCAGAATCTGCAGTCACTTGCTATTCACTTCAAACTTGCAGCTACTGTGCCTCAAAAGTGACACCTTGGAGGTCTTCTGTTGTGCTCTCAGTTCAAATAGTAAGTTCTATAGTTACCAGTAACTTACGTGATGTATCAGGAGTCTAAGCTGGTTTATGCCATGACATTCTGATACAAGATGTGAACATGCATCAGACTGAATCAAAATTCATGTCTTATCTGCAGGAAATATTTCAGACAGACCTGCAATTCCTTTCAGAAGTCACAGTTTGAAGCAGAACTTGATGCTGTTCTCTGAAATCTGCAGCTTTTGATACATCACACACCATGGGAAGCACAACATGTAACCTCACTTCCAATGGTGTTACGTGTAAGTGATGCAAGGTATAATTTACAAATGACTGGCACCTGACTCAGCAGATTCAGCTCTATCTTCATTTCACAGAATACATCAGTAACTGCAATAATGACATCCACAGCCAGCCTAACCATGTAAGTGTAGGAGTGAAGAATGCACAAATGAGAATTTACTGCACTGCAAAAAATGTGCAGCATTCAATGGCCTGAAACAACTTTGCCCCCATCATTTCAGTCAGCTGTTCTATTTGACTGAGGAGCAGAAACAACCTGTGTTTGTTATTTAGCACTGAGATCAGATTTCATATCATCTTGGTGAGCCACACACTATTGGAGACTTAGGTTTGGAACCACTCAGCCAAATGATTCATCTCTTGTACACCCTGAAATGAACATAAATTTCAGTAAACACACGATGCATTACCAGATACAGTTTTAGTGCAAAGTTCATTCAACCTTGAAAGACTTGATAAATCTCACCCTACAAATACCCTCTGTTACCAGTAACTTTGAAACTACTGAAAGCATGTGCATTATAATTTGTACACAGGGTCAGTTACTGGAAGTCATCATGATGCAAAATCTCCTCCTGAATCAGTACATAATCCCACAGGTCTTGATTCTTTGTTACAGTAAACCGCAACATTACAAATAACTTCTCTTTCTTTGTTGTGAATTGTCTGTCCTCCAGTATGACAAACTAAGTTTTAAAACTTTCGCGGCGACATGATTCAATATAGTCTTCTCGGGCGCACAGCCGCGTCAATTCGTTTGAAAACAACGTTTCGGGGACTAGCTCCGTCCCCATCCTCAGGCAAAACTGATTTAACATACAACTCGTCTGTCCCGTGTTTTTCTCCTGCCGCGGCAGGTAGAAAAACACGGGACAGACGAGTTGTATGTTAAATCAGTTTTGCCTGAGGATGGGGACGGAGCTAGTCCCCGAAACGTTGTATTCAAACGAATTGACGCGGCTGTGCGCCCGAGAAGACTATATTGAATGACAAACTAGTTCACCAGAGATTCTGCTCTCCAATATTCCTTGTACTTCAAGCTGTAAATGTTAGTTGGCATGCATGTAGGACAATATCCTTTTTAGTTAATTAAAATATACTCAGCAGTATAAAGGTTAACATGGATGGTTAGCTGCAAACTGGTACTCAAAAACAAAAATCCAATGAAGTATGTGATAGTCTGAATGTGAAACAGGTGCAAAATAGAGGTAACAATGTACGTATGGCATGACTTGTGAACCGTAAAATCAACAGTACAATTCTGATAATGTGACAATTACAGTGGACAATGAACAGAAGGTATGGTCACTGTAAATGACATGCCTAATTACAAATACAATAACAGTGAACAAATTCTTGGTGGAAGGATTGCAAAGAAAAGTGATAAACAAGACAACAAAAAGAACAGCAGTGAATTCCTGAAAATGGGACTTTCTGGACAGGACATATCGAAGCTCCCCCCAATACTGTGGTATTATTAAACAGTGGCTAATGATGCAATGAAACACTCCCAGCTGAAACATCATTTTGAATCTAAAAATAAAGAATACATTTAAAAGCCTCGGGAGTTTTGCAAAAACAAATGCAAAAAAACCTAATCCATTATAACAAGATGCATTTCATTTACAGTGGTAGAGAAACTGCCAATGCTACACAGGCTTCATACATTGTATTACTGCTGGTGGCAAAGACAGGAAAACATCATACTGTGGGAGAGAACTTGATGAAACCTACTGCTTTGGGAAAAGGCAAAGAATGCAGTTAGGACGGTTCCCCTTTCCAATGATACCATTCAACACCAAATAACATGCATGGCTGAAGATACAAGACAAATTTTTGTTCTGACAATCTCTGCCTAACAAGATAACAAGAGAAGCCATTTTGAAATCAGTGAATGATTTTACTGTATATGTTACAGTGAGAACCCGAAATCCGTTAAAACCCGATCTTACTAGGTAAAACTAGCTCCAACGAAGCCTAACGTAACGCAACCTAACCTAGCCTAACCTAATGTAACGTAACCTAATGTAACATAACCTAACCTAACCTAGTAATAACCGATAGGTTATTACTAGATTTTACTAACAGTAGACAGTCAATTCTAGAAGTAACTACTTAATAGTATTGACGACAGGGCTTTGTTGGAACTAGTTTTACCTAGTGACTTGGGGTTTTAACGGATGTCGGGTTCTAACTGTAACATATATAATAAAGTGGACTGGGTACAATGTATCAATATTTGCATTGATGGCACTTTGGCAATGACTGGCAAAAGGAAGGGTCTTCTGCACATGTCAAAGCACTTGCACCATAGACAGCAACAATGCTCTGCAGCATTCATCGTGAACAACTTGCTGTGAAGAAGATGCCAGTTGCCTTAAACTAGTTCTACATGAGGCAGTAAAAAGTGTAAATTCTGTCATAGGCCACATTTTTAATGCATGCATTTTTAAAATCCTATATGAAGAAATTGGGAATGAACACACAATTTATATTCCACAATGAAGTTTGCTGGTTGTCATGAAGCGAAGTACTTGCCCACCTCTTTTAATTGCAAGAGGTACAATTCTACCTGCAAAATAGCGAACGTCAAGTCTTTCACCCCTCAGACTCCATGCATAGTTTCTTGTGGCTTGCCCAACTAGCATACACAGCTGACATACTCAGCATCCTGAAGAGTCTAAACCTTGCCTTGCAAAGAAAAGATGACTCTGTTTTTAATATCCAGGACAAACTGAAAGCTGTACAGACAAAGAACTGTAGTACAGCTGCCTCCAGCACTAAGAATTTCACAGTTTCACAACTTCTACTGACTTCTTGCTTATGTCCACGACAGAAATTCATGGGGTGATTGCTGAAGACCTTAAGTACATCTAAGATGCTTTTGTAAGCAATTAAGATAGTGTTTCCCACAACCAGAGAAAGGATGTGAGTGGAGCAGGAATCCGTTCACAGTCACGGACCACAATGAAGATACCGATATCAAGCTTCCATCACAAGAGGTAGATAATTTTGGGAAACTTGCCTCAGACATATCACTGAAGTTGGTGTTCAGTGGGAAAAGTATGATGCATGTTTGACTCCACATATGGTTTGAATACCCTTGGCTGAAGTACCTGCTGTCATTCTCAGCAACATACGTACAGCAAGGTGATACTTTTAATACTTATGAGGCTGAAAACAAAGGAGAGGAAATGACTGAATGTGGAATCTGACACAGGATTGAAACTGTCCAGTTTGAAACCAGTCATAACCTCATCAGCAACTCATTAAAAGGAGCGCCATTCTTCCCATTATTTTCGACAACATTTTTAGTACAAGCAAAGAATAAAATCTGTTAATTTAAAGCACCTTATGTGTAAACATTTCTCTCTTATAAATTTTTATTATGTCATTTCTCATAAATTCTTTGTTATCACCGTGATCTTTTTCCACTCAAGTGGAAATGGGTGGGGTAGGTGAGCCACGGAGCCTTTTGCCCTTCCTAACTGGACCACAGTCAAAAACGTCTGAGAACCACTATCCTAGAGCACCACGTTCGAAGTGAAGCTTTCACATACTGAGATCCAGAATGCTATCTACAAGAATTCCAGATTCTGGCTGAACAAATAACAAGACATGCATGCAAAACTTTGGTGTTACTACGCACCCGTGGTGAGCCACAGCAAGTTCAGTCACCACTGCCTGACAGGAACTCTCTTTCCAGGGCAGCACCCATCATGTTCCATTCACCATCATCAATCTCATCTGGAGGATCGTCACTACCACAACTATCATCACCAAGCTCCAGGTCACTGGGTAATGCCTCTCCACGACGAAACTTTGTGCTAGGCAAGACATCGTCGTCATCCTCCTCACTGTCAGACTCAGCTGCTGCTTGCTTGCGCTTCGTTGGACTCAATTTGCCCCAGCCGTGTGGGTGTTCACCTAGAAGAATGTTACTTAACCCTTTAAAGCCAAGTGGTTACTTTAGGTACCACCACATTCAACATTAAAAAAGTGCTATGTTCAGTGCACAGAGTCCATTTATGTACGTGGGGGTATCAAAGTGTTCCTGGAATTCATCTGTAAAACTTTGTATTGTAAGTATTTGAAGTGCAGTGCTTTCCAGTCTAATTACCCTTGAAGTGCATCCCTTCTGCAGACACACTCTTGCTCTATTGGGTTTGCCATGCTTGCAAGCACTCGTGGAAACTCCTCTGGTATGGTGCGAAGGCTGGCTGTTGCAATGCATTTCAACTGCCACAAAACGTTGACTTCAAAAACCCATTTTTACTCTATGGAATGACTAAAACATCACAGGGTGCGAGGTCTGGCAAATACAGTGGCTGTGACATCAGTGCAATTGGTTTTTCCACCAAGAATTGCCTCACTGCCATAACCATGTGACTTGGGGCATTGTAGTAGTGCAGGATCCACCCACTATGCCATTTTTCTTGTCATTTTCTTAGCACTTTGTGCCATAAATGTGACAGCACCTCAACATAGTAAGCAGCATTCACAGTTGTCCCTCTATGCACAAATTCATGACAGACGATGCATGCTATCAAAAAAAAAATGCAATAGCATGTCTTGCAAGTTTGACTTTGCAGTCCGAGATTTATTTGGTTGTGGGGATGATGTGGTGTGCCATTGGAATGACTGTTGTTTGGTTTCAGGGTTGTATGCGAATAGCCACCTTTCATCTCCTGTAACAACCTTGCCTCAGAAGCTGCTATCCTGTGTTGACTTTTCAAACAATTCACTTGCAATTGCCTTCCAGCACTCCCTTTGAGTCAGAAATGACAAAACAAATTTTGAACAGACCCATCTCATCTGTACTTCTTCTGTCAGAATTGCCTGTGCTGATCCATAAGAGATACCCACTTCATTCACAACCTCCCAGGCGGTTATCTGCCAGTTGGCAAGCACCAGCTCCTTCACCTTTAAAACTGTTTTAGCGTTTGCACAAGTTGAAGGCCTCCCACTGTGAGGCTCTTCTTCCAGCAATTCTTGCCCACTTTTGAAGTGGCTGTACCTGTGCCACACAGCTGATTTTTAACAGCATTATCCCCATAAACAGTCTGTAAGGCCTGCAGCATTTCTGTGGCACTCTTTCCTAGCTTGTACAACTTGAATATCTGCTCAAACTGAAACACTGCACTGGACAGCTTGGATACACTTTCACCCAAGCAGATCAAGCACACAACTGACAGGTTCCAACATGCAGCCACTTCCCACGCATGTGCACACAAAGGCTACAGCAGCACTGCCATATCCCAACCTGCTTAAATATGAATCTGCAATTCCAGGAACTTTTTGATACTACTACGTATTTTATGTGGTTCTTAGAACAGGGATTGTTTCTAATTACAGCATTAATTTATTGGTTTTGTAACCGTGATGGAGTGTGTTTACTGCACAGTACACACTGAATCTTTAAATATAATTCAGGTTAATCCTAGCACTTAAACAGTTAACAGTTATAAGGTACACACCAGCCCTGGCACATGCTGCATGAATTTGGACTCATGTACCTTAGCAATGGTGAAGTCCAGTTGTGAAGGCAACTGACTAACAAAACAGCTGAGAGTACACAATAAAAAAACATTTAGCTCTTTGAACTGTCTGTGAGAGTACCTTGGACACCATTTCTAACTTGTTCTAACTTGGTCATGAGATCACAGCCTTCTGGGATGTAATGCCATGTAGTCTGGTACATATTTAACAACAGTTTGTAGGAACTTGTTCTCTCCATCTTCAGGATACAGAAGTTGGAACCACCCACTACCTACCACCTACTTAGCATCACATCCCAGAAAAATGTATGTTGATTATCTATGCCATAAGAACATCAAACCTCATGTCTTTGTGTGCTTTGTGTTTTATCTATAGGATTTGTGTTAGACTGCATGGTGAGGTTCACAAGTGTCATTCATAAAACTTTTCAATACAGAAGAGGGAATTTTATGCTTCCACATCTTGTGCAGGCCTTTAATGATTTCAGGTACCTATAAAACAGTATGTAAAATGTAAAAACATTACATTTTCCTGTTTTGACAATATCTGAGAAAACATACACGAGCAACAGCCAACAGTTGATCTTGCCATCTGTCACTGCTTAGACCTACCTTTATCTGTAATATTCTCAACTGGCAAAGTGTCAGCAGAACTACTACTGGACTCATCAGCTGACTCCAGATTCTGCACTTGACTTCTGTCTACTTTGTGTTGCTCAGACACCTTGTTGTCTGGCTCTCCTTCACTTTCAGACTCATTAAAGATGTCTTCCACTTCTCGATCCATGTTGGCAATATCCTCGGAGGAGAAAGACATGAGAGGATTGATGGTATCCATGAACCTTCCACTAGATGTGCGTCGTCTTGTAGCTGGCTGCAGGTGTGTAGGGATGTGCTCAGGGCTGCCACAGTGAGGGGGTGGGTGTCTGTTTGCAGACCCACCTCGCGATAAAGGGAACAGCCTGTAACATTCAAGTCACATACACTAAGTGACCAGACGATTACAGCTAAACCACATGCTAAATGAAGCAGTATGGAAGGAGGTACTGATCATTACACAAACCACAAAATAACATTTTTGCAAAGGTTCTCATAAATGTCAGTTTTCCTTACGTTCGTATCAGAATATTGCTGGGAAAACTATCACAGCGCATTCTTTAACTGCACTGCATTTTATATGGTGTGATAAAACAATTTCTGGAATGAATCTGTTTCTCCATAACAACCCTTACTTTCTAATCAATGCTATCCTCTGAAAAGTAGTCTCCTTGGAACTTTCTGCAGTGAGCTCAGTGATTGCGCCACCGTTCAAAGTATTTAGTGAAGTGTACAATTTGAAACTCAGCAAGTGCATTTTTTGCTTGAGTCGTGATGACATAATTAAATTTCCTTCCTTTTAACACCATCTTGTTCTTTTTGAAAGTGGGGGTGGGAGGGGAGTCATATGCACTAAATCTGGTACGAATAAAGCATGTGAAATGACATTATGTTTTGAGCCAGAAATTCATGAACAGAAAAGGCACACTGAACAGGTGCATCATCATGGTACAGAAACCAACTGCCACATGTCCCTCAGACACTATAACAAGTCAATGAGGTAATGTTGGTTTACATTTTGTCCTTGTGGAACAAATTCATAATGCAGAACTCTTCGAGTGTTGAAAAAAACAATAAGCATGTTCTTCACATTTGAGAGAACTTGTCCTGCCTCATTTTGAATGCAGAGCTAATAGACTGTCACTTGGTTCCTGAGTCATACCCATAAACCATCATCTCATGACCTGTGATTATCTTCAAAAGGAATTCTGGGAGACATTCAAGCCTCTCTCTAATGCCCTGGCATGTACTGACACAATTCTCCTTATGCTCCTCAGCAGGTGGGGCATGAATTTGGTGGCAATGTGACACACGTTCAGACTCATTTCAAAATGATCTCAAGTGACCCAAATTAAATTCCTAACATGTTCCCAATTTCACAGATAATGATTTTTCTATTTTTGAGAATAACTACATGTGATCCACATTTTCATGTGTTCTGCTTGTTGATGGGCATCTGGAGCATTTAGTATCTTAAACAGAAATCAGACCACTTTTAAACTTGGAAAAACCACTCAATAACTTGTGCCCTTCCCACCATCTGCACTCCAAGAACTACTTTCAATATTTTGAAAGAGTCTGTAGCATTTTTCCCAATTTAAATTGGAATTTTATGCAGATACATTGTTTCAAGTCTGACGTTTTCTAGGTATGCTGAAACTGCAAATGGAACACACACTCATACTTAAACAAACATTACACAAAATTCACATGTTCTGCAGTCTTATTCCAAGCACAAAATGACTCAGCAGAATCTACTCTATCTGCACCTTGCAGTAGAAGTCTGTGCTATCAGCAGCAGTGTCAGCTCATGGTCAGTCCAGAAATTATTTGATCACACCACATACAGAACGCGTTTGTTGAACCGCCTTTTTACTTAATTTTTGTCAAAAAAAAAAAAAAAATAATAATAATAATTAGCTACACGCCATATGGAATGAATTTCAACACATACAAATTTTATGTCATTGCACCTCTTTACAATCTGTGGGTTGATAAAAATATGAGCATGACATAGAAAGTGCTTTCCTAAATCTGGATTCCTCAAAGTCTTGTAACATTGGATTACATTCCCCATAATTCCTATGCAATTGCTAGCTCTTAAAATAAGAGTTTTTGTTCATTTTCATAAGTTACTAAAAATATATTAACTTGTTCTACTATCTGTTAATATACACTTTTTACTTGTGACTCTTTTTCCTAAACAAAAGGCAAAATTCTTGTTACAGACAACAAAAATGGTGATTTACAAATGTCCTTATTTTATTCAATTTCAAAGACTGACCTCAAGAACCACCATATCTGTTTATGGGCCAACTTACAGTTTATTGATGTTCACAGAAATACAAAAACACTCTCCCCCACCATATCTGTTTATGGGCCAAATCACACTTAAATGGAGTTCACAAGAATACACAAACACTTACCGCTCATCAACTTTCTCCCACCGTTCCGCACAGCACCACAGCCAATCGGGTGTAACAACAAAGATGTTACGTGGAGCTCGACGTGCAGCGTTCACCTTCACTGTCCCAGGCCTTACCGCAACTAAATGGGTAGTTTCAGGAGTCAAGTCCTGTGTCACCTGAGCTCCCATGGACCGAGCTAATAGATATGCCCTACTCTTCTCAAGGGGAGTGTGTGTGGGAACAAGCCCACTGAATACAAGACTGGTCCCAGCTAACAATTTACGTCGGACATATGGGATCACTGATTTCAGGTCTGGCACTTCACCATTCAACTCATCATAGAGATCATAAAATGCTTTATGTACTGTCTTCAGGATCTCTTCCAGGTACACGAGGTAATCGTCTTCATCCTCCACTTCAACCAAATCATCCTCTCCTCCCCCTTTACTTTCTCCCCCACCTGCATCAGTCACCACTTCCCTGCCATCCTTTGGCTTTGTTCTAGTCTCAAAAGGCTTCTCCTTCTGCTCTGCCTCTCCTGAACATTTTCTGTCACCAGCCTTAATGGTTGCAGGCTCCTCTTCATCAGAGAGCTCCAGATCACCCGTCAACTTACCTGAAGCCATTCTGTCTCCCTCCTGCTTCTTAACTGTGACCTCACTGTCCCTATTCCCACCATCCTTGCCCAAATCCCCCACTAAATTTGTACTTTGTTTATTAACTCTACAACTTTCCTTTGTCTGTTCGTCCCTTATCTCTGTGTCAGTTTGTGTACTGCACTTTGACAAAGTCTTCTTATTAACACAACCACTAGAACTGTCCCCTGACCCCAGTTGACAGTCTTCACTTAATTCACCCTCTTCCTGTTCACTTTCACAAATATGTGTCAGACACTTCCCACCAGATGTCTTTACAGCACCATTTTCCTTCACATCACGTTTTACTGAATTCTCTTCTTTAGAGTCTGCAAATAACAAAACTGCATAAGTATCAAGGCTTACTACGTAAAAACCATATGAAATAAACAACACACTGAGCTGTCACCTGTAACCATAGCACATACACTACCTTACACATTTAACAAAACTAGCAAACATGCAGCATTTATACGAAAATATATGCAAGCATCACAAACTGAACATCAGTGTCCTCTGTGGCAGTGAGGTAGTGGGACTGTATGTGATAACCTATCACTGCCATGGCAGCAAAAGCATTATGGTCTGCAGTGTGTGCAAGGCAAATGTTCTGCACAGACACCAGTGACTCCTGTGGTAATCTTCTGGACAAACACCAGTATCACCTGTTGCAGCATCATACATGTCCTACACAAACACCAATGTCTCCTGTGGTAGCAACATAAATGTTCTGCACAGACACCAGTGTCTCCAGTTGTAGCAACATAAATGTTCTATACAGACACCGTGACCCCCATGGCAGCAAGGCAAACCTTCTGCACAAACACCAGTGTCTTCTGTGGCAGCAACAGAAATGTTCGGCAAAAACATCAGTGTCTTCCATGGTTGCAACATAAATGTTCTGCACAAACACTGGTGTCCTTCATGGCAATAAGGCAAATGTAATGTGCAGATACAGGCATCAATGTCCTCAGCGTCAGCGAGGCAAATGTTTGGTGCAGACACCAGTGTCCTACTTGGCAGTGAGGCAACTGTTCTGTAGACACTAGTATCCACCATGGCAGTCAAAATGTTAATTTATTAAAATTACTTTGCCATGCTGTTTACACTTGTTTCAGTACTAATGCACCAGAAGGAAGGTTCCACATTCATTATTACATAGTATTGCACAAAGCATGGCAAACAATTTAGGTCTCTCGGCTTAAAATTTCCCTCAGTCTGTATTAAAATTCATTATCCCCACAGAAACTTTAAATATGGATTTCAATGCATAATTATACATGGGGCTCAACAAACCCATTTAGTTGCTAATCTGAGTTAAATATCAAGGCCAACAAGCACAAAAATTTTTTAAATTAATTCATTCATATTCTCTGCTGCTCTCGTTCTTTGTTTCTCCTTTGTCATTCAGGAAATTTTAAAATAACTGGTGTTTCATGAACTTACTGCATACTATACTGTAACGGACAGTATTTCACATCTTGTATATTGCGTGAGAGTAAGTGGCCTGGAGTTAAGCAATTAAAACAGTAAAGGTAAACACATTTCATTTGTGGAAAAATGTCTTGCAAATAGTGTTTGTATGACAGATGAAATAAGTCAACTGACTACATACATATAATACCCAGTATGGTCACTAACAAGTTTTTTTTGTTCAACTGAAAAAAATCTAACTTTACTAGTTACCAACACAATGAGAAGCATTCTAATAATATATAAGAACCAGTGTCCATTACTGCAACTAACAAAATCACAACCACTCAACATGTTACAAAGTCTGTCTCCATCAGCTACTTGCCTTGCAGCTGTAAAAACTGCAGTGCACATCTCTGAACTCCATTAATGTACTGTCACAAACATATTTCATTTTTCTACCACATTATTAAAAAGTAACAGTATCTTCCCACAGCACTGTGAATTAAGATTACAGTCTTCTGTGATGTGGTGCTATGTAGTTTGGTAATTACATACCAACATTTTGGAGAAACTTGATCTCCATCTGTAGGACAGAAGAGTCTTGGGGAACCTGCTGCCTCCATTCTCATTCTCTCACTCCCCCCGAAGAAGCAGGCAGCATGTTCACCCACAACATTTGTACCTATCTACCAAACAGGAAAGTTTGACATTCCAGCAGACTGCAATCTTGAAGTACTTGTAGCATACTTCCAAGTACTGCCCTAGCCTACATCATGAGACTGAGGAAAACCACAAAAAATATCAGCCAGGACAGAGAGTAACCCAATAAACATTAAAACCCTGTACCTTACGAATATAAATTTGCAGCATTACCACAAAAATGTGGAGCTTCATAATTTGTACCTAACACCCAACATTATTAAGGTGAACAAATCAAGGAGGATAAGATGGGTGGGGAATGTAGCACACATTGGAGAGGCAAGAATGCATACAAAATTTTGGATACAAACATTTACAGGAATGTAATTACCAGGAATATCTACACATAGACAGCAGGATAACATAAAGCTGGGTCTTACATAAACAGGGTGCAAGGATGTAGGCCAGATGCATCTGGTTCAGGACAGTGTCCACTAGTGGACTCCTTTAAGTATGGAAACCAAAACACAGAATTTTCTGTCCAGGTCAGCAACCATTAGATACTCAAGGACTATATACCATTTAGTGTGTTACAAATACACCAGTCTTTCAAATGACATCACATTCAATGAATCATGGACGTCAGATGGTTTGTAAAATTATGACAGAAGATGGAGCACTCCCCACAAGTTGCTCACAAAAGGAATGAACGACTCGGTTCTCTGTGATTCATCTTAAACTTCGTGAGACTAAAGAACTCCTGGCATAAAACAAAAGACCAAGAAGTACAACAGTCAAAAATTGCAGACAACATTTTTTCTCTTGCTTATCACTTTCAACAGTTCATTCAATGTCACAAGTCTGTGCGAACTAGCACTTAAGGTGACAGATATGTAACCAGAAGGCCGTGGGTTCATAACTCATACCCTTTATCTTTATTCACTGCTTTTATCGCACTTTTGATTTTATAATTTCTCTTACTAGTTTGTTTCCTTATGTTCCTTTATATTACGTTGATGCTAATTTGCCATAAAAATATCACACCTGCTACAAAAACTTTGAGAAAAGAGGCTTATTTTCATTTACGTTTCACTGACAATAAATGTTTATTTACACAAACATAATGTCAGTGTTTGATGGTGTGGTCCATTTCTGCCCACACAGGGTAGAACAATCGTTAGAACAGAATATGTTTATTACTATTTTGAAACCTATATTTGACACTCTTTTCTTCCCTGTTTCAATGGCTATTGTTTTACAGGTTACAATAATAGGGTGGTACTTGTTATTAAAGAATATGAAACAAAGAAAACTTTCACCATGCAGATCTGATGAAAGCAAAAGTATGACACACACAACGAGGAATGGCAAAAAATTGAAAGTATACATCATTGACATTCGGGAAGAATGTAATTTTTCAGTTGCAAAGCATAACATTCATAACACAGATTGCTTGTATGGTAACATTTTTTGTCTGACATTAACTCTACACTATAGAGCAAGTGATGGACCAGAATTCCCATGCAAATTAGTAGGACCAAGTGAAAAAACAAATCTTTGCTCAGGACATTAGAATGAACTACTTGTTAAACAACATTATTACAAGGTCACATTGAAAATAACTTTTTTTCTCCAGAAGGTCAAAAAATTATTCTTATGAAAACTACACTGCTAACATAAATAAGTTCATTACCAACAAACTACACTTGTCCTTGAATACAGAACCATTTCTACATGTTTTGGCTATTATTTATAGCCATCTTCAGGGAGCACCAATATATAGTAAAAGACATATACAGCATTAGCACATAGCTTTGTCAAATTGTAAATGGTAAATTACAATGCCATTACAATACCAACGTGTAATGTGGGCAATACATGTTAAGGTTATGCTAAAATTATGTTAAAATTATACAGGATTATTGTTAAAATCTTGTGCAATCAAACATCTTGAATAATAAATTCTCTTCAAGTCTGGTTGAGTGGTATGTCATATGTGTTGTCAAACTGTATACTACGATCACTCTGTACTAATTTATTATTCAAGATGTTTAGATGCACAAGTTTTTAAAAACAATCCTAGATTATTTTACCAAAACCTTAACATATACTGCCAACACTAGACACTGATATTGTAAGGGCATTGTATTTCACCATTTACAATTTGACAAAGCTATGTGCTAATGCTGTGTATGTCTTTTAGTATACATTGGTGTTCCCTGAAGATGGCTATAAATAATATCTGAAACATGTAGAAGGGGTTCTCTATTCATGGATAAGTGCAATTTATTGGTAATAAACTTATTTATATATATATATCAGTTGCACAGAAGAAGTACAATATTACATTTACACTGCTAACATTTTTATGACAAATTAATTTCAGAATATCATAAACAAAGAAATACAGCACTCAGCATTCCCACAATCATGTTTCTGTTAAGGATATGTGTTTACAACAAACTGGCATTCATGTCATTTAAATAAAAATAAAACCATAGCAACAATTATGCAACAAATTCAAAGAAGTAAAACAAAAAGTCAATTACCCAAGTGAATACCCTCAAACCAGCAACCTCTCACATACCAAATTCTTACCATAAACCCTACAGCACCAAAGATGTTATGTTAAAATTCCTTATTAGTAAATACTAGTAGCGATACAAATGACAAAATTTGCCTGCAATTTCTGAAAATGGAGTCATACTGCTTGGTTCTTTTGCTTTTTCAATAATTCTTTGTCCTTACATAGCTTAAAACAAATTGGACAGGACTCAAATGTGCATTCCCTTGTCAGTCATACACCCAATGCCAGCTCCATGTGAGCAAGTTACAGGCAGATCAAAAACTTCTTGGCCATTATGAAACCAAAACCACAACTATAACAAAAATAATTAACATAGCTATCTTACAACATATGATGCTAATGTCATCCAATGGATATGATACAACTGTCTCAATCCTCTAGTCATTAAACAAAAACAGCTGTTTCCTCCAACATGTTAGCACCAATCTACCAGACTATGTGGTATCACATACCAAAAGATAGTAATCTTTAACACTTTGCAAATGGGATTTATTTTTAAAAGTCATGAAGAGCATCAATAAATTGCCACACAGTGTACCTAAAGTTTAGTGCTAATAAGAGTGTATGGCTGTGACACCTAGCACTAATTTAGCAATCTCAGTGAAGAGGGAGTGGTAAAATTTAAGTGACGCACACACCTCATCAACATGAGGCGCTCTGTGTATATTTCGCATAAAGAGTAACATTAATTTATGTGAGACCCACTTATCTCATGTAACTCAAGTCCCTTTCGGACCCAATCACACAGGACCAAGAACATTTCAGTAAAGCCAACACCTTGGAACCCCAGGCAAAGGTGTGCTAGTCACCTGATATTTTGGTAAAGTCAAACCCTTCCTTGTCATCATTCTCACACTTGGCAAGACCAGGAGGAGCATTTATGTCACCAGTGTGCTGGAAGAAATGGTATGGCTTCACGTGGATCAGATTGGGGGCAAAGTTCCATACATCCTCCCTGTCATCGATGATACACACCAAGTTGTCCCCACAGGGGAAAAGGGCCCTGTCAACAATATAAAGAACTTTTTAGATTCTGGGATGACAGTACCCTGGGATGTGACACAGTTTAATATGGTAGTGTGGCAGATAGGTACTGACATTTCAGAGGAACCAGCTATTTCCATCTTCATCAAACAAAATGCTGAAACAGTAGTGGCCATAAATCTGCTAGCTTAATCTTCAGACCTTAACTGCATGCCATTTCAGATAAGGTAAACACTGTTGTTATCAGAAAACATCAAGCCAGATACACTCTTCTTTATTGCCCTAAACTGAGCTGAGCTTTCAGCTTACACTTGCAGGTCTGGTAGTTACCAGCTCCTCCTCCATCAGACGCTTAGCTACTGTACCTATCAATCATATCACTCAGCATCACATCCCAAGATTTACTCACCACCACCACCACCACGACCTCAAATCTCATTTATATTCTCTACTCTGTAACTATGCGGCTGAACATAATACAAAATTAATACACAAATGTAGTGCTGTAGTGTTTTGTGTAATTATACAAAATTATTTTTCAAAACTTTATATTGGAGTGTTACTGATAAATTTCGAATTTAAGTTATAATATAAACTAGGCTGAGTGAGCTACATGTGTTAACAACAGGAAGGTTGTATCATGTTGCATTCCCTTAGTAACAGCGACTATTTGTTTGGCTTGCATATGCTGTTGCTAAGCGGACTGGAAAGTGCTGAGCTAGTTAAGTTTAGCGAATGCGAGTAAGGCCGTTAGTACTGACACGAAGTATCTTTGTGATACATCTTTCATTTAGGATAGGTGCAAAAATCAGTGCTCAGCTGAAAATGTGATGAATGAGCTTTGTAGCTCAAATTCTCCTGCTCATACCAGGTGAGTGGTGTGTGGTGCATTCATTGCCTTGCAACATGGAATAATATGAGTTTTTTTTCCAAAATTTCAAATTAGAACAAAAAATGGGTTGAGTAGAGAAAAGATGATCCAGCCTTAGGTTGTTAGGACCCCCCCCCCCCCCCCAACTAGGTAAATACTACTGTAATAATGGTAACTTAGATTTTTTTGAGTGTGTTTGTGTAGTAGAGCAAAGTATATGAAAATATATCACACATACTTTTCTCAGAAAATTTAACCTGTATTCTGTCAGTGGTCCGCTGGTACGTAAGCCGTAGGAAGATGAAGACATATCCTAGTCTAAGTACCTCCATGAATAGACTGTTGTAGATACAGGAGAATAGGTAAAATTTGGATTGGAAATTTGATGTACTAAATCCCGTTGTGATTCTAAAATTCACGATCGCATAGCTGTTCTGGGAAAATATTAACAACTAGCGTAATGAGCCCTTTTGTGGAAACCATTTTAATATTATCTTCACAAGCATAGTAAGAGCGTTGGGACAGAAAAATCCTTTACCAGGTAACTTGGATAGATGGTAATATGAATATTTCAGTTTAATTTGACATTCCCAGAGGTGGTGGCAGCGCAACTTCAAGTACTTGTTTAAATCAGGAAGTATAGAGAATTTGGTACAGTGTACATTGTGTACATTAGTAGATTGAACCTGTTACAGGTATAAAACCCACGTATGCCCGAGGTCAGAGGTCAGTTACCAGATAAACATTAAGTTTAATGCAGTTGCATATTTTTTTGTTTGTTAAGGCACTGGTGGGATTACCCTCCATAACCCTACAAACAGATGGCCTGATGGTGGATGCCACCAGGGCCACTACAAATAGTGGCAGCGGCCGGATTACCGCCAGCCACTGGGAACTACAAACTGGTTTGCAGCAGTGGGATCACATCTAAAACCGGCAGCATATGATTTAAACCCCTGGGATATGATTTAAAACCACTGACCGCTACAATTAGGGGCCGTGGTTAGGGATTGTTTTTGTAACTGTTCAGTAAGCAGTTTGGAATAATTTTCTACATTGCTTAGTAGTCCTTTGGGATGTTAAATTTTTTTTTCTTCAGATTCTGGTTGTGTTTGTAAAAGGAAAAATAATTTTGCATAATTACACAGAACAAAACACTACACCACTACAAAAACTTCACAATACACTAGAAACTTTCTCTCTGCATTTCCAATTCTCAGTAGTCTTGAGGTTCACTTACCACAAATACAAACATCCAGCACACAAAGCTTAATAATGGTAGAGATATGTATTGCACAGACATGAATTCCTCTTGTGTATCATTACATATCATATCATATATATATATATATTATATATAAGAATACACCTTCCTGCATGTTTCCCATTTCCTACTGTGGACCTAACATAGAACACCCAAAAATATTACTCAGCCCTCTTGCTAACACATATGGTAGCCACAGCTATTAACACAACGTGCAAGTACACAGTAGAATCTCTGAACGCGATTCAAATCCTCATTCAGAGTCTTATTTTAATTACATCAGTAAACCTTAATTTCTTAATATGAGCTTTATTCCTTTAAAGTTATAACTACTGCGTATTGTTCACTGGCAAGGAAAGAAACTGTACATCCCAAACACATATTTCTATCATTTGTACATTTTTATAATATGACAATTCTACAAAATCTCAGAAAAGTTTAGTTTCAGCTTACTGCAGAGATAACTGTTAACTGACACAACAAGAATTACACATACCTCAAAATTTGTAATGCATATCCTTAAAACCAAATTTAATCAAAATGCATTACATAATTTTGAAAATAGAATACAGAGAGACAGGCAGGCAGACAGATATGACCTCTTCATTTTCTGCATTTTGTGAAAATAAACAGAACTTTCCATCACACCAATGCTTAACACAATAGCATATTAACCCCTCAAGTCAGACATTCATGTGGTGTGTTACCTCTACAACCTGGATTTAAAATAGCACTTTTGTTTCAACTTTCCTGTAGCACTGAGCCATGACCCAAAGAGAATGAATGAAATGTCACCCTGTCAACTGCTTGACTAGTCTGGCCTAAAACAGCAAACAGATGGTGCTCATATTCCCAGCTATTTAAAGCCCTGTAGAGTTCATGCATGTTATATTTTAAGGCTCCAGTGAATGCTAGTTACCGGATGCACAGCACCCATCAAGACAGCCTGATGCATCAGTGACAAAAGATTGCTACAATTCCCATGTTGTATACAGTGATGTGCAATTCAACTTCTGGTTGGCTCTAGTAGAAAGTTGTGTGATTGCAATCCATCTGTTGGTGGCTCTTGCAGGAAGTTGTGTGATGTGTAGTTCACATTTTGGTGGATTCTAACCACCTGTTTTGTATAATTTACAATGCTCATGAGGGTCTTAGAGTATTACTGCAAACGACTTTGTTGAAAACTGTGCCATGTAACAAAACATAAGCTTGTATTTTCATTTCAGTCTGTTCTGTAAACTGTTATATGTTGATAGTTACATACGTAAGGTTAGCAGTCTTGGAGTGTGGGTTGAAACATTCATCTCGAGAGAGGATGCGATGGGAGAAGAACTGTCCATCGTGATCTAGGAACATAGCTATCATGTGTGCATAGTTGCGAGCCCCAAATGTACAGATGTGAAGCTCGTAACATTTGCTCATCTCACTTAAAAACTTCTGGGTGCCAGGTCGTAGCCTAGTGTGGTACCATGGTGACCCTGAGCCATACAGCTGAAAGTGGTACACATCCTGCCAACATTAACACAAAAAAACACAAATTTTCCTACATCTCAGCAACACACTGCACATCTGTTAAGTGAAGGACAAAATGGCAAACATGTCGGCCAGATGCTGGACAATAAACAATAGCTGAACCACAAAGTATGATAGTGTATTACCTTCAAGTTAGCTGGTATGTTGTCATTTGTTGTATGAATCAATGTCTGGTCAAGGTCTACCAACAGAACAAGTTTCCTGTCTATCAGCAAACGCTCTTCATCAGCCTTCCCCAGGATCTGAGCTTGCTAACAACACAGAACACCGACTGGGGTTAATTACAATAAATGTCAATTTGGAAGGCCATGTGGGCATATATGTGTATGAGTGTGTGTGCATGCAGAGGGGTCTAGAGGTACAACTACACTGAAGGTTATATACACCTACATATTGGATTTGGAGAAGCTATATGCTCAACGACAGGTAGTACCGATAGACTAGAAGAACAGCTTGGTGCAATCAAATGTGAAAGTGGGAATGTGGAAGTGCAGTGGAACAATATCAAGAAATGTGTGTTAGATACTATGAGTGGTTTGGTTGGAAAAGTCGAGAGGAGAGCAAGAAAGCCATGGATTACACAGGAGATGATCAGTAAAATGGATGAACGAAGGAAATGGAAGAATGTCAACAATGAAGAAGGAAGGAAGAACTACAGAAGACTGAGGAACGAATTGAAAAGAGCCACGGACAACGCCAAGAAGGAATATCTGGAGAGCATATGCGACGAGATCATAGAATTTCAAAGAATAGGACGTTATGATTTAATGTACACGAAGACAAAGGAACTAGGTTGGAAAGAAAACCATGGGATTCAAAACATTGGCATCGAAGACTCTCAAGGCAATATAATAATAAATCAGAGACAAGTATTGCAAATTTGGGAGAATTATATCACAGAGCTCTACGATCGAGCTAATCGACCAGAACATCTAGACGTCGAACCTGAAGATGAAGTAGATGAAGACGAGAAAGGCCCTTATATTTTGCAAAGTGAAGTGGAAAAAGCTATCAAGGAGATGAGGGATAAGAAGGCTACAGGAGATGATGATATACCTGGGGATGTACTCAAATTGTTGGGAGAAGGTGGTCTAAGGCTAATGACACAGATGATCAACAGCATGTATGTAACTGGAGAATGGCCCAGAGATTTTATTGAAGTTACAATGATTGCCTTAAAGAAGAAGCCCAAAGCTACAAAATGCAGCGACCATCGCACAATCAGCATCATCGCTCATGCAGCAAAGATAGTAGCGAGGATACTTAGAAGAAGGATTGAGAGGAAAATTGAAGATGCACTTGGAGAAGATCAGTTTGGATTTAGAAGAGGAAAAGGAACTAGGGATGCAATTGGGATGCTGAGAATAATATCAGAACGAACCTTGGTCATAGATGAGGAATTGTGTGCTTGCTTCATAGACTGGCAGAAGGCATTTGACCGTGTCAACTGGACCAAATTAATGCAAATCCTAAAAGGAATTGGGATAGACTGGCGCGAAAGAAGATTGATCAGCAAATTGTACATGGAACAGAGTGTCAAAATACGACTGGACCAAGGGGAGACGAGAAGTGTGAAGATTGGAAGAGGAGTTAGACAAGGTTGCTGCTTGTCACCGATTCTGTTCAACTTATACAGCGAGTACCTTACCAAGGAAGCTCTTGAAGGGTTTGGAGACTTCAAAATAGGAGGACAAGTAATTCGCACTGTGAAATATGCAGATGACCTTGTGCTACAGGGCACGATTGATAGACTAATTGAAATTGGAAGACGCTATGGAATGGAAATGAATGTGGGAAAAACTAAAGTAATGAAAATCTCAAGGCAACCATCCCCAATGAAAATTATGATAGATCAAAAACAATTGGAGAATGTGGAATATTTCAATTATTTGGGTAGCATCATAACAAGTGATGCAAGGTGTACACGTGAAATTAAATCCAGAATTGCCATGGCAAAAACAGCATTCAACAAGAAGAAAAATCTTTTCACCAGCAAACTGGAATTAAATTTAAGGAAGAAACTAGTAAAGTGCTACATTTGGAGCATAGCTTTGTATGGTGCTGAAACGTGGACACTTCGGAAAGTAGATCAGAAGTATCTGGAAAGTTTTGAAATGTGGTGCTGGAGAAGAATGGAGAAGATCAGTTGGACCGATCGTGTGAGAAATGAAGAAGTATTACACAGAGTCAAGGAGGAGAGGAATATACTACATACAATAAAAAGAAGAAAGGCTAACTGGATTGGTCACATCTTGCGTAGAAACTGCCTTCTGAAACACGTGATTGAAGGAAAGTTAGAAGGAAGGATAGAAATGACGGGACGACGAGGGAGAAGACGTAAGCAGCTACTGGATGACCTTAAGGAAAAGAAAAGATACTGGAAATTGAAAGAGGAAGCACTAGATCGCACCCTGTGGAGAACTCGCTTTGGAAGAGGCTACAGACCTGTCGTAAGACAGACTACAGAATGAATGAATATAAATCATTAAAGGTAAAAAAAGATGACAGCCAGGTGATAGACTAGCAGTTGACCACGCCAGAAGAAAAACCAGAAAATAAAGAGGAGAAAGCTGCATTAAGTTAAAACAACATTCTGGAATGCAATAAAAAGACCAGAAGCAGCCGGTGCCAATTTAATATTGAGGACACTACTACTACTGCTACCACTACAATAATGACAACAATTACATAGACTTAGTACTCATGCAACAAACAAAAAAAAAAAAAAAAAGCAGAAGAAGAAACAAACACTACTTTACTAATTAAATAAACAAACCAATAAATAATTTACATTGCTCAACTTTGTTTGACCATCACAAGTCACTAGGTTGGAATACTTATTTTGTGACTACCAAACCCCCTTCCATTATTTACTGTTTTACGTTTAAAATACATATATATATGAAAATGTTTCTTGTGACTATTCAGTTATCAATTCATCACCACTATCATGGTGGCATGGTATGACATTACACTCTCATAATACTGTGAGCAAGTTATGGCCTATACACATACAAAATGCTGTATATATTAATATTTTAAAGGTTGTTCCAGAGTTTTTGAAAAAGACAACTCACTTTTTAAATTGCATTATTTTCATTTTCTGAATTTTACACTTTCCTTGATTTTAAAGTTTGAGGTGTTCCTTACAAAAGTGTAAAACAGCAAGTTCACTGGAGCTATTCTGAAATTTTCAATACAGTTTACTGAGGAGTTTTACCTGAACAGCCTTCTGCATGCTTCCTCATGAACATATTACCATGAGACAGACTGAACTTTCTCCAAGAAGAAGCAAACTGGCTACAGCACAAAGCTAAGACTCCTCAGTGCCAATGTAAAGAACTGAAAGGGCACTATTCCTACACCTCTATACATCTTCATGAGGGTAGTGCTAAAATTTACCTCCTTGCTGACTTTAAGCTCGGGAATGCTATGAACCATTGGGACAGATGCATTCTGCAGGGTCTGATCCTGCTTCCTCAGATCGGCACCACATTCAGCACACATATCCTTCATCACAGTTGGATGTGTACATTCCTCTAGCTGTAGAAGGACATCTCTGTATAAACAAAACACAATAATGATTGTTCATCTGCCATGCAAAAATTAATGAACAGTCTGTATGTCTACCAACGACCACACCATTTAATATGCTACATTTTAATGTTAATTTCTTGCTACAGACTTCCACGGGTTTGCAGCACCTTCTTGTATACAGCCTCCATGTCTTGCTTCATCACGAACTCACAAGAAACAGCTTCATCCAATGGCCTTTCTACCTGAAGAAAGGGGCAGTCAGCCATCAAAACACAACTCTTTTAAATTCAATGTTCAGTTCCCAAAGGAAATTCCAACATGATGGCAAATATATATTGTAGGTTATTTAAAATTCTACATCTGCAGTACATTATGTTTAAGATGAGAACACGAATGCACACACACATTTTATTAAAGTTTTATTTAACAACACTGTTAACAGTCCAGTGTATACAGGGTCATAAAGTGAGAAGGCACTGATTTCTACAGTGAATTGACGCAACTTCAAGGAATGGGAGCATCCAACTCTTCGGCCAGAGTGAGCACATAAAAGACAAAAGTCCTGTATTATTTAATAATGCTGTACATACTGGAGGGTTTCTGTAACAACAGACAGACTGAGACAATTATGCACCGTGAAATAAAACGAAATTACATTACTTATTACATAACGTTCCATCATCTGCATTGGTTACATAAAAATTCGAGCACAATGTCATAGCAACGATCTCATAAAGCCAGCCTTCATCCCAACAGTTTTGTTGTTTTGAAGACACCGATATCCACCATCAGCTCTATGGACCTGTCACAGCTACATCAAAGACACACTAATCATAATTTTCAGCAGGGTTGCACCAATCCCAGGCAAATGGCCATCTGGGCAAATGAATTTTGCATGGCGGTGCCTAATATTTTCAGCATAATCACTGCAGTTTCTCCCTCGTGTACAAAAATGTGTACTAGTTCACATGCACAGAGCACAAACTGCCAGATAACAGTGAGGTTCATGCGCCATTCCAGAATTGTGGATCCTCATTAAGGAAATTGCTTCATGCCACCCTTCCGACACCTAGTATTTGCAAAGGGCTCCCTCTTTCTGGAAAATTTTTGGACACCTGATTTTCAGATTCCTGTTGGGTTTTCTCAGCTTCTGTGGCATCACGTCAACAAGCAGCACCCCCAGCCCCCCACTGATGTTACTTTCTCACATGATGCAGATGCTGGGATCAGACTTTGAGTGATGGATATGAAACGTCCAAGAATACTGAGGAAAAGACATGAGGGGGAGAGAATTGAAAATTAAATTTTAAAGAGAAAACTTAAATCCAAACTAGAAAAACAGGTTAGAAGAGAAAAAATTGCAAAATTTTGGACATGAAAAAAGAATGGACAAAATATGGATAAAGAGAAGGGCACCATCTTGCATGGGGATTTTTAAATGCCATCAGTACCCTCGCAGACCTTGTAAACTCAGTCATATATGCATGAACATATTTTTTTTACATCAATTCAAATAACAATAACAGTTTTTAACCTTTATCCTACTGGGGTCAGTATTTACATTTTAGCACATGGTTTCTAAAAAATGTATTCTCTGAAGTGAAAAAGTTATAATTGTTCTATCTCTGGTATCTGCCAAAATATGGAGTTCAGCAAAGTGCCACACCACAATTTGAACATAGAATACTGGTTTCTTTCCTTCATTTATGTGCTGAGCAAGCTTTACATTTCCTCATGCCCACTTTTTTTTTTAACTGGGTGGAACATGAATCAGTTTATGAATTTCGAGTCCAACCTGTAGACAGCTGGATCTATCACCAGCAGTCATTTGTGTGGCATTGGTGTTGGTGATGATGATGTTGAGGCTACTGACTCATGTGTGCCATCATTCTTGTCTTGTATCTGTGCTAGATCTGTCACTTTCTGAATGCAGTCAACTACGAAGTCCTTAAAAGCACAGCCCTTGCGCTTTTGATTTTACACTGTGGTGTATTTTTTTGAAAAATATGAAACTGTTTAGAGCGTCCAACTGTAGCAAAAATGTCACAAAACCCTCAGTCCATATCAAAGTTTTTCTGCAGGGATGGTAATAGTGCAATTTTTGGTCTTTCATATCTACACCTTGCATACATTTCTTATAGTCATCAGTTATTTCTGCCTTCATATTTTCATCCTTTCAGTTTTTTATTTTCTCCACAATGTTTGCTGTTTGCAGGGCTGAAATAAGTTCCACGTCCCACATATCTCACCATACTTGCACCAGAACTTAGTCTTTCCATAAGTGGACTCTCCTTTTTCTTGAGACACTGTATTTTTTCCTTAATTTCCTTCAATTTAAGTCACAACGAAGCACTTACTAAATATCACAACACTGCGCCTTATTTCTGGCAATCACATCTGTCAACTGAATCTATGTGGCTTAGGGTCACAAACAGTCTTTCATTCATATACAGATAAGAATTTGCCGCCTGCATTGATCCAGTGAGTTGCAGGACCAATCAAAGTGCAGTGAAACATAACTACAGTCCTGGAAAGAGCTAAAACTAAGAACCCACTATATCATTTATTCTAATAATCCATATCATGCAGCTGACTGGCAAGAGATTCATGTTCAAGCTTAGACACTTGTTGATGTGTATTAAATTATTATTATTATTATTTATTTTTACTGCAATTGGGTTTTCACCCGGTGGCAGTAGTCCTTACACTAGTACACACAATACAAATGGACATATAATATACATAAAAATAACAATACAAAACAAACTATACACAATTACAAAACAAAATACATACAGTAAATACAAGTACACACATTAGAACACCGTACACACATTACAAAAACATCCACACCTTACAAAATCATCCACTCCTTACAAAAGCATCCACACCTTACAAAAACATCCACACCTTACAAAAACACCCATACACATACAAAACAAAATACATACAGTAAATACAAGTACACATATTAAACACCGTACACACCTTACAAAAACACCCATACACATACAAAGCAAAATACATACAGTAAATACAAGTACACATATTAGAACACCGTACACACAATACAAAAACATCCACACCTTACAAAGCATCCACACCTTACAAAAACACCCATACACATACAAAACAAAATACATACAGTAAATACAAGTACACATATTAGAACACCGTACACACATCACAAAAACACCTATACACATACAAAACAAAATACATACAGTAAATACAAGTACACATATTAGAACACCGTACACACCTTACAAAAACACCCATACACATACAAAACAAAATACATAGAGTAAATACAAGTACACATATTAGAACACCGTACACACATTACAAAAACATCCACACCTTACAAAGCATCCACACCTTACAAAAGCATTCACACCTTACAAAAACATCCACACCTTACAAAAACACCCATACACAATACAAAAAAAAAAAAAAACATACACACGCACATTACAAAAAACACCCACACATTAATTAATTTCAGTGCGTTAGAATATCCTCAGTATAAAGTCAGACCAAAGCACATGATAATTATATCCCCCAAGAACTTAATTCACTTCACTTCGAAACCAAAGCACTTCACTTCACATCCCTTATTTTTATTTAATCCCCAATTAAAAATCCTTAGCTTGTAATGACTTTCTTGGCCCTTTTTCTAAAAGTGCTTAATTTACAGGGGAAAGTCGCTAGTACGCTTGGAGGTAATTGGTTCCAGCTTTTTATGGTCCTATTTACAAAGGAATATTTACCTACATCTGTTCTTTGTTTCCTAATCCTAATTTTCCGACTATGATCATCCCTACCCAGGTAGCATGGTTTTAGCAGTCTATCCCCTATTGTTTTCCAAGCCCGTCCCCCGGTGTATGCTTTGAAAAGGGCGCATATTCGGGCTATCGTTCTACGCTGTGTCAATGCTTCCCAACACGATTCATTTGTATTATTTGCAAATTTTGCCGCTCTCTTTTGCACGCGATTCAAAGCGCTTACCTGACCTTCTCTGTATGGGTCCCAACACACCGCTCCATACTCAAGTATCGGTCTCACTAGTGCCGTATAAGCTAAACGTTTCGTATTATTATTTGCCCTTTTGAGTATACGCATTACGAAATGAAGAGCCTTCCATGATTTTCTTAGTGTATAATTTACATGATCTGCCCAGCTTAGGTCACTGCGTATAATTATTCCTAAATACTTAAAGCTATTTGCCTCTGGAATTAGTTGATCCGCAATACAATACCTCAGTTTACCTTTCACCCTAGCTCTATTGAAGCTTACTGCTTTACTCTTACCTGGATTTATCCTCATTTCATTTTCAACCGCCCATTCCCCTAATCTATTTAAGTCTGTCTGCAAATTTTCAATGTCATTACTATCGATTATCCTCCTGTATATTATACAATCATCAGCGAAAAGCCGTATATTTGACTCAATGTTTTTCCAAATACCATTAACATAAGCGAGGAACAGCAACGGACCTAATACGCTCCCTTGCGGCACTCCCGACGTTACTCTGACTTCATCAGATAGTTGTCCGTCTACTCTAACTCTTTGCGAACGTCCTAACAGAAATTCCTTTATCCATACCACTACCCTCAAGTCCACTCCGGTTTCCGCAATTTTTGTAAGCAGCCTATTGTGTGGGACTAAATCAAAAGCCTTTGAAAAATCTATTATAATCGCGTCAGTCCTGACTCCCTCGTCCAGTGAATCAGCAATATCTTGACAAACTGTGACTACTTGACTTTCGCAAGAGTACCCTGGTCTAAATCCATGCTGACCCCCATATAACCACTCACTCATTTCCCAGACTTGCCTTAGATACCCTGCTATAACGTGCTCCATTTGTTTGCAAACTACTGACGTTAAACTGACCGGTCTATAGTTTCCCACTACCGATCGATCTCCCCCTTTATAAATAGGAACCACTATAGCTTTTTTTCAGTCCCCTGGGATAGAATTGTTGTTCATTGTTATATCCAGTAATCTCGCGAGGTATGGAATCATAATAGGAAGTTCAGCCATCACAAGGCAGGACATAGCAGAGCGAGCCCAGGCAGCAAAGTGTTAAATCATGCCAATTCCAGAGGATGGGTGGAATCACCTTAACGTTAAATCATGCTAGTGCCATGGAAGAGTTAAATGTAAAGGAAAGAGACCTGTGGGCTAACCTGGAACAAGAGGGCCCAGCCAGGTAGTGGAAGGAATCAAGACACAAAGAAAACAGCTGCAAAAAATTGACAAGGGAAGTCTGTGGGAACATAGAAAAGACTGCAGACTTTTCACTCAACAACCTATAAAAAATGTAAATAATGCAAGAAAGGAAGGAAGGAATAAGGAGAGAAAGAAAGAAAGAATCCATTGGGATTGGATGAGAAACAGTTATTGACTGAATCAGAGCTGTGAGGTATACAAAAACATTCTCTGCACTTCACCATATGACACATACATTTGTTTACTAATAAACATACTGTCAGAGACAATATATATTTCATTTGCACTGAATTAACTGCATACCACTCATTACTGCAAAGCCCTTTGGCTACACAAGTATGTGACACACATAAACATTCAGATTTGTGAATTTCTCTAGTGTTAAGATTTGGTAAAATAACACAGCAGTTTCTTTCAAAGCCAAAATGGAAGATTACTATGTCCATGTTTTAATTATTGCTACTCATCATAATGAAGCTAAGACTCTTCTTTGCACCCTTCAAAAATAAGTATGAGAAACTTAATTTGTAGTCCAAATTCTGACACTGTATTCTCATCTTTGGACTTTCTAGGGTTTGACATTCATTGGTGGCCTGGACAAAGAGCAACAGTGACAGAGCAACTTACACAAGTCGCTTTGTGAATTATCAGTCCTCACAGCCCCTTACATGGGTTTAAGAGATTGCCATTGGATGATAAGTGTGCTGTACATGTAAAAAACACATTCATCCAAGAAGATGCAACTCCCTTCCGGCTGAAAATGAAGCATGCCGTCATAATGTGGGAAAATATAACAGAAGTTTTCTCTTTGTCCTAACTTTGAATGTGTGTACATACAAAATTTAAAATCTTATCATCTTGAATTACCTTAAAGTATCATACAGCAGCAGAACAAAAAGACTTCTTGTTTACATAGCTGCCAATAACAGCCACATAGGCTTATACTCTATGAATGTAGGATACAATTTGCAGTATGGTAAATCCACAAATTTCAAACTCCAGCACTACCCATTCTTGTCTCTTTATAGTCTGAATATATGTCACATGCAAAAAATTTGTAATTTCACTGTCTTCAGACTTTCTTCTTTTTTTAAATTATCATAACTGTGTGTAGTCTGGTTGCAAGTATGTAGCCAACCACAAAGCAATTACAAAATTTCCCGTGAAGACAACTGTCATTACTACATTTACAGATTGTTTCCTAAGTTCCTGCTGTTTCATATAATTTAAAAAATCTGATAAACTTCTGACATTTTTTAAAGTTTCTTATTTGAAAAATTTCTTTGGCTTGATAATGTACAGTCAAACTTGCGTATAACGTCATATAAGGGACTGAATATTTTGTGTTGTTATAACTGAGAAGTATACTGTTATGGTTAACAGTGAGGAATTAATTGGTACCCCAGAATATCTGACACTACAGACGAGGTGTCGCATAAACTGATGTTGTTACAACTGGGTTCAACTGTACTTACACAACTTAATTTAACATAATATAATATTAAAATACCTTCTCAGCACTTCCAAAGAAACAAATCAAGGAGCCAGTAATCAAGGTTTTCACATTATGTAAATAGAGTTGACATAACTACTCCTTACTATAAAAACAATACTTATTTTTATAAATGCTCCATGTTTCAACACCAATGGGTCATCAGACAAGAAAATATAAAAAGGATGGTATTTAAAACATATGTATCCTATCTTGCATATGTATTTGTATTCTATTATTCCACTACAATGAAGTTATTAAAGAGTGGTGTTTTATGAATGCTGGGTCCCAGCACAGTTTTCTACTTCCTCTTCTTTACTGATGTACTAGACCTGGGTCTATTCCAGATTATGGGGACCCATGTATTGCCAACCATGTATTACCAACTACCCAACAGACCATGGAAGTCATGTAATCTGTGGTTGCAAGTTACCAGCTCTCACTGCTGATGATGCGCAAGGCATAGGTTAGAAGTTTCACCCGTCGGCACATACGGCACGTCTGCAATCTCATCCTGGTACCTCCTTATGACTGATATTATGTCCTCCGTCATATCTGCACCTGGCGTTGTGGATCTCATCACCCTTATCCACAAGGTACACAGCGCAGTAGTCACCACGAGTTCTTCGCCATTACACACGACTGATACCCGTAACCTAAACCTCGCATGCCACGAGCAGAGAGTGTCGTCAACTATGAACCACGTATTCCCTATTATACACACACATCACTGAAACCTCTAACCTAAGGCTCACATTATTACACAAACATTCCCTATTATACATACACATCACTGAAACCTCTAACCTAAGGCTTGCACTATTACACATTACTTATTACACACACACAGCTGAAACATCTAAGCCTCTCACAGATCCCCTATTACAAAACACACAAGTAAAACCCACACCTCATATCCCACGAGTGCAGATAGCGCTGTCAAGTTGCACAGTTGAGCTGTGTGCTGAGTAGTACACAGGTTGGCAATTGATGGGTCCCCTTATTATGGAGTACAGCCCTAGGCTTTATTAAGCCATTATTTTTATTAACATTCTGAAGATCGTTCTAACTGAAATATATAAATATAATTGGAATTTCAGTTTATTGGACCTTGAAGACAGTTTTCATGGGCAGCAAGAATGGCAATTTACGATATTGGTTGAAATACTAAAAACCCAAAGGAACCGACATTTCCCAAAATGCCTATGGTAAACTGAATTTGTAAAAGTAAATCTGTTATTGACATGACACCAATCGTCCGACTGGAAATGGAATGTGAACGCCTTCCCTCTCACACTCGAATTTACATACTTGCGCATGGTGGTAATGTCAAGACGTCAAAATAACCGCCTTCAACTTCCTGTAGGAACACTAACATTAACTAATACGCATCTTATTACTAGGAACCGTTGCCTTTACATTTTCCGTTTACATAAGAACGAATATCACGATTGTGGCAAATCATAATTATTATGCTGCGTACACATACATAAACTTGTATCCTTGAATGACGTATGCGCATGTGATGAACGCATGTCTGCTACGTACCCTGGATGCACAATTTCACCTTCCTTGGCCAACAGCTTGCGTACAGTTCCGACTTGATTTGCCTTTAATTTCTTCTGTTCCTCTTTACCATTGTTAGGATTTATATCGTACAGCAATATTACACGTCCGACAGACACAATAGTTCCTTCCTTTACTTTCCATTTTAAAATCTTTGCTGATTTTCCTGTAGGAAGAACAATTTCTACAATTGCAGCGCCCATATTGACCGGAAGTCGACACATGGATACCAACATTTTCGTATTCCATAAATACTAAAATTTCCCTTAATTAAGACAATAAATTGTAAAAAGAAAAGAGTTAAGACACACTAATACCCTGTAGGCTCGTAGCAATATTTCGGTATAAGTGAATTAAAGTACAGAAGCACAGACCTTACTAAGACTAATAGTAGGACTTCTTCAGTTATCGCACAGACAACTTCCCTTATAATAGAGAATTACTTTCTGTTGGTCACGGAAAGAATTCCATACCCACTACGTACATGGTTAGTGATTGGTTTTCCAATGAGCAATCGTACAAGCGTCCAATGACGGATCTTGTTTTGTTTTCAGGGAGAAAAGTTGTGTATTTTGGATGTGACATAGTTGTGATCGGTTATGAGTAACGTGTTGACGAATGATCTGTAAGTTTTGTATTAAATTTAACGATATTATTCCTATACGCAGTTTCTTGTTTTTTATATGTTTGGTCTGTTTAACGTTCGGCTTCATTCCCACTGCCGGAGTTAAATATTCTTGGCATGTGTTGGTTAGTGGATACCAATGTAAAACCTCAAATCGTGTAAATAATGGTGGAAGTTCCAGAAATGAGCTAAGTCGAGCTCTCTTCAGTTCTGTTATTGTTTATTTATTAACCCTCACGTCTCCAGTGCTCATAATTGCAGTACTTTAGTTTACAGTGCCGTGTTTCTCCAGTCGTCTACACTGTGTATGTCGGGAGGTAATATATGGAATATAAATTCTACTGTACTGTACGTACTGTATAGCTGCCTAGCTAGCAAAGCAAAAATATTCAAGGTCAAGGGGTGTTCCTGTCTAGTGTTAGGCAAGTAATTGTGTGACACATTGCTTTTGCAACGTTTTCCTCATTCTTTTCATGTCCAGTGTTATTGAGTTTTTCCTGCGACATACACATATTCATATTCATTGCTGTATTTGTTCCTACTTTGCTATTATAATATCGTCTGGTTCACTTGTTAGAAAGTGAAGCCAACAGAATTAAAGTACTGTTGTGTACTATGTTTGGATTTAACAAACATTTTAAAACTTGGTGCATTCACTGTTGGTTGTTCCTCTTGTCAGGTCCTGATTGAGTAGGAATGCTCACACACAGTGGTCACTTTTATAGGTATCCATCAGAGGAGTAAGGATAATCAACACTCATTCTTCATACCCTACAAAATGTAGTACCCAAAACTGGAGACTGGCCTTCCTGACAGGTTTTTTTGGTGGGAATGCTCACACACAGTGGTCACTTTTATAGGTATCCATCAGAGGAGTAAGGATAATCAACACTCATTCTTCATACCCTACAAAATGTAGTACCCAAAACTGGAGACTGGCCTTCCTGACAGGTTTTTTTGGTGGTTTTGCTGTCTCTTCAGGTAAATGTTGTAATGTTACTTCATGTCAGCATACCAGTTTCATTTTTTGTAGCTCATTTTATGAGGCTGTCAACAGCTCAGATTATAAAGCCTTGAATTTGGGATGATGAATTGGAAAGGATGTGGATAGAAGCATTCTTGGCCTAATTTGAGGTAGTGTTCTGGTATTTGCCTGGAATGACTGAGGAAAGCCACACTAAATCTCAGTAAGGGTAGTTAGTGTCGTGGCCCACACTATAATACAAGTGGGGAGGACCAACATCCATTGCCTGTTGCATCCTTTCCACGTCACAATCTACTAATCATCCAGTCTGAGCTACTGGCAATATTATTTAGTCAACCAAAAGTAAATATCGATGCAGTGTGCTTGTCTATAAGCAGCATGATTAGCCTCAATTATTTTTGTTTTGTAATGTTAAGCAAACTTCATGGTCTATCTAATACATGCCTCTAAATGCCATTTTAATGCTTGGGCACAAAGAAAACTTTACCCTTTCTGTCATTGACAGCTTTCCATTTTGTCTGATAATGAGGTTCTCACAGTAGTGAATATTCCAGGTATGGTCTTCTAAGCTGTGATGTCATGCAGTCTGGTAGAAGTAACCTACCGAAAAATGTTGGTAGCATGTTCCTCCAGAACACTGGTGCCTGTCTACCAGACTACATGGTTTCACATCCCAGAGCACTATCATCTTTGGCACTACACTGTATTGTAGGTTAACCACAGTGTGTCAAGTGTGCCATGACTGAGTAGACATGTGCTGTGGGGTGTGGTGTGTTATGGCTGCGTCCCCATCCCGTTGCTCACGGAACCTGCCAGTCGAAATGGTCTTTAGTTACCATTTAGGCTACTTCTGTGGTATAATCAGTGCCCTCCATTTCAACGAAAACAGCCAGTCCAGACGGATGTTGGTTAGGGTTTAGGTTATGTCGTTGTTTAAACCTGTCAGTTGAGACGGACCTACGTTAGCATTTGGGCTGTGTCTTTGGTATAGTCTGTGTTCTCCATTTCAAGTGAACCACCCAGTTGAGACAGATGTAGGTTAGGGTATAAGCTATGTCTCTGTTATAGTCTGTGCTCACTGTTTCAACTTAACTAGCCAGTTGAGATGAATGTTGGTTAGGGTTTAGGCTATGTCTCTGTTTAAACCTACCAGTAGAAATGGATGTTGGTTAGGGTTTAGGCTATGTCTCTGTTTATAGTTGGCATGGGTGTCATTGACATTGTCAGAAGCAGTAACAAGTGTTCACTGGGCGCTACGGCTGGTGTGTCACGATGCACAACCTCCACCTTCCCTCCTTCCGCAGTAACCAAGTCCATCCCACTACACTGCACCCACATCTGTTCCCTTGATACCCACTACCTTCATCGCCATAGAAGATTTTCCTGCCGTGGTCGACCTACAATACGGTAGAGCCTAGTCAGAGTTAAAATATACACATTTTCAGTAATCTCTGGTTACTCTTCACAGACGGGCTAATATCATCAGTGTTGAAGAAAGAAAAAGGTTTGTTAGACCTGAATTGTAATGTCGACTCCACGTTCAGAAACAAGACATCAGCGACTGTCTACAAACCAACGTACACCAGGATCGGTATTTGGAATCAGAAGAAGAACTGGAGCAGAAGAAGAGCTAGGGAGTGTTTCACGAATTCAGTATACAGTTCAACCAGAGAGACTGTATTTTACTACCCATGAGAGTGATTCAGTTACAGATGATGATTATGTTGGACTTGAAGGTATGTGCAGAAAACGTAGCGTGATTGTGGTCTTCTAGAATGTGACAACGTGTGGTCTGATACATATCTACTAAATTACAGGGTATTATAACCCAGAATATTGTATTTTGTTTCTCCTTTAAACCCAAAAATTTGGGACATACCAGCTTCACAATTTTGTGGTTGGTGTTTGAAATAAGGCTTGAATGGCAATTATTTCAGGTGGTTGTCTGCATTCATCCCTTCATCTTTGCTGCAAAGCATACAATGTATAGAACACTTATTTCTCAACTTACAAATGACATGCTTCCCAAAAGTCTAGGAATGATATCCATAAATTAGAGCATCTTTCCATTCACCATTATGTAATATATGATGGTTGGGTTCCTATTCTTACAAATAAAGGCCTATTTAACCCATGAAATCTGCGGTCTTCTGGGGTATTACACGGTGTCGTGTGGTAATTGTTTACCGATGTTTCGGGACAATGTATCGGTCCCACCTTCACGGGTCAAGAGTCTGTGACCCATGAAGATGGGTCTGATACGTTGTCCCAAAACGTCGGTAAACAAATACCACATGACGCCATGTAATACCCCAGAAGACCGCAGATTTCATCAACATTGCAGCGGAAGCCTGAAATCAAGGCTATTTAACCCATTTTTCAATTTGGAAATGGCACACACTAGCAAATTATACAAATATAAAATGAACCTGTGTGTCCTATTTAAAATGGCAGAAATTGAAAACAACTTAAAAACAGCAATATATTGTTGTTGAAGACAATTTTTTAATCAAAGCAATTTTCTGTTTAAATAATCCTATTCATATAATTTCATTGATAGATGCAAACAGATTTGTTCCTTGTGTAAATTTGTGTGTGTGTGTTAATTTTGGTCAGTTCTTGGTCTGAGAAATAAATAGAATAATATTTTTAGTGTGTTACCATTTATGTGTGCAGGTTATTTGTAAGGAGGACATTCACGCACGCACACCTGTGTGTGTGTGTGTTTCGATTCCTATAGTAGACCCAAAAGAGAACATCCACACATACAGTATTATGAAATCTACTCCATATTTGTATCAGTATGTATGGTAGCAATGGCTGTTAAAGTGATGTGCATGTATTGTGGTGCAGTTTTTGGCTGCCACTCAAATCATTTTTTCCAGTACTTTCAAAAATTAAATTAGTGCCTTAATTCCATAATTTTAGTGTTATTTGTTCTTTAGTTGTGTCATTGACAAGGAAAGCAAATGTGCCCAGGGCAAAGAACAGGTATTTGTAGTGTTAAATCAAGTATTTCAATTCTGTGCCTATAGATGTTTGGCAAGGCAGCCATGGACTGTGGAGGGTATAATAAATTTTGCAGCAGCTGCTTTCTTGTGAGGAATTTGAGTGATAAAGTCTAATCAAGATAATTTCCCCCTTTCCCAAATTGCATACAACTTTTTATTGTATTTTATGTATTGATTTATTTAATGATGCTTTCAGTTGCTCAGATTATACCATATTTATCTGAATGCAAGATGAAATTTTACTCTTAAATTTCATGTTCAAACATGTGGGGTTATTTTGAATTCACATATCAAGCACCAAACTGGATCATGCTGAGTCAAACCAAGGTGTGCATTACCAGACCATCACAAGTGTAGCTGAAAGGGAGAACAGAGCATCCTGTAGCATTATAGTTAATTCATTACACTGGCAAAATGGTAGAGCATATGGAGAAGAGGGCTACAAGGGCGAGCTGTATTCCAAATGGGATCAGGCAAAGTTAGGAAACCAACTTGAAACTAATGGTGATTAACCACACTGAGAAAATGGGTTAACTGCAATCGAGCAACAAAGTTCAGGGTTTCAGAAGCAAGAGTCTAAAGGTGGAGGCAAGAAAATGAGAAATTGATGCATGCGAAGCCCACCCAAAAATGTTACAGTGGACCCAAGCAAGTTCATGTACAGGAACTAGAAAAAGAAATTGTTCATTTTGTACACTCAGCAAGAAAAACTGGAGTGCCAATTACATGTGAGGTGATAGAATATAAAGCATGGGAACTTGCCAAATCACACATCATACAGCATCAGTTCAAGGCCAGTGCAGGTTGATGTCTAAAGGCAGAGAAACCGGTTCTGTCTTTGTCGAAGAACATCACTTTGCCAGAAATTGCTGGCAGATTTTGAGGAGAAACTTTTTGCTTTTTAACAACATGTGACTGGACTTTGCAAAGTGATGAGTACTTTCTGAGTCAAATATGAAATGCTGAAGAAACTACAGTATACTTTGCTTATACCATCAAATTATACTGTTGTTGATGGTGATGGGAGGAAAATCTGTGGCAATGAAAACATCAGATGATGAAAAGATTCCAGTAACCATCATGTTGATGGCATTAGCAGGTAGTAGGAAGTTACCCCCAAACATGATTCTAAATCTCACAACAGTGCCTAAGGAGAATTTGCCTGCAGGAATCATTGTCAGATGCCAAACTAAAGGCTGAATGACCAGTGACATTATGAAGATTGGTTGGCAGTGCTTCTGTGAAAGTGGGAGATGTTGGTGTTTGATCATTCAAGGGTCATTTAACACCAGAAATAAATGCCATAATCACTTCCACAAATGCAGACCTTGTAGTTCGATGTTGTGAACAAACTGTTTGAAGACAACCTAAGGCAGGTTTGGGAGGGGGCCATGGTATCACTTCAGCTAGAAGAATCAAGAAACCCAGTGTGTATTTATGGATCATCATGGTATGTGAGTGCATCTCGCCAGACTTGATTGTGAAGGGTTTTAAGAAGTGCTGTATATTGAATGCATTGGATAGGTCTGATGATGGTAGGTTGTGCAGTGACAGTGAAGAGGTTGGAGACGTAGCAACATGTGTGAGGAAGATGAAGACACTGGGTGTGAAGATGGACACTAGAAAGAATGGGGGTAGAGGGAGTGACAATGTTTTTAAAGGGAAATGGAATCTTACGTGTTTAGTGTAAGCTATATGAAATTAATGGTAAAATAATTTTTTCTCAGCAGATGTGTCTTATTGTGGTGGAAGGGGGTTGTCTTATATTCAAACAAATATATAGCAGATATGTTTTATGTGGGGGAGTGTCTTATAGTGTGACCTTGTTTGAGTAAGTACAGTATAGTTTTAAAAAACAGAAAGATTAGTAAGCACTGAATTGTAAATAATGCAGAAGTGTTTGTGGCCTAAACTCTTCCTTATTCAGATTGTGGTCGTCTGGGTTTTGATGTTGTGCAGTTTTGTAGTGGATATCGATGATTCAGAGGAATATGCTGCCTCTTTCAGTGTCTGTCCTGTGGACTGTGGCAGCAGGTTCCTTAGAAATGCTAGTGCCTGTCTACTGGACTACACTATGTTTTATCCAAGAAGACTAATGTGAACATAAAACAAAGGTGTTCACAGTCAAGAAGAAATGGTATTAAGCAATAGCCAGCATAATAATTTTGTGGTAATAGCGTTCTATGTGAGTACGGTCTGGCAACTAATTCATCCTACCAATATTCTGACTTCTGTACTGGTGAAGGGGGGGAAGACTGAAGCCAAGTGTATGACATTTTTACTGACAACAGTGATGAATCCTGGTCTAGAACTGATGCCATGCAGAAATGTCAACACATGTGTAAAACCTCACTTTTGTGCCAGCAAGTAGTCAAGCAGTGAATCAACCTGCTTCTCTTACCTGGCACAAATGAAGACAAGTAATGCTGCAACATACAGGCTAAATAATGAATACAGCTGATTCCAAGAAAAATATTAAGGGCTTTAACTGACTGAGGAAAGTGAATATTGTCGTTTCATATTCCTTGTGTTTGTGGTCTGGCAGTATACCAGATTGCCTGGATTACCACTGATTGGTGAACAGGCGTGGTTTCAATCCATAATTGCTACTTTTACATGTGCCCTTGCAAAATACGGAACAATTTTCATGGTGGTGACAATCAAGTGCTCCAAAAGCTTACATGGACTTTATAGGACAGATATACTGCAAAACTTGCCATACAAATACTGAAGGAACATTAATAGTTTTAAGGACAACATTAAATACGAAAAACTGAAAGCAGAGTGTGTATGGTACTGAATTTTACAGGTTTGTATGGAATATGAATAATTAAAGAACATGAAGAGATTTTAAATAGATATTTTAAGAAATGCTATCAAATTTTGTAAAACCTTGGGATTCACAGTTTACTACAGAGTATAAGCATCACTACATGTTATTGACTGATTCACATTACAAAGAAAGTGCTGTTCTTTAGACAGTTCGAGGACAGGCTGTTCTTTAGACAGTTCGAGGCTGAAACATGCAGCTACTTAAAGTACCAATAATCAGTTTACTTATGTTGTACCAACTGTACTAATTTATTGCTTGCAGGTATAGTAAAATTCCTTTAATCTGGCATCTGGTAATCCGGCACTTGAGGAATGTAATCTGCTAATGAAATGAATATATAATGGGTTCAAGCCCTACTAGGTCCTGATGCACATAGGCCACTCATACGGGCCCATTGTGACCCCTTTTTTCTCTCGCTGGGAAAAACTGTATATGGGTCCTTACAGCCTTACTAAAGGCCAAGATTGATCTTGGATGAGTTAACGTTCTCTGGGCCCAGCTTGTCAGAGCCCAGAAAGAAATACCTAAGTGTGGCTAAAGTATCACACTCATATAATATATGGAAAGACGACTCAAATTTTTCCCACTCCTACATGTGATATAATCACGAAGTCCATTATAAGCAAATGCTTTTTTAGATTGTTGCAGCCATTCAAAAGGCTTTAACCGCTTTAAGTTGTATGCAACTTAAGATAAACCAAGTACAGGTTCCGGCCCATTAAACATGTTGGCTGAGCCCTCTCTTGCTAGGATGCTTCTAGGTTCCCCTTACAGAGTCCCTGTAAAAAGAAATGCTCCATTTCCAGAGCCTCCTTTTACTCCTAAATGTGACATCATCATCACAGTCCATCATGTGCAGATGCTTTCTTAGAGCGTTGTGGCTTACAACCTCTCTAAGTTGTACACAACTGAAGGATACACCAAGTATAGGTTCTGGCCCAGTAAACATATTGGCCGAGCCCTCCCTTGCTACAGTATCTTGAGGTTCCCCTTATGAAGCCTCTATAAAAAGAAATGCTCTGTTTCCAGAGCCTTCTTTTATGTGTCTAGGAGTCCTCAGTAAAGGAGCCCTTCCTCCAGGTTCCCCTCACAGAGCCTCTACAGAGAGATGCTCCATTACAGAGCCTTCTTTTATATATCTGTCAGAGTCCCCAGTGAAGGAGCTGTCCATCCAGGTTCCCCTCACAGAGCTCCCATAGAGAGAGAGAGGCTCTGTTTACAGAACCTTCTTTTACCTGTCTCTCAAAGTCCCTGGTAAAGGAGCCTCCCTTGAGGTTCCCCTGACAGAGCTCCTATGGAGAGAGATGCCCATTTCCAGAGTCTTCTTTCGCATATTTCTCGGAGTCCCCAGTGAAGGCGCTTTCCAGATAAAAAAAGTCTCATATGAGACATGGGGAAATACAGTCACTGCCCATGGAGCCCCATACGGACAGAAGGCCTGTATACAATGGGTGCTGCCTGGCTCCCCAAGCAGAATCTGCACATAATCTTTAATACTTTTTACCCACAAAAAGCTTCATCACTGAGACAGGCAGATCGCAGGGACATGTTCAAAAAGGCCTCTAAGTGTGTCTGTTCATTGACCATTGTGGTATGCCCTAACCCCTTGTCTCCTGCTCCATCAGCTTCTTCAGCTATGAAGACTCCAGAAAACACAGAAGAGGACCCTGAACCAGCAGATGAAGGCGATGCCTCTGATTAGTTGTACAGCCCAAGTATAGGAGCACTAACAAAAAATTACCTGTAAGAACTTAGGTCAGTATAGGTACCATCTGACAATCCGGAATATCTGAAGATCTGGCACCTGTCCAGTCCCATGGGTGCCAGATTAAAGGAATTCTACTGTGTGTATATATATATATATATATATATATATATATATATATTCAAGACATAACACAATACAGTTCCACACTGCCATGTATCATACAGTATTGGAATAAGATAGCCTGAAGTAAATTAACATGTAGCCAAATGGCTGCTTAATGATTATAGTAGTGCTCATTGTGTTATGGTGCTTTTCTTATTGGGCGGGGGACTGACTGATTTCAACTCAAACTCATGCATTTAAAAATTTTTCCTAGTTTTTCTTTCTGATATCTGTATTCACACTTACATGCTGTCATTAGTGCTTTCTAAAGTACACAGCATGACGGATACTGTGATTTACACACATTATGTCCTTTGTTCTTGTTTGTAGATCTTATTGGCAAAACATGGAAGGCCTTCAGAGTATCACCACTGCACAACTTTCAATATACGACTACGCGAATGAAGCAGTATGGTCAACGGTTGCGAGAGGGCCTTGCTAATTCGCTGACAGATTCCACAGTCGATGTTCAGTATGATGTCAGTTTCTCTGTTGCTGAAGGACTTACTCTAACAGAGAATGACAGTGAAGCCTTAAAGGTTGGTATTACACACAGAGATGCTACATGTTTAATTAGGAGCCCATGCTATTAGGCCATCCCAGCATTTCATTGAACATTTATGGCAGAACAAATTCTTTTAATTTTATAAGATAAGGTTCTGACAGTGGTGTTGCTGAATATGCTAAGTCTTCTGAGACGTGATGCTTTGTACCTGCTGACATTTCAACAAATGGTACTGCCTTCACCTCCAGGGTCAGTCCACAAAGAGTAGCTGCTGTGGATAAGTAGGGTGTATCATATAGGTCACCGTGATGTGGGTGGCAAGCCAATAGGCAACATAGAGATATTCTCTGGGCTGGGCCTAGACCTGCTGGCTGGGATATGTATACAATTAAACTACAAGGTAGTGTGAGGACATGGGTGTTGCTTTATTCCTGATGTGAACGCTGGGCTTGTGTATTGCTGGTAGGGATGCAAAGGAGTGTACAGCCTGGTGGCAAGATTCAAGTAATCGGGGATGAATGAATAATTTTCAACTTAAGGTGAATGTAAAAGCAATACTGATGTATGAAAAGATGTATTGGCCTTGAAAAAGGCTAGGACTGATTGAAAATAAGAGGTAAAATGGAGTGCCAGGAATTCCTTGTCACCGTTGAGGTGTCCATGTAGGCAACTGGGGGTTGGGATAAGTAAGATACAAGAGTGATGTGACGTGTAGTGGTCTTATTGGTTCTTATGAGAATAGCATGGAATGGGTAAACAGTGAAGCCTATAATAATAGCACAAAGGCATATTATTTCTGCTTTGTGTATTGTCACTGATTGCAGATAATGGTAAACATTGCAAAGAGGAAGAATGAGGAATATTCACATAGCAAATATTACATGGGGATCCTGGTGTGTCGAGGTGCACCAAAGGCATTAGGAGAAGGATCCACCATTCATTTACCAGTGCTGCTGTGTAGTGGAACTGTGAGAACTATTAGAGCAGTGCATTTACTCCTTCAGAAGTTCTTTGACTGCTCTATCAGTGCACTTCAGCTGTCACAGGAAGACCTGGCATGGTTATGTGCATTACAGGCAGATGAAAAGGATACAAGCAAAGCAACATCACAAGTTGAAATGCTGTTCAAATTTCCACAGTTGTCTGTAAGAAATACGGTCCAGTTTAAAATTCCACTTAAAAGTCTAAAATATTTGTGGGAAAGGTATGTATGTACAGTGTGCAGTGCATTTTGCATTTGGATTGCTTGAGAAAAGACTCTGTTTACACAAGACCTTTTTTTTAACTGAAGACCAGATTTGTTTGCCACCTACAAAATCATTCAATTGCTGAAGTCAATTTCACATGCATATCAAAACATTTTACGTTTTTCCTTTCACAAATGGTGTTTATGTTACTGTAAGTCAAGTTGTCACTCTGCTTAATCAAGCATCACACCATAAAAGGCATAAGGGAGTGGAGGTATAGCTCCATTTATTCACTTAAGCACTAGAAGGGGGTGAGTGGTTAGGTTCATGGGCTGACCATCCCCCCCCCCCCCCCCCCCCCCCAAGGGAGAACAGCCCAAGATTCCCACTGACCAGGAAGTTGGGTGGACCCTGGAATCAGTCTGGACATGTTGAATAAGAGAAAATTTCTTTCACATGCCAGGATTTAACAGTGATTTCCTCAGTTGTCCAGCCTATGGTCCACTTACTGTATCAACTGAGCTATCCTAACTGTTTTTAAGTGTGCAGATTCATAAACTACCTATTCTGTTGGTCTCTCCATTGTCATACCATTCTTGTAATAACATTTTTGCCCGGAAAAATCTCAGACAATTCAAGTGATGATTTGAATCCATAATCCATTTCCCTCTCTATTTTTATGCCTACAACCATCTCCTTCCTGTTTACCAAATGGTTTTTTTTTTTTACCAAAATTTTGAACACTTTTTTTTTTCTTCTTCTTGAGTTGCATGTCCAGCCTGTTCCTTGATTTTAAATATTTGCTTATCTTTGTGTCTTAACCTATTTGCTTGCTACTGTATGAAAAATGTACCAAAAAGTACTATTTTATTGACATTTTTCTGTAACTGCCTGCAACTGTTTGGTGATATTTTGTTCCATTTCAAACATAGATACTGCCTTTAAGTAATGTAACGAGTGCTGTCACTTTGGACCAAAGTAAATAGTAACGTCTGTCAAAGTTGGTGGATGGGTTAAGTTGTGGTTGTTACCAACATTTTGGAGTAACCTGCAGCAGACCACAGTGTAATTCCTTTTGTTGGCTGTCCTAACAATATTAGGTTACAGTTACAAAGTATGATATTCTCATTTTGTTATTTTATCCACTCTGAGGTACAAGTATTTTCCTCAGCACTTCCCATATTTTAAAATATCCAGTTTACCCAACACCATGTTATCAGTGTCTGTGAAATGTTTCCCTGTTGCAGCATCCATGATCACACCGCAGAATATGCTGCTTATAACGAAGTGAAAATGTTTTATGGAGCACTGCAGCAACAGATGATCCGCGTGTTTCAGTTTGATGTTACAAGTGGTCAGCTTGTACAAATCAAAACTCCAGTGCTCACCATCTCCAATGAAACCAAACTTAGAGCCCAAACAGCAGGCATACTGAATGATGTGCTCAAGTTCCTGTATGAGGGATCGGTGAAAATCGACACCTGTACGCCGACACTGGGTGTCCACCTAAATTGATGCAACTATTGTACATACTATTAGTGGCAGAAAGTTCTGAAATACTGCAAGAAGCAAACATGTTAGTGTTCAACTTTGTCAACCACTGAATGTGTTTCAACAAATGAATGTCAGAATTTTTAAATATCTGATTCAACTACTGAAGTTTTGGCAGTGTCATCTCAGCGCCATCATGATGAAACACAGGTGTCTACAGCTTTTAGCATTAAATACCCCAGTTACTATGGGACAGTATACTGATATGTGTGACAGGAGTACACAATTTTTCCAAAAATTTAGGAGCCACCACAAAATTCTAGGCACAAGAAGGGTGATACAAAATAAGTTTCACACTGACTCATAAAATATAGTCACCCGGGTGACATGGTGCCCAAGATCTGTGAACACCTGGTTAATGGTATTGTTATATTAGTGCAACAGATATTGCTTTTAGACTGGCATACCAAAGAGACATAAATTTAAGTTTAAATATAACTGTAAACAAATTCTATATCTGTATAACATAACTGTTTTGAAATTTATGTATAACCAGAGTTATAGAAAGATTTATAGAAATTAACATTTTAAGACTGGGGTTTCTATACATGAGGGGTGTACAAACCCTGGGTGTCTATATTTTGTATGGTGGCACATCATATTTTCAGCAAGATTACTGAAGTATTTATCATTATGTGCACAAATGTGTATCAGTTCACATGCACTGAGCATAAAGCACCAGATAACAGTGAGGCTCACAGGTCTGTCCAGAATTTTGGGTTCTCAGTATAAAACGCATCATTTCACCCACTTAGGGCCTAGAATTTTGAGGTGGCTCCTAATTTTTGGAAAACTTGTGGACCCCTGCTACACACCATTTTTGTGTGAGAAAAAAACATCATTCATGTTATATGTATGTTGCTTCCCCATAATTGGTGCTATCTGTCAGGTGGTCATGCTTCCCTGTGTGCAGGGATAGTTTCCATAACATGGGAACAGGCAACAGGGAATTAAAGTTTGGATCACTAGATGATTGATGAAGTCCAGAAGCTGTGTAGTCACAAACTAAAAATCTATGTTTTTACATTTCTATCTTTAATATACTGTGGAAGCTCTGTAATCTATAGTTTGATATTACAATTTTATGTTAACATAAATCAGTAGTCCACCATTTACAATGAAAAGAAAGCTATATAAAAGCACAGTGTACTAGAACATACTCGGTTAAGAATTAGTTACAAGAGGGTAGGCAGCTAGTAAGAGGCCTAATAACTGATCACCACTTGACTGGATTTGCAAGACCGTCCAGGCCAGTAAAACAAGCTGCAACCAGAGAAATTCTTAAATTATAAAACTGTGTTATGACTATAGTTTACTGTCACAACTTTCTACATAGTAAGTTTTCTGATCGGCACGTTTAACACTTTCCATTCCATAGCAAGTTGATACTGGCTACTCTCCATTGTAACAGTTCAGGTATTTACCAACAGAGAGCAACAGGATACAAAAACTGTTATTCTGCACATATGGGTTGAATGTAAGCATGGGTGCACCTGGAATTTTTCTTTGGGAGGGACTGACCCTGAGGCTATGTGCAGTTTATGTTTGATTTTAAGAACCTAGCAGCCCCACCCTTGGGTGTGCCAATGTAAGTAAGAATGGAAAGAGTTAACACCAGACATGTTCTTTTTATAAAAGTTCTGCAAAGAAATGTAGCATTTCCAACACCTTCAGGCTAATAGAAGTAATCACGGGGTATAACAAAAAGGATGCAAACTGGCAGATTCTTGTATGTGCTGGACAGAATACTGTTACTTTCTTGTAGTTGCATGTTGAAATGTACACATATGACATGTTACTTTCCTTTCAGAAGGAAAATGACTTGAAAAACACTGGATAAAGCTGACATATACAAGGACATACCCAGTGAATTGAGTGTATGAAGGAAGTGTCACAATGGATCAAAATTTCTTTATAAGACATATTCCAATAGTGTATTTTTACTGTACATACATATATAACCTCTTCTGCCCTGATTTATCATTAAGGTTTGTCCCCCATGGCTCTGAAAGGTTCAAACATATTTTGGGCTTTATGTAAAGTCCATGCTTACCAATTTGGACCAAAATTCAGCACAGTCAATAAGTTCATACTGTGCTGAAATGTAAGATTCTCATGACACTAACCATGAAGACTTAAGTCTTCTGGGAAGAGGCCATGTAGTCTGCAGTTTGAAAATGGATTTCAAAATTTTGGAGGAAACTCTCTACCAAATTACGTGGCATCACATCCTACTGCGGTCCTGTGTTGACACCAAGCACCACATCCATCTTCAGGACATAGTTTTATAGGAAGATGAAGGGATTATGTTCCTCAGAAATGTTTGTACCCCCACCTACCAGACTGTATGGTGTCAAAACAAAATATGAATCTTGCCATGAAAACCTCAAATCTCAAGTACTGTTCAAGAAAATTTACATACAGGACCTAAGTTTTCAGCTGTAACCAAAATAATGTATTTCAGTCTCCAAAAAACTGTACAGTCGATCTTGCTCATCACCCTTAGCATCTTCCGTAGTTACCCATGGTCATTTTGGGAAGGGGTGTAATTCAAGGCACAAGCATGACCAATGATGCTCGGCTCCAACCCTGGTAACATACCAATTCAAAGAAGACACTGGCTAAACAGAAACCTTCATAATTGCATGGTGATCTGTAGACAATCTTGTTTAAATTTCTGTGGGCTGGTTTGCTGATGTTTTGAAGAACCATCTTTGAGGGGATATTTGTAGTTATGAGCCATGTAGTAGTGGGAAATTCTGATTGGTGGGTGTGAAAGGGCCCTTGCTTACAATATTATTTTCCTCCTAGACACACATCCACAAACCAAAACATTAGTTCCCACTCCTTTGTGGCCCAGATATATAAAACTTGTACCAGGCTGCTATTTACTTAATTCACCTTCAAGATGGCGACAAACCAAATTCTGACACATCAATGCAGTGTCATCAACCAAGAATGAAAGAAAACATTCACTTTCTCTCAACCAGAACCTTCTGTGACATCATCATCAGAATAATCACAAATAAATAATCAAATGACTGTTACATCTTTTATCATAAGCAAAGGTTAGGAAAGAGAGAGAGGCAACACAAAGAACCTGCTGGTGTTAAAGCTGAAACCTAGCTGCTATAATCCAGTTTAACTTCAAGCAGGTTACAGCAGATCTCAACAGTTCAGCACAGAACAGAATGCAGCTTCTTGTTTGAGATTCTCTCAGCTGTGAGTATTAGCATTACAGTCTTTATGTTTTGGGGGAATGCACCCTGAAGATGTAGGCACAGTCACATCCCAGAAGACCATAATCTTAACCAGTTTCGGTAATCTGAATCAGCCAAGTTAAACTCTTCAAAGCTGCCACATATGACAATGTACATTATCTCTTCTTTGAGCATATCCAGTGTGGTTTGCTAAATCCACAGTCCTTAACCCCTAAACTGTTCTTATGCTAACAGCAAAACCTTCCTTCACTGTTTACAAAAATCAACACACACTACATGTAAATAAAGATTTTTAAACCACCACCTGCTAAAAGCAAGCAGAAACTTCATATAGTTCCATTTCTTCTCCTAGAGCGTAGCAATGTGATAGTACTTTCTCTGAATGAAATACATCAGAACACTTAATTAGTTAAGTATCACACCATCAATGCACAGTGAAGTAGTGGCAGTACATTTCCAACAATTCTTAACCTCGCCATTAATGGGAAATGAGTGGCTGGCTCCATGTTTCAGCCTCATCACCAGAGAAAAAAAGCCTGCATACCAACTGGGTACCGAGGATGAGCGAGGTCCACAGCCACCTTAGACAAGGTTTGAAGAATGCAAGCCTCTGTCAGGAACTCAATCAGTCACAACTGTCCTACCTTATCCTTATTCAGGGGGGGAAGAGAGAAAACAACAACAACTTGGAATTAATTTGATTAGAAATTCTAAATTTTAGCATCAGTCTTCAACCAATTAAATTTTGAGGTTGGAAATGCTACAAATGTCTGGTGTTTTAACCAAAGAAAACAAAGCACCATCTCCACAGTCAATTCGTACCCAGAAATAATGTACATCAGGAAAAAAAAGCTGAATATGTTTTTATTAATTACCATATGTGCTTTGAGAACTTGGTATTACATGTGCAAAATCAAATTTGTTTCCTTCTAACACATGGACTCAATCAGATGCATCTGTCATTCTTCACACACATCACATCTAAACAGTGTTTCTGCCAGGTTGTTTATCTGTACACATTTCTACTTCCATGCTTATGGGTGCATCAGCTAAGGGAACTGTACAAACAGTAGTACATATTTTCACAAATTTTGACAGAACCAACCCATACCTGCCCACTCTCCCCATACCTATACAGAATTTCTACATTTATTTTCTGGATTCAGCTTCACACAGTCTTCCTATGCAGCCAACCATAAGAGAATTGGTAAAACCACTTCACCATAATACATACTAGAAACATTATATAATACAGTTTATCTTAAAATTTTATTTTGTTTTAAACAGACATTTTTCACCATACAGCAAAAGTATACATTACAATCCAATGATGATCTGTTCTGTTCTCTTAGACTTCTTTGAAGAAACTATCACCCTGACTCTTAACAATTGAGCCCATTTAACTGTTGTCATCCAGAACTAGGGAACTGCCACCTGGAATTTAATTTTGGACTAACAGCATCTGTACTAAAAATTTACAATTCTGGTCCTGTTGGACACCATACATACTCTGTGATAGTACTATGGTACATGGCCAATAATGTTAATTTAATTTTTGTTGCTTTGGTGAAACTGAATGACACTTAACTATTTGTTGTTTCCAGTCCATCCTCCCATTAGGTTCTGTACTACCAAGGATTTATGAACATTTTTCCTTCAATATTAAATTATTTTATAACCTGTTAAGTACTATCATTATGCAATATGTTCAAAAGATGTTCACATGAACAATGTTTAAATCTATCTGCTGTGGTTACTGGTGAATAGGACAGCACAGTCAGTATCGCAACTTGATACAGGCTGGACACTCCGGGATTCAAACGCCAGTGGGGGCGACATTTGCCAGACCCAACCAGACTGGCCCCAAGGCCTACCCAGTCTGCTATAAAATAGGTACCAGGTCTCTTTCCCAGGGTAAAGCAGCTGGGGCGTGGCATTGAACACCCACCCCCTTCTAACGCTGAGGCTGAGTATGGGTAGAACTATACCTCCCCTCTGTGCCTGCTTGGCATGTTATGAAACACCTTTTTACCTCTGCTGCTGTTATCAAGTGCACTTGATTTAATCAAAGTGGCTCTTCCTTGCTGTGGTTGATCAGACCAAATTCGAACTTTGCAGAATGAAATCAATTTATGGAACACATGCATACAGTGAAACATCAAACTCTGCACTCTCACATTCTACGTTCTTCCCAATTTTACACTCCTTGTTTGGTCCTGGCCAATATCCCCATAAAAAGTCAAATTTTAACTACCTACATGTTTTCTCAAATTTACATCTTCCTAAAGTTGCACTTCTATTTTGCAGTCCTGTTAGTGGAAACTGATGTGATGTCAAGTTTACATTCTGTTTTGGGAATTTTGAAGAAATACCAGTGTGGTAAAAGAGAGACACCTTTGGATACAGGCGTTTTTGAATCTCCTGTACCAGAGCCCAATCACTGGCAGGCATAGATACATTTTATAGATACACTTTAATACTAGCCACTACACTTAGGTATCTGCAGCCACTTGTTCAGTTCAAAGTTAAAAATACGTACATCATTAGGTATTGTACATAAATGTGGCAATCCATTTATTAATCAATCTTTTCAGTCTGAAATATGGATAATAAAGAAAATTGGAAAGTATTTACAACTAAAATTAGTACTATTCAGTGCTAGCTGATATGCTAACTGTAATGTTCCCACATGACACTGCAGATGGCACTTTCAGTGTCCACACTTAACAAAACTGTGAAGAACTACAAAGAAACTGAAAGATGCCTGCCCACTTCACACCTTCCCCTGAACAGTGGGCATTTCTGAGACACCAATAAACTAGCATCTGTTCTTGCCACATGGCTCAAAATGGCTTGCCATAATTATGGTACAAAGCAACCCACATTTTTCTTTACATTTTATCATTCAATTTCCCTATTGAACCTTCTGGTTCCATCTTCAGGGCAGACAGAAGACTCTTCTAACCAAAGGCAACACATTCTTTTGAATCACTGACACCCACCTACCAAACTACACAGCAATCACGACCCAGAAACATCTTGAATTCATGTATGAAGTGCTGCATCAGACCATACTTAGCCAAACCAAGGCAGGTGTTGCCAAACTGTTACAAGTATCGCCGAAAGAGACAACAGAGCATCGGTAGTGGTTACAATTCATGAGAGCAGTACAACAATCCAGATGGGAAAAGGCAAAGTTATGATGCCAGCTTTACACTAATGTGGATTAACCATGCTGAGAAAACGAATAACTACAATGTAGCAAGAAAGGTTAGGGTTTCAGACACAAACATACAAAGGTGAATACAGAACAGAAACATAACCACCTGCAGCATCATTTCAAGGCCAACTCAGGTAGGTGTGTATGTAATAAAGAGGCCCAGTGAGACTCTTCTTTGTGACCACAGCATGACATCTCACCATGATTCTGGTGGAGTTTAAGTGCTGTAAATCAAGTGCAATGGTGTGTCTGGAGACGATTTGTTGTGCAATGACAGTGAAGAGGTATGGAATGGTAGCAGTGAGTGTGAGGAAGATGAAGGCGACTGTGAACATGGACATTACAAACAATGAAGGTGAAGACAGTGAGACTGATTGGTAAAGGTAGATGGAATATTTTGTGTATTAACTATATGAAATTTAATAGCAAAATATTTTTTTTCCCAGCAGACATCTTATTATGGAGGTCATATTGGATTTTAATAAATACATTTTCCTCGGCAGATGTGTTTTATTTGGAGGGTTGTCTTGCGTTCAGGTAAATACAATAGCAAACTTTCAGGACTTCCAGTCTTAGCCAAGCTGCATGGTGAAGATCTTTCATATACAGTTATGTTTCTGGGCATTCAAGAAGATTAAGCATGACAAGTAATTTGGATTAAATGTACAATCACGTATAAGACATACATTGCTCTTCAGAAGTCTAAAAGAACAGTATGCATCACAAGCATGAGACTGGCAAGGTTATAAGCACATTTTTGCGAAGTCAGTTTTATCAAATTTAGAAACATTTTTTTCTATGAAATCACAAGCTCCACACTTATGATATTTGGTACCCATGTAGTCAAATATTCCCTGTATGTGATGGTTTTTTTTACATCTTCTAGCACAGAAATATGAAACTGAAAAATCTTATTCCTTTTGGAAATGTAAAAAATAGGTAATTTAATGTTTTTAAACATTTGGGGGGGGAGAGTCCCTGTAGAAAAGCAAGTTGCCAAATGTTTGCAGGGTACAACACTTATGGTATATTCACTCTGTTGCTGTGCCTGTAATTTCTATTGTTTCATTGTTTTTGAATACCTTCAATGCAGTCTAAACACAATCATTACTTTCTCTCGTTTTTCATGAGGGATGATATATTATGTTCAGCATGTTAACTGTTTTACCAACCCCCCCTGGCTCTACCTCATTTCTTTCACTTATCTCATAAACATCACCATCTTGTATTCCTTGTACTTCTCTTGTATATAGTGAGACATCATATTTGTTGTACATATCATGTAAAAGGTAAAGGTAAAGTTCTCCCTAGAACAGGCCATGAAGGCCCAGAGGGGGACTAGAGGTATAGCTCAACTCTTTCTTTAACCGTGGCACTAGATGGGGGTAGGTGGTCAACTCCACGCCCTGGCCGCTTTACCCCTGGGAAAGAGACCTGGTACCCATTGTACATATCAGTACTCATCTCACAGAAGGCAAGAACATTTAGATGGTCAACTTTTGTGTAAGCCCCATCTGTACCTCACAGAGAACGGTCTGTTTCCATTATAAAGAACCATCACATAACTGTATGTAGTTCTTGATGTGAAATGTGTTACTTTATGATTTTTAACCAAAATCAAAATGTGTCAACAAATTTTAGCGTTAAGTCCTCAAAACGAAATTACACAGAAATCTGCCCAATGGCACTTCCACTGTTCCATGCTGACAGACAGACAGATGATGAAACTACTAGTTATCATGTGCTTTGTTCAGGTGCCTACAATGGTGAACTCTCAACTACACGTCTACAAACTTACAAAACCACAGAACTTGTGTTCACCAGAGAAATATGTCTAATTCTGATAAAACTAACACTAATGTCTCCCCTTAGAACAATAATGCCCTGTTGCAAACACAAAGTAGTTACAACCTTTTACAGAACAGCCACGTATCTTAATATAACCGCAACAAAACTACAGGCTCTGTTTGACAACCATTCTGAGGAATTTAAAGTTTTAATCAAGGTCTTCTATGATGACTGGTACAGAATTTATTTTCATTATTTGGCCACTGACACCATGTTATGGTGAGCCAATTTACCAGTGTCAGCACAAAACAGCTTGCCACAAAATAGTGTAAAAAAAAAAAAAATTTGAAACTGCATGCCATAACAGGCAGAGTTTCTGATCATTAACAAGCACAGGGAGGCGATTCTTCAGAAAACATGAAAAACCACGCTATAATGAAATATACACGAAGGATTGTGGATGCCCATTTCATACGATCATAATTACACATTGAGTCACCACCCAGTTTGCTATAAATTATAACTTCTTATAGTAGACCCTTAGTACTGACACATCCTGCTCTATGATTACTTTCTTCCCTTGAAATAACTTCAAAGCTTCACTCACATTATGATCCACCAGTTTAGACAGCTCACAGCTAATATTATACAGAAAACTCAAGTGTTTCAAATTATAACCTGTTAAAATGTAAGGTTCTCTCAATGATGAATATAAAGACCACCATTTTCTGGGGGTGTGATACATAAGTACCTGAGTTATGGAGGAACCCACCCACCAGTCTGCATAGCATCACATCCCAGATTACTGTAAGTTGTAACCTATTAACACCCTTCAGAGAAATATGGTGCCTGAATAAGACCTCAGAGAAATTTTATTTTGTGCTACCTGCATAGGACTGACAGGACACCAGTAACAAAAATGGATTATCTTAGCTGTCATATCTGTGTTAGATGAAACATTACCAGAATTTAAATTTGCTACTTCCTGGTGCAGAAGGTAAGTGTAGTAGGCAACTTACAAATGTGTCCAGCATATGAACAAAGAAACAGATGACAGATTGTTTTATCTATTGCTGTTCTAAATCAAGTGTCTAAAAATAAACATTACTTTAGGACATAAAAAAGTATGGACTGTCTGGATGCACTGAAGTGTACACTGTTTGGTGGCTGGGTGAACAAATGTGTTTGCTAACTAACTTTAGATGACTAGTACAGTAAAACCCCCATTTAACATCTTGTTCAGGAGCAGTGGATTTGAACACTAAATGAAATTGAACATTAAATGAGACAAATGTTAGATTACGATCACTAACAGTGGGTTCCAATGGCTGGCAACAGGCAGCATTTTTCACGTAATCCTGTGCCTCTAAAAGCAGCACATAACAGAATTCTACCTATTACACAGAACCTATATACTTGCATAAGATGATCTTATACCATACCCACATGAATTAGTCAAGTGATCATGTTACATAAGAACATAATGACGCAGTTCTGAAGAAATGTCACCAACACACTGCGTAAATTTGACGCATCAGCTGCCCATATAACAGTGCTGTTTGAAGTGTGTTCATATTACAAGACATTCTTACATTTGTTAAATAATGTTCATGTTAACTTCTTACATGGTTTTAACAACTGATATGCATGGAAATTAAAAACAATGTGGTACTTTTAAATGCCTATATTTATTGAAGTATTGCACTTATGCACTTAAAGCAATGGTTCTGACTTCACAACACTGATAAAACATGGGGAAATTTTCATCACATATTCAAATTGTCATCCCTGTGCATCAAATACAATTTGCGGGGGAAAAATTGAATTTTCTGTTAATTGTGATCAGTGTTTTTTTACTGATGCTTTCCACAACAGCTGTGATTTCTGCCTTCAGTTCTTAAGCTTGTCATAAGGATGCCCTTATGTTTACCTGCCAGGGGATATCAATAATAACAAACTGCTGAATGTTTTGTGACACTGCAACTACCACATCATTTTTACAGATTCTATGCATCTTTCTTGTATTCCTTTAGAGCTTAACTCACAATCATAAGCAAGCTTTACAGACTACAAAATGAGTGACCCAAGAGTAAAAAACACAGATTAAGTCATAAAACAGCCTTAAATATAATTCTGCCTAATGCTTGAAAAAGTGAAGAAACTTTATACACACTTCTGACTTATGACAAATTTCTTTGGACTATGTGCAGCAAAATATTCAGAAATTATCACAATTAAAGAACAATTTTATCACCATGCCAGGTTTTGAAATGGTCCTCACAATGAACATAATGTAGACCCCAACACAAAACCAACTCCTGGCATCATTACTTCAAATATTCATCTAGTTACAAGTATGTCAGAATTAAATATATATATATATATTTTAAATATATGTGTACCTTCCTAGCATGCATGCATATATATATATATATATGACAGTCCATCAAGTGAACAATCAGTTTTTATCTTATGGTACAGTTTAACATCCAGATCTCATTCATCTTGGCTTGAGGGGATGGGCAGGCAAGGGGAAGTAGTCAGATGACAGTCAGTCACCGAGGCCTCACTCAGAGCCCCGGACAGTAGGAGCAAGGGGCGAGGCGGGCCAGCTCCTAACAGCAGCCTCCTCCCTGCATTGAACCCTGACTACCAGATGGCAGATTTGGATTCGTGGGTGAATGCTGTGGCCCAATCTTGATGCCATTTGCCTGAAGGCATGTCAGGAAAAAGAAAAATTAAGTCAAGAGTCTCTGATTTAACCTTAACCACTGGATAAGATTGTATTTCCATGTAACAGACATAAATGCTGCATGCTATAAACAGACATTCTCACACTATCATGTACACCTTTCATAAACCAAACACAAAACATCAGTTTTGTTGAACCATGTGCAATAGTTCAATGCCAATGGTTATTTACACCAAAAATTTCAAGTAAAACAGAATATTAAATTTAAATCTATCCTAACAAACTTCCTGATAATTGCTGTACCTGCATGATACAAATAAGCAGGATGCACCTCATGATGATGGTACTGGTACCAAAGAAACAGAGGCTTGACATCAATCCTAACCATTCTGCCCTACCTTCAGCCAAGAATCTTCACAGCACAGTACTAGAACTGATCCTAAATGTTAGAAATGTCTTCTAATATGACCAAATTTTAGAGCCTAAATGACAACAACACTTTATGTATTTGTTTAATGTAATGTCTCCGGTTACAGTCGTCTGCCTCAGTGCCACGTGCCTGACGGTACGAGTGACAATCCACTTATGACGCAGGAGTCCCCCATTCAGCAGGATTCTAGTGGTGATGATGCGGATGGCTGGCACACAAGTCATAAAGCTAACAAATAATTAGTGGAGATATCTCACATACTTATAAAGCTCTGACTTGCCAGACCTGAGAGACAAAGCGTGTGAAAAAATCCACTTTGAATCCTTGCCAGAAACTGTGCAACTCTAATTACACCCTTACAATGGCACAAGGAACTGTGTATATATACAAATGCTGATAATGAAATGAATACTGATTTTCTGTCTCAGCATACCAACTTCCAATTATCAACACATCAAATTCCAGAAGCTTCTGTAATTATGCACAAACCAATACATATTTGTCTTCTCCCACCCAGGCGCCATTCCTCTCAGACAGTTCACATGATGTCAAGTGGCCACATCACTCACTCTCTGACACAATGCTGGGACAGTGTAACAGGAGTGATATGTTCACTCTGGCACTCCACTAACCTTCTTAAGCTGTGAGTTGAAGATGAAATGACTAATATCACACAGCAACAAGTAACAGCAAGACAGACCTTATGTACAGCGTACAGAGCCCACTTGCACCTTCACACACCAGCTAATGCTCTGTTGTTTAATACACTTCACAGTAGAAGCATTCAGAAATTTACAACAAAGTATGTATGAAATTCAATATATGGAACAAAGTAACTGGAAATGTCCAGTAAAGACTACCTGAAACCACTGAAGAAAACTTCTTGCTCTACCTACTACAAAGCTTCAAACTCTTCAGTTTTAAGCAAAATGCTTATACAGAATATGTTTAACCTTGTGCACAATTATAAGACAAGCCACCTATTTTTCAGACAATAAACTAAAAAAAAATCTTGCCTTACATTGCAGTAAATATTCTACATTTCACAGACCTCATTGTTGATGTCAAAAACTCCCTCTTGGATCTTTTCATAGATTTCTTTTGCTGTGTTTATGAAAGCTTCTTCAACGTTCGCAGCTGTTTTAGCTGATGTCTCCATAAAGATGAGGCCATGTTCACGAGCAAATGCTTCACCCTCTTCCTTCTTTACCTCCCTCCTTGACTCCAGATCACTGCAAAAGCATAAACATTTCTCTGCTTCATGATCCCTGCCAAAGACCAGCTACAAAATCATGAACACAACATGTACATGCCACTTAAAAACAAAACAACATGCAAACACAATGTTTAAGAACAATGTGGAAAATATACAATTCCTGTTCCTATATGCCAAATACAGTAAAACCCCTATTTAATGAATTGCTGGGGGATTAGAATATATTTCACTAAATTGAGGTTTTCATTAAATAGAGGTTTTCAATTAAAATGAGTTAAATTTATCTTTTTCGCTTGTTTATTAGTTCCATTGTGGTCTCTATAACAAAAATCCATTTTTCAACTTTGTATGCACAATACTTATATTAATATTTTTAAAATAAACATTTAGAAACAAATTCCAGTGACAAGCAAGCCTTAGTGCCATTGAAAATGAAATTTTCTGTAATGAATCATGATTACAAAAAATAATTTCAAAATTTTAAAAGTATTTTCAAAATTGATATAAATCTTTAAACAATTTTTCATCCCTCCTTTAAAAAGCTTCATCATACAACTTTAAATAGAAAATATTAAAATATATTTGGAATTTTCACATCAAAAAATATCAAAATTATTCAAAAACCAAGCATACATAGCTATAAGAAAATTATTTATTAAAATAGTCCAGCAAACTTGCTTGCTTCTTTGATGTTTTTTCTTTTGATGACTTCACCCCCACATTTCACTTCTTTGTCTAGTATTAATTGTTTATTCTTCATTATACAAAACAATTAAGACGGTGCAAGATTAAATTTCCGTGCAATTTCTATTGCGGGCGTGCTTGGGTTCTTTTCCACGTCTTGAATTATTTTCACTTTTTCCGCAATTGTCAGCTTCTTCCTTTTACTAGTAGCCATTAAGGAATAAAAAAATATAACGAAAATAGTCGAAAGAATTTTTCACAAATGCTCCAGGTTTACGCAGTGATCGCAAAACAGGCATGCAGCAGCAGAGTAACTTCTGGATAAGGTAGACGGAGAGGGGACAGGCATTACGTCGTCAGGATCAGAGCAATTGACTGGCTAAGTGATTATGTCACAGTTTCCCCTACCATTGCGCTTCCGCATATTTCACACTACTTTGTCTCAGACATAGGCAACAGTACCGGGCACTCCTGGACAATCACCCATCCAGGCGCTATCCAGGCCCAATGATGTTCGGTGATCTAACGGGAACTGGTGTTTCCATCGTGGCATGCCATTGCCTCAATGTTTCGTGCGTATATAGTAATTTTTATGTACAATATGTATCTTTTGTGATTCTTTTTGCTCACGAAAAAAATTTACTAAATGCGGGTTTTTCTCTAAATCGGGATTCACTAAACGCGGGAAAATAATACATTGTTTATATGGAGCTATTGTCGGGACATGAAAAAATCATCACTCAAACTGGGATTTCACTAAATGCGGGAACATTAAATCGGGGTTTTACTGTACTAGGAACAGATGTCAAAGAACATGTAAATGGCAGTAAATTCAAGAAGTTGGTGGCTGAAGGCTACACACAGTGGACTGACCTACACAGGAACATTAGGCCAGAATCCTTCACACAGATGACAGGAAAGGGTTATAATACTTACCTTGCAGGGGAATGTGTATACTTTACATCAGAATGTTCTTCATGTAACTGAATTACACTTATATCGTTTAAAACCAAACACACTGAAGCCTGTTAATTATGACTGTTACGAGCAGTGCCACCAAACTGTGTAAGTGGACAAAAGAAGTAAACTTTTGATAACAGCTGCCATGCTGTCAGTCTGTGTCAAACCACTGTGCTGATAAGAACACTTACAGAGTATAACCACTGAATAATTCATGAGAACCAAGACCTAGAGAGGCTGCCAATCTCACAATAAAGATCATCTTGTCCCTCTGATGACAGAAGCTCACTACTATTACTATTTCTTTCTGCAAGGCAGGGGGCTTAACACAGAGAACATCTGAATCACACTACAATACCCAATACTGAACACAGCTGCGTCAGCAATACAAAACACTATTATTGAACTGCTACAAGTACCAACTACTTTCAGAAGCTGCTGTACACATGTACATTCAGACGCAGACTGTGAAATACGGCAGCCTTCAATGATTCAGCATCCTGTTGTACTTCTGTGGCATTTATTGGCTCCTTCTGTCGGAATCTAACAGCACTGTCTTTTCCTAACATAATATAAATGTTGTGTGTAGCAAGCAACCAAATGTTTTGATGAAATCTGGGGCTTTCAGGATGGTGAAGATTAATACTGTTGTTTCCTGGGTTATGACATTGTGTAGCCTTGTTGGCTGTCACCAACATTTCAGAAGAACATAAGGTTTCCATCTTCAGAAGGCAGAATGTTGGTAACCACCTACTTGCCTACAGGATGTCATACGCATAAGAACACAGTACAAAATTTTTATATATTAGATCAGATTCATAATTAAAAGGGTAAAACAAAGGCACCGTGCACTAAAATACTCTCTCTCTCAATCTGTGTAGGGATATAGTGGTCTAGGCTTAGAATAACACAATAGAACAGAATATTAGGGCAGGCACCACAGCAACCATTGCACCTTGATTGTTTCTGATCTTTTGTAAAACCCTTTGCTTATGCATTCAGCAGCCCTGCATTTTGAACAAAGTGCAGTACCTTGCTGATGGAGATGTTGGCAAAGCCATCTGGTTTCAAGAAATGAGGTCCAGGTGCCTAAATCTTACTGCCGTCAGTGCCTCACAGTCACAAAGAACGTGTAAGTGGTCTAGGGGTAAGGCACAGGACATCTATGTCACAGGTCTGGCATGCAAATTGGCTGGATTCAGTGCAGACTTCTGACTGTGTCTTTCCCTTCCCTTGCTTCTGACATAGGCAAACACTTTCTACATGTTAGGCGTACCAGGCAGGCATTAAGCTGCAGTTACGTCTACCTCACAGGTGGACTGAGGCGGGCACAGGCTAGCAAGGTCAAGTACACTAAAACTGGAATCGACAGCTGCTGCTCTTTCCTTCACAGCCTGCAGGTTGTGAAAGTCTGAGTATGACTACAGTTACTGCAGAGAGAGCTACTGCTTTTTGTGATCATCAACAGTTTAACCCTTTAAAGCACAGAACTGTTTAAAATAATACTTAAAAATTCAGCTCCTAACTCAGAGAAAACACATCATTATAACAAAGAATGATCACTTAACACAGTTTGGAAAAATTGCACTTTACAGGTAGTTCTTGTTTGATGCGATTTCGTTTTGCATGATTTCGCTTTATGCGACTTGAAAATTTACACCACTTTTCAAATTCACGTGATAATTTTCAGTATTATGCGATTTGGCATAGACGATCCATGGTCGCGCTTATCAAATTTACGTGATAATTTTTGGTTTAACGTGATTTAGGATAGATGATCCATGGTTGCACTTATCTTCTGTAGGAGACTAGCAGGAAGTTAAATCACTGTCACGCCATCAGAGTGGATTGATCACATTGGTGATACAATCACATGGCTCATTTAGTTTCTTCTTCAACAGCATTGGCCTTTCTTACCAATATGAGTGAGAAACGTACATCTGCATCACCTAGTGCAATCCAAGTGAAAAATCAGCGAAAGACAATCGGTACTGAAGAGAAATTACACATAATAAGCCAACTTGAAAAAGGTGAATGAATTGTTGATATATGCCGTAATGTTAGACTCACTCATAGTAGTGAACATATAATTCGTGATAATGCTGAAAGAATTAAAGAAAGTGCTAAGTCAGGAACTAAAGTGTTTGTTTGTATACCAAGACGGCCACAGTGCTATCCGAATGAACTGTACCAAAAAACTATGGATGTGAGTCTCTTACATTTTTATTGCATTAGAAATAAATAAATATGTTGTACAGAAATGTATGTATACTGTATAGAAATGCATATATACTGTATATACAGTACATATATATTCTAAAGGTCTGTATGTCCACTAGTGGTATAGTCGTACACTATATAGGATGAGGTTGTCAGTCCCCTAACCCCCAGGAAATAGAGTAGAACCCGGATAAGAAGTCCCGGCATAAGAAGTTTTCCCCTGTAAGAAGTCTGATTTTTAAAGTCCCGAAATCCTATTGCTTTTAATAAGCTTCCCTCTTAATAAGTCTTCCTGCTTAAGGAGTCCCCAATCCTCTGGTCCCTTGAAAGACTTCTTAACAGGGTTCTCCTGTACATTGTTTTAAATGGGAATTTTGTGTTCGATTTGCGAGACTTTTTCAGGAACATAACCCTGGCATAAAATGAGAACTACCTGTATGCTATGAATCATGCAAAGCACAATTACGTGGTGCAGGTAAAATCTGGACCCTGCTTAAAGTTCAAGCAGGTGGTACACATACTTACCACTACGCATTAAGGCAGTGGTTCTTAACCTGGGATGAGATACCCTTTCTGCGGGATCAGGGCATGCCATATATTTTTTTTTGAAAGTGCTCCCCAGATTCTCATACATAAGCCATGCCTCTGCACCCAAACCTGGCAGCACTGTTCTACCAGAAGTAAACCATGTATACATGCCAAATCAAAGATGTCTACTGCACCAAACAGACACCTCAGATTATCTCTAATCTGTGATTCTGGTTGCATGCAGCACACCAGACAGGCAACAATGAGTATCCATTTTCTGTGAATCTGACAGTGAAAGTCCAGGTGGCTATGCAGGGACCAGTTTCATTTCTGACACATACTTAGCTGTGGTACTGCCCTGTGTATGCTGACTGAGCTATCCCAGCATGATAGTTAAGTGTTAATGCTACCTCTTGTTTCCAATAAGCATGATGACCATGTTTGAATTGGAATGTTGTCGTGCATCTTCCAGCCATGTTGTTAAATGATTGAATGTTTCCCTCCTGGTGATGTCATACACCAGCAGTGCCCCAGCAGCTCCTCGGTAGTATGAGCGTGTGATGGATCTGAATGCTTCTTGACCAGCCTGCATCATCACAAATTTATTAAAGATTACATCTTCATGGATGTGACACGATGTAGACTGGTAGATAAGTAAAATTTGAGAGGAACCTGCTGCCTCCTTCCTTCAGCTGATGAATAAACAATACCTTGAAGATGGAGGTATCAAGTACCTCTGAAATGTCAGCACTTACCTACCACAGTATGTGGCGTCACATCCCAGAACACTGTAATATTCACAGTCACAGCATTCATAACTTCATATCTTACATAAATTTTAGACCTCGGAAAGAAATTTAAAAATCAGGTGGCTGTCTCCATTTTCAGGGGTGAAGTAAGCCAAGTCTGGAAATGGGTAGGTTACACAGAAGAGGTGAGGGACCAGGAATGGAGAATGGAGAACAGGATTAGCCAATCAGAGCCACAAATGGTGCAGTGAAGTCTGGGCCCCTGGTGGACCAATGGAAATATAGGCCCTGAAAAGGGCAACAGGGAAATGGTAGGAGGTTTTAAATGTGTAAGAACAGGAAACTCTAAAAAGACCCTTACTAGCACTATGGGCAGAGGAAAATGAGCAACAATTACCCTACACAGAGCCTTCTTTTGTTTCTACAGGGTTCTGAATAACATTCTAACATAACCACTGCAATAAGAAACCACTTTCCCAGTTCATGTTGACAGGCTGGAGCTCAGCCTTTATGACTTCTCTTATGATCCGTTTCATCTGAATGTTAACACTATGATGGGCCATGCACATTGATTTCCAAACATTTATTTACAATTCCTAGATCTGACATAAGCCTACGAACCTACTGCAGAGGTAAAGTATAACCAAATGAGCAGCAAGTCTCACTGTTGTAATCACACAACTAGTTGTAACAGGACAGGTCAGGAGTTGGGCACAATTATCAATTCAGGTGAATAAAGTTAAAAGCAATATTGTAGGTTAACCAGGGTGCTAACCAGTTCAGTGAATGCACAAGGCTTTCCCAGGGATACAGACATGTGATCAGTTGCATCAGGAGTAGCACTTGGATAGCATAAAGAGCAATGCAGAACGTAAACTTTCTTGCACATGAATACTGGCATGCTTATTTATTGACCACACAATTAGCATACTGGGCTGTACTCAGCACACACGACAGAAATTAACTTTTATGGTTGCAGTTACTTGTCTTAGGTACAGCTGTGGCCTAAACACAACAAAATGAACTGTGTGGCACATGACTGTTAAGGATTTCTCAGATATTGCTAAGATGCAGAGATATTTTTGCTTGTGTAGGATCAGTAATCATGTTGAAAGTCTTTGAAGCACCACACGCCAAGATACTTCATGGCCTGAATATGTGACAATGCTTCTCAAAATCTACAATTAATGGTCTCTGGTCAGCCTGGATATTACATATCCCAAATTTTTGGCCAAACAACCAGCTGCATTTAAATAAAAGCCTTCTCACTGGCTGGCTAAAAGAGATCAGACAAAGGAACTGAAGCCAAGCCATTTGTGTGAATGTGAAACAAACGCTGTTCTCACACAAAATCTCGCGAAACACCAAGCCGTCATTCCGATTTTTATTAGGGAACCTACCCCAGATGCCCAAACATTCTCATTTATGACAGCAAAACTTCTGCAACTGTAAGACACACACAAATCAACATGGAGGGACACCTTCAGTTTCTCTTTTACGATCATGACAGAATGAAGTCATGTCCTTCGGAAAAACAAGCCAGAATGGCAACACTTTGGAACTGCCCTACGGCATAAGCCAGGCCTTGAACCCAGAACTTGTACGAGTACCAAAGGTTAACTTAGCTCTGTGCCAAAACATCATCTTATAAAAGTATATATGGGGAATAGAGCCAATGCTCCACACAGACACAGCAGTGTTTTTCAACTGGTGGGCCACGACAGTTGGGTGGGACATCAGGTCACAAAATAACTTCCATTAATGATCAATACAATACACTTCTTGGGGACAAGGATGCTTTGTTTTAAAGACGATATGGTTTCTTTTTGAACAAAATAACTGAGTGGATACAAAATGCAAAAGGTTGAAAATCACTGGCATATACTGCAATCAGTTAGGTTCACATTTCAGCTACCATACACCCTGAATGCAGGCCTTACTTGTGATAATTATCCTGAACACAAGTCTAACAAAATGGGTCAAAACGCTGTGATCATTCATGCCAAACGTGAAACAACACATCAACTCTTTGGATGAGCAGAATGTGACCTCACGAAGTCCTACCAGACAAGACGAGCATTCTTTAATCAAACACCGGACAAGAATTTTTCCCTAATTCATCAAGTAAAAAATGGGGAGTCACTTTATAATCACACACACAAACACATTCCTAATGTGAAGATGGGTCATGTTACATGCAGGGCTGTATTAAGTTTGGGTAAATATTATATAACAAATGCCTTCCAACAAGCTTTCATTACACACTTACACAAAGTCCTCTGAAATTTAAATCTGGAAAATTTTAACATTCACAATTCTAGCCATAGTTTCCACAGTCAACTCTTCTACTGATTCACATACTGCAACCCTTGAGACATGACACAACAAACTCACTACTTACTGAATAAGCATGCTACAAACCTGAAAAGTTCTCAGTACACAGCTTAATGCATTACACAGAAAAAAGCTTTCATTTCCAAAAGTCCAGACTGCAATACTGACTGACATACAGATAACCATCACTGTCATTTTATTACTGCCACCTTTCAGCTCTATTCATAACTGCCACCTACCCTGGCTGCTACATAACAACAGAATGGTTAGGCTTAGAATTTTATAAATATGGGTTAGTCAATACCACACAGGCAGGCATGTACTTCTGTTCCTATAGGATTATCTTTAGTGTGTGACCAATGCACGAACTGAAAAGCACTAAGATGATCGTATAAGAACTAAAACAGATGGCTGTCAAATGTTACATTACTAAATGCAATAAAAGCTAGATGAAAGAGATTTTATATAATATATCTAACAGGTGCTTGGTATGAAGCAACTAAGATCAGAATGATTAAATATTAAAGATTTGGGACAGAGAAGGAGTATCCAAACTAAAGCAATCAGTTCACAGACTAACCAATTGTCCCATTCTGCTTATGGTTGAAATTGAGGAAAATCCTGTTATTAAAAGCAAAAGGATGTAGACGTATGGCAAAACATGGATTAACACTTGCCACCCCCCCTTGGGGGGAAAGAGGGAGAACAAATCAGTTTTGATACAAAATGGCCAAGTACAGGGGTGAAGAATGTATGCCAAACCATACAAGCCAAGCTAAAAATTCACCATAACAGTGCCTTTGAAAACAAATGTTACCTTAATTGTGACCAGACTCTAGAGAGTTTAGCCCTCTCATTGCTACATTATTTTAAACCAGATGTTCAAATCTGACACTTATTTTCATCGCTGTACACACAAAGGACTTTAAAGAAGAATGCGGAACCCATTTCATCAATGAATTCTAAAACAAATTACATTTCCAACAAGAGTTTAACCACCCACATGTAACACAAGAACTTCAACAATGTAAAGCCCCAAAAATATAGCTTTTGTATGAATGAAAATTAGAGATTCCACATACATTCAAACTCGCTAACATCAAGGAGTCCTTCTCAAGAAGCTAACAGTTCCTTGGGTAGCCAAGCAATTCCAAAACTCAAAGGTTCACTAACATTTTAAGCCCTCCCCTGTTCCCTACCCTCAGCCTAACAAATCCAGTTCATGCCCTCCCATCCCATTCCTTTAAGATCCATTTTAATATTATTCCATCATCTATAAATATGTTTTCCAAGCAGTCTCTGTTTCCTCCATTCTTTCTCACCACAACCCTGTATGTCATTTTGCTTCCCCCAAGAGGCTCGTAACGAAAAGCTAGAAATATTAAAGACATATACAGTGAAACCTCTATCCATCGTTCCCGTTACCGTCGTTCGCCCGCATGTATCGTCTGCCTTATTTGGTCCCGAAATTAGCCCCATATAAATAACACTATTTTTTCCCGCCTCCATTGTTCCTCGAACTGTCGTTTTCCCGCACCAATAGTTGAAAAATCACGGTCCTGACGCAACATTTTCCCGCACTGATAGTTTTTTTTTTAATTTGAAGCGATGGTTTAGCGAGGTTTAAGGACCGGCATGGCCTAGTATACAAGAAGTTAGTCGGAGAAAGTGCGGCAGTGGACAGCGAAAGCACGGAAGCGTGGCTGGAAAGACTGCCATCTTTGTTGGAGGGCTACGAACAACGTGATATTTACAATGCGGATGAGATGGGGCTCTTCTACAACGTGCTTCCTGATAGAACCTTGGCTCTCAAAGGAGAGTCTTGTCATGGAGGGAAAAACTGTAAAGACAGACTTACTGTTTTACTTTGTGTTAACAGTGATGGAACTGACTAACAAGTGCCGATTGTTATCGGAAAATCTCCGAAACCGCGATGTTTCAAGAATGTAAAAAAATTACCCACCAAGTACCACGCGAACAATAAAGCGTGGATGACCACAGACATTTTTTTTCATTTCTGTGTTCATTAGACGCAAGTATGGGTGCACAAAACAGGAACATTTTCCTCTTTGTGGACAATTGTGCCGCACATCCAAAGGATACATCGTTTCTAAGAAATGTAAAAGTCATACGGTACCCGGCAAATTGTACAAGTGTGCTCCAGCCCCTTGATTTAGGGGTAATAAACTGTTATAAGCAGCTTTATAGAAAACGCCTCGTGCAAACAGCTGTTTGCTTAATGGATGCAGGCAAAGATACGAAAAAGAAGATAAACGTGTTGGAAGCTTTGCACTACACTGTGGCAGCCGTGCAAGAAGTAACCCAGCAGACAATCGAAAATTGTTTTCGGAAAGCTGGTTACGTGCAGGGACAATCTTCAGGCGATAATGACGTCGTATTGACCAACGATGACGACGATTTCCGCCAAGACTGGGAAAAGTTCAGTGGCATGAACAAAGATAAATTCGAGGACTACGTCTCTGTGGACAGTCACGTGGCAACCTGTGGTGTAGAAGCAGTGCAGGAGCTGTGCGTGAGCCTCGTGACGTCCGGGAGTGTGGAGCGGGAAGAAGGAGAAGAAGAAGCTGGCGAGCTTTGCTGAGACGCATGAAGCGCTGCTGGAAGTAAGATCTTTCTTTTATGCGCACAGCACGAGTGACAGTGGTCGTGAAAGTGTTCTAGGCCTTGAAAAATCGTACTTTGAATTGAGGAGGAGTAAAGTTTGCTCAAAACAAACGTCAATGAAAGATTTTCTCAGCAAGAAGTAATAATTATCATTAAATTGTTCTTATCTATAATTTTTAATGGTTTCCCGGTACTATCATTTCCCGTATGTATCGTTCAAATTTTCCGGTCCCTGAAAAACGATGGATAGAGGTTTCACTGTAATTAGTTACTGCTATCACACACACATTTTGTTCCAAGCACTCACTATTACCTGCCACAGAAAAACAGAATGTGCAACTTACCACTGTACTACAAAGAACAATGAACACAAATGTACTTTTCAAGCCCATGTACACCTAAAGCACTGCAATACTTACTGTATCCCATATCTGTAATTTAATCTGCTTTCCATCAATTGTGATCATGCGGGCTCCAAATTCAACACCTGCAACAATAAAAGATGTGTACAACCAAAAATTACAAATCTGTTTACAGATGCATGTCAACACAATTATTTCACCATCTGTGCGTTGTGAAGCTCTCACCCTGCTGATTATGAATATTACTCTCTTCTGGGATAGGATGCCAAATAGTCTGGTGATTCAATACTGATATTCTGAACAAACTACCCTGAAGATGGGGGCAGTGAGTTCCTCTGAAACACTGCTAACAAGATACCAGACTAAATGGCATTGCATACCAGGTAACTGCAATCTTCATTTTGCCAGCTGTTTTTCAAGCCCAGATTCTAGTCTCGAAAGCTGGAGTACAGAAACAAAACAGATGTCAGGAAATGCACACGCCATGTACGAATTCTGGCACATTGCCTCTGTTATTGTCTCCAAATGTTCAATTCTCAAGTTGCGAGATGACAAAGCCTAACAATAACTTTTAATAAAAACACAAGACATACGGAAAAAGTTTATTAGACAATGTAAAATATAAACAACTGAACATCACGTCACTGATGCAAGCTTTTCAGTTCAACCCACATAAACTGCTACCAGAAAGGATGGAACACTGTGACATAATCAGTGATACACAATCTAAACAATCTGCATGTATAGTGTACAACCAATCCTCTCTTTAACATGTTATCATAATGATGTCGCTCCAGACACATGCTGATTGATGCTTTTACTTATGCTTCCGGGCTTATGAGGTGCACAGAATGTGCTCATAAGTCACTACATATCACACTCATAAATACAGAGTGATTACAAAAAATATAAGTGATTACATAAATTTGTTGGTAAGAGGCACACAAGAGAAACTAAAAAGATAGTGACTCAAGCGGAAAAAGCATTTTGTACGTCAGAGTTTCATTCAATTAGAATGTGACAGCTCTTCAACGAGAATTCAGAAGGAAGTCTGAAAATTATCCACCAACAGCGAAGTCAATCAGACAGCGGTATGAACCATTTGTGGACATTGGATGCACCCGTTAAGGGGGAGAGCTCAGGCCAACCAAATATGAACGCATAAAACATATCATGTTCAGCAGGCTTAACTGCAAGTCCAAGAAAGTCATAATATTGGGCTAGCCACGAGCTGAATGTATCACAGACAAGTGTGTGGAAAATTCTTTGAAAACACCCTGCTCTCTAGTCTTACATACTGCCAATGCTGTAACACATAACACAAAATAACAGGGTGGTACTGTCTTGAATTTTCTGTGAACATCAGGGACTATACTGCATAAGATGAAACACACTCTGGTCTAAAATCTGTTTCAGTGACACGGCAACATTTCATCTCTTGAGGAAGGTCAACCGGCATAACATCCAAGTACAGGGAAGTGAAAATCCTCACACACCATTGCTGAACACATAAGGGGCAGCCCAAAGATAAACACTGCTCCGAGTTGTGATGGTGCACAGACCTTTCCTCTCTTAGGAGAAAACAGTCAACAGAACTGTTAACAGAATTACCTGCCACAACATGTTAGAAATGTGATTAATGCTCCAGCTACGTGGAGATATACGAAGTGTTTTCATAATGGTAAACAGCCATGACACATCCACAATGGGGTGATAACATTCCTGAACAGGCAGTTGCCTGAGCAATTGTTCATCTACAGGCCTCAGGTTCCTGGCCTCTGTAATCTCCAGATGTAAATCCCTCAAATTTTCCTGTGGGGCTTTGTGATAGATGAGGTTTACATTCCACCACTGCCTATAACACTGAACAATATGAAGGTTCGAATATGAACAGCAAATACAAAAACTGAACAGCCTTCACTGCAAAATGTTTGGCACGTCAAATATCATCTCGATGTGTGCAGGGCCAAAAATGGAACACATACTGAACTTGCATTGTGTTAAAAAAAATCGAGTTGCTCTTCACAATGGTGTGCATTTAATTTTTGTATGGTTATTACGTTCTTACCAATAAATTTATAAAATTGCTCACATCATTCATAACCATCCTGTATTACTGGACCTGCCAACTATTCTAAAATATGGTTTCCTAAGAACACAATGGTGTAATTTATGTCCACTGAATGAAACCAACATGAGGTGCTACCCAAAAATTCCTGAAATTTGAATGTCATGAGGGAATCAGTTTTAGTACGGACTAGTGGCTCCTGGTAGCGCTGCATGTATCCTTGTGAAGCAGTGTGCGACATGGCTTCGTGCTGAATGCACACATTCTGTGGCTCTATGCATTTTTATAACGTTGTGTTTGTGACATTTTGTGAACTATTTTTTGTTGAAATGGTAGACGTGAAGAAGCAGCGTGTTTGCATCAAAGTTTGCTTCAAACTTGGCAAGAGTGCAGCAAAAACTCACCAAATGATTAAACAAGCATTTGGCAATGAAGCTTTGGGTCAGACGCAAACCTACGACTGGTTTAACTGGTTTGAAAATGGCCAAACGTCAGTTGACGATGATAAATGTTCTGGACGACCTTCGACCGACACAATGCTGGAAAATGTTGCAAAAGTGCGTGAGGTGATCTGCGAGGACCGTACGCGAACGATCCAGGACGTTTGCAACATTTTGGTACTGTCATATGGAACATGCCAGCACATTTTGTCAGAGAACTCAACATGAGGCTGATTGCTGCAAAATTCGTGCCAAGGCTGCTGACTGACGACCAGAACTAACATCGGCTGGAAGTCTGCATGGAACTTAAGGAGCAAGTCAGAAATGACCCAGACTTCCTTTCCAAGGTCATAACTGGTGATGAAAGTTGCATTTATGGGTACGACCCTGAAACAAAACAGCAATTGTCCCAGTGGAAGTGTCCATCTTCACCCCGGCCAAAGAAAGTGCAGCAAGTGAAAAGCAACGTGAAGTCAATGCTGATCTGCTTTTTTGATATTGACGGGATTATCCATGAGGTATTCATGCCTTCAGGTCAGAATGTCAATGAGAAGTTCTATTGCAATGTGCCGAGGCGGCTTAGGGAGGACATGAGGCAGAAGTGGCCAGGCAAATGGCGCACGAACAACCGGGTGCTCCATCACAACAATGCACCCGCGCACACCGCTTTGGCTATGCAGCATTTTTTGGCCTCCAAAAACATGACGGTCGTCCCCCACCCCCCCTTACTCGCCTGATTTAGCCCCCTGAGACTTCTTCCTCTTCCCCCCCAAGATGAAAATCAAGTTGAAAGGGCGAAGATTCGACACCGTAGAGATCCAGGCCAAATGCAGAAGGTACTGAAGATGCTGACACAAAAGGACTTCCAGGACTGCTTCTGATCATGGCAGAAACATTGGGATCGTTGTGTACACTCCCCAAGGAGACTACTTTGAAGGGGACGGTGGCGATTAAGACTTTCAGTGTGTCTGCTTTTCTTTCTGATACATTTCGGGAACTTTTGGATAGCACCTCGTAATTCCAATCTTTACAAGATATCAGGCGCTCACATCTGTGTGGATTAAGATTCATATATTCTGATATATGATGCCATGTTACCAGCATTTCCACGGAGCTTGCAACCACAGCCTTCAGGGTCTATGCAGCCCAAGAAGAGTGCATAGACCCTGTAAATGGTGGCAGCAAGGCCCTCCAAAATATAAGTTTTAAAACTTCGCGGCGACATGATTCAATATAGTCTTCTCGGGTGCACAGCCGCGTCAATTCGTTTGAATACAACGTTTCGGGGACTAGCTCCGTCCCCATCCTCAGGCAAAACTGATTTGCCTGAGGATGGGGACGGAGCTAGTCCCCGAAACGTTGTATTCAAACGAACTGACGCGGCTGTGCGCCCGAGAAGACTATATTGAGCCCTCCAAAATGTTGGTTTAACTATTTACCAATCAACACAGCATCATATTCCAGTAGACTCATGTCTTCAGTTTTACTCTTTTCTGATTTCCACTTCAGATCCTATTTCTGGAGGTGGTACCTAGACCAATGAAACATATGTTCAGGCCTGCAACACAGATACATACCTACACACATATATTACATTATACATATACATACATACATACCTATAGTCAAGTCATGAACAGGCTGAAATCTTTTGTCTGTAAACTGGAGCAGCAAGCAGGACTTTCCTACACCTATAAAAAAAAAACCAAATATCATTACAGTTCCTAGCAGATAACTCAACTTATGAAATTCCTTTTCCATTCTGCAGTTACACACAAGTCAGGTTACATTACACACATACACTTAACACCCTCTGACACATCCTTATTTTACATCAGCACCACAGAAAAGAACATGGAAAAGATTAAATTCTTCCATATAGTTGAAATTACACGATAATACTTAAGCAAATTAGTGACTTTTCTGCAAGAGTTACACCAGCATAGACATAATGCTGCACTCCTGCTTCCTATTTGGATGTTCCTGTGTTCAAATCTCATTCCAGAGACTAATCATCCTAACTGAGGTTTACTGAGTGTTATCTCAGTCCCTCCAAGATTATGACAGAAGAATCCACTTCCACTTCCTTCTGCATCCTTTCCAAGTCATTATTCTCTAACACTGTATCATTCAATGCTGTAAAGTCTGAGCTCCTGGCATCACCATTAAATACAACACACATATATATATACTGCAGCAGTTACGATATCCACAACCTAACTGTTACAAGATATACCCTCTCAAAGCTTTCAAACAATGCTTGCTAGTAATTCTACAGGATGGGTGCTTGTAAGCATATATATGTGCATACACATGCTGTAAATATGATATCACACACAATTTGGCAGCATGTTCATACTTTGCCACAAAAGAAAGTTCCTTCAATGGCTCATTAGTTATTATTATTGACTAAATTTCATACCCTACCAATGTCATATGTCAGTGTTATACTTATAACTCTAAATTGTCTTATGTATTGAGACAGTATGAAGAGCTCATTCATGATTCAGCTTTACGACACTGAACAATTTAGTTAACTTAAAACTGACCCTGAACATATATTTAGCAAATAATTCTATACCTTGAAGTGGTAATCTTATATCCTTGGCTATCTAATGAGGCTTTACTAACCTTCACTGTCCACAGACACAATGCTTAAAGTTCCCCGTTCTACAGGACTGGCAGCCAGATTTGAACTCAGAGGTCATGATATTAGTACTTACCAATACAAGGCATGGCCAGCTGAAGACATACATGCCATTTCAGCAGTATAATACAATGTCATTAAAGGTTAAGTGTAGGATTGTTTCATATGAAATGTGAAGAACTATATGATGAGTTTGGAGGGCTACGAAAGACAGGTATAACAATTTCAAGTATTTATTCTGGAATTCAGACAGGAAAAAGTTTATAGGTTATTTCACATAGTGAAATATCAGGAAAGAAGGCAAAGTGAATGTACTGGAATGGCAAAGAATAGGATGAAAAATAAGGAAACATCACAGAAATGTGGCAGGCAATGTAACACAGAAGCACAGAGGGAATCTCAAGTCTGAGACAAGAACATTCAGAACATATTGTGAGAAAATGGAATATGATGGCAACAAGACTAAGATCCAGTCCAAAGAACAAAGAAGGGTACAGCTCTTTGCAACATCTCCATGCTGCAAACAAAGATAACAAACCCACAAAAATGTGGTGTCAATAACAGCACTGACATATGTTTTCATGCTGAATGTGCAATAAGCTTAATACATGGTAACCATGTATATCATAGATGAACTCGAGTTCCATTTACAGTTACTCTGATCTAATTTGCCTATCAATACACTTTTGGGTCATTTGCCGGTTCCAGTCCTAACTAACAGATTGGTCACCACATTATACAGTCATACACTATGAGGAAGAGTAACCACAAAAACAAATCACTGAAATAGTTCTGCATTACATGCTATGTACAGATGTAGAGAACGGTGACATGCCACACTTCGAGCACACACAGTTTATAAAGTGCCACACTTCCTTAAGCCAAGCAGCACATATTAAGTGAAGAATGTAATGTTTTCTGACACACCCAATACTTGAGATTCACAGCAGTGTTACTGAGAATTCAAGTCATATGGAATGTGATGCTGTGTTGTTGTGCAACTGGCTCCTGATGTTTCAAAGAATAATGTTGCCTTAACCTGCAGGTGCCCAAGAAAAAAGTGAAGAGACTGCATACCCTTAAAGAATAAGGCAACAGGATGCTTCGGAACCACTCACCCAAAAATACAGCATCACATCCCAGGACACTTGAATCCTCTACACAGAATACAAACTTACCAATTAAATGACAGCCAGGATACTATCAACATGACTACTACTATACTACTACTATATGACTATACTACTACTACTTCAAAGTAAGGCACAATGATTGCTGGGTAACTAATATTTCGTTTAACAAAATCGCCACAAATTTATCAAGCTGTAATACTACATTTGGGAGTCAACCTACAGGCAAAGACAGGGCGAAAAGGAATATACGGTAGAAACCAAAGCCACTTTCAACCCCCTTAATCACCTCATATGTGACATCACATTATTCGTAACTTGTTCGTACACACAAATGTACTAAAATGACTCACAATTTCTGCCCACAAAATATCGACGAGTATACACCCTACCTTCATTCGACAAGTACGGAGAATATTTAATATACTAATCATACTCTCACCTGTATCGCCTATGATGATGTACTTAAATAAATAGGCGTAAGACATATTTAATAAGCTATATATTTACAACGTCCAGAAACGTCAATATTTAACGGAAATCAAACAATTCTAGACCTGCGTCACAATATAAATACGCAACAGCCTTCAACCACTGCCCATAATGCCATCAGCCTAAACAAATGAAATGACTTAGCGCATGATCTCACACGCATGAAGGAACGTACAATGGCGCATGGGAAAGTTGATTTCCATCAAATTTTCGAATGGTTCAGCTAGAAGTACACGAACATTTGAATTACTTACAATTCACTGTCAGTTTCCGAAATAAGCAGCAACTACGTATTTCGGAGAGGTTATATGTACATACTGCGATGGTCGACCGAACGGACCGGAGGAGTGAATTAGTTTAGTATTAATATAGCTGCAAGTAGTGTTATAAAAAGACTAGTTTCGTTTACGTATTTATTTATTTAATGAAACTTCTTCAGCTTAAAATGCAAACGTACCCTGACAGAGTTAGACGGCTTTCCTAAACTACGAATTCAAGGCACAGGATGGGACGTTTTCCCACCACGTCGTGCGCCAACATTTTCAAAACTGAACAAGGAGTTTGAAGCGTACTTTCCTGTTGCATAGATGTCTAGTTTACCACATTATTGTTATAATTATTATAGTCATCATCATTGTATTATGTTTTGTAGAAAGGTTATTACGCACAGATTCTGCATACATGAGATTTGTCGGATATAACCTCAAAGTGTCTTTGTAATGGTAGCTTACAAAACGGTGTGTCCCAGATAACATGGTATAGTTATGATTTACATCCATACCAATTTCACATTTCTGGCCTAACTGGTTCACTAGTTACCGCAATCGGGTCGAACAATAAGGACACTTTCCGTACGGTCACGTAATTTCATATTCCACAAAAATATTACCTAACAAAACCTGCATGCGTTTCTAAATATGTATCGCCGTGCGTCACGTCTCAAAGTAAGTGGCGGTCTAGTTGACGCTTTCGTTCTTCTGGGATGTTAACACGGCGTAGGTTGATTACCAACGTTTCGGGACAACCTATCAGTCCCATCTTCAAGGGTTCCAGTTCATGGACTGTCGGTACCCACCTACAAACACATGCCACATAACATCCCAGAAGAACGAAGGCCTCACATGGAGGTAGTTTTACTTCTTGCACACGGATTATCAATCCTGCCTTACAAGTTTGTTCGGCTGTGTCGTCATTGTTGAGTGTAGGAAATTGAAAAGCACATTATTGGGGTGCGCTACAGTCGCATAACATGCATGCCATGGATTGTGAAAATAGGCCTGCTGTTTAAAAAGCTGAAATGGGGACACAGCATAATGATCTCATTTGGTGCACTTGCATGCTTGTGGAGCTCCTATTAAAATCACTGTGTCCATCATGGCATGTAACAACTCAAGAACTACTGAACAGGTCCATAAAAATTTAATGCTTGAGAACTTAAAGAAAGTTAAATCATTAAGCTATTTCAATTGCATGTCACTTTCCAAATCCACACATAGTCATCATTTACATTATGCCATACAGTTGAAACAGTGTCATTAAATAATCTAAGGATCTCGAGGCGTCAGATTGTCATGGTAGTGTTAAGATTACGTTCTTCTGGGATGTAATGCAGTGTACTTTTGTAGATGGGTACCTTTGATGTGTCATTCTTCTGGGTAGCAGCATCTACCTTGGAGCTGGAGGCAACAGGTTCCTCCAAAACACTTAGGATCCACAAAAGTATGTGGAACCACATCTCAGAAGACTAATCACATTACTCCAAGACAATCCTTAACTGTAGGGGATGAAATAATCAACTATTGGCTGCATATCCCGCAGGCCTATGACAGCAACCAGCCACTGTACCTCTTCAGGCTTAGTAATCAAAGGTGTTTTGGTACACTTCCCCCCATGGAAACTTATGATTAGTACTTGAGGCAAAATGTGATGGTGATGTAGCACTTAGAGCAATTAGGATATGCAACTTACCTCCATTTTTCTGTCATTATGTGAAGTTTCCTAACTTGCGGTTGTACTGAACACACCAAGTATGGATGTGTTATGCAGCTGCAAATGTCAACATTCTGGCCTTTTGAGTATCATCTTATTATCAATTTCTATTTATTTTTTTTAGTCTGACCTTTTCTACCAACTCATTATAGGTGTAGAGGGTTATTGTTGCACCTGATCACACTGACGCGCGCGCGCACACACACACACACAGTAGGACTCCCTGGACAAGGTATTGGCCCGTCGCAGAGCATTTTACCTGACACACAGCATTCACAAGAGACAAACATCCATGCCCCAGGCAGGATTCAAACCCGCAATCCCAGCGAGCAAGCAGCCACAGACCTACGCCTTAGGCTACGTGGCCACCAGGATTGGCCAATTTCTATTCATCCTGTAAGAAAATGCATATTATATTTTGTTTAATTACAGTACTACAACTTGGGGCCAATTGCTTCTATATTAATAAGGAACACAAAATTGCTGTTGTCCAGTTGTAAGTTATGCATATGTAATATGATAACCCACTCTGGCAAATATAAATGTACTATGTGGACAATACACTTAAAATAAAGGAAGATATTCTTGAAAATATTTGTGTTCTCTTCATTAAGTTATTCTGTTTACTTTTATGTACATTTGTAACTTCAACTTGTACCCTCTCATCATTTCTATATTTAAATATGCTGCCTTCATTCAATACCTCACCTGACTTTTGAGGTTCTCACGGTGGTGACTAGACAGATTGCTGTCTTCTGGAATGTCATGCCATCTAGTCTGGGAAAAATTTAGCTCTAACCTGATGATGGGGGCAGCAAGTTCCTCTGAAGTGTCTTCCAGACTACATGGCATCATATCCTAAAAGACACCAACCTTCAGTACATTGGTTCTAACCATAGCTATCTATGCTGCCCTTCAAACATATCACAGGGGCCAGATAACTTGCTAGATGAGCTCACTAACACTGTACGTACCTGGAGTCAGCACAGCATGGTTGCTTCTACCCTAACCTTGGAATAGCCAGGCAGCATACCTCTTTCAAAAACACTGTGTTGGGACTACATTCATACTTTCAGTCACTTAACATTTCTGAAATGGACAGGCAGTGCTTGGTGATGCACGCAGCTTGCCTCTTATTCCGTGCACCAACAATTAGCTCGTAGTGTGGTCACTACTATACAAAACACAGCATCAAAGGATGTGTGTGCAAGTCATACCTTGCTCAGTGCATTTCTGTTGGTCATGTTGTATCCAGTAAGAATAATGTTCACTGATCCAGACTGCTACCATCAATGTTCAACTCGGTCGTTAATAGCTACATGCCAATTAGTCAGGGTACAATCTTTCTTTCTTCACCGTCGCATCCAGAAGAGTTCTGGTGTCCTCCAAGCTTCAAGTCCAACACCTAAAATGGTCATGCTGACCTGTGTCATCTGCATCATATACCTGGTCATGTACGGTACACTTGTACCCACCTTACAAAGAGGGGACTGAAAGCACTAAACACAAAGTTTGCAGAAATTGATTACATCCATCTCCTGACTCTATAACTGCTGTTCCATTTACTTTTGTTCCTTATGAGTTGCAATTCTCTATAATATCATATTTACCTGAATATAAGATGACCCCCCCCCCCCCTTTCACAATATTCAATTTTCAGAACACACTTAACTTTGTGCATGACTGTAAGGCAACTCCCCATATTCTCCAATGATGAACTACAAAAAAATTCTCATTTTATTTCAGGTAAATATGGCACTGTACACCATATAATAAGTCTAAAATGTTTTTATACCAAAAAAATTCAAAACCAAAAGTAACACCTTTCATATTCATAATAAAATGAAATATGAAGCCAGACATGTTTAACAGCACTCACAAGATACAGTATGTTGACCCATCACCTTCATAATTTTCTTGTGTGTTATTTCACACACCAGATTCTTGTGGGTTTACACATAAATCAGTTAAAATTGATGCATATGTTTCTACACTTCTCTCATACATCAGGCACACAACAACTTTCAGTTGTTTCTAAAAATCTTTCTGTTGATTGTCACCCCTTCAAAGTAGCTTGGGAGTTTCACTTCCAGTGGCTAAGGTAGATTCTTAATTTTTGAACAAGTTGCAACTCAACTTTGTACAAATAATCATCTATAAGAAAGAGTATGTTATTTGGTCTTTCCAAAGAATGTACAGTAGATTGGAACGCTTATGTCTATAAAAATACAAACAGAACAATGAAATGAACTATGCATATTCCAAAAACCTGCATAATGAGTTGTGTATCTCACAAATCTGTTTTAACCTTTAAACGAATGGGTGGGTATTTAAATTTTAGCATATGGTTGATGCAAAATGTATCATTTGAACAGAAAAAGATAATATTATTAAATAGACGGGATTTTGTGGAAAATAAAACATTATGCAGCATGTCCTAAAACTGCAGTACATTTCCTTGTTGCCTAAATATATAAATGAATTTCTAGGGATGTTTTCACACATGCATTCACATACATGAACATAGGTTGTTTAAAGGTTAAACAGCTCCAACACTAAAAAATGTGGCATTAAATGTGATTAACAGTATGCCTCCCTTCCACTCCATTAGTTTGAAGCATACAGTACATGGATGCACAAAACACTGTGTAACGGTCAAACAAATACCAAGGACTTTGTTTGCACCCAGGGCTGGTTTATGACATATCTGGGCCCAATGAAAAAATAAATCTGGAGGCCCTACCTACGCACAGTCTTCAACTAATGCACATAGGGCAATTACAAATTTACGTACAAAGTACTTTAACAAAAGATCTCAAATACAATCTTTTTAGAGCACAGTGCAGCCATACAGCTTGCAGTAGCCTAAAACCAGCCCTGTGTGTACCCAAAGGACCCACTTAATGGTTTAATGTGTGCCAAGGGTGGAGCATGAAGCTGACCACCATCATCTGTAATGTCTGTTGGAGCTTTACTCACCTTCTCCCCGAATACATCAGTGGTGTGGTGTTTACATTCACAGACATATTTATGTCCTACCCTGCAATAAACCTCACAAATTTGTGGCCTTTTATTGTTCAATTAAGCACACGGCCTGTGACAAACATCACACTGACATGCAACCATTGTGACACAAACACAAAAGGTTAACACACGCTATTTCTTTTGTAATGTTACAATTAATCTGACCCAGAACTCTGAGGTCATTGTCACAGTGAGAACTGTTAACATAAATTTTTGAAAGATACAAGTATTTGAAATGTGCCCTTTGACATTTTACACAACCCACACTCCAAGTTTTCTGCCTGTCATAGCAACAGATTTACAATCAATCATGGTATCTCAGAAACAGCAAGATATCGTATTTCTTGTACTGAACTTTCAAGTGGCAAGGTTTACGATTTATCATCCTCGATTGTTGTGTCAACCGTCAATTTTTTCTTTGGCCTCAGCTTGTATCTCACAGACAATAGTATCTCACAAAGACCAGTCAATGGGTCTTAATGGGACATGTCTGTTATTTTTGTCTGATTTCAACCAAAATTAGAATGCGATGACACACTTTAGTAAAAATCCCAAACACAAAATTTCACAAATCTCTCTCTAGTGGGAGTCTCACTATTCCATGCAGATGGACGGACATGATGAGGCTAAGTCACTTTTAACAAATTACTTGCAAACAAAACAAAACCAGCAGATACAACACTGAACTTCATATGTGTCAATATTCATAACTGTAATTTGCAGTTGCTTAAAAAAATGGATCTAAATTTGATAAAATTAACACACAAGAGGGGTTCACAACCTGCCCCCTAATTATAAATGTGTTTTTATTATGATGTTAATTCATAAGATGTTACACAGCTATGTGTATTCAGATTACAATCTTCTGGGTTGTGATGCCATTTTCTGGGACAGCCCCCAGTTTCCTTCTTCTCCCCTTCCATGTCTCTCCTGGGACAGAAATCTTATGGACCTTAAAAAGCCAGTCTGTGTCCTTACATTGTGCACTGTCCCACTGGCTTGGACTGGGTTATACCTCCTTCTGCCTCCCACAGACCTTCCTCGCAACTTGCCTAATAACCTGCTACATCTGTACCCAACTCACTCTGGCCCTGAAGATGTAGAAAACGAGTTCCTCTAAAACACTGGTATCCACCAATAAGACCAGATGGTATCACAACCAAGATCATAACCTTAATTCACGTTACATTCAGATATACATCTGATATATATCCTTTATGCTAAATTAACAAAATTTCAAATTGTTCAAAAATGTAATATTGACTATGTTCTCCTGTCACACAACACAGATTCTGAGTTTTCTCTTTCACAGACAGTAGTTCTAATTAAGAAACTTGTATCACAGAGTCTGTGAAGTTTTTAAGTCTTTAATATGCAATGTACATACGGCTAAGAGAATGGGTTACAAACTGATTTGATCAAATCTTTGATATGTGAACTCGTGACTAGGCAAAATGCCACCAGACAAATCATGCTCTTGCTGAAACTAAGAGGTCATATGCTATGAAGTATTCACAAATGTCATACATCTAAGGGATTTACAAGTGGAAGAAAAACCTTGAAAGAAAACTGCAGAAAATTGTTGAATAAATGTCAAACAAGTGAGATCTGACGTTCTGAAACAGTAGATTACTATTTCCTGGACTGTGATGTCACGAAGTTTATACATGTACTAACATACAAGAGGAACCAGATGTCTTCTACCATGAAGACGCAGGCAGCAGTCACACACACAGTACTTCATGTAAAGAATTTTATTTTAATAAGAATTTTGTAACAGTTCCAGTGTTTTGGTTACAGGCTAAGGCTATTATTCATGTGAGGTTCTCTTAGAAATTCAGAATGAAAACTCAGGATAATTTGATCATAGGTAAAGATGAATTCTGAAGAGTAATTAATGTACAAAAGTATTTTACATAATCATATGTACATGAAATTGCCTTTTCCAACAAATGACACAACTGCAATACTTGAGGTTCTCACAGCAGAGTTGCTGAAGATTCAGGCCTTCCTAAATGTAATGCTGTGCTGATACCTAAATAGTTACTAATGCTTCAAAGTATCATTCATTAGTGCCCTAAAGATGAAGGAACTACGAGGGCTAGTCAAAAACGAGTGAGAATGAATTTATTACTCAGCAAATACGTTAGGCAGAGTCCAACTTTATATGGTATTTTTCAAAGTAGTCCCCATCGAGCTGTATGCACTTGGTCCAACATGTCTGCCAGTCCTGGAAGACGTGCTGGAACCCATTTTTTGACATCGTCTTCAGAACCGCCTCCGCCCACTTCAGAACGGCCGTTGAGGAGTCGAAACGCTGGCCCCGCAGATCCGATTTCAGGCGAGGAAACAGAAAAAAGTCACACGGAGCAAGGTCCGGGCTGTACGGAGGGTGCGGCACACATTCGATGTTTTTTCGGGCAGTGACAGTTTTGAAGACCCTGGCCGAACACATCCGACGAAAACGCCCTGAGCTGCATCCATCTCGTTGGCGCCTACACCACGATAATGCACGCCCTCACGTTTCGAACGTTGTTGCCCAATATTTAGCCCGAAAAAACATCGAATGTGTGCCGCACCCTCCGTACAGCCCGGGCCTTGCTCCGTGTGACTTTTTTCTGTTTCCTCGCCTGAAATCGGAGCTGCGGGGCCAGCGCTTCGACTCCTCAACGGCCGTTCTGAAGAGGGCGGAGGCGGTTCTGAAGACGATGTCAAAAAATGGGTTCCAGCACATCTTCCAGGACTGGCAGACACGTTGGACCAAGTGCATACAGCTCGATGGGGACTACTTTGAAAAAGACCATATCAAGTTGGACTCTGCCTAACGTATTTGCTGAGTAATAAATTCATTCTCACTCTTTTTTGACTAGCCCTCGTATAATCCTATGAAACATCAGTAACTCTTTACCAGGCAACACAGCATGACATACCAGAAGGAGTAAATCTTCAAGATGTAAACTGCATGCAAGGTTCCAAGCATACAAAATTGAATAAACAGTGCCAATGAAAAGTCACACAACCCACACTTAAGTATTTATTTATGGCTGTAACTGAATGCGTTCCAACTGGATTCATAGAAAAAATATACAGCTGTCACTGCATGAGTGCACAATCTATGCAGGTCATGCAATTGTGTAACAGACTCTTGCAAGTGATGTTTCAATAGTTAAATTGCAAACATGTTTTCATAAGTGCAATGAGTGTTTATTGGCAAACACTATCTGGTATCTCGCGCTTACATAACTTGGAAGAATTAGTTTAAAGATGCATTTCCTGATTCTCCTTTGTCAAACAACTGGCAATGTCTCATCTGGTGAATGATTTCCAAGACACAGGAGGCATGCAACACCTTAAATAGCAAGGGAGAATAATGTGGAGTCTTCATCAAACTTTGTTATGCTGTCCAAGAATGTCACTGAGAAAACTTTCTCATCAGAGTAGATGGCCCTACAGAAATGTACAGAAGACCAGAAGATATAGCCAAAATGGCAGAAAATGTAGTGTTGAAAATCACCACACCTTCTGCCAGACTGTTACAATCCTTAAAATCTGGGTATGGTATGGTGTCTACTGACAGAGAATAATCGGTTCCATTTTCTTCACAGGAATGGTAACATTAGAACATCACCAAAAAGCAATTATGAACTTCATATTCTTGTTGGAAGCTGATGAACAAGACTGTTGGTTTCAACAAGATGGGGCTATGCTACATAGATCACATTCAACAATGCAAACTGGTGGCCCCCTCAGTCACCAGCACCAAGAGTACCATATTCCTGTCTTCACACATTTTTGAAAGACAGCATGCAGACAACCTGCACACATCAGACAAACTAAACCAAATATTCAGCTGTGCATTCCAAGTGTCACCGAAGAAATACCTCCCTGGGTTGCATCAGATACAAGAAAAGAGCAAATGCATACACTGCTGAGCATGGTGGACATTTTCAGCACTTAATGTAACACTGCAATTGTTTTCTGCTTTTAATGCACTTTTTTGGGCAAAAAGAATACGTTTAAAAAGTGGGTTGGGTGACTTTTTAATCACTTTGTGTATATAATTCAATAGAAGAATGTATGTGTAAACAAAAAGAGGAAAGAAAATGTCAATAAATAAGTCACACTGCATTTTGGATTTACATACAAAACTATGAGTGTTAAATACATTTTTCCAAAATCATACTTTGGTAATTACAGAAATACGTATCTTAGTACATCAGTGTATATTCTGTTGCATTTAAAAGTGCTTAACTGTAAAAAAATCCACATGAGAACATCTTCATACTGTACAGCCTTATTTATTTCAAATCACTGGGGAAAGACACAAAATCTATGATCTTTCTAGCTAGTTCCCTAATAAGAAGTTTTACTTTATATTCCTTCTGTGCCATTCACGGTATCATCTGCAGAATACGAGTGAAATTACAAAAACTGACATTGTACTATTAACACAAACATATCTGTAACTGTCAAAAACAGTAATACAAGTAGCCTTCAGATGTACCACAGTCAGACTTAAACATTCTCTATCACATCTCTGCTGAGATTGGTCCAAGTCTGACAGATGTAAGTAATACACATAAACGATGAGAGGAAATAATTCCTGTTACCTCCAAATATAAACAATTTTATCATAATCCTAATCCTTACAGAACAAAATTAATAAGGTTTTACAGCACTGGAAACTCTGTACTATAAACACTGCAACTTAATATCACAAGTGAATGAATGGCAAATTCCAAGGTACAAAATATCCAAGCCAAGTTTCTGGTATGCATCACAAGTACAGTCTTTACCATATACAGCCTGAAATACAATGTAGGTTCAAAGGTAATTTTATCCCAATACAGAAAAGTCATATTTCTGGACCATGTGTTCAAGACATGGGTGTCATTTCCGATGGTCACATCATGTATGAGAGTAATGTGAGTGGTTTGCAAGATATGATGATATCCAACAGGCAATTATGAACACACTAGAGTGAATGCTTTAAACAATTTTGGTATAAAGCAATGTAACAAAATTACAGCTGCTGAGTTCTTAAATTACAGCAGTCAAATAGATATCCGTAAAACTCTCGTGAAAATTTATAGAGAGTGCAGACATTATTGCTATATTTAGTTACTGTCGGCACCTGAGACTCTCTGTAAATACAGTGAAACCTCTATCCATCGTTCCCGTTACCGTCGTTCGCCCGCATGTATCGTCTGCCTTATTTGGTCCCGAAATTAGCCCCATATAAATAACACTATTTTTTCCCGCCTCCATTGTTCCTCGAACTGTCGTTTTCCCGCACCAATAGTTGAAAAATCACGGTCCTGACACAACATTTTCCCGCACTGATAGTTTTTTTTTTAATTTGAAGCGATGGTTTAGCGAGGTAAGGACAGGCATGGCCTAGTATACAAGAAGTTAGTCGGAGAAAGTGCGGCAGTGGACAGCGAAAGCATGGAAGCGTGGCTGGAAAGACTGCCATCTTTGTTGGAGGGCTACGAACAACGTGATATTTACAACGCGGATGAGACGGGGCTCTTCTACAACGTGCTTCCTGATAGAACCTTGGCTCTCAAAGGAGAGTCTTGTCATGGAGGGAAAAACTGTAAAGACAGACTTACTGTTTTACTTTGTGTTAACAGTGATGGAACTGACTAACAAGTGCCGATTGTTATCGGAAAATCTCCGAAACCGCGAAGTTTCAAGAATGTAAAAAAATTACCCACCAAGTACCACGCGAACAATAAAGCGTGGATGACCACAGACATTTTTTCTTCATTTCTGCGTTCATTAGACGCAAGTATGGGTGCACAAAACAGGAACATTCTCCTCTATGTGGACAATTGTGCCGCACATCCAAAGGATACATCGTTTCTAAGAAATGTAAAAGTCATACGGTACCCGGCAAATTGTACAAGTGTGCTCCAGCCCCTTGATTTAGGAGTAATAAACTGTTATAAGCAGCTTTATAGAAAACGCCTCGTGCAAACAGCTGTTTGCTTAATGGATGCAGGTAAAGATACGAAAAAGAAGATAAACGTGTTGGAAGCTTTGCACTACACTGTGGCAGCCTTGCAAGAAGTAACCCAGCAGACAATCGAAAATTGTTTTCGGAAAGCTGGTTACGTGCAGGGACAATCTTCAGGCGATGGTGACGTCGTATTGACCAACAATGACGACGATTTCCGCCAAGACTGGGAAAAGTTCAGTGGCATGAACAAAGATAATTCGAGGACTACGTCTCTGTGGACAGTCACGTGGCAACCTGTGGTGTAGAAGCAGTGCAGGAGCTGTGCGTGAGCCTCGTGACGTCCGGGAGTGTGGAGCGGGAAGAAGGAGAAGAAGAAGCTGGCGAGCTTTGCTGAGACGCATGAAGCGCTGATGGAAGTAAGATCTTTCTTTTATGCGCACAGCACGAGTGACAGTGGTCGTGAAAGTGTTCTAGGCCTTGAAAAATCGTACTATGAATTGAGGAGGAGTAAAGTTTGCTCAAAACAAACGTCAATGAAAGATTTTCTCAGCAAGAAGTAATAATTATCATTAAATTGTTCTTATCTATAATTTTTAATGGTTTCCCGGTACTATCATTTCCCATATGTATCGTTCAAATTTTCCGGTCCCCTGAAAAATGATGGATAGAGGTTTCACTGTACTTGATCTCACACACACACACACACACACACACACACGAGTCAATCTGAAAACAACCTGCCCACTTCCTTTTAAAAGAAAACCAAGAAAGGGATGACAAACTTAAGTTCATTACATCTGCATTTTCAATGAGACAGACACTGCTATAGCACTTTAGTAATAACAGTGATATCACTCTGTAAAATGATGAGAAATGAAAGAATGACTGAATATTGTGTCACACAATGGTCATTCAAACAAAGCAATATTACCAAAAAGGACCACCATATTCCATACAGACGTTTTCCAGCTATTTTTGAATTTTAGACACTGATTTCTTTTCATCATCAGAAATTCAGTCACCATTCTTTGTCACACTACCACTAATGTCATCATTGCATTTCTTAATTACTGTGGTTTTCTTAGCAAGCAAAAAACCCTGCTGTTAAAAAAAAGGTGCATTGTTATTGGGCAAAAATTATGAGCAAGTTTGCAACTGTGCATAGTATTTGCTGAGACACTGCTTTAAAGCTGGTGTGTATTCCTATACATATGTTTATATTTGATTATGCAAACAGCTTCAATCAGTACTGCAAGCAGGATCCTTCCTGTTCAAACCACATCATCAGACAGCAAGAAAGAATATAACTCGTATTACCTTGCAATCTGAAATCCATTACAGTCAGACTACATGTGTCACAAAAGCTCTCTTTATGGTAGCTTTACTGTGAGTATGAATTTATATCAAAATTCACTGTTTCACTTTTGACATGTATACAAAACAGCTGGCAATACATTTATGATTCTGAACAAGGCTGACTGTAAACGATTTCAGACTGCAAGGTAATATCAGTCACATTCTTTCCTGCTGTCTGATGATGTAGTTTGAACAGGAAGGATTCTGCTTGCAGTACTGATTGAAGCTGTCTGCATAATCAAATATAAACATATGTATATGAACATGCACAAGCCTTAAAGCTGTATCTCAGAAAATACTATGCACAGTTGCAAACTTACTCATAAAGCAACTGCATGGAATATGTATAACACTAAGTTCTGCTAACTCCTTTCTCATGCATATTACCTTGCAAGCAAGAAAATGTACTAATGAGTAAAAGATCCAAAAAATATACAGGCTGTCAAATCACTGTGGATATCTTTATCAGAACGTTCTTTCACATAACTACATACATAAAAAACCATACCAGCTGCCACTGTATAGGTCTAAGGCAGGGGTATACAAATTTCCCAAACATCTAAAAGTCACCTCAAAATTCTAAGTGTCAGGCTGGTGACATGAAGCGGGTTCCATGCTGAGGACCCAAACATGCTAGGCACCACCATACAAAATTTAGTCCCTTGGGTGACCTGGCACCCGGAATTTGGGCAACCCTGGTCTAAGGATTCTTATTATATTGTTTATCCTGCCCTTCTCTCTATGTTTTACATCTCAGGACGTTACTTGCAGTATTAACTTCAGTACAGGGATCCGCTGCACATATGTCAAAAGGCTTAAGCCGCATTAACCAACATTTAAAGTGTTTGCTACAATTCAAGTAAATTCCTCACTTGATATCCAATTAACCTATATTAATTTTGTAGAAAGAACAGACAGTACTTAATGTATTAAAGATTTTCTGTGATGTTTTTATTTTTGCAGATCAGCGTTACATTTGAGCAGCACATCAAAAAGGACTTAAAATTGAAAATTACTATTGAAAAACACATAACGACTACGAAACTGGTCGAATATGGTAACAAAGTACGAAAGAAATCTGGAGACAATGTACAAATGATAATATAGGCCCTAAGATTCTCCCACTGAGTTTTGATGTTGGTGTTACTAACATTGCCTAGAGATGTGCACAGATATGAATGGAGGGGCAATTATAAGAGAGCTTACATGATGATCTTTTGGGTTCTTACACCAAGTAGATTAAGATCTGCTTCAGCATTCACCTGAATCAAATGCAGTCATCCTGAATTGTTGGAACAGCTTATCCTACATAATATAAGAACCCACAAGCCCATCATTTGGGCAACACCTGCAGTGAAAACCTGACACCTTACACAAGAGCTTGCTATGCTGAGCTCTTGGTGAATGCTGTTGGGGAGAATTACTGTTGCTGTTGTTGCAGCAGTGGCAACTCAGGTATACTTCTCAGTTCTTCATAGCCTGGAGATTCTCGCCTGATCACAAGTGTGATGCCTGAACTATATGCTGCTGGAATAGTCACATGCTGCGTCACAACGCAACCCTGTGTCTGCACACGTGTATATGTGGATTCCCTAATAATGTTCACCACTTGACCTGAAAAGTACAGATTTCAGTATGTTAACACCCTTACTGCTAATGCTCATGTTACAGACTGTGAGACAATTACAACATTGTTTCATGCCATTTTGACAACAAACAGGCAATGTGCACAAGATAGAAAATTTGATATCAGATTAACCTCATAATATGTATCAGAAGTCCAGTACTTACAAATAAGCTGTGTTCAAGAAAACATCCATTCGTCAGACCATTGTTTGGAACTTGGAACACACTTTTTCACAAACATAATGCTATAAATGATACACAGACTGCAAAACCAGCTGACAATAGCCCACTCAGTTCATACGTAAATCAAAATATACAGTGTTTCCTGCATAAGAAGTTTTTCATTTGACCAGTAAAAAGAAACTTCTTGTGGGGAAAAACTTCTTAGAAGAGAAATGTTAAATCAGGTTGATTGTTTGGATCCCCTTCTATTATTTTGATTCCAAGCAGTTCTGTTATAACATCACACATGTATAATATTGGGGCAACACGGGTATACAGCTACTTGAGTGCTAAAAAATTCATAAAGTGCAAGTCATAATGGACTGCCTAAAAATTACAGGTCCCAAATCATCTGTTGCCAGCACAGGTGCATTTTCTTCCTGTACCTCATTTCATCATTCAAAGTCTTGAGTGCTCATCAGGTCACAGCACATTATCATCTAATGCAACAAAATCCTGCTGCAACAGCTCTGTGATATGCTTCAGCAAGTAAAAACAAATAACAGAAATCATGGAACTGAAAATGAATAGGAATCACTAGTCTACCAACAACTGCACTATTAAAATAAATTGTCACTCAATGGTACCCTACATATGTTTCGGTCACTACATGACCATCATCAGGGGTATCTATATATATATATGTACGCACTTCAATGCGCGCTGTCCACTTTTGTTGTTTAATTTTATGGTTGTTAACAACCATAAAATTAAACAACAATAGCATATTGTCTTCTAGACCAGTAAAGGTTAATATATCTTGCAACATACCAAGCACATTCATCGCCTTCCAACGATGGTCAGGATGTGTAATTAGAGGCCGCAGACTGGTGTGCTCATTCCACCTTGCCAGAACATCACTCCGGCGCACCAATAGTACCGAGGGACTGCAGAGCTGTGGCCAGAGGGCTGCCTCACTCACGCACTCTACCGGGTTTGTAAGATATATCCCACGAGGACCAACACCAAAGACCATTTGGTGATGCCAAGCATCAGGCACTGGAATTCCTGGTGCAATGCCATTCTGGAGATTCAGTGTCGCTATGGGAACTGCACCTACAGAAAAAATATGCTACAATCACTCTTGCTGAATTATGAAAATATGATGTGTACCGGCACAATTATGACCTTCAACCAGGAATGGCCCAGTGATCTGGCACATCTATCAGACAGACCCACATCAATATATTTAAAATGTGTATTTTGTGAGCAAAATTACAATATATGCTGGATTGCTAGTCAAGTGGCATAAACAGGGCTGAGTGGTAACTCAGTTAATCTGGAGAAAAAAATCAGAAAATAAACATAAATAGATGAAGTACCATCACTGGCATTTATAAAACAACAGTAATTTATCACTTACAGATACACCATACAGTGATAACCTTTGTCTATAACAATAACATAACGTAAGTTATCATTTTCAGTTATTAGGTTGAGGATTCTAGTGTTCTGGAATATGACACCATGTCCAATGGATAAACAGTTATCAACTTTCAGGGAATTCTATTGCTTCCATCTTCAGGTTCTAAACAGTCCAAGAACAGTTACCAGGTTACTAAATTTTATTTAATAAAAAGGCAGTGAAGTCAATCACATGAAAGAACATCAGTTAGGAGAAAGACTTTTGTACATATTGACACATTAGTTGTAAGGCTGATATAATGTTAAGGTGCAGAATATTTCAGAGTCAATTTTTTTGTTCACTTTAATGCTTTTTTAAATTCGTATTCATGGAGGCAAAATGTAAATCATGGAGAGACTGGACATGTTACACCGCAGCCCAAGGTTCAGATAGGGTCACAATGAGTGACAGACACAAACATTTCTCTTCCCCTCCAACATAAGATTTAAAAAAATAAATCTCTGTCAAGTCTGTTAAGAGAATGGATATAATGTAATACACAGAAACCATAAGGAAATAAACACATAAAACAGAAGACCCTGATCAAAATGGCTTAGCAAATCATCAGCATTAGTAAACACAGGACAGATTATTGACCGAGGCAGAAAATAAGAAAAATGTGGGTCAAATACAACAAGTGGAGGCTTTACATCAATCAACCAACTTCTCAGTACAAATTTTGTGGTCTTCTGGGCTGTGACATCATGCATTCTTCAAGGTGGATATAGTTTTCTGTCCAAAAGTCCAAACAGAAAGGTCGGTGTATGTCCTTCACATTCAGGAAGCCACAGGTTCAAATTTCAGGCCAAAGCCAGGCTATCCTGACTGAGGTGTTTGTGATCTTCCTCAGCACATACAGGTAACTGACTGAATAGTACCTCAAATTAAGCAATGACCACTTCCTTCCACACACTTTACAGTTCATTATTCACTAACTACCTGAGCAACTGATACCAACGTTAAATAAACCAAAATTAAATAATTAAACAAGTAAATGTTTCAGTGAAACATACTGCCTCTATCTTCAGGGTTGAAGTCACTTCGACTTTGTAGGTGCAGTGATCATCATCCTCCAAAATGATGGTATCCAAATCCAAAATTACAGGACATCACAAACTAGAAGACCAAACTCTGAAGACTTAGAGCCATAAAAGTTCAAAACTTATTTCCCCCCAATGTGAACTTACCTTTCTTCATCCAATATGCAAGCCACCGTGTCAAAGGGACAACACGGTCAGGGTACATGCAGAAGAACCGCCCATATAAGGACCCTTCAGAGGCAAGTTCGAGGCCACGGATAATATCGACATGACTTGCACCCGCAACTGATCTAGAAAACAGATACTCAGGTAGGGGAGCTGATTCAGCTCTTAACCGAGTGTTTACACCTTCTTTTACTCGATCCAGAGAGAATGGGATGTTGCAAGCTAACTGCAAACAAAAAAGAGTAACCGTCACTTACAGTGGCATTTATGAACATGTCTCACTCAGTGTATCCTGTGGGCACAAAGGGAGATGTCATGCACTTGTTCCCAATCATTTCTTAATTCATGTTATGGTACATTCTAAGCATGACAAGAAAGAAATGACTTTTCTACACACTAGTTTCATTTTCCAACTACTGCACAAAGCTTAGTTTTTGTGCTCCTACATGCTTTGGCCACCTATTGCAGCCATAATCAGGGAGCTATAATATTATGAAGACAGAAGCAGCATATCATATGTCAGTAAATGGTAAACATATATACGTAGTGCTACCCAAAAGTTCCCGAAATTTGAACGTCGCGAGGCAACCGGTTTTAGTACGGACTAGTGGCGCCTGGTAGCACTGCACGTATCCTTTGTGAACCAGTGTGTGACGTGGCTTCGCGCTGAGCGCACACATTCTTTTGATCTACGCATTTTTATGTCGTGTTTGTGCCGTTTTGCGATTTTTTTTCCCCGTTGAAATGGTGGACGTGAAGGAGCAGCGTGTTTGCATCAAGTTTTGCTTCAAACTTGGCAAGAGTGCTGCAAAAACTCACCAAATGATTAAACAAGCATTTGGCGATGACGCTTTGGGTCAGACGCAAAACTATGACTGGTTTAACCGGTTTAAAAATGGCCGAACGTCAGTTGACGATAACAAACGTTCTGGACGACCTTTTTCAATATTGACGGGATTATCCATAAGGAATTCATGCCTCCAGGTCAGTCAATACGAAGTTCTACTGCGACATCCTGAGGGGGCTTAGGGAGGACATGAGGCGGAAGCGGCCAAGCAAATGGCGCACGAACAACTGGGTGCTCCATCACGACAATGCACCCGCACACACCGCTTTGGCTGTGCAGCATTTTTTGGCCTCCAAAAACATGATGGTCGTCCCCCACCCCCCTTACTCGCCTGATTTAGCCCCCTGTGACTTCTTCCTCTTCCCCAAGATGAAAATCAAGTTGAAAGGGCGAAGATTTGACACTGTAAAGGAGATCCAGGCCGAATCGCAGAAGGTACTGAAGAAGATGACACAAAAGGACTTCCAGGACAGCTTCCAATTGTGGCAGAAACATTGGGATCGTTGTGTACGCTCCCAAGGGGACTACTTTGAAGGGACGGTGGCGATTATGACTTTGAGTGTTTCTTTTTTTTTTCTGATACATTTCGGGAACTTTTGGATAGCACCTCATACATCAACATTATACAAGTCAACTGATGTACAGTATTACAATGTTGTACAATACGCTTAACATTAAATATATATATATATAACTTTAAACAAACTTTACTTATTCCATAAAGGTAAAGTTGCTCCTGTGTATGCTACAAAGGCATATGAGGAGGAGGGGGGGGGGGGGGAGGTATAGAAGTAGTGGTTAGTACATGTACTGCCAGGTTTAGCACTAAATAATCTGCACTTTGTCCTCGCAGTGTCTTTATGTGTTCCATATGATTTCAACAAAAAACAACCACGATTTTCCTATATAGCATTCACTAAACGTTCTAATGGGAGCACACTGTGTTCTTTGTGGGGTTCAAATTGAATTGTTGTTTATACGGTAGATTCACTTTACTCTTCAAAGACAACCTGAGTGCCAGATAGAGGTGAATGGCCAGTTTCATGCCCTGGCTGCCTTACCCCACGGAAAGAGCCCCTGGCATCAATACAATATGAGGCTGGGTGGGCCCCAGAGCCAGCCTGGATGCTTTGGAGAAGATATAAATCTCCTTCCCCTGCTAGGAATAGAACCACAATTCCTCAGTCATTTGGCCCACTGCCTAGTCACTACCAACTACACTAACCCTGCTCCCTGTACTTATTCCATGCACAGAATATGTTCTAGGGACATGCTATGTTTCTGGCAGTTAGTCACTAGCCCCTCACCATGGAGCATGTTGGTCCCAGGCCAGTCCATGTACGATCTGTGGTGCACAAAGTCACACTGGGACAAGTTTTTCTCCAAGTATTTTGTTTTTACCCTTCCAATATCATTCCATCACTGCTTGATACTTGTTCAGTCATCATGGGCAGTACATAATCTTATCACTAAATGAAAACGCCTAACAGAAAGCAGCTGCACAAAAGAAAGTAGTCCTGACTTTTTAGGCCCCCTCCGAACTGTATTTGAGTAACTCCATGGAGAAGAGTCCTCCTAGAAAAGCTAACAGTTCCTCAGCTAGTCAAGAAATTCCCCACATTTACTGGTACCCAATGTTCATTACTATGTTCAAAACAGCCCACCACTGGTCCCTATCCTGACACATAAAAACCAGTCCACACCCTCCAACACATTTATTCAGGATCCAGTTAATGTTATCCTCCCATCTACCATACATTTGACAATGTATGAAATATGTCTCACATACCCCCTTCTATGACTTCACCTACCCCAGGTTCTGAACTCATGTCTTAGAGGCACACTAATGTCTCTACAAAGAAATTGTGTTATTCCTCTTAAATGCCAACTAAAAATCTCTGTAGCGCATCTGCAAGTAGCATTAACCCTTCGATTAATTACTGACTGCGTACAAAATGTACGCAAACTTGGTCTTTTTTACAACAGTTCTCGGTGGTAGAGAATAACAGTCTTACCCATTTTTCAATTTGTTCTTTGAAGTCCCCTTAATACAAAATTATCATTATGCAACAAGTATGTTGTCTTTTTAGTATGGAAATTTTTTTCAAATCTGACTGGACCATTTCGTACCCATGTCAGTTGTATTTGTCCACGAGCCAAGGATAGAAAAACAGACTGAAAATGATACCAGTGCTCAGAATGGGTTTGCAAGGAACAATCATAATACAGGCAAATTTCATTCACATTTCTGTTCTAACTATATTTTCTTGTTCTCAAAATTTTAGGCATGTCATTCCATATAGTTCCATGAGAAATGAAAAATTCAAATAAAGTCATATTTTGTTTTAACTGAGTCTAAGAAACAAACTTTGAAAAAAAAAAATGTTCAGAAAATAATTAAAAAATATGGGTACAAAATGTACCCAGTACAGTAAAAGTTGGAAGTTTTATTGCTCCGTAATCCAAGGGTTAAGAACAGACTGAGTCTCAGTGGCTGTTATTTTAAATGGAGTAGAGAAAATCCTATGAAGTCATAATAAAGGTAGTTACATTTCATTTGTAAGACAGTACTTAAAGAAATTCACAGTTTAAAAGGCCAAGAATACAGAACAGTTTTACCAGAACATTAACAGCAGCTGTAGCCCCACATGCTGACGTTGAGATCTGTGTCACTTGTTTCACACAGGCTTCTTTCTCTGACCAGATCATGGTCCTCTCCAGACCAAACTGGCCTCCCTCTGGACTGCCATCAAGCTGTCCCTCCTGAAACCATGACATGCATACCACACATCATTAACAAGTGCCAACATGGAATTGGATCACTATGAATGCCATACAACTCACTGGACACCAGACTGTCCAGTAGCCTTCTTTATGTTGGCTTGTTAACTTATTTTCACAATTTTCTTGGCAACCCATGATCTTCCACCTTCAATTTGATGGATCTGTTAAAATCATTTAGTTACTTATTGGGCCTTTAATATGAAACAGGACAGGCAATATACATATAACATAACATAGAGGCACGTCATTACCTTCATTGTCATATGCGTCTCCAGTCTCCAGTATGGATAGAAGCACTAACAAGGCAAAACAACTGCATGAAATACAAAAAAGTGCAACGACTTATTAACATAAAAATTGCTAAGGCTTACAGAACTACGTCTAATGAAGCTCTGTGTGTTGTAACAGGTCTAACGCCTATAATTACTAAGATAAATAAAACAGCAACAGGATACAAAACCATAAAAGCTGAAGACGCCAAAAAGACAGTGGACATTGCTCTAAATTACAAGAATTGGTCCCATCCAGCAGATTTTGTAATGCCAAGAGAAAGCAACGAAAGCAAGGAATACATAGTAGAAGTGTTTACAGACGGGAGCAAATCTGATGAAGGTGTAGGATCAGGAATAGTAATGTTCATTAATAATATACCTGTATACCAAATGCAATACAAGCTATGAAATGGATGTTCTAACAATCAAGCGGAGCAGCTCGCCATTATGAAGGCGCTTGAGAAAATGGAAGAACTACAAGATATACAAAGAACAGCAGTAATACATACTGACAGCAGGATTACGTTGGATTCCCTAAAGAATTCAAAGAACCACAACTATCTAATTGAAGGAATAAGACAGAAAATCAAAATATTACAAAGCAGAAATTGGTCTATAGACTTTGGATGGGTGAAAGCTCATGCAGGAATACATGGTAATGAATTTGCTGATCGCCTTGCCAAACAGGCAGCTCAAATTCAGAAAACAGTAAGCTATAGCAAGGTTCCTACAACTACGATAAAGCATAAGTTAAGAAAGAAAGCAGAGAAAAATGGGAAAGCAAATGGCAACAAACTACAAAAGGAATAAACACAAGACATTACTTTCCAAATGTCAGCCAAAGGCTCGCAATAAAATTACCTATATCACCAAATTTCACAGCAATGTTAACAGGACATGGAAAATTGAAGGTCTACTACCACCGATTCAAAATAACAGAGGATGCAGCATGTACTTGTAACGGAGGAGATCAAACGATAAATCATCTGCTATTGGAGTGTAAGAATTTGAAGAATGAGAGGAACAAATTAAGGACAAGGCTAATTGAAAAAGGAGGAAGATGGCCATTAAATAAATCAGACTTGGCTCAAAAATTCACAAAAGACTTCTACAACTTCTGTAATGCAATAGATTTTCAGAAAGTATAAAATAAATGTTTAAATAAATGTTTAAATTCCACTCAAGAAAATGCTAAAAAAAAAGTAAATAATGTAAATTATTATATACTTATACAAAAAAAAAAAAAGTAAATAATGTAAATATTTTATATAGTTTCTGTCAAACAATACTTATAATATAGCATAATAGAATCTAGGATATATTGAATTGTGTAACAATAAATAAGAACAGCTAAACATGTAGTGTTACTCTTTGTAATGGAGCATGTTGATTAAAATAAAATAAAAAATAGAGGCACGTTCGCATAACCAGTGGTGTAGCCTTAGTTACCCAGCATGCAATGTGCATGCGCCGTGTTACGTCATCTGTGGCCTCACCAGCTCTACAGCACTCTTCCACATCATCTCATAAACAGCACGATTTTCAGAAAAAAGTTATTAAGCATAAAATGTGTGTTTTGATTTCCTCTAAAACTTTTTCACAGACCCTGTATAAAGATTCAGTTCATACCTCACAAAGATCACAGTGTGCGTCCATTAGAACGACCAATCAGTAAATGCAGTATAGGAACATAATTCTGTTTATTGTACTACTAATAAATACACTACTGGTTAAAACGCACAGCTCTTAGTGTTAAACCTGGAGGTGAATATACTAACCATTAGGCTATAATGGGTTAATCTTTATATGAGACATCCCCATTTGTATATTAGATCAAAAAAGTATATTTATACAATGTCCGTCACATACAACAAACATAAAAATTATTTTACAGGCGACTAGTTTCGGCTCTGGCTTCGAGCCATCATGAGGCCTTATCCAAGAACAAAGATACAGAAAACTTTACAACTGCAATTCCTCTTCACATTAAAATACATTGCAAATGCATTGCTTCTTGTATCTGACACCCCTCTATATACTAGGTACGCCCAGAAAGTAATGCAACACATTTTTTTTCTCATTCACAATTGATTTTATCAAAACTTCAAATATGTCACATCATTACATGAATCTTTGGCTACCTGACCCTTTTTTCGACATAGTCTCCTTCTAAATCTTTGGCCTTACGCCACCGAGATGCGAGAGCATGTATGCCTTCGCGGTACCAAAAGTCTGTCACCATGATCTTGCCGGCTGAGGGAACTGCTTTAAACTTTTTCTTCCGAGGAGAGGTCGTGTGATGCCACTCCATGGATTGCCTTTTCGTCTCGGGCTCGAAGTGATGAATCCATGTCTCATCACCCGTGACAATGGTGGACAAGAAATCGTCACCCTCAACCTCGTAACGAGCAAGCAACTCGGAGCAGATGGCTTTTCTTTGTTGCTTGTGCTCTTCGGTTAGGTTTTGAGGGACCCATCGGGCACAGACCTTTGAATATCGAGTACAGCGGCGAGTTCCCTGGTTGTGATTCTCCGATCGTCTCGAATAAGACTGTCGGCTCGTTGCACTGTTGCAGGCGTCACAGCTGTTGATGGGCGGCCCGAGCGCGGGAGATCAGACAGAGTGCCCCGTCCTTGTTCTGATAACGCCAATCGCTTCGCCCAACGGCTGACGGTGCTTTTATCCACTGCCATGTCTCCATAGACCTTTCTTAAGCGCTTGTGAATTGATTCACTCGTTTCGTTTTCTGCCAAAAGAAACTCAATTACTGCTCTCTGTTTAGAACGCACGTCACTTGCAGACTCCATTTTGAAAGCTCACTACTGCGCTGCTATCCAACGGGAAACATTGCACCTATGTGCATAAACGCGGGACACTTTAAAGATACAGCACGCAAAATATCATTTTTATCCAACAAAATTGGGCCGAGAAAAAAATGCGTTGCATTACTTTCTGGGCGCACCTAGTATTTATATAAATATGCAATGTATTTTAATGTAAAGATGAGATCTCCATCTTAAAAATTGCAGTTGTAAAGTTTTCTGTATCTTTCTTCTTGGATATGGCCTGATGATGGATCAAAGGCAGAGCTGAAACTAGTCCCCTGCAAAATAATTTTAACATTCGTTGTATGTGACGGGCATTGAATAAATATACTTTTGTGATATAAAGGGTCAACTTAGAGATCAAAATTCATATGAAATTAAGAACAGGCAGCATAGTACCATAGTATATATTATGTTTTAATGTTATAGGTTTCAGATGGGATGAAAAGATGAAAAATTCTTAACTGAATGTAAGCAAGAATTTCCCCAACATTGACCTGCTCTTACCATCACTGTGCAGTTATCTATCAGTGTTATTCAAAAATATTTGAACTTTACCAAATTAAAAAGAAAATATTAGCTATTTTAATATTACAATAATGCCCTTCATTCTGGTCATGAAGATAGAAAAATCATTTTCCCCTGAAAAATTGCTACCTGGTTAACAAGCCACATAGCAATACGAACTAGCAGAAACCAATCATCCCAGTCACTGCCATGAGAACCTCAAATCTCACATACAGTGGATTGGACAGCAATTTTATACACTGCAAATGGACGCAGCACATTCCTTCAAACATTGGTAACAATTTACCAGACTACATGGCATCACATTCCAGCAGAAAGCAATTATCTTCTGCCACCATATTTTATAATCTATCAATACTTATAGGCATAAGGCATATTATAAAGGTGCACACCAGTCTTGCCACACTAGCACTACATGTAAAACACTCACCAGATTGAACTCATCACCATCAGAGGAGAAGGATGCTTGTTTGTCCATAACCAGTCTCTTTGCCATGATGCAGTGGTACAATGCTGAATGCAGGTTGTACTTCCGTGTATCCACCAATCCACCTTCGTTCTGCACCCTAAGGTTGCTAGCATTCCACATCACCAGTGTCTCACCCAATGTCTCACACTCCAGGTCTGTAGCCTCACCTGGTGAACAAAGATCACCACTGGTACAGTGACGACCCCATGAATCACGAGGTGGCCAGCACCCAGCAGAACGAACAACTGTGGAAGAGGCACCTCCTCCAAGATTTGCATCACTACTTCGACTGTGAGGTAGGGTCCTTGTTGATTGTGGGGAGGATGACTGAACAGTTGGATGCTCTTCTGGGGTGTTAATGGCACAAAGCACAGAGGCAGATGCATTCCTGAGGTCATTATCTTGTGATGTGGCACTAGGATCATTATGACAGTGATTATCTGCACCACAGTCCATCTCCACATTTGGCTCCAAGTCATGTCTAGGGTACAATGCTGCCGCCTCCTCATCCTGAATGTCACAGCAGTCTGAATCTTCTTCCGAGTCCTGCTCACATGAAGGACCTGGATCAAAATCCATCTCCAGAAAATCCATCTCTGGTGAAGAACCACCACCAGTTCTATCACCAACCCTACCCTCAACATCACCATCTTCCTTCCTAGCACCCTCTCCACTTGGACCTGGCTCCCCAGTCCGTGCTAAAACATCCAAAGTAAAAAAAGAACTTGGGAGATCAGCCATTTGATCTCCCTTATATGTGTAGATGCAACATTCATCAGCTGACAGACCATCTTCCCCTTCATTCCCAGTGTCACTGGAGTTACCATCTGCTTCATCCCACCTTCTGGTAACACCCCATGTTGTGATTCTGGGCAATACAAGCCATTAGATAGATCTAAACTGTTGTCCTTATTTGAGCAACTTCTCACTTTTAATGGGCACTTATCCACTGCTGCGTGACAATTTACATTGTTGTGTAAATATGAATCTATGCCACTTGTATTTTCCACACCATTTGCACAACTGAAATTCAACCCATTGTTCAGTTTACTTGTTCCTGAACATGAGGCATTCAACTCATCTAATTCTGACACCAAATTCTCTGCCGTCACGTTGTTGTTCACTTTTGCTGCATCATCTGACAAAGTGGAGCCGATACCATTAGGAATGTTACAAACTAAATTCTTCCCCTTCGGTCGTGCACCACCAACATCTAGGCTACAGTGTTTTCCACAGTCATTGTGTTTGGGACAGTTATTTAGGCCCTCTCCATTCTGTTCCACATTACTGGCACTAGCCTCCCCATTCATGCCATCAGCTGTACTCATGTTTCATGAAGTAAGTCTGCAACAGCATTATGTAAATGGCAAACACTGAAAGTGAATGCAGTTCCTAAAGGCGAAATTCACGGAGATATTCTAGCCTAGTCCTCTGTATATCTTAAATGTGTCTTCCTGCTCCAGTACATGGTAAAGAAACTACGTAAGTTACCGAGTTTCGTTGTTTTCAGTAGTAAAATATATACTCTACTTTGAAATCTCTATTAACTCTGACATACCGACATGCAAACACTGTACCAAATATATTTAAAAATCTCTAAACAGCAATGTCACACCTCCAACACCATTACCACCGATTCAGTGGCTCAGATGCAACTACCAATACATACAAATTATACCGTTTCTGTGCAACGTTCACAGAGTATCGACACCAAAGATAAAATCCCCATAAATATTAATATCTCTTTTTATTGGAGTTTCCCATTAACATCTCTCAAAGACATTCTGATACTTCTGTATTCTAAAAATAAAGAATTTTCTTATACACATATTTCTAAATTTAAACTTAGTATTCCCTGTTCTATAATATTACCTTCCTGTTATATCCATGCCGTACTGAGCGAAAACTGCCATCTATGCGCGATCGTTGCAATTACTTCGACAATTTAATGTTCTTCGATAGCTCAGTAGAACGTGAACAAGTTAGGAATAATTTAAAATTCTTTCATTCATGCATTTACATTCAAGTTGATCCAAAAAGTTGGAAAACCTACTGGGTATAGAACATGTCAAATAAATTAAATGTACATACAAATACAATTACAAAAGGATTACAATGAATGTATTACAATTTATATAAGATAAAATATTGAATGCATGACTAGATATATAAAAGTAGCTGACTATACAGAGTAAGAAATATTTATCGAACAGTATACCAAACCAGGAGAATGCGATACAGAATTCATTATAGAAATGTCTACTTTTTTCCTTATTAACATTAAAGTATTTGTCTTATGAATAAAAGCAATTTGTATATAAAAAGTGTTTTAAAACAGTCTTAAATTTCTTTGGGTTATTAGAAAAGTTTTTAATGTCAGAGGCGAGATTATTATAGATCTTAATATCCAGATAGTAAACTCCTTTTTTATATAAAGCCAGCTTTTCCTGAGGTAAATGAAGGTTAGTACTTTGTCTAGTATTTATACTACAGTTTTCCAACTTTACTATTATTTGATCTTTATTACTAACTACAAATAAGAGTAAAGAAGATATGTAATGTGACTTTAGTGGTAAAATTCTCAATTTCTTAAATAGATTACAACAAGAACCTCTAATCCTGCATCCCATAATACGGTAATTCTGATTGCCTTCCTTTGCATCCTAAAGAGTTTACAACTGTAGGAAGAGTTGCCCCAAAATATTAAAAATATTAAACTATAATTCATAATAGAATGAAAAAGGGAATATTAAACCATAATCAATATTGTATGAGACATGTATGGCTTATTGATCTAATTACATAACAATCAGTACTGATTAATAAATTTTATTTCAATCCAACAAATGCACTACAATTTTATCCATTGATTTCTTGCCCCTACATATGTTTCGGCAAGAAATCAATGAAAAAAAGTGTAGTGCATTTGTTGGATTGAAATGAAATTAATTAATTATCAAAAATGCATGGTATATACAATATAGAGCAGTACTGAGTTTGGATGTCAGTTGTTCTATATGAGTTCTCCAGAACAAGGTGCTGTCAATATTTATTCCAAGAAATTTACTATATGAGACGTTGGGTATTGATTTATCATCATAACCAATCTTCATATCAGTATTTTGGCTATTCCTCGTCATGAAATTAATATAGTGCATTTTCTCAAAATTTAATGAAAGAAAATTTTCTTCAAACCATTTGTTTATAAGTTTGAAAACTGTATGGATATCCTTATTGTAATTAGTGAGGTTTGAACTAGTAACTAATATGCTGGTAGCATCAGCAAATAATATTGGTACAGATTTGTTACTTATACTGTTTGGTAAATCATTTATATAAAGAAGAAAAAGCAGAGGTCCTAGAATAGAACCATGTGGAACTAACTAACTAACTAACTAACTCCATGGAGCAGAGTCCTTCTTGAGAAGCTAACAGGTCCTCAGCTAGTCAAGAAATTCCCTGCGTTTTATGGAACCCGAAGGTTCATTACCGCATTCACAAGAGCCTGCCACCTGTCCCTATCCTGAGCCATATCAATCCAATCCATGCCCCATCCCACTTCTTGAAGATCCATTTTAATATTATCCTCCCATCTATGCCTGGGTCTTCCAAGTGGTCTCCTTCCCTCAGGTCTCCCCACCAAAACCCTGTATGTACCTCTCCCCTCACCCACATGTGCTACATGCCCCGCCCACCTCATTCTTCTCGATTTGATCACCCAAATAATAGTTGGTGATGAGTACAGATCATTAAGTTAGCCGTTATGTAGTCTTCTCCACTCCCCTGTTACCCCGTCCCTCTTAGGCCCAAATTTCCTCCTCAGCACCCTATTCTCGAACACCCTCAACCTATGTTCCTCCCTCAGTGTGAGAGACCAAGTCTCACACCCATACAAAACGACAGGCAAAATTATAGTTCTGTATATCTTAACAAGCACTCCCCGACTTCAATCTGCTCTTAATTTCTTCCTGAATGGAATTTTGATTTGTTAGGGTTGTTCCCAAATATTTGAACTGTTCCACCCTTTCAAAGGATTTATTATCTAACTTTATGTTGTGATTTTGTCCTGCATTCTAATTGCGAGACATGACCATGTACTTAGTTTTCTCAGCATTTACTTCTAGACCAATCTCCTTACTAGCGACTACTAAAGCTTCTGTGTTTTTCTTTATAGCATGTACGCTTCCACCCAATATATTAACATCATCAGCATAAACTAGAAGCTGATGTGTAACATTTAATTTCAAGCCCTCCTGGTTTGCCTGAACCCTCCTAATGGCATATTCCAAAGCAAAGTTGATAAACAATGGCGATAAAGCATCTCCTTGTTTCATACCATTCTTAATAGGAAATGTGTCAGACAAATGTTTGCCTACCTGGTCTCTGCTATAGGTTTCATTTAGACACATTTTTACTAGCCTTACTAGTTTCATGGGGATACCAAATTCAATGAGAATATTATACAAGACCTCCCTCCTAACTGAATCATAGGCTTTCTTGAATTCTATAAATAGCTGATGCACTGCCTCATTGTATTCCCATTTTTTCTCAAGTATTTGACGAATGCAAAATATATGATCAGTAGTCGACCTGTTACGTCTAAATCCACACTGATGCTCCCCAATAATTTCCTCTGCATATGGAGTTAACCTTGACGGAAGAATGTTGGATAGAATGTTGTATGTGGTTGACAAAAGTGATATGCCTCGATAATTACTGCAGTCTGTTTTATCACCCTTCTTATAAATAGGTACAATGATTGACTCCTTCCACTGCTCAGGCAATTCGTCTTTATTCCAATTGGAATTAATAAGTTTATGGATCTCAGAACGAATTGTCCTACCTCCTGCTTTAATCAGTTCTGCTGGAATTTGATCAATACCTGGTGATTTGTGCCTTTTTAACTTTTCAATAGCCATCTCAACTTCATAGTCACTGGGCTCAGGCACCAGTGGCTCTGCTGTCTGTATTTCAGTATGCCTAACATCATTAACCCCATGTACATTCAACAGCTGAAAGAAATGATTCCTCCACCTAGACAAAATACTGTGAGAGTCTGCAACCACATCACCCTTCTCATCCTCTACTACATGAGTTCTAGGCTGGTAACCCTTCTTAAAGTCATTGATGCCCCTATACAAGTGTCTGATATTCTTGTTCTTACTCTTTGTTTCAAGTTCATTAATTTTAGCTTTCAGATATTCCTTCTTTTTGTTCCTGAAATGTCTACTAGCTTCACGTCTTACATTGTTCAGATTATCTACATTACTTTGGTTTGGATTCTGTAAACACTGCATTTTAGCCTGCTTCCTTTCATCTAAAAATGTTGAACATTCTTCGTCAAACCATGGTTTATGCTGCTTCTTTCCATACAGCCCTAGACTCTCTTTAATGTTTTCCCAAGACCTATTTATGTCCTCACTAACATTTAAGTTCTCCAAAGCTGCAAACCTGTTTGAGATCTTTATCTGATATTGTTTCCTAACATCTAGTTCACTTAGCTTCTTGAGATTAAATCTCTCTGCATCAAACTTCTGTGCTGCTTGTTTAATTACCACCAGTCTTTCCCTAACTTTTGCAACCTCCAGATAGTGATCAGTATCACAGTCAGCTCCCCTGAAAGATCGCACATTGAGTATACTTGAATGCCCTCTCCTATCTATCAATATGTGATCAATCTGATTATGAGTCTTCCCATCAGGAGAGGTCCAGGTGTATTTATGAATATTTCGGTGTGGGAACATCTTGCTCTTAAAAACTAGATTTTTTGATGTGGCAAAGTTTACAACTCTAACACCATTATCATTACTATCCTCATGTAAACTCTCATTCCCGATCGTTGGTTTGAAAGTATCCTCCCTCCCCAGTTTTGCATTAAAATCTCCTAACAGAATTTTCATATGGTACTTAGGAAAATGATCAAAAACCTGTTCTAATTCCTCATAGAAACTGTCCTTTGAGTCATCACTTTTCTCCTCAGTTGGTGCATGCACATTCAGAACAATGATATTACACCAGCGACCTCTCAGCACCATATATGACATCCTATCACTAACAAACTCTACTCTCTTAATTGCTGATACTATTCTCTGATGTACAAAAAAACCTGTTCCCAGTTGATGACTTTCATTTCCTTTTCCATGGAAAAGAGTTATATTCCCCTGCTCTTATTGTGCCTCCTTTGTCCCACCTAACCTCCTGTACACCCACTAAATCTAATTTATACCTAGCTAATTCCCTGGCCACTGTCATAAGTGACCCTGACCTATTCAGGCTCCTCACATTCCAAGTTCCAAATCTCATGTTCCTTTTCCATTGCTTAAGTCGTACCAAAGAATCAGTCCAGGTCCGAGGCTGTTGCGCCATGGATAGAAAGTGTGATAAATGCAGGAACAGCCTAACATTTCTGGGCATGTGATGTCTTTCGTTTGCCTATAAAATCTGACATCTGGAAAGTGCACATGGGCATGGGAAACTGCTGCATTCATCTCTACTTCTCTTTAAACATGTTTAAGTCTGACAAATATTTAGCAAATATTTTGTCATTTTGGGATACAGTTACTCAAGCCTTTTTGATGTTCCTGATAAAGGCCTGATGATGGCTTAATCAACCAAAACATGTTGCTTGTTTTATCTTGTCCTTCATGTTGTGTATTTCCGATTTGAGAAAATATATCTGCAAATATTTAGCAAGTTCGCTCGAGATGCTAACAGACACATGCAAGTCTTTATGTCCCTCCTAGCCACTATGTTGTCCTATTTTAACCAACACTGGAAAAGTTTGCAACATACCGTATATTCTCGAATCTAATCCGCGTCCGAATCTAATCCACACCCAGTTTTTGGCGACTTCTTAAACAAAAAAAAAAAAAAAGTTAGTTCGCGATTCTAATCCGCACCTTTCCTTCAACCACCCCTTGCCCACGGGGCGACTGATTGAATAATATTGGATGTTACCAATGCGTTAAAATCCGACGCTACGCCTGTGGCCGATGAGTCATACCGATAGAGGCGGGGCCTTTCTCAACAGAAGACAGAAGTCTGAAGCCAGCTGAACCTTAGTTGTTGAAACGTGGGAGGTGCTTGTTCCAATTTGTCGTGTACCGTAGTTATGGAAGAGGGACACCTGAAATCTAAACGACTCTCATATACGGCAAAGTTCAAACGTGAAGTTATTCGGTGCGCAGAGGAGAATGGAAACCGCAAAGCCGCTGCAATTTTTGGAGTTGATGAAAGTTACGTTCAACTATGGTGGAAACACAAGGCAGCGATCAGCGGGTGTGAGGCGTCACGAAGGAAATTCACTGGACCCAATTATTATATTATTATAATAATAAATAATAAAATAATAGATTATTGTATTGTATTGTTCTTACGGCACGTACAGCAGCTCAATCATTTTTCCAAAATCCAGCTCTAGACCGCGAATCTAATCCGCACGCGAATCTAATCCGCATCTGATTTTTTAGCCCTCTAAAACTGTAAAAAGGGTGCGGATTAGATTCGAGAATATACGGTAACTGTCCAGATTCAAATCTCATGAAAACCCACGTTCAGATATTTTGGCCTATTTCAATGTACTGCCTCAGCACTGGCTTGGAACAACATGACCACCATATGTCAATACAGCTGTTGACACAGCTAAGTTTTGGGGAAACTGTCCTGTGTGTTAGTGTTAGTCCCATTCTCAGACTTCCCTTTTATATATAAATCACTATCAGTTTTAAGGAACAGGGGTTGGAGCAGTTCCAAAAGACATTCATGAAAAATCTGCTGCATTGCACATATCACTTGGTATATAAATGTTGTCCACGCCGTAAACAATATCTCTTTCCTTACCTAACTTTTGCCACAAACAGTGCTCATGCATATCATATCTGACACTTCAAGGTAAATTTTAACCATTGCCTATAAATATGACTACACGTTCATTTAAAAACACAATCCTGAGGGAGAGGGTAGAGTTACTGTTCTGGCCTTTCTTATTGCTTTTTATTTCAGGAATGTTGCATAATCGTTTTTTGACACTGATTTGATAGAAAAATGAATCTTTGATAGTAATAAACTCTCAGAACTATGCATACACTTAGCTCAAATAAATTCATGCCCTCCATCTGCTGAGTAGCCACAAAATGTTGTGAGAAGTATATGCAGCTTTTGCACTCTCCATGTTCAACCTTTTTGGTTTGCTAGGACAGCCTGGACCCATGAAAATTAAGCACAGAAAGGATGTTGCACCAAGGGTAAATTACATAATTTATAAACATAGTGAATATATTTATAGCTTTCAAATGTAGGTTATGTTCTGTTATGTGATTGGATGGGAGAAACCAAAAATGCAATTAGTTTCTTTGCTAGGGAAGCATGTACTTGGAAGGCCAAGGCAACAGGGATACATCAAAGCAACAGGGAGACATCACAATTAATTCTTTTTGTGCTTCATTATATGATGACCATCTTCTTGGACTATACAGTGCCACAATATATGATTTTTGCTAGATGGTCCAAGAAAAACCACAAAAATTTGCAGTCAGGATAGTGCCCAGCCAAGATTTGAAGTGGACACCTTGCAAAATCAAGTCTACAGCACTGCCACCAGCTTATCAGGCCCAGCATTTGCCTGGAAGAAATGAGGAAAAACCATGAAACCCCAAGTCAGAATAGCCAGTGTTATGGCCAAGATTCAAATTTGGCCCTGTAAGAAACAAACCAAAATGGGGAATTACATAACAGGAAGTGTCATAATTTGTTTTTCATTGCACAAATGTCAAAGTGTGGACTTGCTGACTCTCAAAGATTATTGTCTTCGGGACTGTGACACCATGTAGTATGTAGTATGGTGTTTCAGATGAACCTGCGGTCTGCATCACCAGAAATGTTCACTCCTGCTGATCCAGATTAAAAATATCACATAACACTCTCCACGTCACTTTGTTGTGTGGCTAATGCATCCAGTTATAACCTGCCTGACCTTCCAGGCCTCTGCCTGCCTCAGAAAACGCCACACACACCCACAAAATCCAATGGTAGATGAGGTTTGGTAGACAAAACCTACAATTTAACATCAGTTATGAACCATTACTGAGCCTCATGTAACCCACTTACACAAAGGTTTAGCTTTGTCAAAGGTAGGGGTTGGGAAATACTTGCACTGGATTTGGCAGGTCTCAAGCCCCCTCACCTACTAGGCATATGAATTCATTATTGTACCAGAAATGTGTTTTAGTTGTGTTGATTTGGGCCTATGAAATAACATGATGGGCAAATTAAAATTAAAACCAACTTGATGCACACTCACTATTAAAAAGCTTTAATAGTAGATTAGTTAACCCGACATGTTTCGGTCAGGTACCTGACCATCTTCAGGGGTATACTACATTAAATTGCGTAGTCCATATGTTAAACACACACAAGATATGAGCCTATAAGGTCTCGTCGTATATAAAGTTTTTCACAACTCACTAAAAATCACTAAAAACTTTTTTAAAAAGTCAAAATAGTGATTTTTAGTGACTTGTGAAAAACTTATATACGACGAGACCTTATAGGCTCATATCTTATGTGTGTTTAACATATGGACTATGCAATTTAATGTAGTATACCCCTGAAGATGGTCAGGTACCTGACCGAAACATGTCGGGTTAACTAATCTACTATTAAAATTTTTTAATAGTGAGTGCGCATCAAGTTGGTTTTAATTTTAATTTATACAAGATGCACGGTGAATACAATATTAAATGATGGGCAAAATTATATAACAATAAACTTTGTTAATTTGTACAACTCACCTAATTTTATTATAGTACTTAATCATGTGGCATGTAACAGGAAGATGAAGAATACATACAAAATTTTGGGTTGGACACCTCAAGAGAAGGGACAATATGTCAGACCTATGCATACGAGTAGATGGGAAGATTAAGTTAAAAGAAATCCAAGAGAAATTATGTGTGAGAATGTAGACTGGATACAACTGGTTCAGGCGATGGTCCATTAAAGGTGACATCTCAGGACAGGGTAATAACATTTAGGCTCCATAAAACCAGTGAATTTTATGACCAGATGAGCAACTATCAACCTTTCAAGAGGACTATGCACATGGAGTTACTTATAATAAAGCCACAGAAAAAAAATACAGCCACAGAAGGCATGTGTGACAACACTAAGAGGTTTCCCATTAATGCATGCAGTGTATCCCGGTGCAGCCCAAAATTCTTGTCACTAGCAAAGGTTATCACTACCAACTTCCATATGAACACAATGATTAGACAAATGAATGGGAATCTTGGGAAGTATAAAGAAGGGGAAGCACAAATGCTCAAGCCAGATGTGGGGGTTGATCCATGGGGCACCTTTCTATGATTCAGTATAATCTGCACATATATTTGTAATAATATAAAGTGAAAGGTTTGGGTATATCTTATGTATGATGTCCCTAACAACACTTCCAACACACTTCTTTAAAAGACTTGAGGTTTTCATGACAGCAGATCTTCTGCATTATGACACAGTGTAGTCTGGTCAACTGTAGTTCAGATTGGCTGCATCTTGGTACAAGCCTCAACAATAACAAAAGAGGTACCTGCAGGACTGGAACACATTTTGTGTTGGATTCCTCCTCATGAAATACTGGACACTGCTTCGGTTCACTGTGAGCAAATGGAAGTTTCTTCCCTTTCACTTCCTTGCAGCTGGCACAGCTGCTACTTGAAAGTGGCAACAGATACCATTATGGACAGTAACTGTTCACAGACAGCCGACATATAAAGTAGCTTCTGTAAGGTGGGGGGTGAGAAGATATACAGAAAAGTCTGTACTATATCTCACAAACCTGTGACATTTTAAAATACGTAAAAATTCCCATTACCACATCCGGTAGTACAACATATCACTTGACAACTTGCTTTTTCAGGTCCTAGTCCTCAGATGTGATGCCCTCTGGTTAGGTACCAAGGTTTTGGTAGAACCTGCTGCCTCAGTCATCAGGGTAATCTGAAGATGGTATATAGCTACCAAACTACATGGCATCACACACAACAAAACCATCATATAAGTATTCACTGACATGAGAACCTCAAATCTCCTGTAACTTGCTTCCTGTATGCACAGTACTTCAGTGTAAAGTATATATTATGACACTTCTGCGGTAAAGCTGAAAATACGGGACCGGGAAGGTGAAACGCCCAGTGATGATCTTCTATGGTGGTGTCGGAACCTGTGCTGTGACTGCTGTGCAGCAAAGAGATTTCGCCAATGAGTGTGAATGTCTGTTGCTATTGCAATGCTGTCACCTGCAAAATAAACAGTATAAACATTACAATGACACAGAACCTAGAATAACAGATCCACAATTTGAAAAAATTAAATCTTATATACGAAAAATTTCAATTATATACATCAGCAGTACTGCTTTACGCTTATATTTGGGAAGTGCCTGGTTTGAAACTCTGTCAGGTCATAAGGCAACCTCGCTGATGGGTTTAATGGTTTTCAACAGCTTGTCCAGGCAAATACTGAGACAGTACTTCAAAAACACTAATATCTGACAGAAGGTCAGCAAAAATAAATGTGGCCTTATTGAACTATGTTAGAAGCAAATTCAGCTTACAGGTGGTGCAATAAACCTTCTTTCCTCTTTGTTATTGGGCGCATTCACAAAATTTCGAAAATCGATTATTAGCTTCATGTCTGGCTCTTCGTCCTCATAAAACAACTCAGCTTCCACAAGACAGATTTTCATGAAATTTGATATTGGAGTATTTTTCGAAAATCTGTTGCGAAAATTCAAGTTTCATTAATATCTGAAAAGAATAATGGGTACTTTACATGAATATGTATGTACATATTTAATAATACCTTGCTGAATTCTACTTAGAATTAGAAATGTTTCAGACAAAAGTTGTAGGGAAAAATCAAAATAAGCATTTATATTCCATAACTTTTTCTGAAAATTGTGCCATATATGAGATAATTTGAAAAAATACAGTAGACCCGGACAGGCCACAGATGACAATATAATGTGCATGTGCTTTGCATGCTGGATAACTAAGGTACGAATACAGACACACCCTCAGAATATGTAATATTTTACTGCTTTCCACGGCAATAATGGTTACATGAACGCGCCTCAATGTTATGTTATATGTACATTGCGTTGTACAGTAGTGTCCCTAATATTCTAGATGCGTGACTGTGCTGACCTGTATAAAGTTAGTTCTATCAATCACGAAAAGACATATGTGTCACTTGCTTACCTTCACTTAGTATAAGATTGTCATGAAATGAAAAGCACAGTGATGTGTTATTCCTGTTCTAGAACACACTCAAATCAATGGAACCTTCCGGTTACTTACTTTACTTTATCGTGTCCGGACCATTAAATTAAAGATTTTTTGCCCAGTATTGGGCTACGTCAATTCCTTTTTTGTTTGCAAGCCATAAATCTCAAGGGTGCATTGGTGGGGGCAGTCCCTGCATGACAGGAGATGCTCCATATCTTGTACCTCTCTACAGCCACAACATAGGTCGCCAGCGTATGTTTTGCCCCATTTCATCATATTTGTTTTTACTGGTGCCACCCCTGTTCTAATGCGGTTAAGAGATTTCCAAGTATTAAAATCAAGGAGGTGGCCACTAGGGCAAATCTGGGTAAGGGGGAAGTCTTCAGGTGGTTCAACTTGCACTGTTCCGAGGAAGCTATTCCACGATTTTAATCTTCTCTGTGGTGTTCTGGCTCCATGGAGTGCATGTCGCTTATCGACAGTTTGCTTGATTTTACCTTCCTGTGAAATACTGAGTTATGCTTGTTCCTATTTCTTATGTATTGTATTTATTTATAACACATACAGCGATGCAGTCAGTAACTGTGATATATATCACAACATTTTAAGATCATTACAGAATAACGAACTATAAAGAGCATGTGGTGTTCAGGAGAAATAACAGTTCATAATACGTTATTAAAATATCATTACAATTTATTTCATTCCAATATCAACCACTTAAGGCTACGTATGTGACCATATATGCTTCTGTACCCACCCCGGGTCTGTGAGCTGAAGACAGCAACCCTATCACTAAGGCAATGGGGGTTTGGAGTGGCTGAGAAGCATTTCATCCAGCATCAGTGGTGAATGCACTCACCAATAGCATTCACCACAAGTGTGAAGGCAAGCAGTCTAATAAAGTACTACCCTGACTTTCTCTGAGAAAACCATGAAGAATCTCAGTCAGGATAGCCCACTCCCAGGCTGATATCTAAACCACAGGCATCCTGACAGCAAAACAGAGGTGACAACCACCTGACCATCCTTGTGTATAACAGTCTTGCCTCAAAGAGGTACAGATAGAAAAGGAAAGACGGTAGGGACAGAAAGATGTGAGGAATGAAAGAAGACAGAATGACAAATAAACTAAAAATGAAAACAAAAAAGACAGCGAGAAAGGAAGAAAAGAGTGAGAGAGAGAGAATGAAAGAAGGTAAGTTTGGTATCTTGTTACCTTGTGGGATTGTTGGGAACACTGTAGTGTCAAGAGTAAACACCTTCTCCACTTCCGTGAAGATCCGTTCAGCAGTATGTGTTTGGTTGAAAGGAGTGCCAGTGACTAGAGAAGTGTTGAGAGCATTCAAGAACAGCCTCCAACGGGGAAGGAAGTAGTGAGACACAACACCTGAACAATAATAGCAATATGACTCTCTTATTTGTAAATACAACCACATAGCAACAGTATTGCTACTTCTTTACGGACTGAAAATAATCACACAATAGAAAGAGTAGTCACATAAATGGTAATAAAAATTTTATATTGTTCATACCGTGCATTGTCGATAATAAAATCACACAATATTCAGTGCAACAGAATGCACTCTATTGTTTTCAGATATCCTATATTACAATATCTTGTAAATCAATCCAAAATGTTTCAATCCCTCATGGGCTCATCATCAGGGATTATTTTTATGCTGATAGATCTCTTTTGCCTGTCTGGCAATCCCTGATGATGATCCCATGAGGGATCGAAACATGTTGGATTGATTTACAAGATATTGTAATATAGAATATCTGAAAACAATAGAGTGCATTTTGTTGGACTGAATATTGAGTAACAAAAACATCTGTATTAAACAACCCCATTACTTCAGTCTAGTGCTTAATTTGTGTATATGCAAACTGGAACTAGTGATATGTCTATTGTAGGGTATATGAAAATGTAATCTTTCTGCCCAATTCCTGTATCCTGTTGTGCACCTAACAGAGAGTAGCCTATATTACAAAATTTGCTCTGTACTCTTGCCAGTCTGTTACAAGATATGAACATACCTGCCCACTGTTTATTGGCATAGTCAACAATCTCACCACGGGGCCCCCACAGCGTGATCTGGTTCCGAGCATTGTACTCGTACAACTGCTTCTCCTGAAACAGGTTCGTAATACAATGTAAAATGTGCCATTCACGGAAATTCAAAATTTTAAGGGCCACAGTTATGAAAACTGACTACAATAAAAATGAACATAAAACTTGTCACTCTTCTATAATTTGATAATTCTTACTCACTAGAATAGCCCCCCCCCCACCCCCCACACACACACATTATCCCACATGCATACTGCGCTACTTTTAATAATTTATTGATGTTGATGCCCATTTATTTTAGATACAAATCTACTACGAAGTCACACAACAAACACGGAACCACACTAAATATGAAATGATTTTGTATTATCTAATTATTCAAGACAGGAAACATTTCTTAACATAAAAGTTGTATATTTAATGACATCTGTACTTTATATTCTACGTTCATTTTATGTATGGTGAATAGTTCAAACTGGTTTTCTCTAAAGCTGTGCTTATACCTAATTGGCATGGGCCAAAATTAAATTAACCTAAGAATATTTAGCATAGATCCCCACAACCAAATTTCATTGAAAATCACCAACAGAAGAACCATATGGATAGATGAATAGATGAACAGATGCATCAACACTACATCCACATTACATGTTACATTATGCATTATGTGCAAATAACACACAAAAAAGGCAACATATTAATATTTGTACCATAACTGAGCTTTAAGTGTAAGTAAAGTAATATCCAAATCTGACAATCAAGTGAATTTTGGAGAACCCATGGTTGAGTGACCAATTTAAGTCTGCTAATGGCAAAACAGCTAACAATTCATCTGAGATTCATATCAATGCTATATGCATATAAACCTATGCGGTCAAAATACCAGATCCCTGGACCAGGATCCAAAACTGATACCTCATGGCTACAAAGCAGGAACAGTAACCATAACAACATGACATTCAGTCAAGAAGGAACAATTAATTCCTTCACTGTACCTCATGAGCACTGCCACAATTGTGTTTAGTAATGAGAGAAACAGAATATTACAGTCTTCTTGGATGTGACACTGTGTAGTTTAGCAGACAGACTTGGTGCCTCCATGGTCAGGATATAGTAGTCAGTGACAAGGGAAAAGATGGCACAGGTATAAGGGAGGGAAGACATACACCATGGCTGTGAGCAAGCCCAAGGCAGACAGTGCGGCCAGAAAACTGTTTTGTCAGTAGGAAATTATGCACAAGAATGAAAGAGGAAGGGCGAGAAATTTGTATTTTAAGAACAAATGAGTTAGGGTTAAATCTGATGGAACACGGATCTTGAAGGAGTATCAAGGCACTCAATACACTACGCTTCTGAAATACTTCTCACCTTTTTCCCCTTAAAAAAACAATTGTCTCACCACTTATGCACCCCAATACTTGGGTCATATTTCCCACCCTTCTTAGTGCCCACAACTCCCACTGACTCACTTGCAGCTATGGTTCCTGTCCTGCACAGTAGTTCACCACTCTTTCCCACACAGCCTATTCCTCTACCCTGAAGAAGCAGGCAGCACACTCCTCTGGAAGTCTAGTACCTTTCTACCAAGTTACATGGCAAGACATCCCATACTCACAGCCATGAGTCTCAAATCTCAAAACTAAACAAAGCTGATTATGACTGACTTACCAACACAGTGGTTCCAAGAGCTTTAGCAGCCTCCAGCCAATGTCCCAGGAGGAAATCCTTGCTTGAGCCCAGCAGCACATCCATGTCAGTCAACAGGGTTTGAAACAGCTGAGATTTCTGCCTGTAACAAGACACTGTTACAGAAGGACTGTGAAATAGATAAACTTCAACAGGAATGTGATTTCTTTACAACATTTATTCTTTGCAGCCAATAAATAAACATATGTATCATCAGGCTTGATTTCTGTGATTTTTTCTCAGTATTAACCTAACATGTTCAATTTGAGAGTTCAACTTAAGTATTAAACCATAAGGTTCAATTTGTGAGCTCAAGTGCGTATTAATCCATCAGGCTCAATTTCTTTGAGCTCTTCAGATATCCAATTGTTAATGACTTGGTGACTTCATCATTTTACTTAGTGCAAACAAATACTACAATACAACTGGTCTTATGAGATGTGGAACTGTGTAGATCCAAAAATGGACCCCAACATTTCAGAGGAACCTGCTACCTTGAGAACCACAAATCTCAGCTACAATAATAGATGTAAGACTAAAATTTAACATTTTGCTACTTGATTTATTATAAAGAAAGAAAGTAAAGCAGCTCAAAAGTCTTTCAAATAACAAATCTGGTAAATAGACATGGAAATAGCAAGCATAATTGGGGGGGGGGGAATCTTCTGACTGCATTTTATTAACCTTATTCATAAACTTATGCATATAATTTTTTAACTACACCTTTCACAAAGAATATGTTTTATGCATGACCTTTTTGCAAAACACATAATTCCTTCATCTCTTGACAGCTGAAACAAAATATTTCACAAATGCAAAACACGGTGTTCAGTGAAAATCGGACGAAACAACAATGTTATAGAAAATAATCCACATTAGAAGCCTTAACCCTTTCACATTCAGAACCCATAAATGTATGATGGATTTTCATGAAAATTGGAATAAACACCACTAACTGAAAGGCATCCTTTCATCAGTAATACTAATGTGACACCCAAGTGAATTTCTGCAGTAGGAAGGAAACTTTTAACACTTAATATAGAATCCTACAATTCTGTATGGTAATAGATTTTTGAAAAATAACACAACTTCTACACGGTTAATTTTGTAAAATGTGAAGTCACACTGTGGCTGCATTTAGCTTTCAGACTGATGATAACAACCAACAAACCACTGGAACAAGAAATGTGAAACTGGTATGGACACCGATCATAGCTACAAATTTTGCACAAACTATTTTTTACATTAGATCTGATATTCTCATGGTGATGAGATGTGACACTGTGTACTTTGATATACAGGTACCAACATTTTCAAGTAACACACTGGCTTCATCTTCAGGGTCCACACTCAAGATGGAGGAAGCACATTCTTCGGAAATGTTGCTAACAAATTACATAACATCACATTCAGAAAGGTACCATGTTTTTTAGTTCACAATTATGCACATGGCAACAGTGCAAATCTCTGAGGTCACATCCAATAAATTTTACATACTCATATTTTTTTTGGCATAACTATGTGCATACAGAATTATGAGAGCTAATTTGAATGGTGTGTAGACAAAAGCATCTACGGAGGCATACAGCCATTAATAAAAGAGGTGATATCATGATGAAGTCAGTAGAAGTACTCAGATCTAACTTGCAAGAGCTGAAAAATAACACTGACCTTACAATCACACAGTATACAGTAAAAGGCATGACATGTAGCAAGTAATTACAGTAATTCACATTCAAGATGCAGGCTGAAGCATCTAAGGGAAAATACACATCACATGCCTTTCTCATATATCTTCCAGCATTCCAAAATAAGAATCTTACACTGTAATTTTGAAAATAAAAGGACCAAAACTATATAGCTGGTCAGGTAGTGTCAGAACATACTGGAAACGTGTAACATTTTGCTGCTTGAAAGCAGCCACTATGGTGCTGTAGAGATCACCGCCTAGCACCTGCAAAGCCTGTCGCGTCACATCAACCAGGTCATGCCTATAGTTGGCAGCATTGTAAAGCTCAGATGAAGCACTCAGCAGCTCATCCCATGCAACTGCCAGTTCTGTTGTGTTGTACCACACCTGGGGGAAACAAAAGTCTTCTGTTAGGAGACTACACAGAGAGTACATGATGTGATGCATCTCATAACGTTAGCAGGTAACAAACATTTGAACCACTGCGCAGCATGCTTTGTTTCTGAGGTACATTACTGAAGCTTGCATGTTTTTCATCAGTCTCTTCTCATGAATGTTGGGATAATAAAAAGTAAAGGATTGGCATGACAACCCACTGTGAGACTTGATGTTCTTGTTGTGGTACAGCTCCAGCAAATTTAACCCTGGAGAAAAAGCCTCCACTTCCCACTAAACAGGATGCTGGGTTAGGCCCATCACCTTTCCTGATGTAGTGATGAAAAAAAAAATGCCATGGTATGAGTAAAATCCTGATTCTTCAATTGTCTGTCATATGGATTACTTAGTACACTGTTTCCAAAGCATTACCAACCTACCATTTCATCTTCCCATATTACACAATGGTGTATAAGCTCTACAGTTGTAAGAATGTCATTAAACAATCTAAGAATCAGGATTATGGTGTTATAGGATGTGACACCATGCACTTGTACTTCTGCATATAGATAACAGCAGTTCAGAAAAACATGTAGCCACCTTCTTCAGAGTACAAGATGAAGACTGCAGGTGGAGTCAAGTTTTCTCCAAAACATTGGTACTTGTCTGGTGAACTATTCAGTGCCACAACCCAATAGTCTATAATGTTGATACTCCCTGTCGTTACGTCAAATCTGCACGATACCAAGTGTTGCTGAAGATTCAAGTCTTCAGGGATGTGATGCTGTGTCAGTGGACTAATGCTTCTTGGACTACTTGACTCTAAAGATAAACACACTACAATGATTCAAAATGTTCGAAACTGCTCACTCAACGATAGAGTGTCACAACTCAGGAGTCTTAAACCTTCAACTTCCAATCTCAGCTCTGAATCAATCAGTCATATGGAGCTGTTGTATGACCCCAAGAAAGAGGAACACAACAGAGGAAAAAACTGAATGAGGAATTTCACAATTTGTTTAATTTAATATTGTTAGCATTATTAAATCACAACAGGACATAGAGAATGCACGGAAGAAAAAATATTTATCCTCTCAAACCACAAAAGAGATACGAAAATTATTTTAAAATGAATCAGAGAATACAAGTTTTGAAAGCATAAAGTGGACTGAGCTGGCTCAGAACAGGCCCCTCTTTGCATCTTCACAACTTATTGCACCAAGAACAATTTATATATTATCTTCACAGCTAATCCTAAATTTCCTAACACATCTCATCTGTCATAGTTTCCAGTAAAAATTATATATAAATTTCTTATTTTTTATGTGCCAGCACATCTTACATAGCTCACATTTAACTTATGATAGTTTATATAAAAGTATTTATATGACATACACACTTCGTGGACATAACAATTTTTAGTCGTAAAGGTTAAACATATAAAATACTGCAAGCTTTGAAGTTCTCACAGCAACTTCGATGAAGGTCCAAGTCTTCTGGGATGTCAACTGGCAAATGGCTTCTGATATTTTGGAGGAGTGCACTGCCTCCATCTCTAGGGCCTAGCAATCCAGGAACAGCCAGACTCCTAGAACCTGATGATGGAGGCAGTAAGATCCGGCCAAATGTCCAAATCAATTTACCAGTCAACAAAGCATTACAATCCAGAAGTCTTAGATCTCTAGTATAAAATAATTTACTGATAGAAATAAGATCAAAGATTACCCATCGACGAAGTCTGAGGCTGGGTCGACGACAGATCACATACTTCCCATGTACTTTCCTCATGCCAGTAAAACTGTAGACACCAGACTGAGGAAAAAGTATCAATAATGAGCAATGAGGGGGCATAGAAATGCCACATTCCAAAGCATACAAATAACAGCAGGACTGAAAAAGTGCATAGCATCACTCAAATACAGGAATCCCCTAACACACACACACTTTCAATTTACACAGATCTGTTTTACAGAGATCTTGTATGATATTATAAATTGTTCTGTGCAACACATCACCACACGAAAAATTACCAGCAGATCTACATATGCAACAGACCAAGTATTACTATGTAACTGTTTTACGCAATAACGTCCGATGTTCTCCCTGATGATGGGCCGGCAGGGTCCGAAACATGTAGGAGTGGAATGTTTTAAATATATTATTATGAACCTGTGACAATGAAGTGCATTTGTTGGCTATTATTAAAAAATCGAATTATAACGCATGGTATGGAAAATATAAAATTAAGCTACATACATGTAACATTTTGGAACTTGGAATGTGAGGAGCCTGAATAGGTCAGGGTCACTTATGACAATGGCCAGGGAATTAGCTAGGTACAAATTAGATTTAGTGGGTGTACAGGAGGTTAGGTGGGACAAAGGAGGCACAGTAAGAGCAGGGGATTATACTCTTTTCTATGGAAAAGGAAATAAAAGTCACCAACTAGGAACATGTTTTTTTGTACATCAGAGAATAGTATCAGCTATTAAGAGAGTAGAGTTTGTTAGTGATAGGATGTCATATATGGTGCTGAGAGGTTGCTGGTGTAATATCATTGTTCTGAATGTGCATGCACCAACTGAGGAGAAAAGTGATGACTCAAAGGACAGTTTCTATGAGGAATTAGAACAGGTTTTTACTCATTTTCCTAAGTACCATATGAAAATTCTGTTAGGAGATTTTAATGCAACATTGTGGAGGGAGGATACTTTCAAACCAACAATCGGAAATGAGAGTTTACATGAGGATAGTAATGATAATGGTGTTTAGAGTTGTAAACTTTGCCACATCAAGAAATCTGGTTTTTAAGAGCAAGATGTTCCCACACCGAAATATTCATAAATACACCTGGACCTCTCCTGATGGGAAGACTCATAATCAGATTGATCACATATTGATAGATAGGAGATGGCCTTCAAGTATACTCGATGTGCGATCTTTCAGGGGAGCTGACTGTGATACTGATCACTATCTGGAGGTTGCAAAAGTTAGGGAAAGACTGGTGGTAATTAAACAAGCAGCACAGAAGTTTGATGCAGAGAGATTTAATCTCAAGAAGCTAAGTGAACTAGATGTTAGGAAACAATATCAGATAAAGATCTCAAACAGGTTTGCAGCTTTGGAGAACTTAAATGTTAGTGAGGACATAAATAGGTCTTGGGAAAACATTAAAGAGAGGTCTAGGGCTGTATGGAAAGAAGCAGCATAAACCATGGTTTGACGAAGAATGTTCAACATTTTTAGATGAAAGGAAGCAGGCTAAAATGCAGTGTTTACAGAATCCAAACCAAAGTAATGTAGATAATCTGAACAATGTAAGACGTGAAGCTAGTAGACATTTCAGGAACAAAAAGAAGGAATATCTGAAAGCTAAAATTAATGAACTTGAAACAAAGAGTAAGAACAAGAATATCAGACACTTGTATAGGGGCATCAATGACTTTAAGAAGGGTTACCAGCCTAGAACTCATGTAGTAAAGGATGAGAAGGGTGATGTGGTTGCAGACTCTCACAGTATTTTGTCTAGGTGGAGGAATCATTTCTTTCAGCTGTTGAATGTACATGGGGTTAATGATGTTAGGCAGACTGAAATACAGACAGCAGAGCCACTGGTGCCTGAGCCCAGTGACTCTGAAGTTGAGATGGCTATTGAAAAGTTAAAAAGGCACAAATCACCAGGTATTCATCAGATTCCAGCAGAACTGATTAAAGCAGGAGGTAGGACAATTCATTCTGAGATCCATAAACTTATTAATTCTATTTGGAATAAAGACGAATTGCCTGAGCAGTGGAAGGAGTCAATAATTGTACCTATTTATAAGAAGGGTGATAAAGCAGATTGCAGTAATTATCGAGGCATATCACTTTTGTCAACTACATACAAAATTCTATCCAACATCCTTCTGACAAGGTTAACTCCATATGCAGAGGAAATTATTGGGGATCATCAGTGTGGATTTAGACATAACAGGTCGACTACTGATCATATATTCTGCAATTTTCAAATACTTGAGAAAAAATGGGAATACAATGAGGCAGTGCATCAGCTATTTATAGACTTCAAGAAAGCCTATGATTCAGTTAGGAGGGAGGTCTTGTATAATATTCTCGTTTAATTTGGTATCCCTATAAAACTAGTAAGGCTAGTAAAAATGTGCCTAAATGAAACCTTAGCAGAGTCCAGGTAGGCAAACATTTGTCTGACACATTTCCTATTTAGAATGGTTTGAAACAAGGAGATGCTTTATCGCCAATGCTTTTCAACTTTGCTTTGTAATATGCCATTAGGAGGGTTCAGGCAAACCAGGAGGGCTTGAAATTAAATGGTACACATCAGCTTCTAGTTTATGCTGATGATGTTAATATATTGGGTGGAAGCGTACATGCTATAAAGAAAAACACAGAAGCTTTAGTAGTCGCTAGTAAGGAGATTCGTCTAGAAGTAAATGCTGAGAAAACTAAGTACATGGTCATGTCTCGCAATTAGAATGCAGGACAAAATCACAACATAAAGTTAGATAATAAATCCATTGAAAGGGTGGAACAATTCAAATATCTGGGAACAACCCTAACAAATCAAAATTCCATTCAGGAAGAAATTAAGAGCAGATTGAAGTCGGGGAATGCTTGTTATCATTCGGTGCAGGATCTTCTGTCTTCCAGTTTGCTATCCAAAAAGATATACAGAAGTATAATTTTGCCTGTTGTTTTGCATGGGTGTGAGACTTGGTCTCTCACACTGAGGGAGGAACATAGGCTGAGGGTGTTCGAGAATAGAGTGCTGAGGAGGATATTTGGGCCTAATAGGGACAAGGTAACAGGGGAGTGGAGAAGACTACATAACGGCTAACTTAATGATCTGTACTCATCACCGACTATTATTTGGGTGATCAAATCAAGAACAATGAGGTGGGCGGGGCATGTAGCACAAATGGGTGAGGGGAGAGGTGCATACAGGATTTTGGTGGGGAGACCTGAGGGAAGACCACTTGGAAGACCCAGGCGTAGATGGGAGGATAATATTAAAATGGATCTTCAAGAAGTGGGATGGGGGGCATGGACTGGATTGATATGGCTCAGGATAGGGACAGGTGGCAGGCTCTTGTGAATGCGGTAATGAACCTTCAGGTTCCATAAAACGCGGGGAATTTATGGACTAGCTGAGGACCTGTTAGCTTCTCAAGAAGGACTCTGCTCCATGGAGTTAGATAGTTTAGTTTATATGTAAAATTTTATAATCTTATGTCCAGTGACCAAAGGCATAAATAAAATACAGTTCTACCTCCGACATTGATTCTCCTCCTCCTTGAAATGCCACATTATGACAAAAACACAGGTTTTTGGAATACTTATACAATATTAAATTGCTGGAGAAAGTGATGTATTTTAATCCAAAACAAAAGGAAACTCTAATAAACCAGGGGTGCACACATTTTCCAAAAATCTAGAAGCCACCTCAAAATTCTAGTCAACAGAAGGATGACACAAAGCAAGTTCCTTACTGAGTATCCAAAAATATTAGGCCCCATTGTACAAAATGTAGTCACCATGGTGATATGGCACCTGGGATGTGTGCACCTCTACAATAACCACGTAGAATTGCACTCTAATATAAATTAATTTCTTTGTTTGAATGGAGTTTGTTGCGACTTGTTTGGCATGTATTGGGATGCACACTGTATGACTAATTAAGTGAATACATAAATAGCCATAGCATAGTCAGGATAGCAGTGACTAGGCTACGGGCTAAATGATCCCAGGGTTCAATCCCAGCGGGAGCAAGACATTTATCTCTTCTCCAGAATGCAGAGATTGGCACTGGGGCCCACCCAGCCTCCTATTTGATGCGTATTGAAGGCTCTTTCCCCTGGGGTAAAGTGGTTGGGGTGTGAGACTGACAACTCACCTCTATCTAGAGGAATGAGTGGAGATATACCTCCACTCACATTACATGCCTTCATGGCATGGAGAGGGGCAACTTTACCATTTACTATAAGTAACTATTTTATATGTCACCTTGCATTAATTACAGGAACAGTATCTGACCCTGCTTCAAAGGGCTGTGCATACAAGAAATGCACACATTCATAATTTTCCACGTGCAGTGCTGCTTGTAGTACTGTAGTAGTGGACTGACAGTGGGACCCAAACGTTATTTGGATGCAGGTATCAACTAACTTTTTGTTTATTATTTTTGTAGACCTAGGTGCAAAATTTAAACTTTTCTTTCTTCTTCTCTCATGTTTGTGACATATTTAATGCTTGCCCTGCTACCGTCATTTTCCCGTGTTTAACATGTGCTTCCTGCAGACCCATCACAAATGATGGATAGAGATTTCACCATACTTTATGTTATAAAAATGAATGTTTCTTTATGTAATTTTGCATGACCTGCATTTAGTGAAAACCTTGACTTAGTGTAAGAAAAATCATTCTCCTAGAGATTCATTTAATAGGAGTAATCTGTGGCTAGTTAGCTGACACCTACCTTTAACAGCTGCCATGCATTGTCTGCATGAACATCTGCTGCTCCATACCGTCTCCTGGCATAAGCAGAGAACCTGAAACATGATTATTCTAAAAAAAATCGTCATAAACTGTCACAAACTGGTTCACTTAATGTTTTGGTGAACCTGCTGCCTCCATTTTGAGGGTAAAGTCAAGCTGGATTGTGAGTTATGTAGCATGAGAGAGGGAGTAAGCTAATAGGAGCCAATCAGAGCCAGAGATGACCTGGTAAGATACAGCCCTGACCAGGACAACAGTTACTCCACTATGCTTCAAAAAACAGAAGGCAGTACAAATATTAGTGTGCCTGTTTTATTAAAGTGAAATAAAGCATAGGTTCTTAGAACAGCTAATGCTGCAGTTAAGAAGCATATATAGCTTACTTACTGAAATGCAAGACGAGGTTTTTTCCTTAAATTTGGCACTTAAATATGTAAGGTCATCTTAAATTCGTGTATGAAGTGCCGAACTGGATTGCTCTGAACCAGACCATGCAGAGCCAAACCAAGGCCTGCATCGCAAAATCCTCATGTGTAGACAAAACAGAGAACAGAGCACGACTAAAGACAACTGACACAATCTCTTTTTTGGAACTTTGTCCATCATCTAAATTTTTAAAGAAGCACGGCATTTCCGAAGTTGGCTCCGTTTCCATTTTCAGGCAAAGAAGCACCTAACCTGGTGGACGCCTTCAGTGAAGCTATTCTCAGTCACTGGACACCATCGAAACAGTAACTTGTTAGGACATGCACCTGAGAACAGATCTAGTCCATGGGTAGTAACAGAAAAATGGGTATTGAAAAATTAAAAATTAACCACAAGACTCAAAAATAAAACCTGGACCAATCCACAAATTAAAAACCATAAAAAGGGCCATGGACTCAGACTGATCAGACCACAGTCACAACATCAAAATCCTGAACACATGTACTTAAAATTCTTTACAACATTAACACCATCTGTCAAGAAAATTGTGGAACCTCATGGGTTCAAGTAATTATAAACCAAGAAATATAAATGTAGTAGCCAATGTGGATCATAACAGCATGGCAGCGCATCTCACCAGAAGTGACTGTGACGGGTTTTAAGAAGTGCTTTGTATCCAATGCAATGGATGGGACCGATGATCATACGTTGTGGAATGACAGTGAAGAGGATGGAAATGTTAGGAGTGAGTGTGAGGAAGATGAAGGCACTGACTGTGAAGATGGAGCCAGTGACACTGATTGGTAAAGGAAGATAGAATCTGACATGCTTTGTGTATTAAATGTATGAAATTAATAGTAAAATATTTTTTATTAGCAGACATTTTATTTTTGGGGGGTCATCTTAGATTTGGATAAATACATTTTCTCTTGGTAGACTTGTTTTATGTTGGGGGTCATCTTAGATTAGAGTCATCTTGCATTCAGATAAATATGGTGTTTCTGGCAACATCATTTCACTATATTCTGCAGTGTTGTTGCCATAAGTACAACAGGCTCATTCTTTAACATCAAACAGATGAGAAACACAGTCAAAGTTAACTGCAAACAATTTCATGAATTCTGCCACCAGCGAGGAAGTTAATTATTATTATAGCGTAGTGAAATGGGTTGTACGAATAGGTTGTGGATGAAACTGGCCCAGTATTATGTCCAGTGGTGTCAACATTAACTGTGTTGAACCTTTGGATTTTGCAACCAGACAGTTCGTTAATTAGACAGATAAATACAATGGAAATATATTGTGAGGATGGGAAGTATATGCTGCTGGCTCAGGATGGTGTCCAGTGGAAGGCTTTTGTATTAAATGTGTTGAAACATTGGATTCTGCTACCAGGGAGTGGCTAATTAGTAAGATGGATCTTTGCAAAATAGGTTGTGAGGATGGGAGGTGGATGAAACTGGCTGAGTGTTGTGTCCAGTTAAAAGCTTTTATATTAACAGTACTGAAATTCCAGGTTAATTAACAAAATGGATCTTAACGTAATAGGTTGTGCATTTGAGAGATGGATGAAACTGGCTCACGATCGTGGCCAATGGCAGGCTTTGGTATTAGTGGTGCTGAATGTTTGGGTTCTGCTGCCAGAGAGTTGGTAAGATGGATCTTAAGGAAATAGGTTGTGACAATGGGAGCTTGATCAAACTGGTTCAGGATCACATCCAATGGTCAGCTTTGGTATTACTGGTGTTGAACCTTCACATTCTGCTATCGGACACAGTAAGTTCACTTAAATAAATTGTGAAAATGGGTTCTAAATTTAGGTGCCCACCATTCTGTAAGGTTCACCGGCTCTGTCCTCCATGCCATGTCATTCATCAGTTCATAGATCACATAGTTCTGATTGATGCCTTCAGGAGTCAGTCCAGTGCCTACCATTGTACCATTCTTCAAACTTCGGCCATCAAAGACACCCTAGCAGAGAAAAAAACCTTTAGTACCTAATTTTGTCTCAAGATATACCAACAATAACATTAAAAGTCAAAATCATTCTCATTCAATATGATACCTAGTAATCCTACAAGTAATATACCACTGTCAGAACCCAACAGAATTGAACTGTAAGCTTTCATTTTTTATTGCTCATGAAACAGCAATTTGTTGTGACCCACCAATACACAATTTTAGAGGAGACAGAAAAAACTTGACTGATCCTCAACAGACCAACACTTAAGCATGTTATGTTTTTACAAAAATTATGAGGACAAGCAATTTTTTTGTGGACACAACATTTTGACAAAAGACGTGTTTGTAACCCAACTGTCTAGTAATGTGGAAAACTCAGTTTAACAAATTGTGTGGGTTACAGCAAATTGCAGTTTGATGAGCGATCTGCCTCTATACATTTTGCTTCACATACAGAGTACCTTCTTCTTCATGCAACCTCTACTTTTAGAGGCAATCTGTTCTCAAACTCAGTCAAATATCCCAGTCCTATTCTTTCCTTTGCTACATAACCACTGTAACCACTGCAGCTTTGGCCCTCCAAGTGCACAAAATTCACAAATTACCTTGTCAGATTTTGACAGTAGTGAAAGCTTAGATTGCCTTCTGTGTCATGACACTGTCTAGTCTTGTGGATAGTTACCAATGTTTCAGGTAAACCTGCAACCACTACCTTAAAGGCAGAGGAAAACCCATAAGGTGAACATAAATTACCTAGTCTTGGAAACAGGGGTACCTACCATATTGACATTTCCCACTGATCCATACAGACCAAGAGTGCCTCCAAAGTTGTGCAGCATACACCAGATAAATGGTTGTCCATAGTATGAGTGCAGTCTTTTGTACTGTGGGCTTAACTCAGACTGCAGATCCAGAACAATCATACGGCCCTACAACCACAGATTTATGCAATGACAAAGTATGAACCTTGCACTTCTCACTCTTACTAAAAGGGCAATCAGAGAGTGGGTTTAATTCAGTGAACTTACAGTCATGACAATATCTCATTACATAAACTGTAAACTACTTTTCTACACAGTATGCATACAAAATGAGACACTTAACATGCAATAAAATTAATTCTTCTATTCCCTGCCCATACCAGCCAGTGTTTTGTTCTTTGCACTGCTGTTTCACATCATCATCAGTTTTAAACCGGTCATCTTACAGATGGTGACCGAGTGCTGGAAACAGAAGACAAAGTTGCCAATAAAATTGCATCAAAAGTACAAGACACCTACTTTCATTTCCTCCAAGGCAAAGCAGCTAGGGCAGGAAGCTAAGCTCACCCCATCTAGTATCAATCTTAAGAATGAGAGGAACTGAAACTTCACTTTCCTGTACATCTTCACAGCATGCACAGGGAAGACTTTACCTTTATAGGATACATCAAAGGAAGAATACAAAACATAACAACTTTCTAAATCTAAAGTTGAACATAATAGGAGAGAAAAGCAACAAGAAATAATAAAAAAAAAAAACAGGATCTGTTAAGGAAACAACATGTCCAGTCACCAGCACTGCAGTTAAGTAAATTGTCAAGTTATAGGACAAACTGTACCCCTACCTACTTTCAAATCAGTACTTTAAGGTTACCACTCAGATACATGCTTATGTTCAGTTAAGATGTTCAATGCTTGCACAATGTCTGGTTAAAATACATGCAACATGCTTAATGTCCGCTTAAAACGCACACCATGTTCAAACTATCTGGATAAGGTATGTAACACTTGGTTGTAAGTAACTCTACAAAACTGGAAGAAAAGTGGAAGTACTTTTCCATCCAGCACTGCTCAATGCCTGAAAAGCACTGCTTCTTCTAAGTTATCAGGCTTCACCTGTTTATCCTCTGAGCAGAGCAGCAGGTGGATGAATATGAGAATGGAGCACTGAAGGAATGAGAGTGACAGGGAAAAACCAGGGTACCTGCAGAAAAACCTGTCCCATTGCCACCTTGACCACAAGAAATCTCACATGGAATGATACAGGATAGAGCACAGGCCTCCGCAGTGACAGGTCGGCAACTAAGTACCTAGGCCATGGCACAGCTGATTTCAAACCTGAAATTCTTCTACATACTACTTTAAAATTCAGTTCATACTTCACAGAAAACATAATGTGTCTCCATTACAAAGACAGGTCAGCTAATCCCATTTAGGGAAATGATCAATGCTTATTATAAAAACACAGGAAACAAATATGCTCTGCAATGAAAATGCAGAAATTCTGAATATTACATCAGGTACTAAATATAGTTACCATTTGGCTTTAAGGGGTTAATCCCAGCTACATTCACATCTTACAACAAAGGAACACATTATGTCTTGTACGTGGATTAGCTTCATGATAGACCACCAGAAGCGGTACTTACAATTGGAATGGCTGTAAGGAATGCCCTAATCTTGTCTGTGGTCCAGAAGACTGGGTTATTAACAAACCCCCAGTTCTGCTTCAGCCTTGAAACACACAGACATGACACATTCAACAACTGCCTATGGCTCAACCATCAAATGCACAAACAACACACTCAACAACTGCCTATGGCTTGGCCTTCACAGACATAGATATAACACACTCAATATGTGCCTATGGCTCAGCCTTCAAACACACAGACATGACATGCTCAATAACTTCTCAAGGCTCAGCCTTCCAATGCACAGACATAACATGCTCAATAATTGTCTGTAGCTCAGCCTTCAAAACACTGGCAAAACACTCAGTAACAGTATATGGCTCAGTCTTCAAACACACAGGCATAACACACTCATATCTGTCTATGACTCTGCCTTCAAACCAATACCTTATCCTGCCATGTATGGACCCTTTAATCTAGGGACCTACAGACCCTGCTACATTCAGGATCTTGGGTTCAAGACTGGTGAAATCGTGCCTTTCCCTTCCCTCATTTCTGTAAAACATACACCTATGTAAATGTGACTAATACCAAGATTCCATCAGACCATTCATCTCCTAATGCCAAGGTTTGGAACACCAAATAACAAACAGACAGCTGTATCACAATGTGCCATATATGAATATAGGGCATATCTACTTTCAATTTCAGGCGTGGGACTATATTACTTGACTTTCATTTCTTGGTCTTTTTTTTTCAATGGCTCGACAGCCCCTTGGGGGACTAGGCCTCCTCATTTTTCGAGGCTTCACGATCACACTTTTAGACACACCACGTTTGGTTGGACTCCTCCGGACGAGGGACTAGCTCGTCGCAGAGACCTCTACCTGACAACACACAACACTCACAGAGACAGACATCCATGCCCCTGGTGGGATTCGAACCCACAATCCTAGTAAGCAAGCGGCCGCAGACCCACGCCTTAGACCGCATGGCCACTGGGATCGGCTCATTTCTTGGTCTACACAAGAAAAATCCTAGGACATACTGTCAAACAAACTATGTTCATATTCCTCTATATACTCATGTGTATCTCAGCTCTCATTCAGCTGCAGATGGCACAGCGTTACTTAGGGTTTGCCTGAACATAAAGAAAAGTATAAAAAAGTAGCCAGGTTTTTAGTCGATTCATCCCTTTCCCATCTTCTGTCAGAAGGGTTGCAGCAACACAATTTTTTATGCAGGTCAATGGTCAGAAGTCTTCCAACACCAACATTAAATTTACTGCCACATTATGACAGAATGATGTTATAGCCTTGCTTATCACATACTTTGACAGCTCTTCTAACAATTCATGTATAAGAACAATAGACGGCATGAGTGTCATATTTTCCTACATAAAAGTGTATTATTTTAAAATTTTCTTGCAAATTAATTTCTAGCTGCTAAGAGTTAGACTTGAAAGTCACAGTGTCTTGTCAGGTAACAGTGCAGCATGTTAACGGAAACACTGAAGAAAATCTTAAAAACACGGATCAGGACAGCTGGCCTTTCGGCTGAGTTCTGAACCAAGTTTCTCCTAAATATGAAACGAGAGTGCCAACTACTACATTGTTTCCTCTGGTGAATAGCCAACTTCAGTGAAGACTCAAGGTAAGTACATCCCAACTGTGAAGTAGTCAATCACTGGACTCCATCCTTGTGAGATGTGAGGATCACATGGCAAGGAGTAATAAGATCATGACCATGTGGTTTGGTAGAAAGATAGCAGGGTAGACATCACAGATGGAGGTAACACCTTCCTTTGAAACACTGGTACTGTGCCATGTTTAGTGCAGCATCATATGGTGGCACATATGCAGTCCCTTCTTCCCTTCCTCCTCTCTGGTCCCTTCCCATTCTGCAACGCTTTCCAAGACATTTCACCTGAGATAGTCATTAGTTCTGACCTTGTTGGTGACCTGTACAAAACTTCTCTAAATTTGGACTCAGCACACTGTTTTGACATCAAGTGTTTTGGCTGTGGTAGCAAGGTTATCACAACGACCAGCTTCATATGCTTCAGTACACCTTATTTATATTGTACATGGTTATATTTCCTATACCTTGCGCACCACACAGGTAAATTACTTTTGTGATTTGTTACGGTTCTATTTCATTTTCTTAAATGGTTGAATTCCGGTGTGAGTCATGGGTCTGGTGACTTTCATTAATCAACTGTTTGAGTTGTTCTGATCCACTGGATATTGTTGAACTCCACATACACTATTTAATTTGTTTATGAATATGCTTTTTCTTGCCTCCTATGTGCTTGCATGTTTTCTATTATTTTGGTCCTACAACACTTATACTGAATGTGCATACGACATGTGCAAAATAACAGAATATGGAGACAGCAGTACCTATGTACCAAACTATAAATCATCATAGCACAAGTCCATAATCTTAACACTGTATTCCCTATTATGAGAATCTCAAATCTTGTCATAAAAATATCACTCATGAAAAGGTTTACTTACCACACAGCAGTGGGATCCCATCAGTGATAGCCAAGAAGATGTTACTGCTGACTTGAGACAAATATGTCACACTTGACTTGTGTGGTGTCATTTCATTGAACGTATCACAGCTGTAAATATGGTCTGTACCAAACTCCGCAATCAGCTGTAAGCAACAATAATTCAGATAGTAAATACAGTATAGGCCCCAAAAGTTCATCATCTTCTTCACAAAGGTACACAACTGGATCTTATTCCATGACAGTTAAATCCATTTCACAACTTCATAGCATAGCTCTTTGACATTGTTTATTATTAAAAATGCTGCGTCCTACATGAATCCAGTATGTCCCACTTATCTAATCATTCACAACTTTAATAACAAAACTTAAAACTTCCCAATCAAGACATAAAAAATAATGCTTAGTATCTGCCATGTCTTGGGTTCAAATCCCACCCATAGTACTGGCTTTTGAGATCCAGGTTTTCATAATCTTCCTCAGCTCCTTCAGGCAAAGGCTGGAATGGTATTGTACAATAGTGCACAACTGACTACCTCCACACCCTTTCCAATTCATCACACCCAAATTATCTTACCATTTGGTGCTCTATAAGTGAGGTGGCAAACACTGTACTGATAAATATATGAAGAATGCATGAAAAAGAACTCTGAAATGTCAACATTCAATGTTTGAGAATAGGGATATTTGACTTCCAGTACTACTTGACAGGCAGCCAAATTCTATCTCAGGCGTAATACTTGGTGACAGGCAGTGGCATAGAAAACCAGCCCCCCCCCACCACACATGACTTGAAAATCATTGGTCCCCTTATGATTTATTATTAGTGAAGTCCCTCCCAGATCTCATAACAGGGATCCAGAATACTGCCTTCTGTCAGAAGAATGGAATCCAATCCCAAAGAACCTGCAACAAAGTTTAGAACTCTGTATGTGTAGGGGCTCCACTGACCCACATGGCCCCTGCGCTGATGATTCTGCAGGGGCTTTATCTATGCCACTGGCATTAGTGCTGAAATAAGCAATTATGAGCAAGATGGACCACATGCATGCTGCATTGCTGCAGTTGCAAGACACATGAACATAAAATGTTACAAGTAATTCGAGAAAATGGCTACAGTATTGATTCTTTACTTACTTCAGAGATAAACATGCTTCCAACTGTCCTGAATAAAGGGGTGGTAGGCTCTAGAAGGTATGGGCTGCAACAAAACATGTTACTGATGTATATCATGCAACAGCAGACAACTTCCCATTTCCTATTAAATAACACATAAATGTATCCATTGATTTTATGACTTTGAAACTTGGTCTCTGTCTTCTGGAATGTGGTGCCATGTAGCCTGGGAAAGAATTATCAGCACTTAGGAGGCAAATGCTGCCTCAATCTTCTACCCTGAAGACAGAGCAAAGCATGTTCCTCCAAAATGTCAGTAAATTTCTACCAGAATACACAGCTTCACATCCAAAAAGACAGTATTCTTCATAGTTACTGATGTAAGAATCTCAAATGTAACATGAACTTCAGATATTTGGACTTCAGAGACAGTACAAGTGGCAGGAAGACTGTTTGTGTGTGTGTGTGTGTGTGTGGAGTGCGTGCACACGTGTATTTAGAGCCACATCAGCATACTAGAATATTTGTGACAATCTAACACATAACTCAGCACATGGTATAAAAAGATACACAACTGCCAGACTATATAGGTGTCTGACTGAAGATACAAGTGTAAATGTAAAAACTTATTTCCACATAGATTGCCCGTTATGCATTGCCGAGTCCTACACTAAATACAACAAAACAAACGACATTATATAATAAGACTTAGCATGACCTTGACTGTTAAAGAGCCAAAACACCAGACACAGTACAGTGATGATGCCAAGGGCTGTCTCACAAGGTTCCATGAAAATGGAAGGTATGGCAAACATAAAAAATTGTGTGTTTGATCAGTGGATGTAGGACAATAAGGGTTGCCTCACAAGATGTACAAACAGGTGCCATAACTGATACCCTGTATCAAAAATTATTAGTCTGATTAAACCAAGGATGATAATATGCAAAGGGCACATACCAAGCACAGAAGAAATGAAAACTGCACACAACATATTTGTCAAAAAATCTCAAGTGAGACAGCGCTCAGAATAGACCCACATGCAAAGTTAAATTAAAAACTGATCTGAAAGAAACAGAGTGTAAGTATGTAGAGTGGACCAAATTAGCTTAGGATAGGATCCACTGGTGAGCTTTTGCAAACATGGTAATGAACCTTCAGCTTGCACAGAAGTGGAGCTATCAGCTTTTCAATAAATGATCCTGCAGCATGCAGTCTCCTAATTGTTTATAGCAATTCCCCTGTTATTTAAATTCTAAAAATTACCTAGAACAAATAATACAATTCCTTATCACTACCACCACATAAAGTTTAGGGCTCTACAGTAGCTAAGAGCATAAATTTTCTGTTGCATTATTCCCTCCTCCACCAGAGATATGCAGTGCCCTGCAAATTCTCACATACATAGTTCGAGCCTTTGTGTGTAGCAAGAAACAAACTCAAAACTACTTACCAGCAGTATTCATCAGAAAAATTGTTCCAGTCTACCATGAGTGTCATTGGAATGTCTGGGTATAAGCTGTAACAATGAACAATGGAAAACTGTACAGCCATTTAACACTACAGTCAAAATCTTGCCCTGATCTTGTTGAACTAAACAATATAAAAGAGACATGCAAGTAGAGCAAACCCCCCCCCCCCCCCCACACACACACACACAAGACAAAAGTAAATTGTCCCTGTACTTAATTAAGACCCACACCATGAAAATGTATTGGAGAGTAGAAGTATGGTTCCATACATTCTTAACTTCAGCACTAGATGGAGGTAAGTTGTCAGCTTCATGCCCTGGCTGCTTTACCCCTGAGGAAGGAACTCCTAGTACCCTACAGGATAGGAAGTTGGACGGACCCTAGAGCCAGTCTGGATACTGTGGAGACGAGTCTCTTTTCATTGCCAGGAATTAAACTCCCATACTTCAGTCATCCAGCATGTAGGTTAGAATACAATACAGAAGGGCGGGCACCACAGTGACCCATGCACTTCGACCGTTATCGATCTTTTGTGCAACCCATTCATTCATTCAGCAGTCCCGCACCTTGAAGAAAGTGCATTATCTTACTGACAGAGATGTCTTCAAAGTCACCTGGTTCACAAAATGATGACCCAGGTGCCTGAATTTTAGTGTAGCCAAAGCCTCAGTCACAAAGTAAATGTGAGGCCATTTCAGATGCCTGCTTGCATCTATTACACTCGGAACTGTTTACCAGCACCAGTTTAAAGAGGTGTCTTTTTAAATGACCGTATCCTGTTAGCAACCCTGTCATTATTCTTAACTGGTTTCTGCTCAGATTGAGCAATTCACCAGCTTCTTTTGCAGAGAGTTTTTTAAGAAAGCCCTTAGACTGCCTTTGTCCAAGTATGGACTGCCAATGCTCCTTGTGTTTCCTACTCGTCCAGTCCCTGATCACCCGCCTGGCAACCTTTACAGATATACCAAGTGCAGGCTCAGGTCCTATGAGTGGATGTGAGGAGCCCTGTCTGGCTAACTGATCAGCCATTTCATTTCCATCAATTCCCATGTGTCCCAGCACCCATACCAGTTCGTCCTATTATGTTCTGCCAGTTTCACCAGGGATTGATGACAGTCACAGACTAATTTGGAAAATTTATCTGGAAGCTGTCAAGGGCCTTGATGGCTGCCTGTCAGAAAGAATATAGATGTTCCTACCTGTGTAGCCCTTTTCTATATTCTCCATTATACAAGACTTAATGGCATATATTTCAGCCTGGAATACCGTGATGTGGAGTCCAAGACTGAAACTGTGCCCCTTCTACAGCCCCATTTATACACACCAGCACCAGTGCCTTTATGGGTCTTGGACCCGTCTGTGTACCAGACCAGGGCCCTTTTGTTGTCTGGGTTGAACCCATTCTGCCATTCACACTTGTCAGGGAACTTGACTGTAAATAGCTTGTGGTATACATATCTTGAAAGCATCCTGTCAGACCCCATCTGTAGGACGGGTTCATGCTCCATATCCCGAGATTTTTGGTGTGACCAAAGTTAGTGGATTTAGGTTTCCACCGTTCGTTACACATTAGCCTGTAGATCCCTGCCTGGGCCTCCCCCTCAATCATTACATGAAGATGAGGAAGTCCCAGGAGGACCTCCATTGCAGCTGTTGGGGTCGTCTTCATTGCCCCTGTAATAGCCAGACAGGCTAATCTGTGCAGCATGTAGGTTGGTCACTATATCAACTCAGCTATCCCAGCACATAAAGATCAATCAGTAAAGTAAAAACAAGGAACCAAACAATATGAAACAATGAATATGTTAAACACCTAAACAAAACAAAATATTTTAAACACCTAAAACAAATAACAAAAACCGCAGAGCTCTGACGGTTTGGGAATGTATGTGGAGAGACAATGAATGTATGCTAGGCAAGACAACAAGTGCAAAGATATAGGGTTAGATTAAAACACAGAAAGAACATAATGAGGAGAAGGAACAGAATGGAAGAGGTAAAAATCCAAACCTATCATTCAGCAAAATATGATGGTATAAGTAAATAAACAGCAATTTGCTAAATTAATAAGAAATCAACCAAGGAAATAATTCAAAGTGAATACATAAACCAGAATTAGAATTCCTTCAATTTTCTTTCGTGTGTGTGTGTGTGTTTTACATAACAATGCTGTCAATTGCTAAGATTATATAGCATCAATGATAGATGAGTATGGAGCACAGGTAAAATAATACTGACAGAGGAAAATTGAAGAACTTGGAGAAAAGCCCGTCCCAGTGCCAATCTGTCCATCAAAAACCCACACATACTGGGTCGGGAATGAACTCAGTGGTGACAGGCTGGCAAATAGCTGCCTGAAACACAGCATGACTTATTAGTAGTTTATTTAATAATGCCGTCAGTAATGCAGACTATGCAGTGCTGAGTAAGTGGACTCATGAGTAATGAATTGGCAAAGACATGGAAGATGCTATGGCCTAATTTCACATACTATCCCAGCATCTGCCTGAAGGAACTGATAAAAACCATGACAAACCTCAGTGAGGATAGTCAGTGCCCCAGCCAAAATTCACACCAGCCACATACCAAATACAAGTCATGAGCAATAACACTTGGGCCAACTTGCACAATATTACCGTTTAAATGCACGTGGTACATGTCCTGCAAATGCAGGAAGAACAGGTACAATTCCCAAATTTCTCATGTGTTGCAGAATTCTGTGCTGCAGAGCAAGTGACTGGGTATGCCACGAGTCTGGGAGTGGACCACCAAACGCACGCACATTACCCATCCGAAACCTGCAAAAATAAATGCAGAAGATACAAAAGGTGAATGTGTTGTTTGTACTATCCCAATTAATTTCAATTTGTAGATGTACGGCAGGTCCAATGGCAGGGTTTCATATGCAATGTGAATGAACCTACTGGTTCCATAAAAAATAACAATTTCATTTCCATCTGAGAAACTACTACTGTCTCTACACACACACACACACACACACACACAACTGGAGTACTGACAGCATAGAAAAGAGTCTCATGGATGGTGGTGATGACAATGCTCAAAACTTTGCTTTTTCTCCCTACTGTTATATTCCCATATAGCCCTCATTCTAAAATGGTTCTTTCTATTGAAAATTATCACTACCAAAATCATTTGAACCACCTGGACGGGAATACAGGGAAGTACATTGAAAAGGTAAGCATAACAGTTCACTGGACAGAGAAACAAAACAGTTCAAGGCTGACATGGCAGAAGTATTCATGTAACGTCTTAGGTTTACCATACTCAGGTACAGATATCAATAAGACTTGCTAACAAATAAAAGCACAAGAAGTTTACGGCAATATCAAATTATAACCACAGTCACCTGAATTGAAACGGAAACTCATGGCACAGTAAAACCCCGATTTAATGTTCCCGCATTTAGTGAAATTCCGGATTTAGTGATGATTTTTTCATGTCCCGACAATAGCTCCATATAAATAAATAAACTTCCATTTAATAAAAACCTGATTTAGTGAAATATATTCTAATCCCCCAGTAATTCATTAAATAGGGGTTTTACTGTAGTATGTTATGTTTCCACTCTTCTTCTCAAGCACTACAGTCCGTTGTGGACTTTGGCTTCCAATACAATCTTCCTCCATTCCAGGCGATCTTTGACATTTGCATGCCTGTTTGTTATTCCCATTATATTTAAGTCCTCTTCAACTTTGTCCCTCCATCTTTTACATGATTTTCCTCTTTTCCTTATTCCTTCCATTGTAGTTGTTGCAATTTGTTTTGACATTCGTTGGTTTTGCATTCTTTCAACATGAGCACATCATCTTAGTCTGAGGGATTTTATAAAAATCATAATATCTATCCCTTGTAATATGTCCTTTATCTCCTTGTTTGTTCTTCTTCTCCATTGTTCTCCTTCTTTTATGGGTCCACATATTTTCCTTACAATCTTCCGTTCAAATATTCTGAGTGCGTTCATTTCTTCTGTGATTGTTGTCCAGTGCTTCTGACCTATACGTCAGTATGGGTTATATCAGGGTTTTATGTAGTTTTAATTTAGTTATGGTCCCACTCACCATGCTAGAAATGCAGGGCCACTGAAGTGTTCATTGATGTCTTCTGGCGTGAGGTTGAGCTTGCTGTACACACGCTGCCAGATTGCCTCCTGTCCAGTAAATGCCAAGGCCAGATTAATACCACTGAGGGCCATCCAGTCAATCTCCCTCCTCCAGCGCGGCCAGTCCCACCACACAAAGCTGTAGCTTGTGGTGCACACATTCTGGTAATACCGGAACCTGTCACCAACAAACATTTCCATTTTAATGGAATGTGAGCCATTGAAAGTAAGAGTGTATGAAGAGTTTAAAGTGACAAACCATCACTGTCTGCTCATTTCTATGTGGAGACTCTGCTGTGGCCAAACATAATTTCATGAAACTCTGTATTAACACTCCTGCTAAAATTAATGGCTAAGTCACAGGCACAATAACTTCATGCCATTTTCTGTGTGTAATATTGTAAGCACTTTACTGCACATCATTCAGAAACAGAGATCACAGAAACCAGCTTTCTAAATGTGTTCAAAGTTTCTGAGTATATACTTCTACCAATCATGACCGTGATAAAATCACAAGTCAGACTTCTCAGTTGTCTCTGTATGTCATCTGTAGAAGGAGTTAGAAACTGCTAGACCTAATAGCCCTACACTACACACAGTACCATCTAGACTCGGCCATTACAGTAACACTTAAACAGATACCCATAAGTGCTTCCAAACCATCTTCATAAGGTAAGGGTCACTATATTTCAAGACAACTCATACTCCAATGGCTCTTATTATCATATTCCAGAAAAGTTTAAAAAATAAGTCAGCATATGGGACATGGGCAGTACTTATTCAAGAGTGAAGAAATTAAATACCATTTAACAATTAACATTATAAGAAACACTGTCTTACAAAAACAGCACAACCTATTTTGAGGGCCACCTTGTGGCAAAGGCATAAATTAACCATGTTACCATATATCTAAAGAAATTTGACTGCAGCCCTGAAGAAGCAGGTAGAGAAACTAACCTATCAGCTGAAACAACAGTAATGTTGACAGGTGGTAGGTCCTCAGGAACAGCCAATTGGTCAGAATCCCATGAAACATGGCAGAAGCAGTAGTATTTCAGATAGTGGTGGAAACCCCAAACTGCAGCAACCCCACTTGTACCCACAATTTTCACAGTGATCTGACCATCTTCTTTCAACACCTGCAACCCAAACCAGAGAACACTATGCTCCAAACTGCTGTATCAGATGTCAGTTATTCAACAGTCAACAAAGAAGTGTACTTAAGGGTTTTTATGTCCCTGACACCTTCAAAGTGTATCCAAAACAGCAATAATCAGCCAATGTGTGCTGCCAGTTTTGAAGAAGAAGAAGGGGGAAAAAAAAGATAACTGCCACTTTGAGCTAAATTGAGTTATGTGTAGCTAATCATTCATCTAATGGTCCTCTATAATACGTAAGAAGATGACAACTCCATCCTCAAGAATAACCAAGATAGGTGGGGGATATCCTACCTCTCAAAGCGTTTGTCATATGTAAAACAGAGCCACCTTCTTGCTTCTCCTGTAAAATTGATATTTTGTGGGTTGTCCCCTTTTAACAAAATAGAGGCGATATGCTACGGTCTAGGCTATGGGTTAGATAGCTGAGAAACCATGGTTCAATTCATGGTGGGAAAGAGACTTTCCTCTTACCCATATCATCCAGACTAGCAATGGGGCCCACCCAGTCCCCTGTGTAATGGGTCTCTGGGGCTTCTTCCCCAGGAAAAGTGCAGCCAGGATACAGAGCAAATTACTCACCTCTATCTACTGCTGGGGTTAAGAATGCATAAAACCATTCCTCCACTCCCACATACACCTTCGGAGCATGGGGTTTAATTAAACACTGGACAATTTTACATGTACCTTTACATGTTGTGGTCTTAGATTACAGTACCTTGAAAGTATCTTTCCCCACAGGTCCTAGTTTGGGATCAACAGTCACTTGGAATAATCTGGATTTATCTGGTATAAGTCGTTCAATGACTCCAGCTGCAGCTCGTGCCTGAACCTGAGGACTTGTTTGTGCCTTCAGATATCCAAGAGTAGAATGGAAACCTGTCAAGTTGTACTCTAACATATGAATATCTTGAAACAACAATGATTAGAAATGAGGTTCATGGTAACATTAAGAGACCAATATATTCTGGAAGTGCTATTTAATATTCAGTTCACTGTCTAAGCTACTTTCCAACGCTTAATATGTACAGCACCTTCGTCAACCACTTTATATAGGTGTGAAACATGTACTCTTACTTTGAGGTAAAAACAGAAAGCACAAGTGTCTGAAAACAAAGTGCTCAGGAAAGTGTGGTTCTGAGCAGTAAGACATCAGCAGACAATTTGGGATATTATACAACAAGAAACTTCAAAATTCCAACAGGTAACTCAGCAGTGTCAGGGTAGTGAACCAAGGTTACAATGGGCTTATTATGTATGTAGAATGGGGGATGCAAGAGATGCATACAAAGTTAAGGTCCACTTGGTAGACTCAGAATTACATGGGAGGGGGGCTTTCGTATTAGTGGCACTGAACTCTTGGGTTGCAGTGTCAACATCTTTAGTTATTTTGTACAAGCAACTGAAAAATGGAGAAAGTACAAAATTTGTACTGTCCACCTGATAACATAAGTCATGACATGACAAGAGGTTCGATGCAGCACACATGAAATTGTTTATTTAATGACATATTGCAAACTGCACATGTTATATGGCATCAAATGGGAAAGTGTTTGTGAATGACAAACTGGAAAGGAAGAAAACAGTGGTAACCTGTTTTAAGTACCAAACTGTTTGTCTGGAGAGGCTGAGAAAATCTGTAAAATATGATGGCAGTAGTTAGCTTTCAGGCTGAAAATTAAACCCACAACCCCTGCACACAAGGCATCATAAACACAACGCATTATTAGGTAGTGTGATGATAACACATCATGATGTAAGACAGCAAGAGCACATCATCACAATGTTAGGGAGCATGAGGGAAATACATCATGATCTTAGGTGACTTGAGAGGAACAACAATATTTGAGGTAAAGTTGTCTCACGCTTAATTAAGCATGACACCATGGAAACGTATGGGGAAATGGAGGTATAGCTCCAAGAATTAACTTCAGCACTAGATGGAGATGAGTGATCTGCTTCATGCACAGAAAACTTTCACTTTATCCCTGGAGAAACAGCCCAGAATACCCACTGGATAAGAGGCTGGGTGAGCTCCAGAGCTTGTCTGGATGTGATGGTGAAGACAGAAATGCCTGCGCCCAGCAGAAATTGAATTACAGTTATCCACCCTGTAGCCCAGTCTCTGTACTGATCCTGTCAGCCCAAAATCAACATACACATACCAGAATTTTTATGGTACTGTAACAGGCCATTTGGTAAAATCCCAGGCACAGGTTTCAGGGTAGTACTGAGATATATTCACAAACATACAGAGAATGAAACAACACAAGACAGTGTTTAAGAATGGTGGTAATAGACTTTCAGCATCCATTGACTGGAAGAGCTGTACAGAAAACCCTTGCTGTTTGTTGGGTTTGCATTCTTTAAAAATCTTGAAAACAGTGAAAATGCAATCTTTGCAGTTAAGATCTTACACCCCCCCCAAAAAAAAAGAAATCCCAAGACATACTAAAATATGTTAATATGTAAAACAGTGATTAATAAACACAAAACATTTGTGATGGTGTGCATTTCAAAGATGCTGGTATTCTTTGCGGGAAGCTGTCAGGGTAATTGAATGACACACAGTGCATAGTAGAGGGGGAGCCAGGAGACTTAGTGAGATACAGGTGATCTTCAATTCTTCTACATGTCTTTGTATGGTACCATGACAGCTCCAGCATCATGCTTAAAGTTCAGTTACCCATCCATTAAATGGTTGACCTCGAAGGGTCTCCCATTTGGAGGACTTTTTCAGAGCACTGGCAGTCATCTGAGGCTTTTCGCCAAGATTATCAGAATCCCCTTCGTCTTCTGGTTTACTGGGCACTTTCAGCTGTTCATGCGCCTCCTCAGTTCACTCAGCAGCATGGGAATTGAGAACTTCATGCATATAAGCCACCTCCAAATCTCAGAATCCTTCTACTGGAACTTCATGGTCAAACACGAGTATGTTTCTTATTTTCTCCTGCTGCTTGGGGAATCCCCAACGTCCTTAAATGCTTCAAGCTTCTTCAAGCAACCATTCAGAGCTGTGGACTTCAGCTCATCCATGGACTCCTTTTTTTTTCAACATTCACTGACACTAACAAAAGCTTCCTTCTCACTTGCACCCAAGATACTACAGAAGGTGTGGTGAATGTAGTAGTTCGTTAATGTTATTACAATTCCCTGGTTTAACAGCTGTAAGAATGAGGTGGTGGTGCTGGTCAGATACACAACTTGCATATTCACATGGGTGAGACCAAGATCCTGTGAATGATATGGGACACTATCAAAAATAACTGACCCTAAATGCTAGGTACTTGGACTTCAGATACAGTTTTATCAGCCCCTGCTGGCATCGCTTTCTACCTCACCACAGCACCAGTGACTGACAAGCATCTCTGTGTCGCATCCTCAAGCCACACACACAAAGTCCCTTCCATCTTTTTGTGGAAGAGACTATGACAACTTACACAAGAAATTGTTGCATTCAGTGGAGCACTGGCCTTAACACTTCTGCTGATTTTGTCTTCATTTTTCTTCATGAAACAAATCATCAATTTGTTTTATGTCATAATGGTATCTGACCACAGCAATGCTCATTCTCTTGTTCAACATATACAACACCTCCACTTTCACTAACTGACATTACTTCACTTTTCTTTTTAACCTTAGACTCTCTATCAGCCTGTACCTCAGCCTTCGCGTACACAATTAGAACACGAGGGTGACAATTAATTCTCATAGTTGCAAAAAGTACGGCTGATGTACATTCCATATTGTGTAATTTCAGGCTTCCTCCGCGGTGTGAATGAGATCTTTGCTCTTCTTGGATATTACGCAGTGACCCTTGAAGACGGAACCAATAGTTGTCCCAAAACGTTGGTAACTAACTACCAATCCATTCTGTGTAACATCCCAGAAGAGCAAAGATCTCAACTACATTCCATATTGCATGACATGTAGGCAACTACTCTGTAGATAGGCAAGCAGATGCAAGCTGTTTCATATCTCCCTGCACAACTATGCAGGTGTAATCACAAATGAGCAAGAGGCCTACACTGTGATACATGAGGGCTGCCACTATCATTCATCCATGAATAAGCAACACAACAATGTGCAAACCCATGAATGAGAAGGCGCTGCATCAGAACTACACAGCATCCTTTTGAAAGTGAATCCTGCACTGTCAGCAAGTTTATCATGAACAGCATGACTTATCTCTGGTAGTTTTACAGCAGCCCCAGTTACAACACATCAACTGATGCCTTACTCACATAGTCCAGTTCATAGGTTACTCAAACCATGTAACCTGTCATTTGTTCATGATCATGAAGGACAGTGAGTTTTTACTGTGCAAACCTGTACCAAGAAGAAATCTCGTAAAATGTGTAGCAGAAAATTTGGAAGTCACTTTTCTGGTACGTATTTCAGTTCCTTTGAAATCAACAATACATCTACTGTTGAACAAATTTTGAACAACAATTTACTTGCTAAAAAAGGAGTGACAGTGAAGATAATGTGTTCTTTCTGACAAAACATTACATGTCACTGAAGTTCATTCCAAAGCAAGTCCACGAAAATCTTTTAAGATGAGTATCCCAGGAAACCAGTATATTTAAGTCATCTATACAGTCACAAACCTGCTTCACTTGAAACCACACATACTTAAGGTTGTACAGCACAAGAATTTCAAGGAGGCAGATAGCATTGTAAAAGTATGGTTATGTAAATGGTTCTGTGAAGCAGTGTATATTAGTGAAGCTGATACCCTGCTCACTTATTTTACAGACGAGATTACTTAAATAGTCACGTAAATACTCAAAATAACAAATGCTGGTTGGCAGATAAACCAAACACAGGCAAATTTAAAGAAATCATCAGGCACACACTACTGGTGACTTCTAGACAAGAATTTCAAATACTTTTTAATAATTTGTTCACCAGTTCAGCACGTCTCAGAGTTGAAGGCAGTCATTTCCAACAGCTGCTTTACACCCACTACATAATGCAGATTGTTAATACTGATTCTACAAGCAGATCTGTAGATTCTATGAGTAGGTTCCACATTTAAGTTGGATAAACTGTACATCAGGAATGCTAGCCAGGGATTATCTACTGTCAATGACACTGTCTGATATGTTACCCAAATTATCATAGCATGAAAAAAAACTTTAAAATATGGCAGAACCACTTTAGCTCTCATCTCTCTTGGTTTATTTGTGATCATTCCATTAATCTCACTGAATGCTAATTAACATCATTAGTGGGAATAGCGCCAACATTTTTTATTTATCCATGACTTAAGGATAATTCCAGTAGCTCAAAGTCTGTGGTGTGAAACAGCAAATCATGACTGAACAATGATTTGAAGAGGATGTGGAAGGCAGAAGATGTGGCCTAATTTGTGGTACCACCCTAGCAACTCGGTGGAGGGGACAGGAAAAAGTACAAAAAAAAAGCTCAGCACAGTCAGTCAACCCAGGACATCCTGAATACAAAGCTGTAGTGCTACTCATTGTACCATAATGTTCAGCAGCATCATAAAAACAACCTCAGTCTACCTCCTAGTTCTGCAACCATCATTTGAGTAACAGCATGATGTCACCTATAACTCACATTTTCTCATAGTTTATCATATGATGTGTCTTTTTTTATCTCTGTCCGGAGCACTGCAGCTGTCATGGGATGTCCTGATAGATGCAGCCCATGTTCAAGATGGCGGAACAAGTTGTTAGCGGTGTTGGTGATTCTCAACAAATTGTCCCAGTTTCTGATTTAAATAGTGTTGGAACTTGTTTGAATTATATTTGTTTAAAAAGCCAACTGGATGATGTGATCGTGAAATTTAAATCTCTACAAACAATAATTTCTCTCTTACAAAAAGAAACCGGACAGAATTACACCGATTTGGTACAGGTTAGATGCAGTAATATAGATCAGTTGGATATGCTCAAAAGTCAGGTACAAAACATAAGGGACAATATGGCAATTAAATATATCGGTACTAATGGAATAAAGAAACAGAAGTCACAATCTTTTCATATTCCGACTATTATAACCACTAATGCCATGCAAATTAGTAAGGTACAATCGATACCAAACACAAAGCATAATTTTGAACTAAGAAATCAAATGCTAACGGTAGGTCCAGCCACACTGAAAACTGCAAACAGTAAAGCTAAACCTAAGCATAAAATAGTGCTTATAGGGGATAGCCATGCAAGAGGCTGTGCCAGTAAACTACAGGAGAAACTGAAAGAACACTACGAAGTAATAGGTTATGTCAAACCCGGTGCGGGAGCTACAGTTTTGACAAAAACAGCTCAGCAGGAAATAAGTGGTTTAACAGAAGAGGATACACTTATATATTGTGGAGGAACAAATGATATTGCACAGAATAACACTTCAAGAGGAATCAAGTTTATGCATCATTATCTGTTGAAGAATCAGCACACTAATATTATATTCATGGGCGCTCCTCATAGGTATGACCTGAAGGAATCATCGATAATCAACGAGGAGACCAAGGTTTTTAATAAGACGCTGAATAACATTACCAGTAAGTATGGACACACATCTGTAATGAACATTGATCTAACAAGAGAGGACTTTACAAGACACGGATTGCACTTAAGGAACTCTGGTAAGGACAAACTACTAGCCATGTTAAAAAAAAAAATCAAAATGCAACAGTGTAAAATACAAGCTAAAAAGCCAATTAGCCTAGCATGGAAAGAAGACACCTTGATAAATTCAACAGAAGAACAGAGTGTAGCTAATACAGCATTGCAAATTTTACCCTTAAAAAAGACTAAGGAAGAATGCAACTACGAGTGGCAGTGATTTTTTATGGGAGTGCCATCTAATAGGAATAAGCTGGGGAACATTAGTCAGGTGAAATCACTTGTTATATATCACCAGAACATAAGAAGTATCAAAAATAAAAAAGAGGAACTAGCTATCTTTCTAAATGATGAGTGTAATAATCCTGATATTATATGCATTAGTGAGCACCATTTGAGTGTGAGTTATCTACATTTTCTGTGTCAAAATATAAATGGGCAACTGGATTCTCACGTAATATATGTAAGAATGGCGGGGTTTGCATTTTAGTTAAAGATAATATATCATATCAAGTGCTGGATCTAACCAATTTAAGTATGGAAAAAATTTTTGAAGCATGTGCTGTAAAGATAACTATAAATAAGAGGAAACTATGTATTTTATGTCTCTATAGAGCTCCAGATGGGGATCTGAGCCAATTTATTGAGCAATTAGATTCTACACTTTTATATCTAGAAAGCACTAAATCGGAACTAATAATTTGTGGTGATACAAATATAAATTACCTCATTATAAAAAAGAGCAATTACAATCTGTATTAGATACCTATAATTTAGTACAAATAATTGATTTCCCAACCAGAATAAGCTCAACCTCTATTTCATTGATAGATAACTATTTCTTACATAGGAATATTTATAACAAATTCCAAGTTTATCCTGCCATAAATGGTCTCTCGGACCACAATGGACAAATTTTGATACTTGAAAACCTGGAAGTTATGATGCAAAGTGAGCATGTAAATGCATTTAGAGAGATCAATGAGGAAAAAATTGCAAATTTTCAACTGGCTCTACAAAATGAAAATTGGGAAGAAGCTTATAACCAAGAAATTGTTAATAGGAAATTTAATATCTTTCTCAATACCTTTTTATTAATTTTTGAAAATAGCTTTCCATTAGTATTTAAAAAGAAGGAAGACATTACTAATAAATGGATAACTAAGGGCATAAGATTTTCATATAAACAGAAAAGAACCTTATATACTCTAGTTAAAAAAACAAGTGATGATAGGCTGAAATTATATTACAAGAGATACTGTACTATACTAACGAGAGTAATAAGAGAAGCAAAGAAATTGTATTATCATAAATTAATAAGTAAATCAGAGAATAAAATACAATCAACTTGGAAGATAATCAAAAAAGAAACAGCGAAAAATCAAGCCACAGATAATATAACAGAAATTCAAGTGGGAAAGAGTAAAATAAATAATCCTAATGAATTAGTAAATGCGTTTACTAAATATTTTATAACTATAGCGAAGAAACTAACAACTAAGAACACTGATAAAAATGAAGCTATTAAATTGCTAAATACTTTTAAGTATGATAACATACCAGAAATGAAGTTAATTCCCATAACTGAGACCGAAATAAAGAATATACTCAAGACATTGAAATCAAAAAATTCTACAGGGTATGACGGTATCTCAAGTAGATTATTAAAATACTATACAGATGAGATAAGTAAACCACCCCTTAAACAGGGTATTTATCCTGAAAGAATGAAATACGCTTCAGTAAGACCTATCTATAAAACAGGTGAGAAATCAGAAATATAAAACTATAGACCAATATCATTGCTAACAACCTTTCCTAAGGTGCTTGAAAGAGTAATGTATAATAGGTTAAAGCAGCACATATACACAAATAATATAATTACATCTGAACAGTTTGGCTTTAGGGAAAATAGAAATACGGAAACAGCGATTTATACCTTAACCAATCATATTTTACAAACTTTAGAAAAACGCAGTCAAACGCTAGGAATTTTCTGTGATTTAACAAAAGCGTTTGATTGTGTGATTCATGATATTCTTCTGAGCAAATTGGTTGTTTATGGTATTTGTGGTAAAACAATAATGTGGCTCAAGTCCTATCTGGAAAATAGGAAACAAAGAGTTGAGTTATACAATAATGAGAAAGGAAAAATTTGTTCAGGTTGGGAAACTGTTAAATATGGAGTGCCACAGGGCTCGATTTTGGGTCCTTTACTATTCCTGTTATACATCAATGACTTATCACTGGGAATTAATACTGATATCAAGTTATTGTTGTATGCAGATGATACAAGTGTATTAGTATCAGGTAATAACAAGCATGAAATTCAAGCAAAATCCAGAATTGTGTTAAATGCCTTAAATCATTCGTTCACAAGCAATGGCCTGTCCCTAAATCTGAAGAAAACCAAAGTGTTAAAATTTGAAACTACTAATCGGAAAAATATGCCATTACAATTAAACTACAAAAATGAGGTATTACATGATGAAACACATATTAAATTTCTGGGCCTTGAAATTGATAAGTTTTTAAATTGGAAAACACATGTTAAATTAATGTTACCCAAACTGGGTAATGCATGTTTTGCAGTAAGAAATATGAAGTTGTGTAGTAATATTGAAACACCCAGGATGATATACCATGCATATTTTCACTCAATTATGAAGTATGGGATAATTTTCTGGGGTAACTCGCCAGATGCTAAGAAGATTTTCCTTTTACAAAAAAAGACTATAAGGATAATGATGGGAATGAAACAAAGAGATACATGTAGGCCAGTATTAAAAAAATTAAATATACTAACATTGGCCTCCCAATACATATTATCTTTGATGATTTTTACGATAAGCAATTTGGAGTATTTTACCTTTAATTGTGCAATCCATAAGTCAACTAGACATAGAGGAAACCTACATGTATTACAATCACATCTAACAATAAGGCAAAAAGGGGTTCATTATATGAGTGTAAAAATTTTTAACAGCTTGCCTGCCTTTTTAATTGACTCAGTACGAGACAAAAAACAGTTCATAGGAAAGCTATAAGAAATTTTAATTCATAATTTGTTCTATTCAGTTGATGAATTTTTGCTTTATTGTCAAGATTTACAGTTGAGAAATATAGAAACTAGGTACATTTTACTATACTACTGAGCAGATTTTTATATCATAAATACGTGACAATTATATATTTCACTACATGCATATGTATACATGACTAGGAAGTTGTAAATCATTGTGCAATGTTACAGTGTCTATTATATATATACTCGTTATATATATATATATATATATATATATATATATTATTATAATTCATCATCATACTTTGCTTTGCATGTTTGTATGTGTAACTATTGTATGTATATCAACTGATGTAATTAGTCTAGACTTTAACTATAGTTAAATTGATGTCCTTGTGATCCTGTTTGTGATTGTCCTGTGATTTGATGTCTTTGACAAGTTTTATAGTCAGTGCTGATGGCACACTTATAACTACTCTGAAACGCAGATGCATGTATGTATGTAAAGCTGCTGTGTTCAGTAAGATTATAAAAGTAATGTCCTGTATAGCAGAATATTTTCCAGTCTTCCAATCTCTTCTAACATTTACTTCTCCCTTACATGTGACACATACATAGGAAGTCAGGATTGTACATCAGAACAGACATAATTCAGACAACCAGCACTTGGTTCCTGGCAGAATACATCACTGGAAAAACCCAGCATCTTATGCAATGTATAGTAGTGGATAAACCAGATGAAACATGAAGCTGACCAATATGAATGCCAAAGTATGGAATCTGCTATTTCAACTTCTAGCCCCCATACAGTTCCATGATGCAGTACTTAAGACACAGAGACTTTATATGGAGACTTAGAAATGCTTGTTTGCAATTCAGTGTAAGAGGGCCATTCAAACAAAGGATAATTATGGATCACAACAGATGTTTCCAGTACACAGTAACTGCTATAAATGACAATACCATACATTTCGGGTACCTGAACATGGCACGAAAGGTACATTATCATCCATGTGATAGAGCTGGGTGGGAACCAAAGGCTATTGCAATATTAATAAAAATGAGCACAGCATTGGGAGAAACACGGGCGGGACAAACTCTATGGTAACTATATAGTTCAGTTGAAAATCGTTTTAGTGATTACGAAATGAAATGCTTCACGCTTAACGGTAATAACGAAATATCCATTAGCGACTTTCACTCACCATCACCAGAAATGCACTCGAAGCAATTCAGAAACAAAAGTGGTAGTAAGGTACTTGTTTTGAAGAGGGGCATGGTTAGTTTTATACTTTAGTACATTCACGATATTTTCCTTTAGTTTCTTCCAAAGGAGTAACTTCAAGTCTTTAATTCATTTCTTCTAACATAACCGTAATTAATATAACAAAGAACTTATATGTATGATTGTGGATCATTTATCGTACTTTCGTCCCTTATCAACACACACTGAATACAAAGACCTGTATTACTCAACGTTAACTGTAACATACACCAACTTTCTTTCTGCAGACCGTGCCGGCCAATTGCTATGTCCACACTTGTGCGTTTTTCGTGCGCTTAGACGCATGCACCGCAGCGCATGCGTCCAGCGCACGTGATGCATGCGCAAAGGCATGCCTGAAATCAGTTGAACGGCGCCGTTTTCAGTGACGCATGCAGTAACGCACGTACTTCCACCAGTAGTGGATTTGTGTGCAACATTCCGTGCAACTTCACCATGGCGTCAGAACAAACATTATTATTTATTGAAGATTATAGGTCACATAGTGCCTTATGGGACATTACAGACAAAGATTATACAAACAAATTGAAGAGAACTGATGCTTACACCGTTTTGGCCACGAAATATGGCATGACTGTGAAAGGTGTGAAAAACAAAATTAAAAGCCTGCGTTCATATTTTTCGAGGGAACATCAAAAAGTTACAGAAAAAAAGAGCGGTGCAGAAGCAGAAGACAAGACCAACCCCTCTTGGTTCGCGTATGGGTCCATGTTGTTTATTTTGGACTCTGTAACGCCAAGGACAACGAAGGACTCACAGTCAGGGGGCAGAAACTGGGATTGGGGAAGGGGAAGCATGCAATCGCGACATCTTACCGTAGTGCACATCATACTCGTCAAGAACGACAACTACAATATCTACTATTAATCATAACAGATGTCGCACAAAGTCGGAAGAAGTTACCATGCCACGTGATATTTTGGACCAATCACAAAGAAGCGCCAACCTTTCATTGTGACCTGTGATTGTAACGGCTCGTGCCTCCAATAGATTGGTGCAAGAATAATTTGAATTGATTATTTATTCTCTTTCGTCTGTGGATTTTGCTTTCAGCGTCTAGATAGTATCGTTGTGTGTTGATTACATCGTGTGTTATGTATTCTCCAGCGTCTGTGGAACGGTAAGATTTTAATTTATGAAAGCTTAGCTTAATCCTACATGATGGGCCGTGTAATTTTGAGATGTACGTACTGTATCGCGTTGTATTCTGTTTCTTTCAGCAAAATGGCCAGGCGGAACAAGTGCCACGCGGCAAGATGTACATCGACGCACAAAGACGGTGTACGATTCTTCAGATTTCCTACGAATACGATACGGTATGTCACATGCAATATCGTAATATAAGCAGATCTCATTTAATATAGTACGTATGTGTAAAAAGGAAATGTGAAAATGTCAATTGCAGTCCAGTGGACTGTGCAGGGTTACACGGCGTTACAATAAAGAAGACCAGTCACATGTGCACTGTGCATTCCTAATAGGAAATGTGTAAGTCATTAATACTAGGAGAATGCAATTTAAATGTATCCCATTAACATTAAATTCCCAAACATATGTAATGTAATGTACTTTCATTTTTTCTTTCCAGAGCCAAAGTATGGGCGGAGAACGTCGGGCAGCCATGCAGTATCGACTCTGCAAAAATGCTGTACAAATATTTTTTGTGCAGCAAACATTTTGCAGAGAGCGATTTCTGCACTTCTGAAAGGGTACGCCTGAACAAAGTGGCAGTTCCACATGGCTCAGATTCATTTTCACATTCAATCCCACAACCTTCGGAATCTTCCTATTATAACCCTTCTCTGAACTCCTTGCCCACAAATTTAACCCCTGAAGATAACCTCCATGTCCTACCACCCACCAGAACCTACGGCAAGGCGTCTGTGTCCTCCACTAAAACTACTATGCCTGTCCATGCAGACAGTCCTTCAACTTCTCATCAAATCCCTGGGTTCCAAACACCACCACCAGCAGGCAGAACTTTAGCAGTGAAAGAAACCTCTTGTTCCTTGAGCCTTGTAAATCCTAATGCTTGTGATGGAGAACTCAGATGTATCAATCATCAAAGTTCTTCCTCAAAGCCTAGAGCAAGGCATTCTCTACTAAAAGAACTTAATTTGGCAACAGTTGCAGAATTGACACCTAGAAAAAGGAAAATGTATGAACATATTCGGAAGCAGGGGAGTGCGCTATGTAAATTGAAAAAGCAATGCAAGGCAAAAAAGTTGAAAGATGTCTGTGATCTGGATAGGGATCCAGTGATGCAGAAGCTTGCATCTTCTTTGTCTGTAGAGGCTGCCAGGTTATTGGCAGGAGTTATTCAGAACAGTAGGCAGAAGCCCAAGGGCAGGAGGTGGAATTTTGAAGACAAAGTGTTGGCTCTGGCCCTACTGAAACGCAGTCCCAAATCCTACATCCTTCTGCAGACGCTCTTCCCCCTTCCATCTAGACGAACATTGCAGTCTGTCCTTAATACTGTTCACTTCACGGCAGGCATTAATGCCCATGTGTTTGGTGCACTCAAACACTCTGCGCAGACAATGTCTGATAAAGATCGTTATTGTATTCTGATGTTTGATGAAATGTCAATCAGAGAAAACTTGTGCTTTAAGCAGAAATTGGGCTGCATAGAGGGTTTTGAGGACTTTGGAAGCCAGGGCAGGACAAGCAACATTGCAAATCATGCTCTGGTTTTCATGGTCAGTGGCCTGCATCAAAAGTGGAAGCTACCAGTGGCTTACTACTTTAGTCGCGGAAGCACTAAGGCTGAGATGCTTGCGCAATTTTTGAAGGAGGTTCTTGACGCTTGTCAGAATGCTGGACTGCAAGTTGTTGCCACTGTCTGTGACATGGGTGCCAACAATGTCAAGGCCTTGAAATTGTTGGGTGCTTCTGAAACAGAAGCATTCTTCAAGTTTCATAATTAAAGAAATTGCGACAGTATTTGATCCTCCACACCTCCTGAAATGTACCCGAAACCTATTCCATAAGTATGATGTGCAGTTGAAGTCTGAGGCACTGGACAAACAGCTTCCTGTTATAGCTAGGTGGGAACACATTTTGTGATGTGTACAAGTTTGACAAACCGCATCCACTCCGACAACTGTATAAGCTTACAGACACACACCTGAACCCTGTGGGGCAGAATGCAATGAAGGTGAAGCTGGCTGCACAAGTGTTGAGCCACACTGTAGCAGCAAGTCTGTATAGCCTCGTATGTACAGGTAAGAAATGTTTCATTGCATTCAGTTATTTGTAATGCACTGTTTTTAAGGCATTGGTTACATGAAGACAATTTTTCCAACTTCTTCTCCCCAAAATGTACTTGTGATCAGCCGAAAAAAAAGAACTTTATTTTCTCCCAGTTTCTGTGCACTGATTACTGTGTTATTCTAATATTAATGTAACAAGGCCCTAGCTTTATTATTTTACTGATTCTTTTAGGAATGTTGAGCAGCACATACCTGGCTACTGCCACCTTCATTGGGGAAGTTGATAAGCTCTTTGACAGTTTGAACGTGGTGCGGTGTATGATTTTGTGGAACATCAAAAAGTGCAAAGATACAGTGAACAGTGTGGTTTCAACATTCTGTCATTTTAACTATATTTTATACTCACGATTTTACTTATATATGATTTTATAAACAGTACACAAAAAATTTTACGAATGTCAATAATAGGCAGACCCAGCATTTGAGAAGCACTATTAGAAAGCCCCTGATGATGGCTCGTGGAGAGCCGAAACATATGTAGGGTTCGACTATAATAAAGGGCTGATTGCACCTTTTTAGTGATTTGTGCATTTGTTGGTGTATTCCTGAATATACACTGCTTGATGTTATACATCAATCACTTTTTTCATTCATCCTGTAGATGAAAATACAGTGATATAGGATGTGAATCTGTATTATACATAACAAAAGTACAGCTGTGTTTATTGTATATACAACATATACCTTTGCTTGTACAGTCATAATAGATAGATAGATATAATAAAGACTATTTCTTGTGTTACGTGTATGTACATGTTTATTTACAGTGCAGTTAGACTTTTCTATTACTTATAAGATTGTCTTTTGAATGTATAACAAATACACTGTTAATATCTTTAGATGACTGAAACTCTTTCTACACGATTCTAAATGTTTTAACCCTGCAGTATACCTTACTGCCCGTTTTTGAAGAATAAAAAATTTTTAGTTTCTTTATATCTTGTCCTACATTCAATATTGATGTGTTTGAAGTGGAAGTTAAAAGTGTGAACATTAACATACTCTGTAGCTGAGTAGATTTCAGTGCAGGGATAATAAATACATATGAATGAAATATCTATGATATGACCTATTGTACAGGACATTATTTCATGCTGCTGCTGAACCATGTCAAGTGAAAATTATCTGTATGATAAAGGCGAAAGGGAGGGGGGGATATTGAGGGCCGAATAGTAGTCAACCTTACCGACTGGGATATTGCTACCGATTGCTACTAACACCTTGTGGTACTTGTGCACTGCGCATAGATGGCAGGACAATAGACTCCGCCCCCACGTTTCCGACCAATAGCATTGAAGTTACCGATCTGGTAGTAGTAATCTGTGCTCACAGTACTGTACTGGGATTTGTGAAGAAAACAGTGAAGTGGATACTGATAAATATTGTTTGACAAATGTAATCAATTAATAATAATTATTAAAGTCCTTACCTTGACGTAATCTTGTAAACCTTCAATTATCGCTTTTAGGACCCCAGGAAGCATTGATGAAATGAATTGCTTGGATACTTTAAATAAGCACATCAGAGACGTGAATGAATCACCGGTAGCCAAATATCTAAGAGTGATCGCTAATTTCACTTCAGCTGGTATTGCTTCTCTGAAACGAGTATTTTGTTTTTCGATCTTCGGCTCCACCATTCCCAAAAGCATGTAGAAGTTTGTTCTAGACATTCGCGTAAAGTTCTTAAAAAGAACGTTTTCATTTAATTCCAATTCCCTCAATATTCCAAAATTCAGCGTTTTAAAATAATCTTTCATCCATATCGATCGCCCTTATTTTTCGCGCCTTTTTCTCACTCTTTTCAGCACTAGCATAGCAGCACTTATACCCGCTAACATAGCAGCATCAGTTACGTCCATTGCAACTTCACGTCTACACTGGTGAAAAATTGAAAACTATTTGACGCACAGGTGTGGACAGTTGAAGGCATGCGTCCAACGCATTCAACCTACGGCATGCGCTAGACTACTCGGTGTTGAAAAGCGGAATTGAAAGTTGAAAGCGAAGTTGAAGATGAAAGCGCACAAGTGTGGACATAGCAATTGTCTGCTGTGGCAGTCATTGTGTTCAGTACTGTACCAGTTCACAGAAGTATGTTTGCGTACTCAATATGTAAACCTTCCCAGGTTGGCCCACTCACCATAGTAGTTGAACAGCTCTGGCCAAGGTTAAAGCTAGCACCTTTCTTAACCACAGTTTAGTGTGCTTATATATATATATATATATATATATATATATATATACATACACGTATATATTTATGGAGTCATCCTTGAGGATGATATGGTTGCAATTCAAATGCACAATCTGTATTGCAGTGTTGACAACATGGGCAGTATTGTGAAAGCCACATACCTGAGTGAGCTGGCAACCCTTTATCACTTGGCGGAGTGTGTGTGTCATTCCTGGTCTCATACCTTTCCAACCTGAAGATACTGAGTTGCATGGAAGTTACAGAATCGGAACGGACGGCTGCTATAGTTTGGCGAAACCGTAAGGAAACACTAATGCTTATGTCCCAGCATGGCACTGAAGAAACGTGCACAGACATGAGGAGAGAAGAGGTGATCTCTAAAGCCAGAACCAACTGGGAACTTCTGCGTTCACAGACACAATGTTTGTCCAGTTCTACTCTGAGTAGCTCTCTAAAAGACTTGCGTAGTGATATAAATTTTGAGATTCCAAATGAAAGATATGTTCAGAGTGATTCTGGTGTGAGCAGTGTTGCATCTTCTGTCTGCATAAAGTTACACAGAACTACAATAGATGTGAGGGGTACACTTAAGAGTGCTCGACCAGCACTGCCAAAGACAGCAGAAAAGAAATGATTGAGTTATGCTCATCGCTGTGCCTCACAAGAATCAAACACTTCTCATCAGACAGCATCATCTGTCGCAGCAAGCATTGATTTCTTTCGACTCCCTCCAATTCTGACACCTCTGCTGACTGATGAGAATGGTGGAAGTGAAGCAAGTGAGAGTGCTATACAGTGTGATGGAATGAAGCGGTGTGATAGTCTGTCTAGTGTAGAACCCAATGTTGACAGTTCATTGAGTTCCCTGCCCAGTGATTCCAGCAGCAGTAGTGACAATAATAATGTTAGCAGTAGCAGTGAACATTCAGAGTTGGAATCAAGTGAAGAGCTTGCTTCTCCACAGGCAGCAGTGAGGGGAATCACCAAGTCAAGGAATGTGAAAAGTGCAACTGCGTACCGTAAAAGTGTACCCCGTAGGGCACAGATGAGGCCTACCACAGGACGAGTGCAACAGAAACAATCGGTACATCAGGGCAGGGTGCGTGATCAAGGTTTGTGCATAGAATAAGCTTGGGAATTGAGAAAGCTTCCTCAAATAATCCAATAATTTATAAAATTCTGATAAGCACTTAAATTACTTGGCTTTGCTTTCAGGAGGAGATTTTCTTGTAGAGATATGTGGTCGGTGCCTCAACATATAAGGACAAGGAGCTCTCCGTTTTATAGACCGACCTTGGAATTCGGGGAAGGCTGCAGATGTGAATACAGTGAAATTCAATTACATCAACTTCAACAGCATCATCCCGGTTTTGGGTCGCATAAAGCAGCGTTTCCCAAATGCCGAGCACTTTGTTTTCCGAGAGACAAACATCCATTTTCTTGGTCAACTCAATGCCTTGGCTGACATTCAGGGCCTGACCTCACTTTTTATTGAGTCTGATGGCAATGCCATAACTTGCAAGGAGTGGCAGAAGTACACCATCTACAGACTGTCTCACTGGGGTCTGAGGATTATCATTGGAATGGAGGTAAACTGAGGTTGCAGTTTTTGGCATTATGTACTATGATTGTGTTAGATTTGAGGTGTTGACATTGGTGAATATGGAGTGTGGCATTATGTGGTGTGGTAGATAGGTAGCAATGTTTCAGAGGAAACCCCAAAATGCCAGTAACTGTGTACCAATCTGGTAGAAATTTACCGACGTTTCACAGGAGCCGATTGTCTCCATTTTGTACCCTGAAAATAGAGATAGCATATTTTGCTATACTTTGTTGGTATGCTATAATTTTGTTTGATATGAAACAAAAATAAGATTTGCAAATTGTGTAGTCTGTGATGTAGTACACAGACCAGCAAGGCATTCTTTACTTTCCAAATGATATACACGCACACATATGTAATTTTATTTGTGTCCATAAGAAGAGTATGGCCTTCCTTGCGCAGATGTTCGTGAAATTAACAAATACTCTGAGGATTTATGATAGTATCTCAGACGGATGGGCAGAGAGACAGACAGACAGACGTGGTCTCCACATAAAGTAGTTCATTTTTTAATTGGTGGACAGTACGGATAGAAACTTTTTTTTCGGCCCCTAAATAAAGTACGGCTTTCACTGCGCTGACATTAGGTGGAGGTCTCCCGAATCGGTCAAGAAATATGGGAAGTAGGAATAGTAATTTATGTACGCCCTTATGAAAACTCCTTCAATTTCTTTTTAAACTGGTTGATATTTTCTATTTGTTTGATATTATTAGGTAATTTGTTGTAGTAGATACAGATGTACTGCTATAAAAAGTCACTGAGAGATTGTTATATGGTAAGCCATTTCCTTGTTCTGAATAAATCAGAAAATCTGCGAATGAAAAATGTTGGGGTACTGTATATTGAGAAACGGCACTGGTTTGGTGGGGTGCTGTAAATCGAGAAACAGCTGCTTTGGTAGGGTCCTGCATATTGAGAAACAGCTAGTTTGGTGTGGCACTGTATACTGAGAAACAGCTGGTATGGTGGGGTATATATATTGAGAAACAGCTAGTTTGGTGTGGTACTGTATACTGAGAAACAGCTGGTTTGGTGGGGTATTATATATTGAGAAACAGCTGGTTTGGTGGGGTACTGTATATTGGTAAACAGCTGTTTTGTTGTGGTGCTGTATGTTGAGATACAGCTGGTTTAGTGGGGTACTGTATATTGAGATACAGTTGGTTTAGTGGGATACTGTATATTAAGAAGCAGTTGGTTTGGTGTGGTACTGTGTACTGAGATACAGCTGGTTTGGTGGGTTACTGTATATTGGGAAACAACTGGTTTTCTATTAGTAGTAAGAAATCCCATAGGAATAAAGTTACAGCTAATATAAAATAAAACTGACATTAATGTGTACACCATTTCATTTTATTTGCACTCGGACAAGGAAAGGCAAGATGCAAATATAATTCAAATCTACGGTAACATTAAATTTGACTGCGAAGTTGACAACAATTTAAGCAGCTTAAAAATAAATGGAGTTATAATTATTTACAAAGCATTGTTGTGTTGTATTTAAGCAATTAAACCCATCAAACAATGACCTGTGTCTGTGTAACTAAACAGCAATTCTAATTTCTGTAAACCTTGATTAACCTATACTTCGGCATAAATAACCAACCCTAGACTTGTTTGTCATTATTAATTCTCACAATTCACAAGAAACACTACATGTATATAATTAACCTTTCTCACAATGACCTCATTGCAGAAAAAGGTTGTTGTTTTATTTCAAATCAAAGTAATTTATGTTGTAACTACAGTATTAGGCTTGTAGTAGTTCCCACCATGTTAAGTGATACATGCTCATGTACAAGGAGAATGCTTCCAGTTTTTTAATGTGGGGCTTCTGCTCAAAGTGACAATATTGGTCTGTTCTAAACAAATGAACAACACTATCCACAGTGTCCTGTGTTGCAAATTGCAAATTTCCTAAAATCTATAAACTCTGCATCAGTGTTATGTGTCTCAAGCCATACAGTTCACTTTCAGTGGTTAAAATATCAGTCCATTTAATTTTAAAAATGTAGTTTATTCTTTTTCATTTGTATGTGTGTCTAGTTTCAACTTTTAAGTTTTGAGTATTTTAAATTTCGCATATGACTGCCTGTCAGCCATAAGATTTAATTACGTCTGACTACAGTGGCAACAACAAATTAAGGTTTTTTTAAAAAATGTAGTGCCACAGGGAAAAACTGCCCTGGAAAGGTTAGTTTTCTGTATATATGTGACCTATCAGGAAGAGGAAAAAGTGTCATATTTTGACTATAATGATGTTATGAACTTTTAAAATGTTTTATTCACTGCCTTCAATTTCTACATTGTTTTGCATGCCTCAATTTCCAAAAATTTACATGAAGAGGGACCCAAGAAATTTAACACAAATATAATTTTTCCAGCTGTAGTATAAGTCCAGAATATTCCAGGACTTGTAGCACTGGACAATTGAATTCTCCTGTTTCGACATCTACTGTCACAGTTCCAAAAGTTAACAGCATCAGGAGAAGAACAGCAAACAACACATATGTGAGGTACTTCCATATCCTCCTAATAAGAAAAGATGTAAAATGAAATGTTAGGATATATATGGCTTAAGGCTTCTCTTCTGTATGCCAAACCACTGCTTTACAAGTGACTTTTAGAATGCAGTGTTTGGAAGGAACAAGAAAGCAAAGCAAAACTGGAACAGAATGGAAAACACAAGCTTCTGGTATAGCTGAAGGTGGGGATAACTTTCTGTTTGCCCTGTACACTGAGACCACTACTGGGTTCACTATGCTGTCTCCAGAAATTGCTAGGACCTTTCTATGAAGAGCCCAGACCATAGTGCCTTTGTATCTAAGTACACAGAACAGAAGATATGTCCCCATCTAAGGCTGGGCATTGCCACAATATACCATACAAGGATTCCATCTCCACACATTTCCTGCACAAAATGCCTTCTAGGAGGCCCATAATATAAGCATTTGGTAATACAATAACAGATCAATATTGCATTCACAAAGAAATTGAGAGAAATTAAAGTCACAAATGCTTGGTCCATATGGTTCAGAATGTTGTATCTTTTTCCAGCTATCTAGAAACTAAAGCATCAGATACTCTATACCAGTGGTTCCCAAACTTTTTCGGTCCACCGCCCCCTTCGTTCCATATACACACCCACAGCACCCCCCTACCTTTTTAAAAAAACATAAATGTGCATTTGTTTCCACTTTTATTTTGTATTTAAAAAATATTTAAATAAAATTATAAGAGTTAAACTTAATGTTTTATGTGTTAATTAATAAATTAGAATTTATTATATTTTTTATGGTTAACATAATTCATCTAGCAATAGTTTATTAAAAAAATAATATGTGCTTGAATAAGATTCATAAATTAAAATACAGTGAAACCTCTATCCATCGTTCCCGTTACCGTCGTTCGCCCGCATGTATCGTCTGCCTTATTTGGCCCCGAAATTAGCCCCATATAAATAACACTATTTTTTCCCGCCTCCATTGTTCCTCGAACTGTCGTTTTCCCGCACCAATAGTTGAAAAATCACGGTCCTGACGCAACATTTTCCAGCACTGATAGTTTTTTTTTTTTATTTGAAGCGATGGTTTAGCGAGGTTTAAGGACCGGCATGGCCTAGTATACAAGAAGTTAGTCGGAGAAAGTGCGGCAGTGGACAGCGAAAGCACGGAAGCGTGGCTGGAAAGACTGCCATCTTTGTTGGAGGGCTACGAACAACGTGATATTTACAACGCGGATGAGAGGGGCTCTTCTACAACGTGCTTCCTGATAGAACCTTGGCTCTCAAAGGAGAGTCTTGTCATGGTGGGAAAAACTGTAAAGACAGACTTACTGTTTTACTTTGTGTTAACAGTGATGGAACTGACTAACAAGTGCCGATTGTTATCGGAAAATCTCCGAAACCGCGATGTTTCAAGAATGTAAAAAAATTACCCACCAAGTACCACGCGAACAATAAAGCGTGGATGACCACAGACATTTTTTCTTCATTTCTGCGTTCATTAGACGCAAGATGGGTGCACAAAACAGGAACATTCTCCTCTTTGTGGACAATTGTGCTGCACATCCAAAGGATACATCGTTTCTAAGAAATGTAAAAGTCATACGGTACCCGGCAAATTGTACAAGTGTGCTCCAGCCCCTTGATTTAGGGGTAATAAACTGTTATAAGCAGCTTTATAGAAAACGCCTCGTGCAAACAGCTGTTTGCTTAATGGATGCAGGCAAAGATACGGAAAAGAAGATAAACGTGTTGGAAGCTTTGCACTACACTGTGGCAGCCTTGCAACAAGTAACCCAGCAGACAATCGAAAATTGTTTTCGGAAAGCTGGTTACGTGCAGGGACAATCTTCAGGCGATAGTGACGTCGTATTGACCAACGATGACGACGATTTCCGCCAAGACTGGGAAAAGTTCAGTGGTATGAACAAAGATAAATTCGAGGACTACGTCTCTGTGGACAGTCACGTGGCAACCTGTGGTGTAGCAGTGCAGGAGCTGTGCGTGAGCCTCGTGGCGTCCGGGAGTGTGGAGCGGGAAGAAGGAGAAGAAGAAGCTGGCGAGCTTTGCTGAGACACATGAAGCGCTGACGGAAGTAAGATCTTTCTTTTATGCGCACAGCACGAGTGACAGTGGTCGTGAAAGTGTTCTAGGCCTTGAAAAATCGTACTTTGAATTGAGGAGTAAAGTTTGCTCAAAACAAACGTCAATGAAAGATTTTCTGAGCAAGAAGTAATAATTATCATTAAATTGTTCTTATCTATAATTTTTAATGGTTTCCCGGTACTATCATTTCCCGTATGTATCGTTCAAATTTTCCGGTCCCCTGAAAAACGATGGATAGAGGTTTCACTGTACTAAGAAATTTAGTTATATTTTTAACACAATAATTACTTTATTTGAATTTTACTATAAAAATAAATGCGCTACTTGTCTACTAGCGCACCCCTGTGATAATAACAGCGCTCCCTTCCACCTCTCGTACCTATTAGCGCCCACCGCCCCCCAGGGGGCGGTACCGCCCACTTTGGGAACCACTGCTCTATACAAAACAATAGTGTTACCTGTTGTTTTGGGTGGGTGGGAATGTTGGTCCATCATAAAGGGAAGAACATAGTTATAGGAAATTTAAAGAAGAGGGTGCTGAGGGGAGTATTTGAACCTAAGAGGGAGGAAGTTACAGGAAGCTGGGGAAAACTATGTAATGAAGAGCTTCATAACATGTACTTCCACTAAATACTGTTCATGCTCAACCAACAAAATGTAGGTGGAAGAAAGGTGTGGGGCATGTAGCACATATGGGAGAGAAAAATATATGTGTAAATTGCTGGTTGGAAAACTTGGAGAAAAGAAAACACTTGAAATTCATAGGTGGGAGGATAATATTAAAATTAATCTTAAAGAAACAGGGTGGGAAGATGTATCTTGGATTCATTTGGGTCAGGATAGGGACCAGTAGTGAGCTGTTGTTAACATGGTAATGAACATATGAGTTTTTTATTATTATTACCAACCATTGCACAATAATTCTATTTACTGCTACATGTTTCAGCTAAACATCGTAGCCATCTTCAGAGAGTCACTTTTCACAGATGTGCACAGCGTAAAGTACTATGTCAATGAATGGTAATACGTACATTAATTATTTACAGCCGTAGTCACTACATTGTACCAATAATTTTATACAGTTTAAATTATGTGTGATATTAAAATACAGTATGTTGATATATAAAATATTAATTATAAAAAATATATATAAAAGTCTGTTTTTCCAAACATCTGTCTTGCATATCACATCTAGCTTTGTAGGATGGAGACCCCCGGGCTACCCTCCGGCTATTGTGCAGTGGTTGGTAGTAATAATAAAAAAACTTATATGTAAAACAACTGCACGGAATATGTATAGTATAATATTAAGTATGGGAATGGACCTTCAGATACCATAAAATATTAGGAATTCCTTGAATAGTTGAGCTTGCATTTATTGGCTTCTCAAGAAGGGCTCTTCCTGGTGGAAACAATTTCTGCCTTTGTGCACACAATTTTATCAAAATATTTTTATGTGGTTGGGAATATGCTCATGTGAGGCGACATTATTTCCGTTACATGGACTTAATTCACGTAAATGTAGGGAATGTATATGAATCTTTCAAGCTAGAAACATAATTATGTGTGAAACAAAATTAAACAAAGATAAATGCTGAAAATACCAGAGTGGTTTTTACAATACCCCACACTTCTGAAAGCTACATGATGATAATGGTAAAAATATTATTGAACTAAGTTCACACCGTTTCTTTATATCGTTGATCATTTTATCATATTTAGGTTTCTTTTCAATTTGTCTTGCTAACTGACGCCGCAGAAGGTCCTCCATATCCGTCCATAAACTCATAGTTGCCGCGCAAACTTTCACATTAATGGCGACAGGGGCAGAAAGATGTTATTCGATAGCTCGAAACCATCAAATTATTCGAGAGTCTGATCCAATCGAATTATTGGCACTTACTCAATCGATTGTCCGTGATTGTTTGGTATTTCATTTTCGTGGTTAGTTTGATGTGATATACAAAAACGTGCAAACTAAATGAATGCAAGTTATCGGAATGAGCAATATTTATTGTGCAAATAATGGAGGGAATCCGGTAACAGTTGAATTATTATGTTCCTATGTTTGAATTTGCCTGATGTGTACTCTCCGTTTTAACAAACTAGGAAACGAATCAGGACGAAACAGTGTGCAGCTTTACTAATTTTAAGATTTCAGAGTGATTTAGTAGTCATGTTGACCTCATTTGTATGTGTTGATCCCGTGTGGAAGTGAGCTGGGTTGGCAGCATGTACCTCCGAAACTTCGGTACTGTTCTCTTCAACACGGTGTCAACACCCCCACTAACCTACAACTTAATTTCTGTAGAAATATAGGAAATAACTACGTTAGTTTGCTGTTTTATAAGTACTTAAAAGGTATAGTTGTAGGCGTAATTTGTTATGTTTCAATATTTTAGTGTATAATGATTTCCCTTCATATTTTCATGAGATACATGTTAAGAATGCGAACATGCACATAAAAATGAATATACAGAAGCATGCACAGGATTTCGTTTACGTGAATACTTCGTATGTACATACGTAGTACCTACATTCATCATATCATGACTCCCTGATGATGGCTGAGTAGTTCAGCTGAAACGTATGAGGATGTATAACTATTGTGCAGTAGTTGGTAACTAACTTGTATATACAGCACAGAGATAGCACATAAAGAATAAATACCAGGGACCACAGCAGGGGCTTCTACCCCACACAATTGGAAATGATCACGAAACATGTTTGGAAACATATTTTAGATTTCATATATTTTATACTTAAAAGAATTTTATCTATCAACATACTAATTTTATCATATGTAAACTATAAAAAGAAGTCGGTGATTACAACTGTAATATATGTATATTTTACCATTCTATGACATGGTGCACGCTGCTTATGTCTATAGAGGATGACACGCTGATGATGGCTGAGTAGTTCAACCAAAACATGTAGGAGCATGTATAACTATTGTGCAGTAGTTGGTAACAAATAAACTTGTATATAGAAAACAACTGCATAGAAAATGTATAATATTAAATCATCATATCTACATTCATTCCATGGATCTAAAAGTTAGTCCAAATGATTATATCATATGGAATAAGTCAAAATGCAAAACATGCAGGTAAGTACAGTTCAGAGTATTACTAGGTCAAGTGTGCTACTAAAGTTCACTCCTTTTATTGTTGTGCTGAGCACTGCAGCCATCATGGTATGTCTCACAGGTGCAGGCTTTCCGTGTAATAAACCTGCCTCATCATCATTACCATCATCATTTTATTTTACCATCCGTAAATCCACAGATATGGAAATAGTCATACAACATATGATAGTTATAAACATTAAATTGAGGACATATCTATATATACATACAGTAGAGTGGAAAGCATTTGTCATATCATCAGTCACAATGTTTATCATGCCAACACGCAAAGCACAGCAGTACAATATACAGCAATATACAACATCACTTTCCAGGGAACACAAACAATTCGTCATATAATATCTTTCATTCACAGTCAGTATACAATAAGAAATATAAGAAAAAAGAAAGATATAAAATTAAATAAATGGAATATTAAATAAAGTAATATAGATATTAAATCCCTAATCATTATTATATTTGTTGAAATAATTCTTCAACACTATAAAAGGAATTTTATAAAAGGAAATTTTTTAGTGTAGTTTTAAAATGCTTCACATCATTAGATAATAATTTAATATTCGATGGTAAATGGTTATAAATTGTACTTCCGGAGTATAGAACCCCTTTTTGAAATAATGTTAAATTTGCTGAGAGTAAATGCAAATTATAATTATAGCGTGTGTTTATGTCATGAATTTGTGAATTTGATTGGAAAAGATCTCTATTCTTTACAATAAATGAGAGTAATGAAAAACTATATTGAGATTTAAGTAGTAATATTTGTAATTGTTTATATAATTGTCGGCATGAATCAGCCTGTTAGAATTTGTAATAATTCTTATTATCCTTTTTTGAATTTTAAAAATAAGTTTAATATGGACTGAGTCTCCCCAAAATATAATACCATAAGATATTAATGAGTGTATGTAGGAGAAGTAGATCATTTTCAATACATCCAAGGACACAAATGGTTTAATCGCCCTAATGGCATAGCAAGCCTTATTCAATTTGGAAGTCAATGTAATAATATGTTCCTTCCATGACAATGTATTATCAATAATTAATCCCAAAAATCTAATGCTACAAGTATCAGTAATGACTTTTTTATTAGAAATTTTTGGAATTATTGTTTCATTTTGATTTTAGTTAAAAATTGTAAAAAATATGTTTTATCATAATTCAGTCTCAGTAAGTTACTATGAAACCAATTGTTTGTTATGGTAAGAACTGCATCAGTATTGCTTTTGAATCCCACTGGATTTAGTTTTGAAATAATCACAGTTGCTCATCAGCGAACAATTATCAGGTTGGCTAATTTACGTATGGTTGTGGAGAAATCATTTATATATATTAGAAAGAACAGAGGTCCCAGCACAGAGCCCTGGGGAACTCCATGCTTCACATGTACCCACTTTGAGAAACATCCATTAGAATTATTATCCTTCATTGATACTCTCTGATACCTATCCTGTAGATAAGATGCCATTAATTGCTTTGATATACCTGAAATCCCATGAAATCCATTTTTTATAGTAAATGTTATGGTTAACTGAGTCAAGCGCCTTTTGCAAGTCACAAAATAAACCGCCAACCAAAATTTTATTATTTAATGATAAAAGTACCTTATTTAAAAAGGTGAAGATTGCTGTTTCAGTAGATATATTTTCCCTAAATCCAAACTGTTCATCAACCAGTATGTTGCCTTGCTCAATACTGTGATAAAAGAAAGACCTGCAGGAGGGAAGAGTTTGAGAGGGGGGTTGGGGGTTGTTAGGACCTTCCAAAGTTCTAGCTTTGTTATCTGTCAAGTGCTGTCCTGTGCTGTTTGATTACAGACAGGTTGGTACCGATTCATTGAGAGGACTATAATAAGAACTGATGAAAGAAATGTCACCTTACATCAGATTGTAGATGTAATATATATACAGGATGCGTGACACTTATCTTTACAACTTTACTTGTGAACAAAAACTTTATGAAAGGGCATGGACATAGTGTTTTTATATCATGTGCCATAGAAACTCTCAAAGTTGTACTGATTATCTGGCTTTTGGTAGTATCCGTGTTCTCCACTGCACTGCATCCGTATATGTGTATGTATGGCCCATCAGCTGTCGCCATGAACCCACAGGAGAAGGCACAGTATATGGAGTAGTTTATTGAAACGAAATTGGAAACACAGGTAAATGAGTTTGTAACCAACAAACTGCACAATCAATTTCACTTATCCACACATAGGAGACTACTCCAAGTAATCTGCTATAGGAGACTACTAGACACCTATATGTGGATAAGTGAACCTTTTTTTGAAATTTGTTGGTAAAACTCATTTATGTATATCAATTTTATAGAATTTATATAGTATCAACATTGGAAACACAGGTCCAAAGACACTTCAGAACAACAAATCACAAGACTCCACCACTAAGACCATTAATACATGCTTCATACAAACCGTTTAAGGAGACTAGGAGTGTTTTGCACAAGAGAGGTGCAAAGTGTCCACATGTGTCTGATGACAGTGTCAGACACATTGTGAGGTCTTTTTTCACAGTCAATGAAAGTTCACACAAGCTACAGAGCTAGTTGTAAATGCTTCGTTGAACAGTGCATCAGGTGTGACAAGGACGTTTACATCTGTGTGCTTGTAATTTCTATAAAGTCACAGACATGCAGTGCAGTGGAACACAAGGATACTACCGGCTACCAAGTAATCAGTGAAACTTTGATAGTTTATCTCATTGGGGATGCAAAAACAGTATGCCTTATGTCTTTTCATAAAATTTTTATTCTTGACTAAATTTGTAAAGGTAAGTGTTCTACATCTTATACATGTAGGCCTATGTAAGGCATATACAATTGTTTATAGAATTATATGCAGGTAAGTCTTGTTTTATACCCTAGTTGTGTTCCTGAGAAAGTGTACGTAAATAAAAAAGGCGTAAATAAAAAATGATATTCTCATAAGAAATAATGGAAGAAGTAGGGGTTCTGGGCAATCGTACCAATGACATACTGTTCATATATGGTATACATATAATTATATTATTACTGTTACTGATATTAATATATACATAAACAATTAACATTCATTTTTAGCATATGGAAATTGGAAGGGAATTGTAAACAACTTGTGTACACTAGCGTTAGAAGTTTGTCATGGACAGTACATGCTCAATACTGTCGCTGTCACAAGTGTTGTCACTGTTACTGACTTTACTACTCAGTCATTTTATTGCCACTTTAACATTCTTGCTGCAGTTGTGTTAGGGGTTGTATTATTTGTTGTCTCAGTTTTTTGTTCCTTCCTAGTTGGTAGTTAATAGTTTGTCATAGTTGATAGATTTTCCATATCACAACTAGATTCACTCTCACAAATTTCACAACTGAGTCACTATATTACCACTGTTAGGTTTTTTGCTGAGGTTAGGTTAGGATTTCCTCCCCGGGGGCTGCCGCCTTAACTTGGCGGGGAGGTTTGTGTGTCCCGTTATGACCCTGAGAGCTATGCTGGCGGGAGCTAAGCTCCTGGTAGGGCCACCCAAGCCAGACAGGTCAAAGGGCAGGGACCAGACAAAGAGCAGCTCACTGGTCCTCCAGGTTGGGGGTTGGGCACAGGGCTGACACCCCTGTCCTGTAAAAACACCTACTGTTTCGGAACCTAAAGTGATACAAGCCGGACGGATTGAATATAGACGACCAGGCAAGAATAACTGCTTACGATTTGGAACATGGAATGTGTTAACATTATACAAAAGTGGTGCCTTAAGACTGTGCGGAAGAAGATCTTAGAGAGTGTGCAGTAAGCAGATGGAAAACAAGAGCACTGGACAGAATCCAATGGAAGAGTATCACTAAGGCGGTCAAGGCTGGAAAACAGCTGTCGAACCAATGATGATAATGATAGGTTAGGGTTTTGGTTATGCCAGCTTATAGGTAGGTATGATGGTTAGGTTAGTAGTTGTTATTCAATATTGTCTCAGTATGCAGTTCTAGTTTGCAGCTAGCCAAAGGGTGTTAAACCAAAAATGAGAGGGCATAAATTAAGAAGTGGTGTGAATTGGTAAGGGGTATGAAAGCAACAAGGCATACAACTGAGGGCATAAAACAAGACTTACCTCTGTGTGTGTATGTTTGCTTGTTTGTTTGTTTGAATGGGAAGTAACCTAATGTATATATCTTGTATATATGGGCAGAGAACTGTGTGTGTGGAATTTATTTGTTCTGCATTTACATAATGTTAGTTTGTTAAAAAACATTTTGGGTGTTGTATTAATGTAGCTATTTAAAATTAAGCTGTACTACAGGCTTACCTATGCAGAAAAGTCTGTGTTAAATAGTTTGTGTGTTTTACATATCCTAGGAATAGTGCTGTAGTGTTGGACTTTCCCTATATGTGCTAGGAATTGTCTGTTTAGGTTTTCTCTGTATCCTAACAAGTGAATGTTAGTTTCTCTGAACCATGAGATTTCCCCAAGGGTGATTTGTATTGCCTATGTGAGTTTTCCCTGAATATAACAGAAAATTGCCAGCCTCATATTCAGTTGGTACTGGGGACTCATTTTTCCAGGAGAAAGGTGGCTGGGTCATGAATCGAACCATACTAACTAACTAAGTAAATAACTAACTCCATGGAGCAGAGTCCTTCTTGAGAAGTTAGCAGGTCGTCAGCTAGTCAAGAAATTCCCCGCATTTTGTGGAACCTGAAGGTTCATTATCACACTCACAAGAGACTGCCACCTGTCCCTATCCTGAGCCATATCAATCCAGTCCATGCCCTCCCCCCATCCCAATCTTGAAGATCCATTTTAATATTATCCTCCCATCTATGCCTGGGTCTTCCAGGTGGTCTCTTCCCTCAAGTCTCCCCACCAAAATCCTGTATGCACCTCTCTCCTCACCCATATGTGCTACATGCCCCACCCACCTCATTCTTCTTGATTTGATCACCTGAATAATATTTGGTGATGAGTACAGATCATTAAGTTCCTCGTTATGTAGTCTTCTCCACTCCCCTGTTACCTCGTCCCTCTTAGGCCCAAATATCCTCCTCGGCACCCTATTCTCGAACACCCTCAGCCTATGTTCCTCTCTCAGGTGAGAGACCAAGTCTCACACCCATACAAAACAACAGGCAAAATTATACTTCTGTATATCTTAATCTTTGTATTTTTGGATAGCAAACTGGAAGACAGAAGATCCTGCACCGAATGATAACAAGCATTCCCCGACTTCAATCTGCTCTTAATTTCTTCCTGAATGGAATTTTGATTTGTTAGGGTTGTTCCCAGATATTTGAATTGTTCCACCCTTTCAAAGGATTTATTATCTAACTTTATGTTGTGATTTTGTCCTGCATTCTGATTGCGAGACATGACCATGTACTTAGTTTTCTCAGCATTTACTTACTAGTGACTACCAAAGCTTCTGTGTTTTTCTTTATAGCATGTACGCTTCCACCCAATATATTAACATCATCAGCATAAACTAGAATCTGATGTGTACCATTCAATTTTAAACCCACCTGGTTTGCCTGAACCCTCCTAATGGCATATTCCAAAGCAAAGTTGAAAAGCATTGGTGATAAAGCATCTCCTTGTTTCAAACCATTCTTAATAGGAAGTGTGTCAGACAAATGTTTGCCTACCCGGACTCTGCTATTAGTTTCATTTAGACACATTTTTACTAGCCTTACTAGTTTCATAGGGATACCAAATTCAATGAGAGTATTATACAAGACCTCCCTCCTAACTGAATCATAGGCTTTCTTGAAGTCTATAAATAGCTGATGCACTGCCTCATTGTATTCCCATTCTTTCCAAGGAGAAAGGTGGCTGGGTCATGAATCGAACCACTTGTCTCGATTTAGTGCTGAGGTTAGGAATGGGTGGAGGTTTCCCTCCACTTCACCGTATGCCTTCATAGCATGCACAGGGGCATCTGTACCTTTATAACAGAAGAATTGCATAACATAATGTGCAAAGAAGCTGATTTATACTCAGACCCATGCAGTTAATAGCAAAATTAGTAGTCTTTCTGAGTTTTCCTTTCTGAAACTAAGAGCTTTTGTATTTACATCCATCATCATTGTTAGTTTCCAAGATACAGAGTGTGGCAGATGGACAGACTGTGAATTGTGTGGGTGTTTATGTAACTAACTTACCCTATGGAGCGGAGTCCTTCTTGAAAAGCTGCGAGTTCCTCAACTAGTCAAATTCCCTGCATTTTGTGGAACCTGGTCTTTGTTACTCTGTTTACAAGAGCCCACCACTTGCCCCTATCCTGAGCCAGGTGAATACACACATAATTGCTAAGGAGCTATTAATAGTTCAATTATACATGTCATGTAGTCAGTTATAAAGTTTTTTGTTCTTGGTGTATATTTATGCAACTACAATGTATTGTATTTCTAGATATTGTCTGAATGTCACAAACTTCACCCTGACTTGTTCCACATCCTATTTACAACAGTATGTAGCACCTGTCAGTTGACATGTCTTGAATAACGAACATGTTCAAACTGTGTAAACTAATGAATGACAATATAAAAACTGGTAAATTTTTGTCTTCAGGAAGAATTTGTGGAATATGAAAGAAACATTTAGAATGAATGGATAAGTCTTACTTTCAAGTACAAACTTAAATATAACTGCAGTGGAAGAATAATGTAGATCAGTCCAGAAAAGATGGAGGTAGTCATAAATTATATGAGGCCTGAACAGGTGATAGCATATACAAGGACTGGCCAACTTCAACCCACAGGAGGGCCACGATAATTTGTAAGGACTCACCCTAGGGCCACACTTGTGTATATGTATATCAAAAAGGGAGGGGCTGAATTAACTAGAACGCCATTATTTACAAACAGGTTGTATTATTGAAACTATTCAGGTGACTGAGGGCTACACGTTGGCCAGCCCTGGTATAAACCATGCATGGGAGGAGGAAAAGAAGAACTGATAAACACCCTTATATTTTTGTTGGAAGGTCAAAGCATGTACCTTGCAAATACAAAGTAACCATGTTATCACAGAATTGTTCAAGCTGGGTGGGTGTAAATGTTGCTTTTATGACATGTATTGTGTGGGATACAAGGTCCAGTTACGTAATCAGCACAGAAGTGTACATTTATTTGACAGGCCTTCATTTTGTTTGGCTAGATGACTTAATAACAGTGTCCTTAAAAAATCCTGGTACTTGTCTACAAAAGTATGCTTTGTCACATCCCAGAAGATGGTAATTATTTTGTTTCTAGGCACAGTCCTGCAGTCTGCAGCATCTCAAAAGCAGCCCTGCCCACTTGTGATGTTCTCCTGCAGACAGGCCCCAGTGGAAGGACCCAGGCTTCTAGGAGTCAGAAAGCAAGGGAGAGAAATCCAGATCGTATTTGTCTTGACAGGTATATCATCCCAGAAGGCAGGAATCATCCTATGTATTGCCAGTTGAACCATAAATGTTGCAGTGTAAAGAAGCGGCAGTTACCACCTATTTTTTATGTACATTTATTGCATTCACCTGGAGAAACAGAGGATAACCATGGAAAATCTTAGGGTCACATTTACTTTTTATTCATGTTTCATTTAAGAATGCTTTCAATAGCTCAGACTGCATAGTGTTGAATGGTAGCATGAATGGTGAATAATGAATTGGAAGTATGTGGAAGGAAGCAGTAGTGGCCAACTTTGAGATACTGTTCCACCATTTTCCTGGCATGACTGAGGAAAACAACGTAATTCTGAGTCCATGTAGCCAGTCTCCAGGCCAAGATTTGAAACTGGGACTTCGTTAATTTGAGTAGGAGTAGACTGTCTTGACTGCAGCGTTTGATAAATCCAGGACACCAGCCAAACCTCCAACTTTCCCAGTACAAATTGGGAGCTTTAATCAGACCTGAATTATGGTATCCTATTTTCATTTTAGGATTTAAGCTTGGTACCTCTGAGAATGAAGCAGGAATTTTGACCACTTGACTATGTCATTCAGTATAGAGGATAATATTAAAACATACCTCTGGGAAATAGAGTATGGGGGTGTTGAGTGAAACCAATTGGCTCAGGATAGAGTGTAGTTTGTGTTGAACACACAGAGGTCTGACTAGAGAAGTTACAGTCACATCTGTTGCGTTGTGTGCCGACTTGCAATGCATATGTCTAATGAAATCTTAATGACATCTGCATTATTTCATGTGTTTTCATACATATTTTTATTTGTAAAGATTAATTTTGTATGATCATGACTTCTGTTGGTTTCAAAGACTAAGGCTTGCCTTTTTTGTACTTCTACCATTATGTATGTTTGTGTGTGTGCATGCACACGTGTGTATTATGTATGTAAACAAGTAGTTATGAGTAGCACCAGAAGATGGGAACATAAACTTTCTATTCTGTCAATATGTATGTTTCATATGAGTTGGTAGTAGAAGATGGCAGGGTTAGTGGTAGTTACAAAGAGAAACAGAAATTGACAGCAATAATGTACATGTAAAAGTATGCATGAGTTGTTCATTAGCGATTGAATTAGTAATTCTTCCGTGTAGATTACAGCATTTGTACTTTTGAAATTAAAGTCAATTGCAGACTGCTTTGCTTACGTTAGGTAATTCCGATGAATTTCGCTCTGTGGGCAGAAGAATGTTGCATGTGCAGAGAAACTGTACTCTTAATCGATCTTAATGCTCCACAATTTTGTGCTGAAATTTCAACAGGCTTTATATTACTAGTATATAGAGGTATTCATTTTTGTATTGTAAGTAAATGTGTTAGAAGATTCGAGGTTCTTGTGGTGGTGAAGATTGAGATAGTGTTCTGCTGGGTTATGATGCATATAGCTGCATTGGTGGTTACTGTTGGTTCAGAAGAATATCCTAGCTCCATCTTCAGGGTGGTCTGATAGGTGGTTATTAGTGTTTTGGAGGAGCCTGTTTTCATCTGTATCTTCAGATCAGAGGTGTATGTCCACCCGAAACATTGGTACTAATCTACCAGAAGACCACAATATGAATACGTTCAGATGTGGTGCAAATTAGTATAGTCACAGATTTCTGCTGTGCTGTGTGAGATGGACACAGTATTGGGCTGCAGAATATTAGCTGCTATTTTCGTGGCTGTGAATTGGAAAATTTAGGTGCCTCAAGCCACTTCATTGATGTGTTTTTTATGTATGCTGTAGACGAGGCCTCACGAAGCTTCCTGTACTAGTAGGGGAGACGCAAGTTCGTTTGCTGTCACTCCAACATAACCTCATCACCACACTTGATGGTGTACCAACACAAGGACTCACAAGACTTGTCTTCCTTGACATTTATGACAATCAACTTGAACGTATCACAGGTCTTGATTCTCTCCAAAATCTTCGTGTCCTGCTTGTAGGAAAGAATAGGTGAGCAGTGTATATCTTATTGTATAATCTTAACAGTGCTGTTATTCACACATGATCTAACTTTCATACTATATGAAGTTACTGTGACATATTTTGGCACATGACAACTGAAATGTTTGATGCAAGAAAAAATTGTCCTTGGTTTTATAAGATGTATGTGAAACAACTAAAAACTGATTAATTAATGCAATTTATATTAGAACTGCCTTCACAGATGATAGATGTTGCTGTATCATATTACAGTGAAACCATCTTAAGAGGTTACCAGAAAAATTCAACGAATTTTGCTTATTAAGTGGGAAAACACCTTAAAAGAGTGAGCCTGAAAATGATATTATTTTGTAATTCTGTGTTGAAATTATCATTTCCTTTACTAAAATATTATTCTCTATAAATTCCACATTAAATTATTCATTTTCACTATCAAACCACATTTCAGGTGTTACCTTTGGTTATTTTGACTCATTCTTGAACAAAAGACAAGATTCTTATTACAAACACAACTGGTAGATGAAGAGCCCTTTCTTGTTGAAACTATTCTGTAAATACTGATTCTACCTTACTATATTTTGCTGTTCTCACCTTTTTCCCAACTCAGCTTTTCACTTGCAGAGTGTGTAGTGTGTCTCATATTTTAAGTTGCTACAGAATTGCAAATTTCTTAAACAATCTTTTTTTTAGGAAAATTTTAAGTAGCATCCACTTGTTTATAATATTCAGCTTTTCTTGAATTGAGAGCAGATTATGTGTTATGCCGGTTTTTGATGTAGTAGCTATGCTGATCATGTGTTCAGCAATTAGTGGCTCTACAGAATGTGTATTGTACACACATTTTAAGTGAACACAAAACACAAAAAGCATATAAATTTTGTACACACAGTACTTCAGATCATTGAAATAAAAGTAAAAGAGTTATATTTGGAATATACCCCATGAAACGCATGCTGATTGCATTGTAAGTTACTCACATGCCATGATGTTGCATCATGCTGTGTGAAATGCACGTGTGGAACTCGAAGACAGTGTATCTGGAATGTGACATCATTTTCTGCCACAGGTTTCCAAAGGTTAACATTGAGTTACTTACGTATCTGTACCTCTGATGTGTGGTGAAAACTGCCTTGGAGATGAATCTTTACGAACTGAAAGCAGTATTTGTTACTGTATGTCGGTAACGAATTGAATGAATGGGAAATTGTTTAAGATTCTGATGCAGAAAAGTATTAAATGGGTGAGAAATTTGTTGTGTCCTGAAATTTTTGTGCTTCATGCATGTAATCCTTTTAAACAGGAAACACATTAAAAGGGCAACATATATGTTAATCATATGGGAAAATTTTGGTCCTAAATTTTTCTTACTTCTTAGGTGGGATAACTTTTAGAGAGGGATGTCTTGACCAGGTTTCACCCTATTTTTATGTCAGAATCTACAGCTATGATTTGCTGAATGAAATGGTAACAAACCATTTTTGCATGTTCTCTTTGAAGTTGTCAACACTGGATTCTTGATTTATTTCCATATATTTGGTTTTTGTACAGTCTGACATTCTTATAACACTATTCTTTCTTTCCATCTGTTTCTTATTTTTTTATTTGTAAACAGAATTTTACATTTTACTGTAACATGATTTTGTAAATATGGATGATTTCTGACAGAGGACCTCATATTGCTGTTGTGTCCTATGATAAAATAATCCATTACAGAATTCGACGTATTGAGGGGCTGAATTCTCTGATAAAACTGGAAGTCCTAGATCTTCATGGGAACCAGATTACACAAGTTGGTGGTTTGTCAACATTGAGTGAGCTCAAAGTTCTCAACCTTGCAGGCAACCAGATTAGAGTTATAGGTGTATCTGATCTCCAAGGTTTGCGGTCACTACAGGAGCTTAACCTTAGACGTAACAGGATAAAACATTTGTTGGGGTTTGGAGAAACACCAAAACTACAGAAACTGTTTCTCAGCAACAATGAACTTCACACGTAAGTGAATTATATGAAGGGAACATTGGCCTAGCCTTCCATACGTAAACACAACTTTTGATACACAGTGGACCCACAGAAACAACTGACATAGCCTACATTTTACCTTTGGAACTTTTAATATGTACCATTATTTGTTGATTTGTGATTTTGTTTGATTCACGATATGGGTCCCTGATGAAGGTCCCAGAATAGGGAACTGAAACATGTTGGACTGATTTTACTGTAAAAAAAATTTTATTATGTAATAAATAAAAAGTGTGCATTTGTTGGTTTATGAAGTGTGTGATCGAATGGAAGTGCATGGTATGAACAGTATAGAACACTTACCGTATATTCTCGAATTTAATCCGCACCCGAATCTAATCCGCACCCAGTTTTTGGCGACTTCTTAAACGGAAAAAAGTTAGTTCGCGATTCTAATCCGCACCTTTCCTTCAACCACCCCTTGCCCACGGGGCAACTGATTGAATAATATTGGATGTTACCAATGCGTTAAAATCCGACGCTACGCCTGTGGCCGATGAGTCATACCGATAGAGGCGGGGCCTTTCTCAACAGACGTGCACAATCGCGTCTGAAGCCAGCTGATCTTTAGTTGTTGAAACGTGGGAGGTGCTTGTTCCAATTTGTCGTGTACCGTAGTTATGGAAGAGGGACACCTGAAATCTAAACGACTCTCATATACGGCAAAGTTCAAACGTGAAGTTATTCGGTGCGCAGAGGAGAATGGAAACCGCAAAGCCGCTGCAATTTTTGGAGTTGATGAAAGCAACGTTCGACTATGGCGGAAACACAAGGCAGCGATGACATTGTATGGGAGGACGATGTTGAAGATAAAGATGATAGTGACTGGGTGGAGAGCACGGATAACGATTCAGTTATGAGTAATGACGGTGAGTCTGATGAATAATAAATTATAATAATAAATAATAAAATAATAGATTATTGTATTGTATTGTTCTTACGTTGTTTATTAATTACGTTAATTACGTTATTGTTATATTGTACAGCAGCTCAATCATTTTTCCAAAATCCAGCTCTAGACCGCGAATCTAATCTGCACGCGAATCTAATCCGCATCTGATTTTTTAGCCCTCTAAAACTGTAAAAAAAGGTGCGGATTAGATTCGAGAATATACGGTATATTCACCAAATGATGAAGCAGCCTTTTAACTCCCTAATCCTGTGAAGGTTGCTTATTACATACATTTCACAGTGAACCCACTGAACAGACACTGTTTCTGAGATATACTTGGCTCTTCTGTCTAATTAATGCTGATATGTTTTGAAATTTTTACTTGGATTGTTATCAACAAACAGCAGTCTTATGCTTTTCAGTGGTCATTCTTTAACCAAGTAATGCATTTTATTAATTGACATATACCAGGCAGGCTCTAACATTAAAATATTTGCTGTCACCATCCTACATCAGCACACACTTGCTGCCATTTACACCAGGCTGAGTGAGATTTAAAGACAGCTTTACTCTGTTAAATTTTCCCCTTTTCTGAAGCACAACCCTACAGAGATATTTTATGGACATGGAGGTAAAGTTTTGCATATTCTACACCTTGGTGTTTTGTGGAAGCAAGTGGACATTGTCCTAAATCAGTGTATAGCTTCACAGTCTGTTTTTATAAAAGGTAAATGCCTGCATTTATATTTCAGTATTCCAATCCCTTCCCCTGAGCTTTTGCAACCAAAATGTTATGTACTGTATGTTGTTTTCATCGTGCATGCTATCATTCCCTCAAAAATAGCAGACATACTCCCTTAAGCCATATGTGCGGCAAGTGGACACCTGGCAGTGGTGTTGGTATGTATCAAAGCACGAGAGTGGACAGTGGTGACTGCCATGACACAAGGTAAGTGGTCTGCAGGAGACCAATGTCTGCTGTGGCAGTCATTGTGTTCAGTACTGTACCAGTTCACAGAAGTATGTTTGCGTACTCAATCTGTAAACCTTCCCAGGTTGGCCCACTCACCATAGTAGTTGAACAGCTCTGGCCAAGGTTAAAGCTAGCACCTTTCTTAACCACAGTTTAGTGTACTTATATATATATATATATATATATATATACATATATATTTATGCAGTCATCCTTGAGGATGATATGGTTACAATTCAAATGCACAATCTGTATTGCAGTGTTGACAACATGGGCAGTATTGTGAAAGCCACATACCTGAGTGAGATCACTGTGGATGGCAACCCTTTATCACTTGGCGGAGAGTGTGTGTCGTTCCTGGTCTCATACCTTCCCAACCTGAAGATACTGAGTTGCATGGAAGTTACTGAATCGGTACGGACGGCTGCTATAGTTTGGCGAAACAGTAAGGAAACACTAATGCGTATGTCCCAGCATGGCACTGAAGAAACGTGCACAGACATGAGGAGAGAAGAGGTGATCTCTAATGCCAGAACCAACTGGGAACTTCTACGTTCACAGACACAATGTTTGTCCAGTTCTACTCTGAGTAGCTCTCTAAAAGACTTGCGTAGTGATATAAATTTTGAGATTCCAAATGAAAGAAATGTTCAGAGTGATTCTGGTGTGAGCAGTGTTGCATCTTCTGTCTGCATAAAGTCACACAGAACTGCAATAGATGTGAGGGGTACACTTAAGAGTGCTCGACCAGCACTGCCAAAGACAGCAGAAAAGAAACGATTGAGTTATGCTCATCGCTCTGCCTCACAAGAATCAAACACTTCTCAGCAGACAGCATCATCTGTCGCAGCAAGCATCGATTTCTTTCGACTCCCTCCAATTCTGACACCTCTGCTGACTGATGAGAATGGTGGAAGTGAAGCAAGTGAGAGTGCTATACAGTGTGATGGAATGAAGCGGTGTGATAGTCTGTCTAGTGTAGAACCCAATGTTGACAGTTCATTGAGTTCTCTGCCCAGTGATTCCAGCAGCAGTAGTGACAATAATAATGTTAGCAGTAGCAGTGAACATTCAGAGTTGGAATCAAGTGAAGAGCTTGCTTCTCCACAGGCAGCAGTGAGGGGAAACACCAAGTCAAGGAATGTGAAAAGTGCAACTGCGTACCGTAAAAGTGTGCCCCGTAGGGCACAGATGAGGCCTACCACAGGACGAGTGCAACAGAAACAATCGGTACATCAGGGCAGGGTGCGTGAGCAAGGTTTGTGCATAGAATAAGCTTGGGAATTGAGAAAGCTTCCTCAAATAATCCAATAATTTATAAAATTCTGATAAGCACTTAAATTACTTGGCTTTGCTTTCAGGAGGAGATTTTCTTGTAGAGATATGTGGTCGGTGCCTCAACATATATGGACAAGGAGCTCTCCGTTTTATAGACCGACCTTGGAATTCGGGGAAAGCTGCAGATGTGAATACAGTGAAATTCAATTACATCAACTTCAACAGTATCATCCCGGTTTTGGGTCGCATAAAGCAGCGTTTCCCAAATGCCGAGCACTTTGTTTTCCGAGAGACAAACATCCATTGTCTTGGTCAACTCAATGCCTTGGCTGACATTCAGGGCCTGACCTCACTTTTTATTGAGTCTGATGGCAATGCCATAACTTGCAAGGAGTGGCAGAAGTACACCATCTACAGACTGTCTCACTGGGGTCTGAGGATTATCAATGGAATGGAGGTAAACTGAGGTTGCAGTTTTTGGCATTATGTACTATGATTGTGTTAGATTTGAGGTGTTGACATTGGTGAATATGGAGTGTGGCATTATGTGGTGTGGTAGATAGGTAGCAATGTTTCAGAGGAAACTGTTGCTGCTCCCATCTTCAGGGTCACTTTTTCTCACTCTCAGTCACTCTTATGACCCATGCATTTGAAATAGTGTCATTATTTAAGTTTTGAATCAAATTATTTATTTATTGGGTGCTCAGAATTCATGATCATATTCTCATACCATAGTATATTATATGATCTGTGTAGTTGAAACAGCTTTGTTATGTAACCCAGAGTTGTATCACTGTGTTACATATAATGCACAATATTAAACTTTCTGTTGAGACACTGTCTTTGACCTTTGTTGGCCATGTGTTGCACTGATGTAACAGTGCATGTTCATGGTTCAGCTGGTTAAGCATAATATTTTTTCCGTACTGTTGCTGCGACTCCTTGGCTAATCCTGCCACTGGCCTCATAGTACTAGGGTGTTTAAAGTGCCCTATATCTGGAGAATAAAGGTTGGCCAACTTACAGATCAGTCACTTAATCACTTATCTGTCCTGTGCTAACATTCTTGTTTGTCAAGATTCGAGTCTTTTGTATCACTTTGTAATTTTATAGTTAGGTACCGAAGTAGCAGGTTCCTCCAAAATTTTGGTATCTGTTTACCAAACATCACAGCCATACAGAAGCCCATAATCCCAGTAATTACCACTGTGAGAATTTCAAATCCCACATTTTGCAATATTTCTCAGTCTTCCGCCGCTTGTTTTCATATCGGTGTGTGTGTGGATGCTTCCAAAGCTTGGTCTTCTCACTGTCTGTGATGACCCTCACAGATATCAGATGAGGAGGTGGCAGCTGCTGCAGCAGAGTTCCAAGGTCTGAGTGACATTGTGCTGTGTTCACTGCCTGACACATTGCTGCAGCCCTTGTTGGGACGCCTCAATGTTGAGGCTCTCAGTTAATATCCCAGCAGCCCATTAGTGCCAAGCAATGGTTGTGGAGTGCTGACCCTGCACTACGCAGTGTTGTTGCAAAAGAAGCCCTCCAGTGGCGCAGGGGCATGCTGTCACAGGTAAACAGAAGGAAACTTTGACTTTTGATTCATGTATACAATACTTGAAACCCAATAAACCAACAAACTAACAAAAATATAAGTTTGAGATTGTAGGTTTGCATGGGGGTATCAAGAAGATGGTCTTACAGGATGTGATGCTGTTTAGTTTGGTAGGTGGGTTGCAACATTTCAGAAGAACTAGCTTCCTCCATCTTCAGGGTAGAAGTGCTTCCAAATAACTGGTGCCTATCTGGCAGACTACATGGTGTGATATCCCAGAAGACTTTAAACTTAAAATTATAAATACCTTTGTACATGTCATGAACTGTGCATACTGGTTTTGGGAGTGCACTTGACATATTTCCTGTCTTCCCCATTTACTTTTCTGTAGACCTCTCACTGCTGCCAAGTGCAGCATATTGTGTCACAGTGTGGCTATTGCCCTCATAAATGTTTCAGGAAGATATGATGTGGCGACACAAGGGCAGATCCCATCTGAGTTCATTGATAGAAGTGGCATGTGCTGCAGTAGAGAAACTCAGGCTGTTGGAACAGGAGTGGCCAGCCATATTGTCTGAGCTGGTACAGGAAACACTTGTTGACTACTCTCATCTGACTCGTATATGAAGAAATGTATGCAGGGCCTCAGGGTATAGTTACTTAAAATTTGTGATATTATAGCTGTAAATATTTATGCATCCACTCACCAACCAACTCCATGGAACAGATTCCTTCTTGAGAAGCTGGTAGTTGCTTAGACATTTCAAAACCTCTGTACCTTTTGTAGAACCTGAACGTTTATTACCATGTGTGCAAAAGCATGCCATTGGACTCATCCTGAGCCAGAAGAATCTAGTCCACACTTCTGCACTTGTTTCTTGAAGAACTGTTTTCAGAATTTAATGTATACAGTAGAGCCCCCATTTAAGATTCATCTGGGGGGACAAGCTTTTTATACCTTAAATCAGGAAAACTCTTCATTAGGGGTTGTGTCATGATCAAACTGAAAATTACTAGTATGGTTACAAAAGTGTTATATATCCACTCTAATTTTAAACTAATGATGTTTTTCTTCACTATATTTTATATTTTTGTATTTATTTTATGGAACACAAGAGAAAAAATACTTGGATAGTAAATTATATATTAGGGTTTCACTGCACAAGACATTCTCGAGTCCCTTCTTCTGTCAGCAAGGTATATGTTGACCGGTCTTAGGGTAGTTTGCATCCATGATACATGATCAGTCAATAATAGTGTTGAGTTACAAATGTTCTTATCTGTAAATGGTTTCTGTCACAGGCTTTTTGACCCATCAGACACGTGCTCACTCTTGTGGTAGTTTACATTCAATTCTGACATCACTCCACTTACATTGTGTGTAAACGCATCATTGTTGATGCAGCCCAAACTCCAAAGTTTTAAACATGAACACTGAATGGAGGCTCTAAAATGGTATAGGTTACGAATTTTCATGTCTTAAATGCAGGAAAAACCTGAAATTCAGAAATTGTAAATAGAGAAAAATTGTATGTTATTTATATGGGCTTTGGCTGGGACAAGCAAAAGTGAACCTAAAATGTGGGAAAATCTTAATTGAGAAATGTTAAATTGATATTTGTTCTGTACTATCATCCTGTAATAACTAGCTGGAACATACACCCCTTTACACTTATCAAAATGAAACCTTCAAGGACCTTAGGGGTAATCAGAATGTAGGTTAGAATGTTCACATTTGTTTTATAATTTCTTCCATATGACTTGTACATACTTTTAGGACATTTCACTTCTAAAGTAGACAAAATGTTTTGAAGCTAGCAACTAAGAATAGGAGTTAATACAGTTAATTCATAGTTAGCATAGACTGTGTCTTGCGGTTGTGCTGTGGGCTTCAATGAAGCTAGATGTGTACACTGGGCTGTCATATGTATATATATATTTAATACTGATGTTCTGGCTTGAATTGGTAGCACATTTAGAAATGTTAGAAATTTGGTTGCCATAGCTCCTTCTCCACACCTCCACAGACAGACACTTTTAAAACCCAGATAATAGAGAGATTCCTAATTTATCTTCAGGTCAAAATTAACCATTGTATGTATGTAGTAGTAATTATTCTCAAATGTGAAATTTTTAAAAATAAAAGCTTTTGACATTTATCATAAAGAGTTTTGTCATTAAGCCTTTATGGCATAGTGCCTGCTGTATGTACTGATGTAACACAAGGGATTAATATTATTACAGTTTTAAATGAGTGCTGTTTAAGAGCAGCCATAATTGGTCATTGGCAATTGGCAATAGGCACCATTCGGAGTTTTGAGCGTCACACTGCATGTTACAAGTCGGTTACATTCAGTACCAGAGGGTTAAATGATGATGTCTGGTTCATATATGTATCGTAAAAGTTTTTTGCACTGTAGATCATGACGTCAGAAGTAGAATGGTAGATGTGAAGTTAGACTGAACGTATGTTGCTTAACCGTAGTTGTGTCGCAAAGCTTGAACTTGTCATCCCTTGCTAGCACTTTGGGTACCAATGATTTCCTACATGATTATATATAGACATGGGAGTGTACCTGTTATGACCATATGTAGAAATGCTGTGTACCTGTTCTATATAAAGGCAGTGCCAGCAGAGAAACAGTTCTTGAAATTGTTGATTATTCATTGCAACTGGAAGCTTTGCCACTACCCATTGAAACACTGACACCCAGACCAGAGGACAGACATCATGGGCTGCCAGTTAACTCTGGTTTTTGATAATCACATGTTTACCAGGTATGGTCCATCATAAAGCCCTAATTATGGTCTGGATAGGGGATTGACGTGACACAGTGATGAGAATCAGGGTGGTTAAGAAGAGAAGTTAGTTCAGATGAGGAGGCTGTGTGCAAGCTCCAGTCTGTGATTATTGTGTGCATGCAACATAGAAGCTAGAGTGTTCAGTTTCAGTGTTAGAGAAGACCCCATTGCATATACCACATGTTTAATGCTGTATTTGTGTGTGTGATTGTCACAGTAATCAGAGCATAGAGCAGCTGGTCCTTGTAACGGAGATGCTTTGTGTTTTATGTGACGGAAGAACTGAATTTTCAGAAATTGTGTGCATGAACTTTGTGCTTCAAAGTATTAATGCTCAGCATGGTTGAAGAGGTGGCAGAAATGATCTGCTAAACAGTTTGTGTTATTTATGTAACTAATAAAAAAAAAAAATGTTGAGGTGGAAGTGAAGTTCTACACATTCTTTATTTTGACACTAAATAGATGTGACTTGTCAGTTTTGTTACCTTAACGTTGTGACTGTGCAGTAAGAATCCCCGCACCCATTGGATAGAAGGCTGAGCAGTGTTCAGGGCCTAATAAAAGGTTCCTGTCCCAGCTAGTGTTTGAACCTGGATATTCCATCCAGTAGGACAGTCACTTTTTTGGCTGAGCAGTGCTAGTGCATGTGGATAACAAATTAACTTTTATTAAGTCATTAATATTTTCATGATTTATTGCAGTAACATATTACAGCAAAATTCCTTTGATCTGTCATCTGATAATCCAGAAATCCTGATAATCCAACACTTGAGGAGAGTAGTTCCAAGAATGGAAGTTTTGTTGACCGTAACTTTTGGTATGCATATGATTCTGTGACTTTGTTGTGGGTTTTCTGGATGTTATGTTGCTAGCACAAACTTTCTCCCCAGGCAGGATACATTTAAATTTTCCTACATGGTTATTGTCCCGCACTCTGATGGCATTGCAAGCAACTAGCAGGTCACAGCACTGTTTGGTGTAATCCGTAGCATTACTGTGAATTCTATTTCCATTGTGTTATATGCAGCAAGTGTTACTCTTTATTTGAGCTATTATAATGGCTTCAAAAGATCCAAAGACGAGTAAACAAGGCACTGCTGGCAAGAGGAAGCGCGTAACTTTTAATGATTCCACAGATTCTTGAAATAATTTGGAGGCCTGAAAGTGGCGAAAATTGAAGACAGGTTATGGCTTCATTCAGTGTTGGATTATCAACTGTGTATGATATAAAGAAATAGAAGGAGAAATTATGAACGTTTATGGCATCAAGTGAAAGTGTGGAGGACATTTTAAAGCAACAGACATTGAAAGAGCCAAAGTATAGGAGCAGTAACAAAAAATGACTTGTAAGAACTTAGGTCAGTACAGGTACCTTCTCATAATTCAGAATATCTGATAATTTGGCACATGCGTATCTTGTGCATGCTGGATAAACGAATTTTGTGGTATAAATAAAAGGATCTGGCAAGATAACAGCAGACCTATAGCAGGAGGGTGCAAGTGGATGCACTGCACCCACTACAAATCTGGCTGCACCCACCAGGAATTTGCAGAATGTCAAAGACAAACATGCTGATCAAAAATGAGCTCCATGAAGACAATATAACGAATCCAATTCATGAAAAAAAAGTGCAGTTATGATTGGCAGAGAGCGCAAGCAGTGAGCAATAGATATGTAATAGGTTCACATGTAAAGAATGTGATGTCATTCTAGTTAGGCCACTATGGTGAAAGTGTGGGGTGTGCTGATGCATTCCACTTCTGGGAACCCTTTTGTCTGCCATACTCCAGAAGCTTCCACTAAAATCGTGACTTGTCTGTATTGAGGCATGTGTCTGGCAACATCTGCTACAATCAGCAAAGCATACTACTGTGATATGTAAGCTCACTTATTCTTAAAAATGCTTGTATATGCAAGATGATTTGTACAATGTTATAGAGTGCATTACATAATTAAAGTGTTGATTTTGTGGTCCTGACAAAGGTGCTTTTTAACGCTCATGCATACAGAATGTGTACACGGTATATGTATGATACAGCATGATAGTGTGTATAAATGTATGTACAAATGTGCATCCACACTGGAAGCCACTGCACTTTCTGTGTTCATGGTTTGGCTATGGGCCCGGATAACAGTAATTAAAATTCATGTTTCAGACTCTAAACATGGGTTCAGGTCTTTATTATTTAGGTGGTATGTACATCATTAACAGTTGTCATTCATGCTGTTGCCTTTTGAAAATAGTGTACTGTCATTGCTAGATGTGTCTTGATTGGTCCATATGGCATGTGTCTGATTTGAGGTTCTGACGGTTGTGAGTAACAAATTATGGTCTTTTGGGATTTGGCCCCTTATAGTCTGGTAGATCACTACCAGCGTTTCAAAAGAAGCTCTACCCTGAAGATGATGGCACAGCAGGTTTATCCAAAGTTTTGGCTCCTATGTACTAACCAGACTGTCATGTGAGTTTTTAGATTTTTTCAGCAGTGTAGAAGAGGTATCTGTCCTTCTGGGATGTGATATCTCAGAAGGGCAGATACATCTAGACAGTGTCATATCCCAAAAGTCCTTTATCTTGATACTGTCCTTGTCAGATAACTTGATCCCTGTTAGCATAACGGTGAAGAGGCAAGCTGGTCAGGGGTGAGAGCACAGCGCACACAGCTCCATCCTTTTTCTCTCCATTTCAAAAACATTGTCTGATAACTAGCAGGACTCTGCAGTTTCGTTTAAGCAATGGAGTGAAGCGAAGTGTCAAAAATTTATTCCAGGTGGCTTTCTAATAGAACAAAATTTAATCTTAAAATAAGTGATTTGATTATGACAGACAATGTACTTGTACTCCCAACAGAGTAGATGTTTTTGGAACAGGTATAACATTGCCTGGTCATGCCGACAAGAGCCAAGCAGTGGCCGGACCATGCGAACTACAGCTGTGTGCAGTGTTAGGGAGCTCAGGTGTTTAGTTATCTGAATATGTCTGTACTCTGCCATGAGGACCTGAGACCTCACAGAGTAAGTTTTAAATAAAAACAAATTCACCATCCATTCCTTCCATTTATGTTGAAAAAAAAAAAAAGAATTCTTGTGGTTGGTAACCAGTGTTTGTTATTAAATCGTCTTCACCCTCACATTAATTTGTTATGGCTGTTTTTGCAGCAGAAACACTAAAAGCCAAGTACACTCACAAATGTTCCATTACAAAATGGTAACTGTGCAGCCACAGTGATGATACATGATGCCTTCTTTATGCCTAGATATTTTGTTGTACAAGCCAACCCTTTAAGTGCTATGAGTGAGATCTCTTGCTCATCAACACCAGCCACTTCCCCGCTGAGTACTTTTGTTATGTCCATTTCTTTGTTAATGTAGATATTGTCTCTGACATTTTATCAGTAAATATTTACAAAAAAAGAAGGCATATTTTTGCTAAATAAAACCCAACATGAAATGTGTTTAAAATATATAAGCTTGAAGGTATGTGTCACAAATGGCCTAACCCACAATTTATCCTTAAGTTGTGTCATCAGCCAAAATCTTGGAAGCAAAGGTATATCTGAGATATTACATTTGAATGAAATGTTGCAAATCCCAGAATCAAATTCTAGACTTAATCATTTTGATGGTTTTATGGCTTTCTTTGGATACTCTGGATGAACAGTTAAGTGTGACTTGCTGTAATAATTATTTCCATTCTTTCAGATCACATTTCCTGTTTCATACTTGCACACTATGGCAAATACCTGTTATGACCGTTTATGTGTTAGTTTTGGATCAGTGTATTTTTTTTCTGGTGGTAAAAACAAACATTGAGGACTCATTTATTAAAATTTACCAGCTGACATTGAATTTATGGTGTTTGACCATTGAACATAGTATTTTGTTATATCATAATTCTAATTTCGACTTTGAATATGGGGTGTCAAACAATAGCTTGCAAAGTATGTTCATTACAACCAAATCACTTTGTGCACAGTCTTCCATGAATGTTGGTACTCACATGGTAAAGAAATTCCTTACTTTACAGGAGCACACCAATATACCTTGTCCTGAATCATTTGCATCCTTTACATCTTATATTCATGGTTCCCCCACATAAAAATATTACTCATACACATAAAGGAGTACATTCCAGTATCATCCTCAACCTACTCACAGTATACACATCAATGAAAATTTCAATGACAAACATCTCTTGAAGACCATTTCTCACTCTGTCATGACAAATGTTTTGGCATCCTAAATCTCCTGGTAGGGTGATTTCTTCAAATAGTCAATGACCGTCTTCTTCGAAATCATTTCCTGCTCACAATTCATGATCATTTATCGTGTCATTTGTCACTATAAAACCTCTGTAACTGACAAAGCATTGTTAAGTAAAGTACAAATAAATAATTCCCATATCTTGTTAGCCCTAACAGACCAACAGAAATGACTGAGTCTTTCTTGTCTGATTCCATATAATAATTGCCAGTTCACGTAACAGAAAATTGGTTCTTTATAAATCTGTCTTGACTTCAAACATCATGGAATAGTGTGAGATATACTTTAGTATATCAAGTTGTTTTCACATATTTCACATTGTTCACACATATCTAAACTTATCACAAATTGATTACACATACTCAAATTCACCTGCAGATAACAGGCATACAAACTGTACTGGGATCTGTGTTTGTATCTTCCACAGCAGGTGAAGTTGTGGAAGTATGGTTGTTGGTTGTTGAGTTGGGCTGCAACTCATCATGCTGCTTTTCGTTATTGTTTGTTGTTGTTGTTGTTGTTGTTTTTTGATTGTTTCTGGAGTTTGGATGAGTGTTGTCTGCCACACTAAAAGAGGTTGTCTGCGAGTTAGTCCTGATAAAGTTCTGATCCAGGCCTTTGCTGTTCCTATGAACCAGTGGGACCGGCCGGTACGTGTTCTGGTTTGAATTGTTCCGGTAGATGCTGCTGCAGTTGCTTCCCCTCCTGCTGTTGGCACCTGTTGTGCTGGCACTCAGAGCCACAACGTTCAGCGGCATGACATGCTGATGCTGCAACTTCAGAAAACATTTTCTATTATTACAGAACCCTGAAGTCCGGTAGTTACTGTGTATATATATATATGGTTCCTTTGGTTTACTCCATAGCAGTGATTATTTTCTGAAAGGACATTAACCACATGGTCTTTGTAATGGTGATGGTGCGAGGTTTCTCTGAGGTAGAAACTCAAGTTTTTAATTATTATATCAAGGCCGTGCTACGGCTGAGGCGGTTAGTCGCCGGCCTCTGACCGCGGAGGCCCGGGTTTGGTTCCGGGTCAGTAAATACGGGATTTGAGGTGGACAAATTGGCACTGGGACAGGTTTTTCTCTGAGTGCAGTTTTTCCCTGTAAATATAATTCTACCAATCTCCATACTCATCATCATCTACATGCTGAACCTACCAGAAGGATAAAGGCACGAAGCCTGGAAACCTTAAACGCAATGCTGTTGCGGAAATCAGGGCGCATTGGATAGAAAAGAACTTTACTTTTCAGATTTTAAAACGTTTACCAACTTATGGGATTGCTAATGATTACTCAGTTGGTCAAGAAATTACAAATTTGTGCCTCCTGACGGTTCGCAAGGCCCCGTTCTGTTTCTCTGCGAGAAGAATAGATTCAGGAAGAGCCTGGTATAGGTTGACTGCAAAAACAAAGTGCGTGATCATGTCCGTCCACTTTCACGTGATACAACCGAACGGATTTTGATGAAATTCGGTACTGGGTGTGATTATACCGAAAGCTATAGCCTTAAATTTAATTATGATGCATATAACATATATGATACGTAATACCGTAGTCGGTATAGGCTACGGGCGTGACAACCCAAGAGTTGTGATTCGATCCCTGGCAGGGACAAGCTGACAACGCACCTCCTTCTAGTGCATAGGTTAAGAATCATTGGAGCCATACCTCCAATCTCGCCTATGCTTTCTTGGCGTGCGGAAGGACAACTTGGCCTTTACATATGAAGCATATTTGACGTGAAACTTAAATTCAGTTTTGTTGTTTTTTTTTTCAGGAAAGTATTGCAAGAAATTCACACATGACATAAAATATATACCTAATGAAGATCTGTAACTTTTATTTGAAACATTTTTATATAGTGAGTTTTTAATGAAATAATGGACCAAGTTATTAGGAGTTACTACGAAGTATAAAAAAAAAGCCTTATGTGGAGGCTCTATCGGTCTGTCTGTGAATTGGTATCAGCACGCAAACTGCTCCCCGGATTTTTGTGAAATTCAGTGGAGGATTTCTTTACAACAGTTGTCGAACAAGCACGAGTTTCGTGAAAATCGGCTCAGTCTTACTTTACGAATGGTCGTATATGAACATTTACCAGTAATTTTCACATTTCTTGACCGACTGGGGTAAAATTCCTAATAGAATATGTCTACATAATGCGATTTAGCGGTGCTGAGTTCCGTGAACATCGGTGCAATGAAAGCCATACTTTACTTTCGGGCGTAAATCATTTTCTACCCCACTTTTAACAATTATTGTCCCATTTGAATGAAATTCGGCGTAAGAAATCTGCACATCATGGTGTCGAACATTTTCTGAGATTCTCGAAAATCGGCGCGGGGAAGGCCGTTCTTTTCTTATTGGCATAATTATATTTACTCGTGTTCCGCAAAAATATGTGACATTTAGAAAGTAAAGACGCCTTGGTAAAACCTGTGTACTGTGTCACAAAGTGCACAATTTGCAGTGTTGTTTCTGACCGGGCTGTGGAATGCAATGCCTGCAGTGCAGTCAGGTTTGTGGGGTCGTGAGTGTTGTTATGTGCATGGGGCCCATCTTGTGATATTGTGGGGGGGATTAGGATGATCCGCACAAATATTCCTCGCCTGGGAGGAATAGGAACCCTGGACCTTTGCCTAAGACCGCGCGGCCATCTTGCATGACCTTACGAAGGATCATGTTATCTGCGATAATTTTTTAGACTACTCGTTTTGCACGTATGTCGGAGACGTTGCCGTCGTACAGGGGACTTTCCGACGGGCGAAGACGCAGTCGAAAGACGCCTTTGTTGAGATGCTGCCGAACGGTACGGTGCAGCGGTGACACTGTGGACTTGTATTCGGGAGATTCTTGTTTCTAATCAAAGGCGGGCCGTCGACTATCTTGATTAAAGGTTCGTGGTCTTTCCGCCTCCTTCCACAGCATTGTGGGATTGTACTTCGATTAGCGCAAGACCGCTTTCTTCCAAACCATTTCCTATTCATCATTCATTCTACCATTCGACTGCACATACTGTGCGTTGCGAGCAGCGTCGTAAAGTAAGCCATAAAACAAGCCCATTTATCGGCGACCAACCAAATACAGTTTACGACACCAGAATTACTCTATCGAGATTGAAACAATTTCTCCTCTTATATGTATTTAATAATTCATGGTTCATTTAATGACACTGCCAACAGTTCTGTCATAGTTAAATCCTTTGAAAATTTGGAAAATTTAAATGTTTCGGAACTACACTAACAAATTAAAATTGCGTTTAGTAAGAAATTGAGAGAAAATTAATTCCGGGGAATTCTTGCTGTTATTAATTTCAGAATTATCTGTCCCCCGTCTTCTATTGAAAAAAATACTGAAATACTCAAAACACTATTTTTTTATGATTATATATGGGTGCAGAAGTTGGTATCTTGCGCACGTAGAGGGTGCTTGAGGGCAGAGTTCAGAGGGCAGTACTTGAACCCAAGATGGAGGAAGTAACAGGAGGGTGGAGCAAATTTGATATTGAGGAGTTTCATAATTTCCTCCCCTCGTAAAAAATTATAATCAACTCAAGGAAGATAAAATGGGCGGAGACATGCTTAGAAGTGTAGGTCTTTAACCTCAGGGAAATGTAACATCTGGAAGACCTAGACATAGCCGATAGGAAGGTGTGGACTGGATTTACTTGGCTCAGAACAGGAGGCAGTAGCGGGCTCATGTGAATACGGTATTCAACATTCCTGGTTACATAAAATGTGTGATTGTCTCGACTAGCTCGGAAACTGATAGATTCTCAAAAAGGGTTGTATTCACTGGAGTTAGTAGCTCAGACTGTGTAGCATCGCGTGGTAGGTTGATTACTAATAAATTAAAAAGATATGGAAGTAGGCGGTCGTGATATAATTTGGTAAAATGCCAGTTATTTGCTTGGACAAATTAACGAGAAATAGACTGACGATACACAGTGTATGGGCCTGGATTTGAATCGGAACCTTCGGAGTACGAAGAAAGGAGTGCTGCTCACTCAACCGCGACATTCGATCGAAGAAGATTCAGGATTAAAACAAGGTTAAAAAGGAAGAAATTGCTCAGGAGGAACAGGAGAGCCGGAAGAGACGTGCGAGGTTGTTGTGATGTGCATCTACATGGCGCCAGGGTTCTTTACCGACGGACAGCGAAAACTTGAAAGTTCTGTTACAGTCCACCCGCCCCCCCCCCCCCAAAAAAAAAGCTGTGCCCTTAATCTTCCTGGTCCATCTATACCTCACCTGTGGACCTGGGCGTTGCCATGTGCCCCTATGTCCGCTGCCGCGCCCAGACCGGAAGTTAAAGTAACCATACACGATGGGGTTCATGCAGGAGTTGGTGCAGGCGAAGAGGAACAGTCCTTTCTGAACCCTCTGGTCCACCGTCTTCGCAGAAGCCTCGTCTATCCAGTACCTGTAACATTCATTGAAACGCAGATCATTAGACCTGGTCATCCAGTACCTGCAATACTCACTCAAATCCAGGCCGTGAAGTCGGGTTACAAGAATGTCACTAAAGCAGCTACATGGACGCCTCGTTTATCCTGACTTGCAGTACTCATTCGAACTCAGGCCATGAAAGCGGGTTATAAAAAGTGCCTGCAACACTTTTTGCAAACGCAGACCTCAACGTCGATTTACAGAGTGGCATAAGGCAGAGGTATAGATGATTATAGTTATGCAGGTTTCCATATTTCCATAGTTCTTTCAGCTTTCACCCTTCAGTTGTGCCAACTGTGATCGCATATCGACGAGCCAGCTGTCCAATAACTCCTACATCAAGTCGCCTGCAGCAAGCTCTACCCCAATTTACAGTTGAAATTTAATAATTTTGAAATGACTTCTATATTAATGTTCTATTGGTTACTTAGGCCCAGTTGTTTCGATTATTTTGTGTTCTACATGACTATTAGCTGCTCCTTCTTCTCAGTACATACTTAGGAGAATTAAGTTTATTAATGTTTGAATTGGTTTTGAGATGTCAAAATCTCGCACTTTCGGGAAAGAAATCCTATTACCGTCACAACTTCCCGTTTTATGCGTTTTCACTGTGCCAGCTTCGAGTTTGTCATGGCGGTAACTACGAACATTACTGTCTTCTGGAATGTGACGCCGTGTAATCTGGTAGGAAGCTTTATACCCGACTGCACAATGTCACATCCCATAAATCCCTAGTCTTCACGTTAGCACGAAATTAAACTTAAAACTCGCCCAAACCAAAGTCCAGACTAGCTCTGAAGGCCACTCATCCTCCTGTTCAAAGACACGATGGTTTCTTTCTGCGGGGGTAAAGCGGCTGAGGCGTGAAGTTAGATAATCACCTCCAGCTCATGCCGAGAATAAGAACGAGTGGAGCTATACTTCTACTGTCCCTATATGCCTTCATGGCGTGTTCAGGGACAATTTTATCCTTACCTTTACCATCTTGTAGAAGAAACTTGGGCCAGCTACTGTACAGCAAAGTGTGAGAAAAATTTGACTTGATACTGATTGAATCATTCTAAGTAAAGGACTGTAAAACTTAACAGTGTATTTTTAATGTTGGATGTACCATAGATAGACACCTGCTGTATGCAGATCAGATTACTTCTTGTTATGGATATGTGCTTGCGTGAACTTAAGCGGGTTTTGAACCCTGCCAAACAACTGAGCCAGTCAGATGAACGACACGCGTGATTTGTTTGTTGGACGGCAGCATGAACAGATTGCTGCTTCACAGTATAGTAAATCGCGAGCATATGCGAGGTTTAATTGAAAGTAAAATACGGAATATCTATGAGTTTTAACCATGTAAGGTGCTGTCCACAATCAGGAGATGATCCCTGCTAGAAATGCGATAGATGCGCATGCGCAAGATCTCGTGGTGAATGTCAAGTTCGCACAGTGCACTCGTTTACCACACGTCCACACGACACTTTTGCAGTTTTCAGCCGGTGTATTAGTGCTATAGTAGTACTAGTATAGTAGTTAGTAGTAGTAGTAGTAGATAGTAAGTAGTAGAACAGTCTGCCGATCCTATCAATAATATTCCAGCAGTCCCCCCTACAGCCAGCAGTCCCCCATATCGCCCCAGACTCGCCCATTTCACGCGGGAATCATCTTGTGGTCTGTGGACTGTGCTGTGGTCATATATATATATATATATATATATATACCATCTGCTGTAACGTCCAAATGTCTGCTTTTTCCCAGAGATTGTACTTACGTGCTTTGTGATTCTCGCAATAAGCGGTTATTCAACCGAATTCAAACTCTGCACCTCCGGAATATAAGTCTAAAGGGCTACTGTTAAGCCAACTTGCTCGCCAGGTAGTGAGAGATTTTTTTAGGCGCGTTCGCAAAATTTCGAAACGCGACTGTTTGCTTCATCATGTATTCTGTCCGTCTGTCCGTCCGCATGGAGCAACTCGGCTCCCACTGGACGGATATGTTTTGAAATATGCCATTTGAGTATTTTTCGAAAATCTGTTGAGAAAATTCACGTTTGATTAAAATCTGACAAGAATTTGTGGTACTTTCCATGAAAACCTATGTACATTTATGATATTTCGCTGAATTGTTCTTATAATGAGAAGTATTTCAGACTAATGTAGAGAAAATGGAAACACATATTTTAAGTTGAAAAACTGTTTCCCGAATATTGTTTCTTCTATCTGATAATGTGGAAAAATATGGTAGAGCCTAGACAGGCCACAGATGACAGTATAATACGGCCCATGCGCTTTGCATGCTAGATAACTAAGGCTACAGACACACACTCGGAATGTGTAATACTCATTGCTTTTTCTCGGCAACAATGGTTACACAAAAAGCCTCAATGTTACTTTATACCTATATTGCCTGTCTTGTTAAATATTTTTTGGAAAATTTAAGGCTTTATTTTTTCTAAGTTTTTATGTAACGACCCAGAGGTTCATACTTCACTTAATCTATTAAAATGTTCTGGGACACGTTGGATGGGGATCTGCCCACCACAAACCTCGCCTAAAGATGCCATCCACAAATAACTGTCCTATAGCCATTGTCCAACATTAATAGAATTTTTTTCGTCCAAATACGTCATGGAAAGAGATGACTTGGCAGACCGAGACTTATATGCGAGAATAATATTATAATGGGGGTTAAATAAGTAAGTCTGGGAGTTTGTGGCCTGGATTAATTTGGCTGGGGCATAGAGACCGGTGGCGGTCTCTTGTGAACACTGGTGATGCAAATTCGAGTTCCTTAAGACATGAGGAATTTCTTGAACAACTTAAAAATTGTTAGCTTCTCAAGAAGGACTTCGATTTATGCAGTCAGCTTTAGAACGTGATTGGAATCTACGATTGCCAAGGAACCAGTTTTCTGTGTCTCATGTTTTCCCTGGAATTAAAGAATGACCTTCGATATGAGAGCCTAGGATTAGCTCAGTCTATTTTATTCATCAAAATAGGTTTTATAATAAACAAAATTCTTAACTCACACCAACAAATGCACCAAAATAAGTTTGTCACTGATTTCTTTATTGAAAGGTTACCCCAATACGCATTTCGGCACTTCTATATTGCCATCATCAGGGGGGTCGTTGAAGTTTGTACATAGACCGATGTACTTACGTACATACAGTAAGTACATTGGTCTATGTACAAACTTCAACGACCCCCCTGATGATGGCAATATAGAAGTGCCGAAATGCGTATTGGGGTAACCTTTTAATAAAGAAATCAGTGACAAACTTGTTTTGGTGCATTTGTTGGTGTGAGTTAATCAATTGTACAAAAATGCACGGTAATGTAACGTGAAGAAACAAAATTGCTTTTGATTATGGAAGCAGAGCCAGCTTCCGAAGCGTTGTGCATGTCAAGTACAGGCCTACTTCAGACAATGTACAGTCTCTTACAGTGTGTCAAGTATAGATCACAAAATATACAGCCTCCGACAGGATATCAAGTACACTCCAGAAAATGTACGGTTTTATAATTCTACATAATGTAATCTATCTAAAGTGCCGTGAACGAAAAACACATAAAGAATGAAATACTTGGATCCATCTAATTGTCTATCAAATGGATACCGGGGTTATTTTCATGTATAGCCTTAATAAGAATACGTGGAACTTCACCTCCACTGCCTAAAGGGATCACTGACAGAGCAGTAAAGTTTGCTCACCACAGACACATGACGTAGTAGGGCGTCCAGCAGATGAAGAACACCACGACAATGGTGATGGCCATTTTGAGTGTCCTGGAGCGAGCCCTGTTAAGGAACACCAGACTCGAACGCCGGAAACTGTCTGCAACACATATGGAAAAACACTTCAACTGTTGTGATTTGGAGTGTAGTTCTTCCTCGGTTTGCTTCACACAAATACAGGGTATACACAAAAGAATGGTGCGGTTTCAATAGTGAAAACTATTGAAACCGCACCATTCTTTTGTGTATACCCTGTATATGAGTATTAACCATATGTAGCACAGTGGATGCTGTGTGCTTCAATACACAAAACCCTGCATTTTGCGCTCGCAGTATATGTATAAGTATTCCGTACGATTCTCACAATAACCAGCAGTATTGAAGGTCAGCAAGTTTATTAAAGAACAACTAATGTTTTAATTTTGTTGTAACATATTGATTCTATATCAGGAAGTGAACATTTTTCATCGAAATCATCATGAGTCTTGTAGGTTTAGAGCTGTAAGTCCTGTCCTATGTAACTCGTTTGCTTTCAGATGATCCTGTTCTCTCCATCTTCTTCTTGGGTGACCTATATCCCTTTTTCCATGGGGTGAGCGCTCTAGTGCTAGTTTTGGTAAGTGGCTGTTTTTTATTCTGTTTACGTGTTGAAGCCAGTTTTATTGGTAGTTTCTGATCTCATCTACTATATTGTCTTGATTTAGTTTTTTTTCTAATATCAATATTTCTTGGTTTATCCCGTCTTATGAGGCCTAGAAGTGTTCTGATATAGCTCATGTTCTATTATGTACCTTTTTAGTAAAACTGGAATGAGTGTTTTTGAAACAGAAGAGGAGTGATTTTTCTCTTCTGTTTCATTCTTACGTTCCTTATGATTTTCGTTAACATGGGGCGAGTACGTGAAGTTTTATTCGTGAGTGAAATTTTATTCCCAGTTAAATAACGTCATTATTTTATAGTACGTAATAAGCGGTAAACTGTTTTGCATTAAAAATTGAAGATAAGAAACTTGAGAAGCAATATCCGTATAACGTAACATTTTGGCGCGCTTGCGTAATGACTGTACCTCCCCTAACTTCCTAATGCTATTTCACTGGAAGAGAGAGCTTTTGTGGCGACAGATTTTCACGAAAGTCTCCAATATCGAATTTCATGTAAATAATTCCAGTGTGAGCTGTACTGATACATGCGGGCAAACGGACAGACAGACAGACAGGCGGAAGGACGGACGGACGGACTGACAGTCCGACACCATTTCAGTCGAAGAGCGCTTATATGGCGATTTAATGTCGCCGGCAAAAGTAAAACGTACTTACGTCTATCATGTGAACTGCCCGATATTTTTGCCCGATTTTTAACCTAATTCTGATTTTCTCGACAGATTTTCATAAAAGTCTCCAGTACCAAATTTCACTGAAATCCGTCTGGTGGGAGCGGCGCAGATACATGTGGACGGGCGCACGTGACAAAGTTTACAGGCACTTTTCGCGACTATGCGAAAGCGCATAAAAATGTATGTGTTACACATTTTTTGTCGAATAATGTGAAAATATTTGGTCTATGTGATGTCCCTACGCCCAAAATGGAAACACGCTCTATTTTGTATGACGCCAGGAACTTAATTTTTACACTTATTTACGTCCTACAAAGGGAATCAAAAGGCTTTCGAGATCGCCATGTTCTGCTTGTGTGATTTTCACGAAATTTGGTATGAACGGCATGCCACTTGAGGAAACTTCAAGGCCGTGTATTCTAATTCCCTTATCAAAATAAACACAGGGTTTTTTTTTCTTGTGGTGAGGGGGCCCCGCAGCTGATGCTACGGACGCACCGCAGCCTTAAGGCTTATTGTGCAACCCCTGTGATGAAGATGAGGATGAGCAGTTTTTTACCAAGTTTTACAAGTAATAGAGCACCAGTGGAATGAAATTGACAGGGGAAAACCGACAACTCGGAGAAAAACCTGTCCCAGTGCCACTTTGTCCACCACAAATCTCACATGGACTTGACCTGGGATCGAACCCGGGCCTCCGTTGTGAGAGGCCGGCGACTAACCGCCTGAGCCATGGCACGGCCTAACACAGGGTTAATATGCGAAGTTGTAGAGGAGGGGGCTAGGGAAGCGACACTAACGCTACCTATCCTTCGGTCCAGAAATGCTGTATGGGAGTAGATGTTGCAAATATGCAACTATCGAACGTAACATTATTGTAGATTGTGAGATAACTGTATGGTGGTCGCGTGAAATAATGTTTTACCTTTCGTTTGATGGCCATAACTAATGAACCATGTGAGCTAGACATGTGAAATTTGATACGAAGATGTAAATAAGTATATCTGCACATTCGGTGTGAAGTTTTGTTCTTAAGTCAATTAGAAGCATGGCGATATGAAAACACTTCGAGGTTACACCTGGTTAGTTTAACGTCTACAGAATTTGTAATTTTGTCGTACGTTCTTTACAGAAATAAAATGAAACAAAATTATGTAAAACTAGAAAATTAGGTAGGCTTTGATTTCTTCTTTATACTCACTGTTCTGCTCTACCGATCTTACTATAAGGACTTCATGTTTAAAAGGTTTAAATACTTGGCAGATGGTTATAAAATGTGACTGAGAGCTAAGAGATGGTTGAGGAAGTCATTTGAATGGACTCGGCAAGGAGAAAAATAAGAAAATAACGAGGAAAATGGACAAAAAGTGTTAATGAAAACGTAATAAATATAAAATGAAAGAAGGCAAAAAATTAAAGAGGAGAATAAATAAAGAAAGACGGGGGAAAAATTAAGGCGGCGTAAATAGATAAAAACAAACAAGCAAACAAACAAACAAAAAAGGCGAAAAAGATTTAAAAAGATGTAAATTACAAAGAAATAAGACAAGTAACAAATGTGTAAATAAGTAAAAATATATTAGTTCGAAAGAAACAATCATTTAAAGGAAGCAAAGAAAGAAGTATTGAATAAATAAAAGAAGACATAACAAAAGGTACAATAAATAAGGCATTGTAGAGCGAAAAGAAAGACGTAATAAAATCATATTAAGAAAAAGAAGAAAAGAGAAAGTAATAAATAGAAGAGAGAAAGAGTGAAAAGAATAGTAAATACAACGAAACAAGAAATAAAGAAACAAAGCAATAAATAAATAAATACTCGTAAATAAATAAAGCAAACAGGACAGCGTGCAAAATAGCGTACCGTCCGGAGACAGTTGGTAGCGCCGGAAGATCTCCGCGAGGATGCAGGCGTACGATATGATGATGACAACAAGCGGCAGTCCGTACATCATGATCATGCCGAGCACTCGGTACGTCAACTCGTGCAGCTTCGTGGGGAACATGTTGAACGCTACGCATTGCTCGTACCACGTGACGTTCGGGTGACGCTCCACGTGGAAGATGACCACCTGCAACACATTCCGTCCAGTGCAAGTAAATCAGCCACTGGGTCCTTTTCAGATCCATATTACATAAAAAGGTAAGGTAGGGGAGTTCCGTATCAATTTTAGCCGAAAATTTTGAATTTTGTTTTTAACCAGTCGGAACCCTACATTTAGATCCCGTGTCTAGGCTAGGGAAGTCCTGTATACATTTTTAGCGGGGAACTTTGAATTTTATTTTGAACCAATCAGAACCTAGGTTTAGATCACATGTTTATGACTGGCTGGGCGCTGTCACGTAGTAAAAATCCAGGGTTCTGATTGGTTCAAAACAAATTTCAAATTTTTCCTCTCAAAATTGATGCGGAACTCCCCTACGAAACCTACTTAGCTATACGCCTCTTTATCTAAGAAATATTTATGACTCGACAAGATTGTGAGCCAGTTGCATCCAACTCCCATCCCACGGCTTATTCTTCCCGCTTAATGCTATTCTTCCCTTCATTTCCAATTTCAGACCAAAATATTCCAATTTCTGTTCCCGTCCTAGCTACACGCCCTGTCCATCTAAACTCCTGTACTTAATACCAAATCCCTTCCATGAAGAGAGTTGCTGTAAAGAGACGTGCTCTGAATAAGAATAGGGGTAAGAAAATGTATCAAAATTGCAAGCCAGTTTTTTCTTGATTTTGGTTTATTTGACGACGAGACTTTATAATTTCGAATGGTAACTAATTAAATCGTGAATTGAAGAGGATGTGGAAGGAAAAGGTAGTTGCTTAGTTTGAGGTAGTGTGTCGGCATTTGCTGGTTGGACTGAGGAAAGCCATGAAAGCCTCAGGATGGAGAGGCGGTCTCCAGGTAGTTTATGAACCCGGGACCTCACGGACACATAGAACGAGTGCTATCCACTGGGACGTGACTTTTAGTATATTTGTTGGCAGTTTCCGGGTTACGTGATATGCGACTTACGTAAACTGAGACTTCAGTAAAGGATTTTTATTAGCTATTAATATTATTAATTACTATATAAAATATAATATTAATGTTATTCATTATTATACTGTAATTATGAAGTTTATTTTACTTTCTGTGTTTCATATAATACAACTGATGGCAATAACATTTTAAACACGCACACTGACACTGTAAAGACGTATACAATACAAAACCGACGAGGTGTGATAAATAAGCGGGGGGGGGGGGGGGGGTCAATTCCGACTTACGTAAATTTCGGGCTACATAAAATTTTCAGAGAGGGAACCCTTACGTAAGTCGGAAACCGTCTGTATTCCTTCTATTATTCTCTCTTTCGCCCATTTTCTTCTCGTTCTTATTAGTTTCCATGTCTCCTTTCCCTATGTCCTGACGTTTCCAATTTTGCTTCCAGGCTCTGAACGTGACAATTATAAATCACGAAATTCCGCGTTTAAGACGCTTGTCTTGAAGCTTTCAGGGCGACATCATCCAATACAATGTTCTCGGGCTGACAGCCGCGTCAGGTGTTTCAAGTCAACCGACGTTTCAGAGACCGACTCCTTCTCCAGCACCAGTGTTCTGACATCAGAACCATGGTGATAGAACGCTGGTTGATTTGAACCACCTGACGTGACTGTCAGACTGACAAGATTTTCCTGTACCCCTCGTTATATAATATCCTAACTTGTTCCTTTACTGCACTGTTCTTAAGCCTTTATATTTTCCTGAGAACTTTGTTTTTATCTCCACATGCCTTCATGATAGTGTAAGGTCGAATTTACCTTTTCTCCATTTATAGAAAATTGCCAGGCACACTTTCTTATTAGAATTCCGAAGTTCTTTATCTCCAGATTTTGCGGTAAGAGTTTTATCCCGTTTACCTTTTTTTCACGGTCCAATAGAATATGCAGCAATACTAACTTAGGTATTATTCAATCGAACTCAGTTCATTTAAATTTTTGGTGTCCCACACATAACCCAAGCTATCCAATTTCACGTTAGATAAAATTTTTAGGCGCGTTCGCAAAATTCAGAAACGCGACTATTAGCTTCATCTTGTCCGTCTGTCTGTCCGTCCATCTGTGTGTCTTTGTCCGCGTGGAACAGCTCTGCTCCCAATGGACGGATTTTTATTAAATTTGATATTTCAGTATTTTTCGAAACTCTGCAGAGAAAATTCAAGTTTCACTAAAATTCCTCTCAGAATGAGAAATGTTTTAGACAAAGGTTGTAGACAAAATCAAAACACACATTTTATATTGACATCGTTTTCCGAAATTAGTGCCGTTTATGAGATAATGTGTAAAAATATGATACAGCTAGGCAGGCCACAGATATCTATATAATACGGCGCATGCGCTTTGCATGCTGGATAATTAAGGCTACAGACACACACACTCAGAATGTGTAATAATTATTGGTTTTGCACGGCAACAGTGGTTATGTTAACGCGCCACAATACTACGTTATAGTACATTGCCTGTCTTGTTAGCGTGAATCTTTAGCGGTCGCAGAGACTAGATAACCACTGGCCTCTGTCGGCAAATATATCATGTTCAGCCTTGTGACCAGTAGTAAAGTTACTACCATGTTTCAGCAGCCTTGTGACCAGTAGTTATATCATGTTCAGCCTTGTGACCAGTAGTTATATCATGTTCAGCCTTGTGACCAGTAGTTATATCATGTTCAGCCTTGTGACCATACTTATATCAGTCAGCTGTACCAGTAGTTATATCATGTTCAGCCTTGTGACCAGTAGTTATATCATGTTCAGCCTTGTGACCAGTAGTTATATCATGTTCAGCCTTGTGACCAGTAGTTATATCATGTTCAGCCTTGTGACCAGTAGTTATATCATGTTCAGCCTTGTGACCAGTAGTTATATCATGTTCAGCCTTGTGACCAGTAGTTATGAATGCACTAAGATTACTGTCTCCTGGATTATGACGCCTTTCTTTTTTTAATATATATTTCAAAGATGATATTGGCAGTATTTACATTACACAAAGAAAAGTCACAAAATTGTTCCTATAACCAATTTAGCTAACTACGAATGCGTGAGACAAAAGTTAAAGAGAGGGAAAATATAAATAGCATTAGTGAAAAAAAGACTGAAACATTATGCCTGATGGTGAACTGGTTACAGCAGGATGTGTTTCGGTCGTTTATGTTTGTAAGTTTTGTGTGAAGAATTCAGGTCGTCTAGAGTGTAATTTCCGATTTGTTAGACCAGGGGGTTAGGAAGGGGACGCCTTTCACTTTTGTACATATTTACCTATGTTTCGGAGGCACCTGCTCCTTTCCACTTCTACCCTGATACAGCCGTAAGAACCTTAAAACACTGAGCTAGTGGTTTCGGGTGTGGGTCGGACGATGAGACGCAATATTTAGCGAGGACAACCAATTGTACTTTCGCTGCAGCGCAGCGTCCACATCGGTACTGGGGTCCAACCAACCACGCATGCAGTGGGTACTGGGGCTTTTTACCCGGGGGTAAAATAACTCGTATTACACCACTCGTTTCCGTGTAGGGTAGAATTGGCCGAGGTTAAGAATGCCTGGAGCTGTACGTTTATTCCCTCATACGTCTTCATGGCATGATTGGCAAGAACTTTAAATTTTAGCAACGAGTTGTTTGTTCGGTCGTCAGTGGTCACTGCAAAAGCGAGCGTTAAACAAATAATGAATGCGACTCTTACTCTTTCCAATGACAGCGGTTACACGCTTTCTGAATATCATGTGTTTTAATCGCTGATTAAATGGGCGTGGCACCTATCGATGGGTTAGTCAATTGATCAATGTCCTTGCACTTATCTGTCTTCATAAATCATTGTTCCATCACACACTTGGCCTTTTACTTATGGTTCCACAGCTGTATTTTATACTGAGGCGATATGGGATGAGAGCCACAGCCAGTAGGGACTTGAAGCTGTCCTTCCATTGGCGGCGGAGCCTGTGGCAAAGGTGATCCTGAGCCCCCCCCCCCCCACCTCCGCCCAATGAAATATTGACAGAGGACAGTGTCCCCTACAGCTTTGTTAAATTATGCACATATGTTCCTAAAATGGGACAAAAAACTATTTGTCCTGGTAGCAACATTCCTTTACATATCTAGGCCTATATCATGTAGTAGGAATAAACTAGCTAATCAGCTAAGTCAGTGAAGAAGATTCACGCTTGAGAAGTTTACAGATGCTCATTTATTCAGCAACCTTCCGCGTTTTATGGAACAGGGACTTTATCATTTCTTATCAAGAACCAGCCACTTTGCACCAGATTAGTCCAGTTCAAACATTCCCATCCTGGTTATTTAAGATCCAGTTTAATATTATCCGCCCATCTATGCCTAGTTCTTCCGAGTTCTCTCTTTTCTTCACGTTTTCCCCACCACAATGGCAAAAACTTAATGAAATTTATAACAATTATGTACGTTACTACTACGAGCAGCTTACGGACGTGGAGACGAATGTCCGTATCTGGTACAAAGGCGTATCTGCATGACGTACTTCGGTATTTGTACAGCAAGAATTGTGTCGCTGGAGCTCAAAAGTTTGCCGACGTCCTTCACTGTAGACTTATACACCGCCCAGGCTTGAATCGAAAGCTTCCGGCGACCAGTCGCCTTCAACAGGGGCAACATCACATGTCCAGCTTTCAGAAACGAGACTAAGAGAACCAAATCCTGGCACTAAGATGACTTCAGATTGTATTGAAAAAATATTAGTGCCAGAGGCGTAGACAAGGGAGGGCGGGTGGTGCGGCCGTCCTAGGGCGGCAATATTGGCGGTAAAATGAGCGAAAAAAAATGGGAGGCAAAAGTTGATATTTTAAATGAAAAATCAATTTCCTGTCTTCAAAAAATTATAGGTTATTAAGCCAAATAAAAGGAAATTCATTAAGTACTTGCGATTTCTATTAGTGGTGGCCATTGTGATAACTCGCCACGGGCACAAAAAATAAAACTGGCTAAGCCACTGCCTCCTTCCAGACCCATCGTAATGTTAATATGTTATCTCTTTCTCGCTCTGCCAAGTGGTCGCTCTCCATTCCCTTCCATCACGAAATTCCGTATACATTAATTTCTCCTCAATCCGTTTCTAAAATTGTGACATTAATGAATTATGGTATAAAAAATAAAAATACACAAGAACAAAACTAAATGTCATACAATTCCTATCTTTTTAGTTTAAGGATATCTTACATAGCTGGTATCTTTGAATAAAAACTGCAGTGATCTCGGCGTCTCTGCAATGTTCATTAAAAAATCTTTTTACTTTACATATAGGCAATGTGTACCAGTTTTAAAAAATACTACCTGCGCTGATGGTCACTATCCTAGCAATACTAACTGAAATACTCAACGGAAGTCATCTGTTCTTAGGCAATATTTTGAAGTGTAAATTAATCCGTAATGTCAAAGAGGGCTGAGCGCATAGAATGTGAATTTGTAGGCACGTTGAGTACTCCATCTAGTGCACACACAACATTGGCACCAACACGTGCACACATGCATACCAACATTACATGTAGCTTCTACAGACAACGGACTCCTACACTCTCTTTTCCATGGCGCAACAGCCACTAGTGGGCCAGGGCCTCATTATCGAGGCTTCACGATCACATTCAGACAGGCCACACTCGGTAGGACTCCTCTGGACGAATGCTCAGCCCGAAGCAGACGGACTCCTACATGTTTCGACCAACTATATGGCCATCATCAGGGATTTAAAATAAAAAGGCTAAATACATTAAAAGTATTAAAACAAATTATAAAAATGTAAAAATATAAAACATATCAGAACAATGCGAAGGTGTAATTAGAATTGTATGAGCCAGTGGTTTAAAAGTACATAAATATGAGTTATTGCGATAAGAATATGTTGATATTAGTTGGAAGGCATGCGTAGAAGTTCCAGTTAGTACTTCATCATCCTAGAGAAATTGTTGTGTTTGTGGATGGCACGGTAAACCACACTGCCATCTAGTTAGTGATTATGAACTTATGTAACGACGATATTTCAAATGCAGCGGTTATGTGGCTGACGATAAGAAGCCAAACCGAATATGAACAGCTACTAGGTAAGGATCCGGTAACAGGCGGTCGCGGTGCATTGGCAAGCAGGCACACTGTTATAACATTCACCTGAAGAAGCTGAGGAACGCCACAAACTTGCAAAGTTCGAAAGAGAGACCCCCCCCCCCCCAAATAAAACTCGAGATTATTACCGCTACTACGACGTCCTACAAGAGGAGGAACGTCTTCAAGGTCAGTTGGCACTGCTCGTCCGACAATAACTGTTAATTAGGTGCTTTATATCTAGTTATTGCTTCGTAACATATTTCCTTTCTCCATTACACGTTCTGTATGTGTAACATCCTGCAACAGCAAGTGACAGTACATTACAAATTCCTCCTCCTCCTCCTCCTCCTCCTCCCCCTCCAATTGAGGTGGAGCAGAATATATTTCGCTATGAGTTGAAAAGTGCGAGCTTGTCAGGGTGGGTTTCCCACAGAGCAAGCAACCTGCCTACAGAACGGCGGCGACAAGTCTGTGACGTTGATCGTGATTATTGCTCTGTTCCTTACCCTTTAACATACCAGGTGGTTTCATTACTGCAATCAAAAAAGTTATACCACTTAAAGAATGGCAAACATCAGAACTGTAAAAAAAAAGACCTACTTTCTAAAGTTGGTTTTCCATCGGCCCATTACCAATACTGTTTACTTCACAATTTAAGTGCTATCTGCAAGGCTACATGCTTACCTAAACTAGCTAGACCTATAGAGGCTCAGGTAATTACTTGTTCCAGGGAGAATATTGAGGAAGGCGGAGTGATATGTTTTCGTGACTGCTTCATTTAGGGGATTAATGCGGGATCAATTTGTGTTTGTTGCACTGTGCAGTTAGATCAGTTTTAATAATAAGTTACTCTCGGCGGTTGTCACAGCGAATTACGGTAAAGATTCACTGGAAAGTATGTTGATTTCTTCGGTTATAGAGATGTAGTGTGTATGTGTGTGCGTGCGTGCGTGTGTGCGCGCGTGTGTGTGTGAGGGTTTTTGTGTCGAATAGGCAAGACATCTGTCGGTCAGGATTTTCGGGAAGTATTAAGAAGGTTCCTAATAATTTGAAAACACAATAGGAAGTAAATAATTTGTAATTGTCGAAATATGATACGACTGTTTGTAAGTGAAATGTTTTTAATGTTTTAAGATGTGACGTTTGGTGTTTAAAGCAAATAGTGTAAAGCAGCAGCGGATTATATTCTTCGAAATATCGCTGGAAACGAGGGGACGAATTCAGTGACACAGTCAGAAGCACGCAAAAGGCAGGTATGCTCTTCAAAACATTACTATATTATATAAATTATTATTCGTAGTCGGTAGGAAGTTAAAAGATACTTGGAGGAAACCCTCCCCTGACGATGAATTCATACGTTCCTCCGAAATTTTGGCATTCACTCCCCATGCTAAACTGTGTCACAACTCAGAAGTTTCTCCGACATTTTAGCATCCACCCACCATACTACACTATGTCATACCTCAGAACTTCCTCTGAAATTTTGGCTTTCACTCCCCATACTTCATGGTGTCATAACCCAGAATTTCCTCCGACATTTTGGCTTTCACTCCCCATATTTCATGGTGTCATAACCCAGAAGTTCCTCCGAAAATTTGGCTTTAACTCCCCATACTTCATGGTGTCGGCCCAGAAGTTCCTCCGACATTTTGGCTTTCACTCCCCATACTGCATGATGTCGTAGCCCAGAAGTTCCTCCGACATTTTGGCTTTCACTCCCTATACTTCATGGTGTCGGCCCAGAAGTTCCTCCGACATTTTGGCTTTCACTCCCCATACTTCATGGTGTCATAACCCAGAAGTTCCTCCGACATTTTGGCTTTCACTCCCCATACTTCATGGTGTCGGCCCAGAAGTTCCTCCGACATTTTGGCTTTCACTCCCCATACTTCATGGTGTCGTAACCCAGAAGTTCCTCCGACATTTTGGCTTTCACTCCCCATACTTCATGGTGTCATAACCCAGAAGTTCCTCCGACATTTTGGCTTTCACTCCCCATACGTCATGGTGTCATAACCCAGAAGTTCCTCCGACATTTTGGCTTTCACTCCCCATACTTCATGGTGTCGGCCCAGAAGTTCCTCCGACATTTTGGCTTTCACTCCCCATACTTCATGGTGTCATAACCCAGAAGTTCCTCCGACATTTTGGCTTTCACTCCCCATACTTCATGGTGTCGACCCAGAAGTTCCTCCGACATTTTGGCTTTCACTCCCCATACTTTATGGTGTCATAACCCAGAAGTTTCTCCGACATTTTGACATGCTGCACGCCGTCTTAACTCAGAAGACAACAGCTTCATGAAGTTTTAATTTATTCCTCCATGTATCAGCAATTATTTATTTTGATACATTCGTAGATGGATTTCACTGAAGACGCCCTCCAGACATGGAGGATATCTGTCGATGTACTGATAGAATAGTCTCTGATAGCCAAAAAGGAGTGCTCCAGCGGTATAGGGTTTTGAGGGTGGGGGGGGGGGGAGCTGTACCTGGTAAATCTTAACAGTAAAAGTCATCATATTACATTTTATGCAAGGTTGTTTACAGGCTAAGCGACTGTCAGCTTCCTAAGAAGGACTCTGTCCCATGGAGTTCGTTATAAATGGCTAAATCTTGCTTTTCTTTTATTAGGTATATTTGGAAGTAGTTACGATTAAGACAGAAGATGATAACGGTGGACATATTCTTGACTTGTTAGTACTGTGCTGACTTGTTAGTGCTGTGCTTAGCTCTCCGAATATCAGCATTGCTCACTGCATACTTTTATTCTATACTCATGAGTATCCCAGTGTCTATGTGCGTGTCTTTCTACAACTTCTCAAGTTACAGAAGTAAGGTATCTCTGACGAATCTTGTTATTAAAACGTCTAATTGAAACGTCTTCGAACTACATAGCGAAGTCCACCAGAATGTGGCTAGTATGGTCTATTCATCACAATACATCGAGCAATTTGGCCTACATATTCGTGGTTCGGCTTCACATCTCAGACACTGGCTAGTATTTTCCTCAATTCCCCAGCCAAATCCCAGTACAGCACCTCAGATTTCCTTACACATAGTTTCCAAATAACACTGGGACAGATTTCTCTCCGAATACTTCAGTCTTTCCCTGTCAGTATCATTACACCAACGCTTCATACTAATTCGTTCATCCATTATTGACGCTATATAATCTTAGCAATTAATAGTCTCGCTAAGTAAAGCACTTCACATCTTTTCCAGTTCTTTGTTCACTAACTATCCCACCTCTGGACGCTATAATTCTGCGCTACTGACAGCGTCCCTAAATAAACCATAAATAAGGAACACGTCACAAAATGGCATGTCACAATCGTAATAGGATTTTCTCTCTGCAAATGACTGCCAAGGCGGCGCGTCCTTGCGCAGCTGTTATCAGCGACATGCGTCTGTCATTACGGTAAGGAGCGTGTTGACTGACGTAATGACAATGGGGCGACGTCATTTTCGTGGGACGAACTTGGTAAGTCTCCGGTAACGACGCCAACAAAACAAATAGAGATTTCTCTCTTGTTGGATGTGACCTTGTGGCCTGGTAGAAGTCTATGGACATTTCGGAAGATCCTGTAGCCCGATCCTCAGGGTAGGTGAGTACACCACGCGCGTAAAGTTCAGGTGGATATAATCATTAGACACAGCTGATCGGGTCAATGGCAGACGACGTAGAAGCAGGACTGCACTCTAGCGTCATCCCGGAGGACAGTAGTTGTTTTATTCGTCTCCTAGCAATGGCGCTAAAATACATCATTGTTTTCCTATAATCCTAGCAATGGCGCTAAAATACAGCATTGTTTTCCTATAATCCTAGCAATGACGCTAAAATACAGCATTGTTTTCCTATAATCCTAGCAATGGCGCTAAAATACAGCATTGTTTTCCTATAATCCTAGCAATGGCGCTAAATTACAGCATTGTTTTCCTATAATCCTAGCAATGGCGCTAAAATACAACATTGTTTTCCTATAATCCTAGCAATGACGCTAAAATACAGCATTGTTTTCCTATAATCCTAGCAATGGCGCTAAAATACAGCATTGTTTTCCTATAATCCTAGCAATGACGCTAAAATACAGCATTGTTTTCCTATAATCCTAGCATAGGCGCTAAAATACAGCATTGTTTTTCTATAATCCTAGCAGTGGCGCTAAATTACAGCATTGTTTTCCTATAATCCTAGCAATGGCGCTAAAATACAGCATTGTTTTCCTATAATCCTAGCAATGACGCTAAAATACAGCATTGTTTTCCTATAATTCTAGCAATGGCGCTAACATACAGCATTGTTTTCCTATAATCCTAGCAATGGCGCTAAAATACAGCATTGTTTTCCTATAATCCTAGCAATGACGCTAAAATACAGCGTTGTTTTCCTATAATCCTAGCAATGACGCTAAAATACAGCATTTTTTTTCCTATAATTCTAGCAATGGCGCTAAAATACAGCATTGTTTTCCTATAATCCTAGCAATGGCGCTAACATACAGCATTGTTTTCCTATAATCCTAGCAATGGCGCTAAATTACAGCATTGTTTTCCTATAATCCTAGCAATGGCGCTAAAATACAGCATTGTTTTCCTATAATCCTAGCAATGACGCTAAAATACAGCATTTTTTTCCTATAATTCTAGCAATGGCGCTAACATACAGCATTGTTTTCCTATAATCCTAGCAATGGCGCTAAAATACAGCATTGTTTTCCTATAATCCTAGCAATGGCGCTAAAATACAGCATTGTTTTCCTATAATCCTAGCAATGGCGCTAAAATACAGCATTTTTTTTCCTATAATCCTAGCAATGGCGCTAACATACAGCATTGTTTTCCTATAATCCTAGCAATGGCGCTAAAATACAGCATTTTTTTTCCTATAATCCTAGCAATGGCAATCCAAGCAGAATGCATCGGTGCTCACACTTCCATTTCCGCTAATTCGCCATGTCGTCGATGGCTGCAGTCAGTTAAAAAGTACGGCTTTCACATATCCGACAATAGCGCGACGATTATATCAAATTTTGTGAAAATCAATCGTTATGCGTGATTTCAGGCTTCCGCCGTGATGTGGATGAGATCTGCTGTCCTCTGGGATATTAGGCAGCGTTGAGGGGTAGTTCTGTACCGACGTTTCGGGGCAACCAATCTGTCCCATCTTCAATGGCCAATAAGCACTGCGCTTGTTGGATTCCCGTGATTTCGAATTGACCTAACACGTATAGGCCTATAAGATCAAATTCACGCTGTCGATAAATGATGTGATATATCGATATGTTGAATCCATTTTAACACACTGTCTTCAGGGAATCATTTCGTGTCCATTCATCTATAATGCCCAATTTAATAACTCAAAACTTAGGAAGCTCACCTAATCTCCTTTAGGCGTGTTGGCAAAGCAGCTGGTATCAGCAAATGCTAGTCGTACCTTGTCCGTCCTTCCGTCTGTCAAATGGGAACGATACTCTCGACTAAAGGATTTTCATGAAATTTTGTATTTGGAATTATTACTAAAATTTTCCGAAAAAACCTCTGAGATTGTTTAAAATTAAATAACAATAAGACACTTACATTAAAAACCTATGTAATTTTGTGTGTTTTTCTTTAAAATTGAAAAAAATGTTTTCTGTGAGGTGCGAATTGTAGTCTAATAAATAATTTACTGTATAAATAGCTCGCTTTTTAAAACAGAAGTAGCATGCAGAAAATAGGATACCTTGCAAAAATAAGACCACTAAATGAAGATTTTGATAATTACTCCTCTTTGTGTATATTAATGAGGGAAGTGCAAATTAGAGCGCGCCTGTTTTCGTCTATCGAAATCGGTTGAAATCTTATTGTTTCGGACTTGGAATTGGAGAGCAAGCCGGATATTCAAGTCCTTCGTTCGTTGATGTGATACAAGGAGCTTGCGTGACCCGGTGAGCAGAAACTCAACCGCGCATCTTATTTGTCACTCGGAAAGTTAAGACAAACCATATATCAGGCCTTCCACAGTGAAAGTGGGCCAGTTGATGGAAACAAACCAATATTATTTAACTAAAATTTCTTCCCGGATATTCAGGGTTCTGCAGTCTGGACGTAACGAATCAATTGCAGACTCTTATTCATAATTTGATAGCCGCGAACGCTCCAAACGTTCCTATAATTGGCTATACCTCAGAGTAGCACGGCCTTTTGTGGTCCCTTTTTGTTAGCAAACATACGGCATTTCTGCGTTAAATATACATCCTGCGTTATCCTGTGATCAACTTTATCTTTATCCAGCATCCAAATATTGATCAGCAATACGCGTCCTCGTCGGTCATTGTCTAGAGATTAAACAGTAGATATCTTCTTAAAAGTTAACCTGTGTAAATATGAATTATGCTGTCCAGCCACTAGTAAATGCAATTAACCGGAATGAAGAAAGCGTGTACCTGCTTTTACAGCATCGGATTGTGTATTGGGGCCGGGATAACGTACTCGGTATAGCGACTAGCGACGGCTGGACAGTTCGGTGTTCAAAAGACAGCGAGGGCGACATTTTCCGCACCCGTTCAGACCGGCCCTGGGGCACACACACACAGACTTTTTTACAATGGATACCGGGTCTCATTCCCGGGGGTAAAGTGGCCGGGGCGTGCCGTTGACCACCCACCCCATCTAGGATTGTGTTTAAAGAAAGAGTAGAGCTATACTTCTACTCCCCCTCTGTGCATTTTGGGTGAACTCTTCTTTTACCTATCTTGCGGTACGAGGGCTCTTCACTGGCGGTGTGACACTTCCCTGTAATAATCTGTATGACGGTTGTCTTTTGTGACCCCACCCGCAACTTCTCAGCTCTGTAACCAAAAAGCCGTGACATCATTTTGAGAGGGAATGGTTACATGGGGCTCGATTTCCGAAGAGACGAAGACTTTCCTCTTCTTCATAAGTTCCAGACAATGTCTGGGAACAACCCAACTTTCTGCCCAACTTTTACCCTGGGGGGGGGGGGGGGGGGGGGGGAGTTCTTTCCCAGGCAGTAAAAAACGAAGGTAATTTTAAATAAGAGCTTATAGCCCAGTAAATTTAGTGACTGGGTTACTGGCTGGAGGGCTGGAGAATCTGGGTTTAATGGCCGGTAAGAACGAAAATTCACTGTTCACTTCGCCAGCATGTCTACGCTTCTGGGATATCTCCTTCCGTGGGAACCAAGGGGTAAACCCGCCAAGGAGTGAGGCTAATTTCTGTCCTCAATTTAGTACCGAGATTAAGAATGCGTGGAAATATACCTTCACTCCGCAATCTGTCTTTGAGTTATAGTGTTTAATCAAATACGTTGGCAGCCTTATGCATTTTATTTGTAATTTAATGCCCATTTCTCTGGCTTTTTGCATGTAGTACGATGATATTTACAGGAATTACGAATAATATCCTCTAAGTAAGGTAGTGACTTTTTCATTAGCTGGTAACATAAGCACGTACCTGTGGTATACTGCAGACGGTTGCGAGAGACCAGGCCACAACAAGCATAACCTTACCACGTCGTGCCACATTCACCACATTGGCCATGGGTCTTAAGATGGCGAAACACCTGCACATAACAAGCAGACTCGTCAGCATTAGTATTATGCTGCTGAATAAAAACACGCAACTACGAGGTACATTCCAATAGACGACGTGCAACTGTCAGTTATATGTTTGGATCTACAGATACTTGTGACACATACAGCAAATATAGGCAGCCGGTAAGGTACACCACAATTTGACATGTGTACGGTAGCGCAGCTCAGTGAATGTACAGGTAATTTATAAAGCTGCTTTTACGATTAATGACTTTGTAGCTAGGCAAGTTCTGTTATTCCGTGCAGTAGGTAATATGGAATAGTGTAATGGTTTTCTGTACCATACTACCCACATCTTCAAGGTGCTAAATCAAAATTTATAAATTTCAGCAGGTGATTGCGTACAAAAATACTGATACGAATAAAAACATGTATTTAAACAACTCAGAAATTACACACGGTGAAGATAATATAAAAATATATTTAAATTGTTTTTAAGTGCTTTATATTATAAAGCTTCTAATACCAATATTTTGGAATTCCTTATCCTTTCTACAAATTATTTACCTAAATTAATTTTAGAAGAAAAAAGAGTGTATGACTTTTTAAATATTACACGTCAAAGAGCGTGAAATTTGTTAAGTAAATGCTAACACAATTTTTTCGAACTTTCGTTTTCAAATATTTTCGGAAAAAATAAGACGCTATACCATAATGCCCCATGTTCTGCTACGTACAGGGGGCATGTAGTTTTTTACTCTTCTTCTGATTGCAAATACGTGTAACTTGCAAAAAATTGACAACTGGGAGAAAGTCGGCAAATAGAAAAAGGAGGAAATAAGGAGAAGAAAAGGGGGCATGGGGGGAGATACTTCATGGTATGCGGTGGGTTGTTTTTAGATAGGACAGCCGTTAAGCAAAATTACGCGTTGTGGGTCGGACCTACTTGACGAGAGGAGAGCCTTGCTCCCCTGCCAGAGTCGGAGCTTGCAGAAATTATATGTATAAAAAATTGTTTTTGGCCGTGGAGTGAATTAAACTGTGACGGTGAAGAAAAAAATTTAATTATTTGATACTGATTGTGTAGCTGGATGCTTTGTCACTTTTGCTGGGGCAACTGGATGAATGATCGGCACTACGTCGACAGCTGGATGAATGAACAGAACTACTGCAAAAGATGGATGAATGATCGGCAATACTGGGACAGCTGGATGAATGAACAGAACTACTGCAAAAGATGGATGAATGATCGGCAAAACTGGGACAGCTGGATGAATGAACAGAACTACTGCAAAAGATGGATGAATGATCGGCAATACTGGGACAGCTGGATGAATGAACAGAACTACTGCAAAAGATGGATGAATGATCGGCAATACTGGGACAGCTGGATGAATGAACAGAACTACTGCAAAAGATGGATGAATGATCGGCACTACAGCGACAGCTGGATGAATGAACAGAACTACTGCAAAAGATGGATGAATGATCGACAATACTGGGACAGCTGGATGAATGAACAGAACTACTGCAAAAGATGGATGAATGATCGGCAATTCTGGGACAGCTGGATGAAGGATCGTCACTACGGAGAGCGACGGATGAATGAGGGGCAATACTGGGACACCAGGATGAGTGATCGGTATTAGTGGGGCAGGTGGATGGGTAACGTGTTAATGGGCTCTACTAACCTATCAAGGCTGATCGATACGATGACGAAGCTGGACAGGTAGAGTCCGAAAGTCCTAAAGAAGGACATGATCCTGCATGCGGAATCCCCAGCTTGCCAGGTCACAGTGATATTCCAACCGATCTCTAGTGGCATCATCAGAAACGTCACCTGAAACACAAACACAGGTGTCTGAAAACTGCCTGTGTTTATATGTCTTTCGCACAAAGCGCACGAGATGAAATCGTAGTAATCATTCGTATTTATGGTTTACTTAGCGTTGAGATATTTCAGATTACATGGCGCTCAGTGCCTCGTTGATCAGTGAATGATGAACTGGAAGGTATGTGCAAGGAAGCGACCATGGTCTAAGTCTGCCATTATCCCATATTTGCCTGGATGGACTGAGAAAAACCAGAAAAGTCCTCATTCCGGATTGTCGGTCCCTCGGAGAAAACACAAGCCGAGCCTCAACCCAGTATGAGACATAGCAGTTCATAGGGTACTTATGGAGTAGTTCTTTGAGTTACGATGCAGTGTATTGTGGTGTGTGGAAACCGACGGTTCGGAGTAACATGCTGTCTCCATCTGCCGAGTGGTAACCACGTACCAGACTACGTCTCTACATGTTAAAATTCTGAAGCACTGAAATGAAATATGTTAAATTTTGCGCAATGTGGCGTTAGTTTTGTCTGATTAACTTTTCTCATCTCTGAAAATGTTCAACAAATTCTGAAGCAACTTTGTACACTAAAACTTTTGGAGCAATCTAATCGCTTCGCATCTGTCCAAAATAAATGCATCTTTACAGGAAGCTTAAATCGAAAGCTTAGATTCTCTCGAAGACGTCTTATCTTCATATATTGCTACACAACTAAAGACATATGAGCCAGGATACTCAGTAAGCCTACTGGGTACAGGCTGGATGATCGAGGTTTAATTCCTGACAGCAGCACCAATTTTTATCTTCTCCAGCACTCCAGCTTGTAACCTAATCACTGCACTAACTGAGCTGTCCCGGCTTGAAAGTGTGAAGCATACCTGAATAAATAGGGTTTGGTTCTTATGTCGAAGAAAACACTTTACACAATTCTTATAAAATTATTGTCTTAACAATTTGAAGCTTAAAATTAATATAAATAATATTTAAGAATTCAAGTCCTGCGTCTTTTAAAGCATACTGCTTTGTAATTATAAAAATATTGGCTAGTATTTTTAAGGGAAGTAACAGTTGTTTATTCTGAGAATAAATTCAAACCATTAATTGCTCACTCTATGCGAAATTTATACTTTCAAATTTCGTTATGTGTTTGCTACTGTGGCTCTTACCAGCAGGTCAGCTATGGCCAGGTGCATGAACATGTAGCTATTGCCGAAGCGAAGAGCGCGACGTCTCCTCAGGATGGTGATCAGAACCGTCAAGTTGCCAACTGCCGACACTACCATCAGGACGCTGTATGTCACAATCGACATCCGGTGACCGTCGTTAAACTTCATGGCGTCCGATAGAATCTCCGTCACCGGCGTCGACTCGGCTGCCGGTGTCGTCATGATTGAGTCTGTATGCATTGTAGAATTCCTGGAACATTCAGGAGACTCTTAGAGCGGAACCCGAAAGTTCAACACCGCTAGTAAAAAGCCCGTCACTGGATAGTTCGTGAACCAATTGCATCCACTTGGGCAGTGCCATGGCTCAGGCGGTTAGTCGCCGGCCTCCCACCGCGGAGACCTGGGTTCGGTCTCAGGTCATTCCATGTGGGATTTGTGGTGGACAAAGTGGCACTGGGACAGGTTTTTCCCCGAGAACTTTGGTTTTCCCAATAAGTCTTATGGCTGCGGTGCGTCCGTAGCATCTTCTGCGGGGCCCTTCTCCACAAAGAAAAATTGCATGCACTTTCCATCCTTACAAACTATTTCCGTACGATCCACCTTAGTGTTGAACTACGTCTCGTAGCAGAAGCTGATTTTTCAGCGCCGCTAATACAAAAGCTTTTCATTCAACACAATCCTGATCCAGTTCCATCCACCTCCTGTCCTCACGGCCTCTTTACCCAAGACCCATCTTACCAGTTACCCTTATAGCACAACTCAAAGCTTCAACACCGCTAATATAAAAATCCGCCAATCGACAGGATATTGAACAATTACCATCCACCCCATCTTCATCACTTATTTCCCTAAGATATATCAAATTAATTAACTAATTCTCTGGTAACAGAATTCGAAGGTTTATCGCTGTTAATATCAATGTCCTGTCATCGCCACGTTCCAGAGTCAGAACATGACGGATGGAAGGAAACTTTCTTCCGAAGAGCTTTTCGTTTATTGTTTATGGAAAATTTGAAGCTTTAAATCCATCTAAATAATGCATAACAATTTTTTTTATTGTCTTTCAGAAAATAGAATTTCTCTTTTTTATGAAAAGCAACCGGTTAACGCTCTACAGGAAACGCATACCATGTGTGGGCAAAGTGCTGATTCTTTAATTTTAAGGCTTGTGGTTCATATAGTTACCAATGGGCTTCAAGGAAATAAAGCAGAAAGTAAACATGACTGCCTAGCTGACTTTCATCCGTCATTAAATTGGATTTTCAAGAACCGAAGGCACAATTGATCCCCCACTTGCACTCTTAATCACATCGACAGGTTGGCACCAGAGAGCAGTCATGCATCAACAAGGCCGTCACGGGTTCTACATGATGTATAGAAGCTTGGTTATCAAAACGTATTTCACAGCGCGCTGTTTTGCAAGAGGCCGATCACAGTTGAAAAGCCATCTGATTTCTTGTAAACAATCGATATTTTGCTTCTTAAGTCCGTGTTAGTGTACGTGACTTTCAATACCGTTACAAATTTATCCACTTATCTTTTGTATAAAAACGATAAGCATTTATATTTTGCCATTATACAGGGCATACACAAAAGAATGGTGCGGTTTTAATAGTGTTCACTATTAAAACCGCACCATTCTTTTGTGTATGCCCTGTATATGTTAGCAAGTAGGTGCCGACGAGAGCAGAAGATGGCAGCAGTAGAGGTTTCTGTAGTGTCGACATTTGTGGGAAAGTTTCTTCTGAAAACAATTCGGATTTTAGAGCAAGTTACGTACTCTTATGGTCTTCTACTTTAGTGAAACACCCACAAATAATTAGGTACCTTTTGTCGACACTGTGGGGAAAATATAATGAACGTTCTACGAAATAATTTAGGCAGAGGTATTCATACTTTCCATTAACACGGACAAAAACAACAACAAAACAACAACAACTTTACATTAATTAACCTTTTGGGGTTGCCTACGCTTAAAACAATGGCATGCACCTGCTGGATATCTGCATGAAGTGAATACAGTTCAGTGCACAAGTATACCTGCTACTTGTGCTTGCCTGTAAGTTTATGCTTTCTCGTTATCTAATTTCAGTGTACGTGTTTGTGTGAGATAGTCGCTTCTCTAACAGTCTTGTGCTTTAAGAATGACCTCTTAATAAATTTAAAAATTCCGGATATAAACGATATTCTAAAAGCCGCGGATGCTAACTTGTGGCAAATGCTGCACGCGAGAGGCAGCGGTGAAACTCATGACAGTTTGCAAAGCTGCTGCCGTAAAAGAAATGTCTTATTCTAAAGAGTGATGGGCAAATTGATATAAACACGGCTTTGCTATTCTACTTCTACATTAATATAAACGTGGCTGTTTTTTTTAACAATTCTACAAGTTATTAAGGTAAATAATTTTAACTAATTTTATTTTTAAAAATTCTTCGTTAAAAATTAAACAGATTTTTTGCTAGTCTTACTTATTTTCTGCAATCCTGCAACATTGCATTAGGTTAATTATATTTTTTTTAATGAACGAGTTGTACAGTTCGGTGTTCACACAACAATAAACAAACCCTTTGCTGTTATAGAACCCGAAGTTCGTCACCGTCACCACAAAATCCCCAAGGTGAGCCAGTAAAATAGAATTTACATTTTTACATCCCATATACCTGACATGGCCGCGCGGTCTAAGGCGTGGGTCTGCGCCCGCTCGCTTGCTGGGATTTCGGGTTCGAATCGCGCCAGAGGCGTGGATGTCTGTCTCTTTTGAGTGTTGTGTGTTGTCAGATACATGTATCTGCAACGGGCCGATCACACGTCCAGAGGAGTCCTATCGAATGTGGTGTGTCTGTGATCTCGGAACCTCAACAACAAGGAGCCATAGCCTCACTAGGGCAGTCGAGCCATAAAAAAAAAACCCTAACAACTATTTAGCATCCCACAAATTTTATTCAGCTAGTTTCAGAGATTGTGATGGAAGGACGGACGCACGCATACTATCTTACGCGTTCAGTTCCTGCGGCGTGTTTAATAATGCATGTAAGTGGTCACTGTGTTGGAGACAGTTTTGTATACATTTTATAGGTCTGGTTTAGGACCTGTATAATGGACAGGAGGGGCACGCGGTGGCGCAGTTGGTTGAGGCACTGCGCTAAACCGGAACTTCGCGGGTTCGATTCCCGATGGTGTTACTGGAATTTTTCATTGGCATAATCGTTCCGGTCGCACTATGGCCTTGGGGTCGACTCAGCCTCTAACAGAAATGAGTACCAGGAATCTTTCCTGGGGGGTAAAGTCGGCCGGTGCGTAGGGCTGACAACCTTACCACCTTCACGTGCCGATTGTCTAAAAATCTGGGAGCCTCAACCTCCTGGACCCTAAGGGCCTGTCAAGGTCTGTAATGGGATTTATTTTTATAATGGACAGGATAGAGCAGTGCCACACACAAGCTACTAATTAACGAAAGGTCTAACGCATGTGTAGCAGCTGATACATCACTGAGGACACCAGGCGGTACTGCAGTAACAGGGCCTTTGGCAAAACTTCTTGCTGGTACGTAACTTGGCGTAAATCTGGCACAAAGCAAGCCTGAATTCTTGTAATTCAAAGGAGTCAGAAAAGGAGAGGGAGAGAAATGACATGAACGCCCAGGAGGGGAGTAGAGGAATAGCTCTACTCTTTTTTAACCCCGGAGCTAGATGGTGGTTGGTGGTCAACACCACGCTCCGGCTGCTTTACCCCCTGAAAAGAGACCTGGTACCCATCGTACAGGAGGCTGGGTGGGCCCCAGGACCTGGACGGGTACGGATATTCTCGCCTTCACCGGGAATCAATCTGCGGACAGTCCATCCCATTGCAAGTGGCTATACCGACTACGCTATCCGAGCCCACGAAATGACGATAGAACAGACAAAATGTTTGTGAAAGGATTATGGCTAAAAGTAGAGAAGGAGATAAAGGTAAGCAAGGGACAATTGGAGAGATATGACTGTAAAAAAAGGAATTAAATTTTCCGAATGGCAAAGCGTGGACATCCTTCGCTAAGAGACATGACCAAATGGCGGAGTATTGTAAAACTCTTTCTTGCTTCAGCACAGTTCATCTGAGAAGAATGTCGAGGAAAGCCATGAAATACTTCACATGTCTTTTAATCCACGGACTCCAATTCGACTCTTATAATATCTGTCGCTGACAGAATGTATCTAAAGATTCCATATTCTCGAAAAGCTAATGCGTGTTTGTTTGCCTGGGAGCGTCACATCCGCAAGTGCTGAATTTCGCCGTCACCCTATGTAACATTTGTTACTGTGGCCTGACCTTTATTCAGGGTTTTTACGCGTAATGTTATAATTAAATTCTGTTTAATCCGTTGGCAATGCTAATATAATCTTAAGATGATTCATCCCTGTTGTGTAAGCGGTATAATTAAAAGCACGAAATTTGCAGTCTAGACACAACTCTTTATTTCTCAAAGAATCTGCTACATCTGCGGCCCTAAAATATAGCTATCATCAGGCTGATTACAAAAAAAGAAAGGAAAAAATTCACAGCTGCATGGATGCAGCTGTGAATTTTTTTGTTTTTGTAATAAACCTGATGACGACTACATATTTCAGCGGAAACATGTAGCTGATTCCTTGAGAAATAAATAGTTGTGTTTAAACTGCATATATTTTGTTCTTTTAATTGTAGTGTTAATATAGTTTTCACACATGCTGGCACGTTGAATTGAGTTTCAAACGGTGTTCTATTGCTCGCAACTTAACATCATTTTCTGTGATGTAACAAAAAATAAACTTAAAAAGCACATCAGTAAAAAAATCAAGAACTAATCACAAGAACAGTTAGATAATTAACACTATGGAGCAGAGTGCTTCGTGAAAAGCTGATAGTTGCTTCTCTGATTAATACATTCGTCGCGTTTTGCGAAACCAACCTTTCAAGAGCCCCTCACAGGTTCACATCACACCCTGTCTCTATAAAATTAATTTTAATATTAGAATCCAATCTACACCCCCTCCTACAGCGTGATATCTTTCTTTCAGATTGTTCGTCTGAATATTTTAATGCACTTTTCACACTTCCCACTCATGCTACATGTCCCGGCCCACTCACGACAGTACAAACCATAAAAGTTCGCCGTAATGTAATTCCGTCTAGCCTTCCTTCATTTCCTAGTTCTTAGCTCCAAGTACTCTTAAGCACATCGTTATCAAGCAATCTCACTACGTTTTTGTTAACGTGAGTTTATTTATCTACTATTGATTGAACGACGCCTTTTGTAATTCTAAGTACAGGATGATCAGTAATTAGCTAAGTGGACAAGACGAGGGAGGAAGCGATCGTGACCTCATGAGATGCTATTGTGCTATATGTGTGGAAGAAACGAGGGATGTAATAAGTGAGAACTAGCAGAGTCGTAGTGGCCGAGATGTGAAACAAGTGCCTCCCGTATAAAGTCACAACAGCTGCCGCTTGAGGCAGCTTGCTCGGCCGTTATTAACAGAGAAGTAGTTACGCCCTTACACGCAACAGGAAAATCACAGTTCTTTAGTGTTAGGAGAATCAGGCCAAAACGTTCTGTTTAGTCACTTCGCCTTCAGGACGGAGACAGCTGTGTTCTGCGACACGTCTGCAAACGGACCTGCCACAACAGCATGTCGATAATTTATCTGCCTCTTAACATGCACCACTTAGCAACTCGTTATCTTCAGTTTCACTATAATCTAAATTCAATTAGAGCTCTAGAGTTGGGACTCACCACAGGCGCAGCTGCCTTCGGGGAGAACGTCGGGACGTGAGCGTCGTGACGTCTAAGTGACCACTTGTTGCACCGCTGGACATTATAACAGACACCACGCGTTCAAACTGCGCTTGCGCACGTCAACAACGGCGCTCAGGAAGGGTGAAGTTATTGTTTACTAGCAGTAATGTTACGCCGTGTTGCTTGGTAGATGGGTATCAACGTTTCGGAGGAAGAGATTTTGTCCATTTTCAGGACAAGAGTACTTTATTTGCAATTAATTATTGAGTGCATTGTTGTATGTAGACTGCTTAAGTGTCTTTGACAAACAACCTCCAGTTTCCATCTCATAGTTACAGTTTTCTAAGCACACTAATATTGAGCGACTCGCTACGGGTTGGAAGGTCCGGAGGTCGAATCCCGTTGAGGCGAGATTTTCCGTGCCTTGCAGACCGGCTATAAGGCCCACGCAGACTCCTGTACAAGGGGTACCGTATCTTTCCCGGAAGTAAGGCGGTCGAAGCATAGTGCTGATCATCCCGTTCGTTCCAGTGCTGGGTTGTGAATGGGTTGGAACTATACTTCCACCTCCCATCTGTGCCTGCATAGGCATGTCATGTTGTAACCTTTAACTTTATATTAGCATTATCCTGCCTCTGCAGTAGTCCCCCACCCCCCGAAATGTTCTACCTAAATAAGTGTATCAGTTTACTGTCTCCGGTAGGCGTGCTGCGTGCACTGCTTGTTAATTCGTATTGATTTAATCACTCGAACATTTTATGGGATTTGAAGTTCTCACAGGGAAGTGATTTAGCAGAAACTATACGTTGTCACATTAGGTAATACCATAGGCGTAACTTGGGCGATGCAAGGGGGTAGGGCAAATGTCCCTCCAGGATTTTTTTCTACCTAAGAATAGATATTTGGCTACTGATTTGAAGAGAGGCAAATAAAAAAATATTTTAAACGATTATTTTTGGTGGTGTAAAGACAGAACAAAATGAAAAACCTGCGTTTTACGGTAGGCAGAATAGAGGCATCTGAGTCACCGCTTTACAAAGGAACTGAGGCATTGTAAATTATCTGTGCTCTTTGCCTAAGGTTATAGTATATTAAGGACTGGTTCAAACAAACCGTCCTCATCTTTCTAACTTGACTCCTTCGTAAATTAAAGTTCCTAATACCCATGGTAGAATTTGCCTCCCCCCCCCCCCCCCCCAATGTTGTTAGCCAAGTTACGCCTACGGGTAAGACTGAGCCCCGGTAAACTAAAATTCAGTATCTATCTTACAGTACACATATTACAAAGACCAACCGGTTAACACTATTTAGGGAAGTAAGCACTCTTTATTGCGAAAATCACACGGAACATATAAATGCACTGCGTGGGGGGAAAAACAGGATCTCTTAATGTCAAAGCAGATGATACAGTTACTTAGGATATGACAGTGCTTGAACAATTCTATCATTATTATGCAATGAACTTCCTCTTTGTGTCGTTTATTGTACACTTAATCTCTCTCAGGCTTCACGTATCTTCTGCTGCACCTGCTCCTCAGTCCCGATCTAACAGCTGTATAATTAGTGACGTCAGAGCTCCAGGCAGGAACACGAGCCCAACCCCTGTAGCGCTGCTAATGGCCACCCGCACGTCTTTAAGAGATAACTTCTACGGACATATGATGTGTTTTCTTGAACGTGGGAACGACGTGTACATATTATTAGATTAACCCTTTAAAGCACACTGATATCTAACAGGGAAGGGACTAGAAGATGAGGTAAAAGACTTAAGCAGACGCTGGGTGGCCGTAAAAAATACTGGCATTTGAAAGAGGAAGCACAATATCGCTAGCACAATGTCGCAAGAGAGACTGTATAATGAATATTTACTACCTGCTGTAACATAAAACTGTACTTTCGCCATATTTTATATTAAGTTTGCTACGATTGACAACAAACAGCAATTGTTTCCCTAAACAGCTTTAACAGTTTGGGCCTTGTAATGGAGACGCAGTGTGTTCATTGTGATATGAGGACCGAATTTTAAATGTTTTAGATGAACTTTAGCCTTCAAAGTTGTAACTTTAGTGGGATGACAAAGAAGGCCGAAATTCTTAGAATTTCAAGCAGAATTAAAATTTAAGCAACTTTTTCTACTGAACTGCAAGACAAGCCAGTGAACACGCATGGTAGGTCCCTCCTTTGTCCTCTACATAATTAAATAGAAATTATAACGGACTGCTAAATTTTGAGTTAAGTACTCATGACCGAACTCAAGAAAGTGTCATCCTTGACAAGCTGATAACCAAACTAGCTCAAGAGTAAAGCTTCTGATTTTTGTGGAGCTGCACCTTTCGAATCTCGACTGGGATGCTGAAAGTTTTTACTGAAGCTTTGCTTGGTTTTCCTTAGCCTTTGTAGCCAATCCTGACATGTGCTGAATATTGAAGCAACAGGTGTTATGAGCTGCAAGTTCTGAATGATGGAGAATCTACGTAAAGATGCAAATTAGGTTTTGATGGTTATAGACTTGGAAAAGGCTTGGCCACGTGGAAAGACGTTTCCTAAGAAAATGTAGGAACGTATTAAGATAACTCATAAACTAATTCGTAATAAGGCCAGGGGTTTTAGAACTATCTGTATAGCCGTGATGCACACATTTTGCTGATTATTTCGAAAAATTTGGATGATATGAGGCGTTTCAACTTTCAAGAAGTTTAAAAAAACATTTTCATAATCTATATATTTATACATTATTTACTATGTGTAACGAAAACACAAGACAGGCAATGTACGTATAATGTAACACTAAGGCGCGTTTGTATTTATCTCACATTACTGTTCTGCGACGAATAATGCATCTTTACTAAACAGATTATATCAGACCAACTGATGCAAAATTAAAAACCACTTTTTATTGTAGCTTTTTTAAAATGTTTGTACCCCTACATATGTTTCAAAGACAAAAGAACCCCCTGACGATGAACTAAGGTTTGAAACATATGTAGGGGTACAAACATTTTATAAATGCTACAATAAAAACTGGTTTTTAATTGTGCATCAGTTGGTTTGATATAATCTGTCAATGTAAAATATTTTCCGCAATAAATTGCATTACAGAATTTTACAAACCTGTATGTTCTTCAAAACTGCTTACATTTTTGGCGCGCCTTCTCGGTTAAAGTTGGCCGAAATGTGTCCATTAGTTCTGCCCCTTGCCGCTTTGTGCGTCTGTCCGAATGCCAATAATGTAGGACCGCTGAACGCCTTTCCATTAAATATAAACCACTATATATTTGTTAATACTCGTATATCAAAGTGTTCGAAATCTTTTTGCAAAATGACGGCAATAATTACACTTCTTAATTTTATTCATTGTAATAGGCAATGTAAATGCATACAAAATACGTGTAAGGACTATTTGTCTTTTACACGACATGAAGACCTTTGGGGGGGGGGGGGGTGAAAGAAGAGCTCATCTGATTCTTAACTTCAACACAAGATGGAGATGAATGGTCAGCTTCACCGCTCTACCGTTTTACTCATGTGGAAACATTTACCACCTTCACTGAATGGGAGAATGGGAGGGCGCCAGAACCCCAGAACCCTTCTGGGAAGTTTGGAGTGGAAAAAGATCTCTTACCCCAGTCGAGAATCTGACAATGATTTTTCTACAAATATGCCTATACACACCAATATATGTATAATTAATTAATATATAAATGATCGTGTAACTAGGACCTTTAATTTTTTAGATATTAAATAGTTCCTTTCGAGGCACAAAACGAAAAACAAACGAATTCGGTTATAACGTCATCAAAGGGACTCAATACTGTGTGTTGTTGTAAAGAACTGTTGTTCTAACCGAGGAGTGTAATGTTATGTATAAGAGCGATGAATTAATTGGTATCAGAGAATATCTTGCCACTATAGACGAGGTGTCCTATAAACCAAAGTCGTTATAACGGGGTTCGACTACATATTGAGAGCACCCTATCATTATTATGTGTACGTATCTGTATCTGCAGGAGGTGGGAGTTTTAATTGAAAACCCTCACAGCCGTGAAAAAAAATCTTATAGTATCGATATTTGTTACAATATTTTTACGCGTAAATAAATAGGCACTTACTTCCCACCAGTTAATTAAACTTCGTCCCGTTTTCTCGGATCGTGCATTTTCGTGTGTTGACTCCTATAAACATAGCACCATAAGTGTGAATGTTACATTATTTCTCCAAACGAATCCCAGCCTAGAAGCTTCCATTAGCCGGAGATATTTGGGCCTGAATTAACAGTTTGGCAGTCTAATTTCTCTCTACATCAGGAAGTTAAGGCATCAGAAAGATGTTATAATTTCTATATTTATCGACAAAAAAACTCATTCTGTTGCCACAGACACGGCACTGGTCACTGTTCATGTAATGGACTCCTACATATTTGTGTTTATCGCACTCGTGCGTTCTCTAGTGACCAAACTGCGACATGCCCCTGAACCTTAGCTGCTTGCAGATACAGACAAAATATCAGGCGAACTGCAGCAACAAGACACGCACATGGCTAGTGAAAATAGGCTGTAATGAAAGAAGCCATCTTCTTCTGTATATCTTCGTGGTAACGAATAATTCCCACTGTTGAACAATCCAAAACCTTTTTAACATAATTTCTTACAGATGGCAGAATATGTTCGTCATATAACAAATACATAAATAAAACACCGTGCAGGCAAAATTCAAAGTCTCTGAATGTTAAAGCAGGTGGTATATATGGTTACCACTCTGCTTCAAAGGATAAAACTGTTACGTTACGACGAGGTAACACTTTCACCGAATACTGTTTTTGTCTTCAAGATTAAATCATTTAAATCATGTACCAATTTCAAATCCCTGTAGCCAGAGTCTCCTTTTTTTCCTCTTACCACTCGCCCTGTCGAATTTCGTCTTTAAGACACTTGGTTTCCTTACGCTAGGGCAAAGTCCAATTGAGGTATTTTGGGTCCCTGGCGCGTATGAATTGAGAGATCCTTTTTTTGGGTGTTTACTAATGAAGGGCCCGTTGATTCTAAACTTGTGAAGATTTTATAATTCCCACTTTTGGCTACGGTTTCCACAAACAACCCTTCCATTTTTCGACTGTTACACTTTAAAGTCCTGAGGGACACTTAGAAATCGCGACTTCCTTTAAGCCTGTATTGCAAGTTTACAACTTCGAGCAAACATGCGAAAGAGACTGTGATGAACGTCAGACACAACACGTGACAACACGTGACAAATGCGCCATGAATGGAATAATGTGACCCTATGCATGGCGCAGGAAAACTTCTCAAAATACAACTTTCTACTTTAAAATTTAAGTATTTGGCACACAATTTTTACCTTCTTTGGAATACATGAAATTATGACACAATAATCACATTCTTTCCAAATAAAACAATTTGTGTTACTGTGATTTAAAGAACATGTCTGAACTCAAAAAAAATAAATTATTCTCTCATGTTAAATTAAGTTATAAACCAACCGATGCACACTAAAACCACTTTTTTTAAGTAGCTTTATTATAAAATTGTTAAAATTGTACCCCTACACGTGTTTCGATCCTAGGATCATCGTCAGGGGGGTTTCTTGCTAAAAGCTACAGTCACTTCAACACATGATTTAAAATATTCTATCTGCACTTAGAATATTTTAAATCATGTGTTGAAGTGACTGTAGCTTTTAGCAAGAAACCCCCCTGACGATGATCCTAGGATCGAAACACGTGTAGGGGTACAATTTTAACAATTTTAAAATAAAGCTACTTAAAGAGTGGTTTTAGTGTGCATCGGTTGGTTTATAACTTGATTTAATATGACGAAGATGCACGGTGTCAACAGTGTGAAATTTATTCTCTCATGGATATATGTGCTGCCAGGATTTCGAATTTTTATTTGTTACCAAACAAAACTCTGATACTTCTGGTAGTAAATTCCTATTGCTTTCTTTTTTATATACACGCATGTTAAACCAAAGTACAGATTATTTGATACGAAGTTGTAGAAAGTAGGTAAATCGGTGGCACAAGCTAAGGATGAAGTTGAGGCTTGAGACATACGTTATGGCTGCTTGTAAACTGGGCACTATTACGGAACCATTTGATTGAGAGCCAGAAACACGTAACGAATTTGATAAGTGTCCCGTATCGAGGTCCAGCAAATTGTGAAAAGGTGTATGGGATAAAGGGAAGAGTCCATATTTGTAGTTCGTGAAGCCCCTTTGGCGCCTGGGCTCATGAAATGAAATTTAGTGAAACATCCTATATCGAACACCATTAAGTATACCAGGCATTTTATGGAACAGTATGTCTGGAAATTCGAATTGACCGAAAACTCGAATGCAAGTCTACAATGCAAAAAAAAAAAAATCCCAACGGTTTAGGCACTGACACTATTTCGCAGAAGGACAGAAAATACCTCCACATAAGGCTTTTATGTATTTATTTATAAGAAGTATAATAATTTAATTATTTTAATTTGTTGCTTTATCAGTATAAAAATCACAAACATAATCAGCTTAGAATCAAATTTCTCTTAATAAATTAGACAAGTCTAATTAGTAATAAATATGCGATAGACTTGCTTGGAAAACATTTTGTAAACATTCAGTCAGACGAACCTTGCGTCGATCAGAAAGTGATAGCTTTGTGGCTACTACTCACGCATGCGCAGATCACAGTCCCTCCGCATGAACTATGTGACCTGCCAAGTGACTATTAAAGTTATATAACCATTGGTGATGATAAACACTGAACTAGCTGTGTATACGCAAAACAGAAGAAGGAAACTAGGATGAAGCCCTCTTAAGTTTAACGGAAAATAGGAAAAATCGACAAAAGTAAAGAACCTCAGTGATACTAAAAAATTCTTGAATACATTAATATTAGGTCGTACCCTCGCCCGAGAGAGACTGAAGTTAAAAAAAATAATAAAATGCCTTATTTGGTGATGCCGTCGACCTCGGTGGACTAGTGGTTAGCGTGCTCGCCACTGGACCCAAGGTTCGCGGGTTCGATCCCGACCGAGGTCGATGGATTTTTAAGGATGATAAAAAATCCGGAGCACCACTTCCTTCGGAGGGGAAGTAAAGCCGTCGGTCCCATGTCGTAGATTTACGGCATGTAAAAGAACCTTACGGGCATGAATAAAAATGTTGCGTAAGCCAAATTGCCAGTCTCCTGACTGCCTGCCAGATGGCTCTGGCGTGCACATCAGGATCGATAGAACATTAAGCGCGGCTAGCTGGCCGGTCACCAGCTGCCATGAATGCGCATGACTTAGTAACCCCGACAAGAGGAGGCAAGAGGAGGCCCAGGCCCATACAGGGCTGTTGAGCCAAGAATTATTATTATTATTATTATTATTTGGTGATGCCGCATAGAATTTTTTGGGTAAAGATGGACACCTAATTGAACATACTTTCAACCAGTGTAATCTTCTTCTACTATTCCTACCTACGTGTTAGCATACGTAACTACATAGTAGCAAGCGCCATTTTTTGCATACAAACTAGAATAAAGACCTTTGAAATTTCATTGGAAAATTGTTGCTTTTATCAAAAACACATGTGGCCGCACTTCACTTATTTCATCCTTATGCGTCATAGCCCTTAACCTTTTAAAGCCTAATGGCTACTTGATGCATCAACAGTTTTAACATTCAACAATTCTACATTCTGCCCACACTGTATTTATATGTATTGTATTTATATTTAAAAAAACACCGACTTTTGCCTTACATAACGTAAATTTATTTGTTTTTTAACCGAGATGAAAAGTGTTTACTGCGCGGTACGAACTGGGTCTTTTAAATGCAACACTTTACGCTCGTCTTTAAAGGGTTAAGGGACAATCTACTGTCACATTACCACTGAGTGTATGCACTATAAACGTGTACAGTTCTGGAAGGGCAGCTGTATTTATACTGAGATGTCGAATGGTTAGTGTAATAATATGCACTATGCCGGTGCTGATTTATTATAGGACACTAAACTTAGTTTTACACTCATATGCTGCTGCCACCTTTTGCTTATATTTGTGACTACTAACAGCTGTGAGTGTTAAAGTAATTAACAAAACTACGTAACAAAGGATTAGCATGCGCTGTCCTTATTCTATATAATAAAGGTGTCTAAACATCTGTCTGTTCGAGGCAGTTATAAATTATCATGAATGGAGATAAAAGCTTGAAATTTTGGCGATAATTTTGGGATGATCAAGGGATAGGCCTGATCCCAGTGGCCGCGCGGTCTAAGGCGTGCGTCTACGGCCGCTCGCTTACTGGGATTGTGGGTTCGAATCCCGCCTGGGGCATGGATGTCTGTCTCTTGTGAGTGTTGTGTGTTGTCACGTAGAGGTCTCTGCGACGGGTTGGTCCCTCGTCCAGAGGAGTCCTACCGAGTGTGGTGTGTCTAAAGTGTGTGATCGTGAAGCGTCGAAAAATAAGGAGACCTAGGCCCCCAAGGGGCTGTCGAGCCATTGAAAAATAAGGATAGGCCTTACCAAATAAAATCAAAATCTGTCTAGGAAAGAAGGGCCACACCACGGCGAAGGTGTTGGAGCAAGAAGAGCCGACACGCTTACTCTCAGTGAATCACACCCAGTGCAATGATTACCATGGTGATCGTGTTACTAGTAACGCAGGCACTTAGGCCCACACAAGAGTCTAGCATCTCAGGATATCATAAAACAACAACAATCTCCAAGAAAACAGGGAAATGTGTCTCTATTAATATCACACAACCAAAAGCATAGTTGCTCCCTCCATGACAGTGTTCTTTTGTCTTCTTCAGTAATGAAGAAGACATAGTTTTTCATTGACACTCAAGGTGGAAGAGGCAAATCATCCGTTATTAATGTAAAGCTGGCTAACTTAACAACAAGAAGGAATGGCTGCTTTTGCTGTTGCTTCATACGGTATTGCAGCTACTCTGCTGGAAAGAGGGAGGACTGCTCATGCTGCATTTAGACTACCTTCGAATTCTAATTCTATTGAATAAACCTGCAATGTTGGTACAAGTTTAGCCACAAGCAAAATTTTTACAAGAATGCAGCTGATTTTTTTGTGATGAGTATACAATGCAACTCAAAGCAGCTTAGGTAGCTTTAGGTTGGACGTTCCAACATTTGCGGAGAAACACTATAACTATGGAACGACTTTCGACAGACTCTTCTTGTTTTTCCACGAGGAACTAAAGCAGATGAACTGCATGCTGGCATTAAGTCATCATATGTAAAAGCTATTTCATTACAGACCTGGACAGGCCCTTAGGGATTCAGGAGGTTGAGGCTGCCAGATTTTTAGACAATCGGCACATGAAGATGGTAAGGTTGTCAGCCTTAGGCACTGGCCGCCTTTACCCCCACGAAATATTCCTGGTACTCATTTCTGTTAGAGGCTGAGTCGATACCAGAGCCATAGCGCGGCCGTAAGGATTATGTCAATGAACCATTCCAGTGACTCCATTCGGTATCTAACCCGCGACCTTCCGACTTGTAGCGCAGTAGCCCAAGTCATCATATGTATGGAGTACATTCAGAGGTGCTGTCTGAGGACGAATACACGAGTGAAAATTGAAGGTGGTAAATACTTTTTTGAATTTGCAGAAAATCGCTTGAAATTATGCAACGCTCCAATAAATAAAGATTTTGAAGGATTTATAAAATTGTAAAATATTGGAAAGGTAGCAGGTAATTTATATCTACAAAAGTCGTAAATGTTATTAATCATTACGTGGATGCATTATGTTTAATAGAGCAAATTACGTGAATTTTAGCACCCAAATTCATGCTGCTGACATTGAAAACAAAGAAGGTTTCGAAAAGTATCAGTTTTTGCAAAGGAATATATGTCGTAGGTCGACTGGTGGGTGCTGATGAAGTAATAAGTTAATTTACTAAATTCTTAAACTCTTGGAAACGTTTGGATTTCCACAAATAAACATCCCATCAAACAGGCCATGCAGGAATTCTTGAATATCACTTAGCCCCTCAGATGGTGGTGGCTTGTTAGTATATATATATATATATATTATGTATTAAGTACATATACATATATTTAATACATAATATTTTCGTACATATGCATTTAGAAATTGACAGCAGTAGACTTACTTAAGTTAGTTGGCAACACTGATAAATATGGGATTTACTTTACGGAAATCCAGATAATCCTGTTGTTACACGTTGTCATTAAGTCAGGTGTGGAGCAATGTCCGCGACTAAAAGTTAGATAGGGTATAAGAACTCTGTTCGATACCTTGTAGAATTGTGCCGACATTTTTAGGAACCTGCTGCATGTATCATGTATCGATGTTTCCTGAGAGTAGATAATGTATGTGGCAGGATCCTCTAAAAAGTCTGTACCTACTACCGCAACACACGACATAACATCCCAGGAGACATTGATTTTTACAGTGAACCGCCACGAGAACCTCAAATCTCACAGGTTTCATTAGGTGGTTTAAGGTAGTAATAATGACATATAAGAGTTTAGATCAGGTTTAATAAATATCACACAAATTGCCAAATAGTTTATGGGTTCATAGAGTTGATAAGGGATTTTTAATCTCTTCTGTTGACAACAATGGCAGACTGTAATAGTATATTAATGTCTTATGCTATAAAAGTTTAAGTGGCACTTCTGCCGAACTGCATAATGAGAAGTAGGCCTATCAGTAGATATCTCTATCTCTATCTATATCTGTGTGTACATAATCAACCTTTTAGGGTAACTTCGATGTCAACTGAAGAACATAAGCTTTACCTAATGAAGACCACTGAGTTGGTTTTCGCTCTTTTTCGTAAAGATCGGAGTTAGAGCCGTCTCTGTAAAGCAGTCTTTTAATCACACCACGAACAAAATCCGGTGCTAGTGCCACAGTATTTTAACAAAAACAATAACAAAGTGGCAGAGTAATTATATACAAGTGTCAACAAATTACTTTCAGTTGCTTCGTGAAATTACTGCTTGACAGTCTTTTCTAATTTCCTCTTCTGTTGAAATATTGCCTTACTTGTAGTTTACTTAACGACACCTCTAACTAGGCCTAACTCAGATTATATAGCGTCGAATTGGAGGACTGTTAGTAATGAATGGAAAGGATTTTGGATTTTAAGCAGCTTAGTTAAGTGCAGGTACCGAGTAAAACCGTGATAAACGTACTACGCAAGCTGGCTGAAACCATAATGCCTCTGATTGTATTCCTTCCCTTTTCGGTTACTGCCATGGCCTGAGCACTGAATATCCCGCGTGAATTTTCAATGAAATTCTTCAATCCTGCCGACAAATTCCGGTATAGTAACTTAATTAGGCCACGGAGAGTTGCATGTTTTCTCAACTCATCATTCACTATTATCCGATCATATGACGTTGTTACTGATAGCGTCGTTAAATACAGTAGATCCCGGTTATAACGACATCGGTTAATTCACACCTCATCTATAGCGTCAGGTATCCTTTGGTACCAATTAATTCCTCACTGTTAACCATAACATTATACTCCTCGGTTATAACGACACTCGTTTATAACGACACAAAATATTCAGTCCCTTTCATTACGTTTTAACCGAGTTTGCCTCTGTATTACAAAATCGTGTTACGGTTGTCGGTGTCCAGTCCGAGATTCGAAAAAGGAATATTCCGAATACGAGTCAGTCGAACAGGGAACATCCCAATTACAAGTCAGAAGTGTTACTGCTTCAGCCAATTTGAATTGTTAAATGTTTGGTTTAAACAGTGCCTTGATCTAAATACACTGACCCACTGTGTCCAATAAGTACTGAGAATTATAAGCGACGGCTTACAGTAAAAATACTGCAATGACTCCATAAACAACTCTACTGTGCCATTAACACTTATAACCAGAGTGTAATAGCGTAGTCGGTATAGCGAGGACACTACGCTTTGAACGGACCAGTGTTCGAATCCTGGTAGAAGCATGAGATTTTCTCAGACCGGCTCTGGAGCCAAAGCAGCCTTCTACTTAAAGGGTACCGGGGTTCTTCCCGGGCTAAAGAGGCCGGGGTGTGAAGCTGACCTCTCACCTCTGTCTAGTGCCGAAGTTAAGAATGAGTGGACGTCTACCTCTACTCATCCTATATGTTTCATGGCTTGTACAGGGACAACTTTTTTTGCCTTCACCGCCAGAGTTTTCAGATATCAGGCTGCAGACTCTATATCATGCTTGAAGATTTTCCTAAAAATAATTTTGTGAAGTTCTCTAATAAGCCTAGTGTCGTCATGTTGCTCCGAATATCCTGAAGTTATCCGAAGTCAAGCACTGTCAAGGGCATCGTTACTTCTTGAAACAGTAAAACGTCACACAAGAGCAAATTAAAGGAAAACATTTTATGTTCCAATACTTTCATTTTTTTTTTACCGAGGTTCACGATTATCATACAAAGTCCGCTCCTCCTGTCGAAGAACAACTATAACCGCAACGTCCGTGATGTTAGTTTTATCAGCTTCATGTACCGCTTTGTCCCTGAAAACTTGAAATTTTGTCAAGTGTTTTGTCGTTATTTGTGTAAATATGTACGTATTATTACATGTCTTAATTAACATTATGTAACCCATTAAATTTTTTCTTTAAGGAAAAATAAAAACTTGGTCTCATCGCGAACATCATAATACGTTTACAACTAAACCTATCAGAAGTCCTTCACAAGTTAATACTCGCTTGCCTATTCAACGAACCCCGCTTTGTTCCTTACCCAAAGGTTTAGTGCCGTTTTGAAAACAGCCCGCAACTTGTCCCTATCCTGAGACAAAGCAGTTCACTCCATGGCGTCCTGAAATTTCTCTTTAAGTCATTTTGCCTTTATCCTGCCATCAACATCTATTTCTACCAACTGATTTCGACACTTCAGGTTTTTGTACAAAATAAGCAATTCTCTTTCTTTCCACTCGATTTTCTTGACCCTCCCATCTCATTCTCCTCCATTTGATTATCATAACACTATTTGGTGCTTATTACATTTTACAAGTACAAAGTTCCTCGTTATGTAATTCTCACCATGTTCTTGTTTTTTCTTCACTATTGATTAGGTTCAAATATTGTTCAAAGCATCCTATCAGGTTTGAGCTTGAGGGTACTTTGAAGATGGAGCAGGGGTTCCTGTGAAACACTGGGGCTTATTTACCAAACTACACGACCTAACATCCACATTCATCTCTGTCAGAACCTCAAATCTAACGCCGGACGGACTTTGCAGTTGTCAGAACACGCTTATTTACTACGAGTAGTAATTTAACATTCATCCCTGAATTATGAGAGTCTGAGTCGCACAAGTGTTTTGAAATTCATAGTTGATCCTCATGATATGGAGCAGCCAGCAGCACACTCTCCAGTATTCAGCTGTTTCTGTTCAACAAGATAAACAATGTTTCGTGAGGCGGCATTTGTAAGGAGAGTATCGTGACCTGTTTCAAGGTATTGTACTGACATTCGCCTGCCATGATTGTTTACACATATTATGCTTTTAACCCTGTAAAACGTGGTACTTTAAGGCAAAACTCTGCATTTTGCCACAAAGTATATATCGTCACATTGTCTTACGACAGGTCGATAGCCTTTTTCACAGCGTGTTCTCCAAACAATGCGATCTAGTGCTTCCCCTTTCAAATACCAATATCTTCTTTTCTCTTTAAGGGCATCCTGTAGGTGCTTAAGTCTTCTTCCTTCACCCTTCTAGCTTTCCTTCAATCACGTGTTTCAGAAGGCAATTTCTACGCAAGATATGACCAATCCAGTTAGCCTTTCTTCTTTTTATTGTATGTACGATATTCCTCTCCTCCTTGACTCTGTGTAATACTTCATTTCTCACACGATCGGTCCAACTGATCTTCTCCATTCTTCTCCAGCACCACATTTCAAAACTTTCAACGTACACCCGAACTGCTTCCGGAAGTTTCCAAGTTCAGCACCACACAAAGCTACGCTCCAAATGTAGCACTTTACTAGTTTCTTTCTTAAATTTAAGTTGAATTTGCTGGTGAAAAAGAGTCTTCTTCTTGTTGAATGATGATATTTGTCATGGATTTAATTTCACGTGTAAATTTTGCATCTTTTGTTATCAGGCCACCAAAATAGATGAAATATTCCACATTTTCCAGTTGTTCGGTGTATATATATGCGCAGCATATGGAGTAACGTCAAACATTTGGTCCTTTTAGTGAAATGGCAATGTTCTTTCTTGTTGTTAAACTAATCTTTTGAAACATAATGTAAGGTCATTTAGGCCGTGCCGCAACTGAGGCGGTTATGTGATATCTTCTCACCACGAAGAATGTAATTCTTTTCCAAGTGACTTCATGTAAGTTTCTTGGTAGGTACTGGTTCCTCTACAAGTACTATTCGACTTTCCCCTACTATACCTTATTTCACCATTGTTCCATAACACTGACCAGGCATCCACTATCACATGTTTGGTCTTGGAATTTGGGGATTCGTCACTGACCGGCAATTATTTGGAGCAGAGTGAAGAATTTGATTTATTCAGAAAAATGTCGGGCTTCAAAATTTAACACCGCGGTTTCAAAATCAAAGTTTAAATAAGGGATGGGATGATTACAACAAATTTGGAATAATTTTAGATTCAGAAGGAGGTGGTTTTCACCACTGTGAGAGTATTGTCTTATAATTCGTCTGCAGAAACATAGTGGAAATATAAAACAGGTTTAGATAGTCAAGAAATTCCCTCCCTTAGTGAAGAAGGATTTTCATGTTTGCTTTTAAAAATAACCCGCTACTGGTTCCTAAACTGAGCCAGTTAAATCCTTTCCACGCCCTTAATATTAAGCCTAGTTGTCAGTGGATATAAACGAGTCAGTAAAGTCGGTACGGAGTCAGCTGAGTTGCTGCCCCGTATTATGACAGCACTTGGCTAAGGCTGACGAAACAAACAAAAGCCATGTTTAAACCCAAGGATGCGTACTGCAGAAGAAATGTGTGTGTTATTTCACATTCGGTGTAAAAGTGTCAGGCCGTTTATATATGCTGGCACAAATCGTTATGCAGTGTGGTGGACACGCTGTTCGAAAATGAGGAACTGTTTTACAGAGAGACCGGGAAGATAAAGTAAGAGCAGAAATATTCAAACAGAGAGGCTGAAAACTATAGTGACAATTCTGGCTGTGAGACCGAGAAGATAATTACAGTGAAAAACCGCTCTGACAAGACAGAGAAGATAAAGTGAGAAACCATTCTGACAGCGGGGTCGAGGAAAAAATTAAAGTAACAAGTTTTTCGACAATGATTCGGAAAACAAGTGATCTGAACAACTGTCTTGACAGTGAGACCGAAAATATAACTAAAATATAAAGCAGTCCCTGTACAGACCTGGACAGATCCAGAGGGTTCCAGGAGTTTGAGGCTCCCAGATTTCAAGAAGGTCGGCACATGAAGGTGGTAAGGTTGTCAGCCCCAAGCCCCGGCCGCCTCTATCCCCAAGAAATATTTCTAGTACTCATTTCTTTTAAAGGCTGAGTCAATCCCGGGGCCATAGTGCGCCCGTGAGGATTACGTCAATGACACATTTCAATGACAAAATCGGGAATCGAAACCGCCTCCTTCCAACTTGCAGCGCAGTGTCTCATCCAAGTAAGTAAAATGGCGAAGAATTCTGACAGACAGACCTAGGAAAAGTAGAGATGAGCTGTTCTGAGATTGTGACCAAAGAAAAGTAAAGAGACGAACCGTTCTGTCAGAGAGACCAAGGAAAATACAGAGGCACTAGAGAGAAGTAAGGTGTTAGCTTCACACACGCACTAGTTTAACCCCAGAAAAATTGCTCACATTACTTCTTACGTCTCAGAAGACTCTAACCTTTAAATGAATACCAATTTACATTAATATCCTGTGTCAATCCCTCACGCATTTCACATCGCCTACTGCTGAGTAGCTCTCATTCCATGTCTGTCTGTCTGCCTGGAAAAGAAGAGGGCCCTGATACTTGTACATTAGGCTGCTCTTCTGTGTAGTGGGTTCGACTACCGTTAAGTGCACCACCGTTAAGCCAGGTTATTGCTGCTTTTCCAGGGTATCTAGCATATTGCTGTGAACCGAGAGAACTTATCCAGGGCAGCTAACATTTTGCTGTGTGCCGAGAGATCTTAGGCCTTGCCCAGGGTGTATAGCATATTGCTGTGAACCGAGAGAACTTATCCAGGGCAGCTAACATTTTGCTGTGTGCCGAGAGATCTTAGGCCTTGCCCAGGGTATATAGCATATTGCTGTGAACCGAGAGAACTTATCCAGGGCAGCTAACATTTTGCTGTGTGCCGAGAGATCTTAGGCCTTGCCCAGGGTATATAGCATATTGCTGTGAACCGATAGAACTTATCCAGGGCAGCTAACATTTTGCTGTGTGCCGAGAGATCTTAGGCCTTGCCCAGGGTATATAGCATATTGCTGTGAACCGAGAGAACTTATCCAGGGCAGCTAACATTTTGCTGTGAACCGAGAAAGCTTAGGCCTTGCCCAGGGTATATAGCATATTGCTGTGAACCGAGAGAACTTATCCAGGGCAGCTAACATTTTGCTGTGTGCCGAGAGATCTTAGGCCTTGCCCAGGGTATATAGCATATTGCTGTGAACCGATAGAACTTATCCAGGGCAGCTAACATTTTGCTGTGAACCGAGAAAACTTAGGCCTTGCCCAGGGTATATAGCATATTGCTGTGAACCGATAGAACTTATCCAGGGCAGCTAACATTTTGCTGTGAACCGAGAAAACTTAGGCCTTGCCCAGGGTATATAGCATATTGCTGTGAACCGAGAGAACTTATCCAGGGCAGCTAACATTTTGCTGTGTGCCGAGAGATCTTAGGCCTTGCCCAGGGTATATAGCATATTGCTGTGAACCGAGAGAACTTATCCAGGGCAGCTAACATTTTGCTGTGTGCCGAGAGATCTTAGGCCTTGCCCAGGGTATATAGCATATTGCTGTGAACCGAGAGAACTTATCCAGGGCAGCTAACATTTTGCTGTGTGCCGAGAGATCTTAGGTCTTGCCCAGGGTATATAGCATATTGCTGTGAACCGATAGAACTTATCCAGGGCAGCTAACATTTTGCTGTGAACCGAGAAAACTTAGGCCTTGCCCAGGGTATATAGCCTATTGCTGTGAACCGATAGAACTTATCCAGGGCAGCTAACATTTTGCTGTGAACCGAGAAAACTTAGGCCTTGCCCAGGGTATATAGCATATTGCTGTGAACCGAGAGAACTTATCCAGGGCAGCTAACATTTTGCTGTGTGCCGAGAGATCTTAGGCCTTGCCCAGGGTATATAGCATATTGCTGTGAACCGAGAGAACTTATCCAGGGCAGCTAACATTTTGCTGTGTGCCGAGAGATCTTAGGCCTTGCCCAGGGTATATAGCATATTGCTGTGAACCGAGAGAACTTATCCAGGGCAGCTAACATTTTGCTGTGTGCCGAGAGATCTTAGGTCTTGCCCAGGGTATATAGCATATTGCTGTGAACCGAGAGAACTTATCCAGGGCAGCTAACATTTTGCTGTGTGCCGAGAGATCTTAGGCCTTGCCCAGGGTATATAGCGCATTGCTGTGAACCGAGAGAACTCACTCAGGGGAACTAGCGTTTTGATGTAAACGGACAGAATTTATCCATAGCTGCTACCATTTTGCTGCTTACTGAGAGAACTTATCCAGGGCAACTAGCGTATTGCTGTCTATGAGGAGGACTTCTCCAGATTTACCAACTTATCTCGGTGCATCTTCTCCAGGATACAAATAAGTAGCAGCAAGAGACTTCACGTTCCTGCATATTCGTGAGGTTTCGGTTTGAAATCTAGGGCCGTCTATCATAAATGTTTTTTCGTAGTGTTTCTTAGTACCCGCTGCAGGTTTCTGGTATGTCACATCAAATTAGACCTTGCCCACTCCCTTTGACATCAATTTCATTTTATTATTCACTAACATAATCCTTTTACCCGACGCTACAAATATTTGGCAATTGAAAGCGTCGTTAAATAAACCAGGACTAAGTGTAGGTAACTGTCTACCGCCATCCACATACCTACCATGTTTAAACATTGTAACTCCTTCCACAAACAGCGAAAATATACAGAAACTTGGACTTACCGGGAAGGTGTTTACAGCAGTTTTATCCACACAGATGGTGGAGGTGTTGGTCCTTTGTTGTTCTTACGTCACAATGCGTCATGTCGAAGAGCGGCAGCACCGGAAATGGCCGTCCATGATCTGGCAACTTTTCAGACTAACATGAACTGTTCCAGTAGACCTTGCCCCACACCTCACCTCCATTCACAGACACAAACAAATCTGATAGAATGTTTTGATTTCTGCTACTATGCGTTCCGAAAACACTAATCACAAGTTCTGGCATTACAGTATGTAAATTCACATGCCTTCACTGCAGACCACGAATGGTATATCACTATTGAGACACTGTTTTTTTTTGTAACTTTATTTTCAAGGTTTTCAGTCGTGGTATTTTTGTAAAGTTATTTTCAAAATTTTAATTCCTGGACTTTCCAATATCCAAACAGAACACTTTGACCCCAAATGTAACAACACGTCTATTTTACCGCCTTTAAAGGCTTCGACAAATATAAGGAATTAATTGTATTTAGGTAAATAAGTTCGCATGAATTTGTATTACTTCGAATAATGCCCTTCAGTGCTTTCCAATTATTATTGTTCCTAGACGTGAACGTTTCCCTAGAATAGAGCTAGAGTTGTTAAATATGTTTACGTTGTTAAATAGTCGTAAAAGTTAGAAAAAAATTTATTTTAATTCAAATAGTGAATTAAATGTTTGTTGGATTTGGCACGTTATTTCCCAATTAAAAATATCACCCTCATGTGACCTGCAGTTCATGACAAAATTTTGAGTTGGAGAAATAATCTCTCTTTTGTCATCCTTTTAACTGATATGAGTTTTTGGGCTATTTCTTGTCTATCAATTAATTTTATCTTTACAATTACTAATGATTTTATAAATTTGAACAGATGTTTCATAGTCTCTGCTATTTTATTTTCAAGTCTAATAAAAGTTTATCATTGGAAATAGTCAAATGAAAGTACTATTTCTTTAGTTTTTAACCAGTTGAAAAGAAATGTATACACCACTTCGGAAGCCAACACTGAGTTATTTTGCGTATTGACAATTATGCATGAAATTCATTTCACATTCTAAACCTTCATATTTTAAAGAAGCAAAGCACCTTAATTATACTAAAGATCACACACGAAATATTAATAATTTTCAGCACAAGCTATACGTAAAAATTAAATGCAGTACTCCAGAATATTAACAATACCAACGTCAGACTTTCAGCACCTCAAAGCAAAATTTCCCTTCGATCAGTTCGCTGTTTCTTTCGTATTGTATGGGCAGTAGAAGTATCAATTACGCATTTACCATAACAAACACTAACACATTGCCGAAAATGCTTCAAGTTTCACTGTGACCAACGTCAGATTCATTTATTCTCAACTCTGTACTTTCGTTGTTACCTCCTCACGCGGATCTGCTGCAGACCCGCAGCTGTTTGGAATGGAGACTGGAACTGCTGCCGAGAGACGGAGGGCAGGCTGGTCATCGGAGAAAGACGCCCATTGGTTCAAGAGGTCAAATCTCGGTTTCATCATCCACAGCACAGATCGGATACATACATTTATAGTAATTAGTCGCATTACATGATATGATGTGTAGAGGAATAATGACATATGTCACAGAATCAATCAAAATCCTTTCAACCTGTCTTATTCAGCAACTAGAAATGTTTCCGTCAAGTTGTTAGCAATATTGTAATATAATCGAGGAAGTCCCGAGTTCATATATCGAGCAGGAAACGGAAGATTTTTTGTGTCACCGACATACTTTATATAATATAATATGGTGTGAAAGGCACGTGCTATAAAAGACGACGTAATTTACACGTGTGTAGAAATGGAATGAATTTTAAAAACTTTACTTTACTTGTACCGTAAATTTTAAATTATATATATGTTATGCAGACAAATGTACACAGTATTATGTTATTTAACACAATTTTTATTAAATGTTGCCCTACATGTTTCTAGCCTATATAAGGCTCATCTTTAGGGGCTCTTTTGTTGAAATTACAACAGCTATATTATTGGTATATAAAATTCTTAAAAAGCCGTTAGATGTATTTGGTTATTGGTATCTGTACCGGTCATGCTGCTTTCACCATAGATTTGTTGGAGGCCTCCAGAGACTCAATTAAAAGCATTCTGATTAAAGGTAAATACCAGCAGTAAGTACCAAGCAGGTGTAGGCAGCCTCTATATCAGTACTCACTGGTCCTTTTTTTTTCTATGGCTCGACAGCCCTATATGGGCCTGGGCCTCCTCGTTTCGTCGAGGTTTTATGATCACACACATTTGAGACACACCACAGTCGGTAGGACTCCTCTGGACGAGGGACCAGCTCGTCGCAGAGACCTCTACCTTGCAACACACAACAATCACAAGAGACAGACATCCATGCCCCGGTGGGACTTTTTTTTTTTTTTTTTGCCTGTCCAGGGTTTTTTCCCTTTTATACATTTTTGTACTGTTTAAATCCTTTCGTCCTTCATGTCACTTTACGTTCCATATTACCGTCCTTCTGACAAACACAACACAAACATCCATGCCCCCGGTGGGATTCGAACCCACGATCCTAGTAAGCGAGCGGCCGAAGACCCACGCCTTAGACCGCACGGCCACTGGGATCGGCACTCACTGGTCCTTACATGTTGAAAATTGTCTACGTAGGTCTATAGCATGCAGCAAAAAAATCAAACAGCGACTTTTTATCGCAGTTTCGACCACAGACTTACAAGCCTTAAGACTTGCTCCATACAAGCAGAAACTTACCTTCAGATGTGTGTCCGTGCAGCCTTGCCTTGAGAGAAGTGTCCTTGTGTATGGATAAAAAGTTTAATGTGTACGGCGATTGCCGAGCACAGGGTGCAAAGACTGGGGTAGTGTGAACCTGATCAGTACTTGCTATTGGTATTTGAGGTTAATCAACGTGTGTGTCGTAAGTTTTTATTGTGTACCTAGTTGATAGAAAATTAGGAAGCCTCAGTCTTGAATTAATTGAGAAAATTATGGAACTTCACAAATTGTTGTCATGTTTATGGAGAGATAAAAGTGACGATTATTTTAATAAGCAATTACAAATATTGTCTATGAGATCTGTACTCTTCTGGGATTTTACGCAGTGTATAATGATATTTTGTTATCGAAGTTTCGGGAGGAAATATCGGTCCCATTTTCAAGGGTGAAGCAATCAAAGAGGAAATTGTCTATACAAAGCTTGTAACAAGACTTGTGAAACGTTTATTCAAATGCTGGCAAAAATGCAGGAATAAATAAGAAGTAGTATATAAATTGCGAAATTCGTAATATGTGAAAAACATGAAAAAGTGAGAGATATTTCTAAACTTGGCGCTAATGCACAAGAGGTACATGACAGAAATTTGTCAGGCCAATTAAAACAAAGTTTTCTTCACAATCTAACTTAATTAAATCACTGTCATAATTTTTCCTCTAACTCTTTCCAGGCAACTGTAGTATGTGCGGCTATGTAAAAAGTCTCCTAGTGCGTGGGTGCTAACAGAATTTAGACTTACCTCCGGACTTAAATTTGAGCAGATTTAACTTGACGTAAATCTCCTCGTGTATGGGCACCCTTAAATTAGTTCATGACTGCTTCCTTCCACGTCCCTTACGATTCATTATTTATTTAGTCATCCCAGCAGGGGAAGTTATATAGCCTGGATGTCTGACAGATTTTTAAATTAATACATGCATCAGAACACTTTATGATTTTCTTTCCGTGCATTTTCTATAACCAAATTACAACAAATGCACAATGTTATTCCTTAGATATTTATATTATAATAATAACGCTGAATATTCCTACATGTTTCAGTCCACAAGGGATCACAATCAGGGAAAAATTATCAAATAATACTGCCTAGAACTTATTTAGATATTTTTACACATAATTGACATCTTATGCATAGTGTAAAGGAGTCAAGTAGTAAAACGTAGACAGTTCTTTGTAGACTTGTTGTGCAACTAAGTGAAATGGGATATTGACATACAGTATCTCTAGGGCAGCTTACCTACTAAACGAAAGTTGACATCAAACCACATCCAAGAATGGATGTATGGGTAACGTTCTAGACTTGTGTTCCGAGAGTATCAAGTTCGAATCTCGACCAGCTTACCTTATAGCTTCAATGTAGTCGTCTTTCACGCTTTCTGCAGATCACGAAACTCCTCCTTCCAAATCAAAACCCAGTCTCCGTTCATGATCATCCTACCATCTCAATCAACAGTCACAAAATGTGGCTGTCTATTGGCTATCACTCCTTATTTATATAATGAAATTTGTAACAAATAATTCACCACAATGTTCATTGACTATTGGTTATAAAGATATATACATAGAAGAAAAACTAAATTCAAAATTTCTTGGCTTACATCTTGATAACCACCTAAATTGGAAAGGTCATATTGATCAAATGATACCTAAATTAAGTGCAGCGTGTTATGCAGTTCGGTCAATGTTCCACATCAGCAACATTAACACTCTCAAGTCAATTTATTTCGCATATTTTCACTCTATTGTACAATACGGAATACTTTTGGGGGGAAATTCGTCCAACAGCAGGAAGATATTTACATTAAAAAAGAAAATCATCAGAATTATGGTTGGTGCACATCCTCGAACTCCATGCAGAAGTCTATTTAAAAAACTGGAGATTTTGCCTGCTCCATGCCAATATATATTTTCATTAATGAACTTCCTCGTTGATAATCAATAAAACTTTCAAACAAATTCATCAATACACAGTATCAATACAAGCAATAAGCACCATCTTCATAGACCAATTGCCAACCTATCATGCTTCCAGAAAAGTACTTTCTATTCTAGTATCAGGATCTTCAATAGCTTACCGTGTAATATCAAAAATCTTAAGAATGAAAAGGCACAATTTAAAGCAGCACTAAGAAGATACTTAAACGCACACTCCTTTTACTCTGTAGATGAATTTTTTATGAGTACTGTTAACCTATAATACTGACGTCTAAGACTGCACATAGAATGTTTAAAGCATTTTGCAATGTACATTTTGTATGATTTTGTGTGTTATGACTTATTCCACATCCTCTTGTCTTGTGACAAAATTATGGATCCATGGAATGTATATATGTATGTATGTATGTATTATAATCAAGGGGTCCCGCGTTCTACTCTGAGCTCAGAGACCGGCATACGGGCTGAGAGGTTCTTTGCTTTCCTCAGTTCCTACACGCTAGTTCCGGGATAGTACATAAACTTGGGCCAATGCTCCTTTTTTCATGTTAGGCATTTCGCCAACCATCCTAGAATCTGAGGTTGTGCCTACTGATCTGTTGACAGCAAAGTTGAACAGATGCTCATAAATAAATTTATGACAAGGCTACTAATCTGCGTGACTGAAAGAGTGTCATTAAATAAATTAAGAAACAATACAACAGTCGTTATATTTTCAGAGTCTCTGCCCTAAGCGCCACTTTCTAAAGACACGTAGAGGGCGTCGACTTTGAAATCCTCATTACCTGGAGAAGCTGAACTTTAGAGAATTCATTCCATTTTTATCATAACTTAAATAATAAAGGAAATTTTAGTCAACAATGTTTGCCTTTATAAAGGCAAACATCGTTCTCATAATGAAACGTATTTCTTTGTTTCTTTCTTAGTCTCACTTCTTCTACCTGCTCATTGCAAGGCTAAAAGGGTATTGTTGCACCTGATCACACTCATTGACACATACACACTCGGTAGGACTCTCCTGGACGAGGGATCAGTCCGTCGCAGAGGCCTCTACAAACACAACACACCACATTCACAACAGACAAACATCCATGCGTCTGGCGGGATTCGAACCAGCAATTCCAGCAAGCGAGCCGTCGCAGGCCTACGCCGTAGACTGCGCGATCACTGGGATCGGTATTTGTGTTGATGAAAACTGTCTTTAGTATTTAGCTAGAGAAATGTAGTCGTTGCACTTCGCCAAATTTTATTTCCGGTGAAGTATTGTGAATCGATATCGTAGAACTCAGTATTAGTGTCGATAAAGTAGAGCTCTGTGTTACTGTCGATAAAGTACAGCTTGCAGGTCTTAAATGGCCGAGGAAATGTAACGAACACGACAATTACTTTGGACGTTTTCCATTAAGCCCAGAATTTTTTCAAAATCGTTTCTGACACAGGATCTTTTTCAGGCGTCAGTGTAAAATAAAGAAATTCTCCTAGTCAGACCCATTAGAAAGAGTTAGTATTGATCACTGGACCAGCTGATATTTTCTAACGGCAAAAATCGAGTATTAAATTTTTCTTTATTTTGCATGATAAAGCAAACAGGTCCAGTTACTGACACTTTTTTTGTTGTTGTAAACAGTAATAACGGCAAAGAACAATGTTAAAAATAATAGGCGAATTTATTCTGAGACACCACCATCATAATTAGCTGAAGACAGAGGCGCAAACAGCGCCTTCATATATTTTTCAGTTAATTTATAAAATAAACAGCGATTATTTCCATACCCGAATTAACGGTCTTTGTAATGGAGATGGTGATTTACATACTTGTTACATGCAATACGTTTTTCTCTCTCTTCTCTCTTTATTTCCTGTTCTCATTATGTATCAGATGTACTTGCTCTCCCTGTTTTCATAACAGAGATTTTATTTTGGTACATATTACTTGTTTATTTTTAATTTGTTACTTACACTTCTCATAAGATAGGAGGATATACAAAGCTAAAAACAGTTTCCCTTATCGCATCATATTTGAAAGTTCGTACAGTTGTCAGTGCAGTAATCAGTTGTTTGTTACTCCGCTAAGGCGGAACCTCCTTATACAATCTATGAAACTACTCACAGAGATGCAATACAATTCTGTACTTTGCAGCTCTTCCTGCTATTGTACGAATGCTGGCAGTGACAATGTCTACACAGTCCTACACAGTCCTACACAGTCCTACACAGTCCTACTCAGTCCTACTCAGTCCTACTCCGTCCTAATACGGCCTGCTCAGTCCCGCTTGAAAAATACGGTACTCTGTATGTACTGTGTATGATGCATGTAGCCTGTGAGTGTGTGTGTGTGTGTGTGTGTGTATGTATGTATGTATGTATGTATGTATGTATGTATGTACGTATGTATGTATGTATGTATGTATGTATGCATGTATATACGTAAGTGTGTATGTATGTATTTATGTATGTACGTACGTACGTATGTACGTATGTATGTATGTATGCATGTATATACGTAAGTGTGTATGTATGTATATATGTATGTATGTATGTATGTGTGTACGTACGTATGTATGTATGTACGTACTATGTACGTATGGATGTATGTATGTATGTATGCATGTATGTATGTAAGTGTGTATGTATGTATGTGTGTATGTATGTATGTATGCATGTATATATGTAAGTATGTATGTATGTATGTATGTATGTACGTACGTACGTACGTATGTATGTATGTATGTATGTATGCATGTATATATGTAAGTGTGTATGTATGTATGTATGTATGTATGTATGTTTGTTTTTGTGTATGTATGTATTATGTTTCTATGTACGTATAAATATGCATTTATGTATGTATGTACATATGTATGTAGGTGTGTATGTATTTATATAATGTGTATAAATGCATGCAGGTAGGTTTAGGTATGTATTTATGTATGTACATATGTATGTATGTGTGTATGTGTATATGTATGTGCGCATGTAGGTGTGTATGCATGTGTGGGTGTATGTATGTATGTATGTATGTATGTATGCGTGTATATATGCATGTATTATGTAGGCATGTATGTATGTATGTATATCAGTGTTTTAGAACAGTAACAACCAAAGCAAAATCTATAGGCAACGAGATAGCTGCAAAACCAAAATGTTTGCTGCAAGTACAAACAGTGTCGTAGGGACACTGAAATAAATGCAGTGGCAAAATTACAAACTGGTGCCAATTACCAGTTTTGAGAAAATGGTTTTCAAGAACAACCGTGCGTGACGTTGGTATACCACACAGACTCACCTCTTGAACAATGTTTTTGCCTCGGTCTGTGTTTGCGGTGAGTCAGTTTTCTTCAGGAAACAGTGTGCTTTATGCAATCAGGCGAAAGTTATGCTATTTATAAATGCATTCACTTTTGTTTACTAGTACATTTAGCAGCAGAGTCCGACTAACCGCTCAGGGTGTAGCTGGTATTTTGTTTGATTAGCTTGAGTGTTGCTTTTCTGATGCGACTGCCAGCACACTTCAGATTCCGTCCATCCACTCATGTCTGTCAGTCATGAAACCTTTGTCCTCAGATTTTCGTGAGAAGAGCTCAGTCTGATATATACAAGAATCTGAAGGAATTTGACTCTTTCCTACACATTACTAAAACGTCCCGTCATTGTTTAAGGATCCGCGTAGATAAAATTGCGATTTGGCTTCGAAGCTTAGTGATATCAGGCGAGGCCCTTGCGCTCTCTGGTAAAGTTCCAGCATTTCATCTTTATCACAATTAACTTTAGAAATTAGTCAACTTGACTGTTATTTGCTTGAACAGTTGTTCAAAGCGGTGATTCGAACATTGAAGTTTTCTGGAGCGCTGAGCGTGCTTGGAGGGAAACATGTCTGTACATTTCATGACAGCATGGGTGTGCAGACGGCGTCCTTCTCTTATCTCTTCTTCTAGCGTCTAGGGCTGTCTTCGAACGACCGTGTTGAGGGCGAGACGTTATATTGTCTGTAGACTTCCGGTTCAAAAGATCTTACCAAATAATGGCCGGCTACAGTACAAAAGTCAACTTTTAAAATGGAGTAACACCCAAAGTAGACAGAGGCTTTTTTTGTCAGTAAAATGGGCTAAGAACAGCGACATTTTAAACAGGATGAAATTTTTTAAAAATTAAAGTTTGGTTTTTAATTCTGAAACACAATTTATTCAAGAGTTGAAAGACTTGTGGAATTATTCTGAAGTTATCAATTAAGTAAGAGTTAAAAATTTCCATACAGAATAATAGGCATAACCATAATTTTAACTTTGCGTTTCCCTCACACATTTCCACACGTCATTCAAGGTGGCGTGTTTCTAAAATGTTACTTGTTCTGGAAACCCAGAATGGGTTTGAAAATGCTTAGATACTTGTGTCCAAAACAAACTCGTCAGAAGAGACTTGATTTGTGAGTTATATTTTTAGTGATCCGTAACACTGTGATGCAAAATAAACTGTATCAAACCAAATTTGTTTCATAAAATTTTTTAATTTGGCTATATACCATAGATAGTTTTGAAGAAGATACAAGTTCATTTTTTTAATTACCTTTTCTGTGGGTTTTCATGGCCGGGGTAGCGTAGTCGATATAGTGACTAAGATACGTGCTGGATATCCTGGGGATTGTTTTTCGATTCTTGACAGAGGCAAGAAATGTTTCCTTCCTTCAAAATATTAAGATCCACCCGGCCTCTTATTCAGTTGGTACTGGAGGCTCTTCCCCCGTAAGTAAAGCGACCGGTGATTGAAAATGATCACTCACCTTACCTCCACCTTGTACCAAGCTTGAGAATGAGTGGAGTTCTACTTCCACTCCCCTATAAACGTTAGTAACTTTCATACCTACAATTTTACCCTTAATTTACCTTACCAGGTTCTTCATTAAAACAAGCAATTGCATGGTAATTTCTCGTGCCACGCCACATTTGTATGTTGATGAATCAGTATATAACCTATGCAGAATGTCTCAAATTTAAACCCTTCTTCGAGTAAAAGTGTACTCTCTTTTGAAAACATTAATGAAGTTAAGCATGAAGTGTAATATGGACATCATTTTTAAGCAAATTTTCAATTTTTTATTATTGTGGTGAATTACATATTATCTTTATTTTTTGTTATAGAAGCTTCAAGTGATATATCATGACACCTTTTATTCTGATGCATCCAGTAAAGACAGAGTGAAACCTGTCTAAAACGGAACATGGACGTTGCATGAAACCTATCTATATCGAAAAACTTTTACAATTGCGAAAATCTTGTGCGAGAAACGTTATAAAATCACATTTAATTAGAGAAAACTGTCTTACGCTGAAACGGGATGGAAGGATGAAATTATCAAGGAAAATATTTTTCATGTTTGCATTTAATTTTATTTTCGTGCCCTGCTATTGCCTATTGTTTATCAACAGTGAGATATATTGTTAGGAAACATAGCTAGGCCAGAAGAAGGATGTGGAGGGTTGTTGGACTGAACATTGGAGTGACGAAAAGTCGCGAAAAGGAAATATGTAGAGCACCAGTGCAGAAAAAATTGGTTTGCTGACAAAGAACTGAAGTCCTCTTTAGAGTAGGTAGCAATTATGTGTGTGGTGGTGGTAGTAGTAGTAGTAGTAGTAGTAGTAGTAGTAGTGGTTGTATTTACAGACAAAAATACACTGGAGGAAACCAAACCCCACTCTTTCGCACTCAATAGCGGCATTCCTTCTTAAATAATTCGAAGTTTCTATCCAAACACTAGAATTAGACTTACTGGCAGAAGGTTTACCCTTAATAAAACAGGACAGCCCTGCCATTTATGGTAAAGTATCCAAATATTTTTACTTCTTTATTTAGTTGTAGCCATGGCCTGCAAAGGAAAGAGTAGTGCTTGATATCAACACCAAAGTAAAAGTGACTGAAGCAAGCGAAAATGAAAATTTTACAGTGAAACAAATCTTGGAAAAAATTTTTAAGGTTAGGAAATCTCAAAATATATGACATAGTAATAGCCAAGTTGGAAATAAGAAAACAATGGCTAAATTATAGTAATGGTTCATTGAAACTGAAACTAACGAAACCTGGAAATGAATAGAGCAGAGAGATTGTGTGGGAGTGATTTGCAAGTGTGAGAGTCAGAAACCTTCCAGTTATCTGGAACAATGGTAAGAGAATATGCAAAGTGGCAAAAAAGCTAGGGAAAAGTGAATTTAGGTAAACAAATGGATGATTAGGAAGTTTCATACACAGATATTAAATTGTGTTTAATGAAGTACGTGGTGAAGCTGGCGATGTTTGTGAAGAAACTGTAACAGACTGGTTTGCCAAAATTGAAGTACCTGTATGTAAATAGAACCTATGTAAAACGGAAAAATTCCGGTGCCATGCTCTTCTCTTACATCCAGATTTAACTGTAATATATTTCTCATTCCGTCTTCTGTTTCAGAATGTAATTCACTTGCAAAGGGGTATAAGAAAATCTGATAAACGACCAGGCTCAACGCATTCCATGGACAGGTTTAACACCGGAAAATATTGTGAATTCTCTTCTCCGCCTTCCACCGAAATGGGCCCTGGACGTTCGAAACATCGTACGTAGCCATTGTGGAGAACACCAGAGTGACCAGAATGCTGCAGCAGTTTTAGCGAAACCAAAAAGACAAGGAACATAGTAGCAGGAAGACCCTACCGAGAAGAGGAGGACGTGACGCGAAAACTAGATAAGAATTATGAGAAAGAAAGCCAAAGAAGAAGGAAGAGAAACCCTTTCTGTAGCTGTTGCTACAAACCCTGTACTCTTCTAAAGTCACTTTGTTAATATCAAAGAAATTGCAGAGAAAGAGTCACCTTCCTGTAAAATATCAGCTTCAGTATCCGATACATTATACAGAAGGATCTGGGAAATAACCGAGCGGATTCGACATGAGAAGAGAAGTAGTTGAAGAAATTTGTCAAGGAAATACCTTTAAACAGACATGATGAAGGAATTTAGATTTGACAAAACATGTTTTAGAAAAGACACTTCGTGACTTTATTGAAGCCAGGACGGTTGTAGAAAAGAGGCGAGGTCTAGGAAGAAACATGCGTGTTGTCACTCTATCTTGGGAGAAAGCATGACGAACAGAATCTTATTTCACTTCAAGGAAATCATACTGTAATAGATCAATAACGTGAAAGTATTTCTAGCATAGATGAGATCCCAGTGGCCGAACGGTCTAAGCCGTGGGTCTGCGGCCACTCGCTTGCTGGGATTGCGGATTTGAATCCCGCTGGGGGTGTGGATGTCTGTCTCTTGTGAGTACTGTGTGTTGTCAGGTAGAGGTCTCTGCGACGGGCTGATCACTCGTCCAGAGGAGTCCTTTCAAGTGTGGTGTGTCTGAGTGTGATCTCGAAACCTCAAACATGAGGAGGCCTAGGTCCGGTAGGGCTGTCGAGCCATGAAAAAAAAATTCCGACGTAGAAAACAACAACTCCCGAAACAGGATTCAAACTGTATTTACCTGAAGATTTAAGTATAGCGAATACATTGCAGTAAAAATAACACAGAATGCATGAGTGAAGAAGCTTATAGAAAAGTATGTATGGAGGATTTCAGTTTATCATTTTGTAAGGAAACATGGCGTTTTTTAAAACTGTGACAAATACAAATTGATTATGGAAACTCGCACTTACGAAGAAGAAGAAACCAGGAATCCAACCAACATGAAGTGTGTTTATGTTAATATGAAGCTCCTTATGTTGAAAAAAACAACGACATAGGAAAAAACGCTTGTGAAAATTCAGTTCTGTGTTTATAAGTCACGACTCGAAAAAAATCTACCTGCCCCTTTGTTGCAAAACAATGTAGACAGGATGTCAATATTTTAGATGTAGAGCAAGGCCAATTTCCAAATTCCAAAACACCATTGAGGGAGAATTTTAAAGGAATAAAACGTTAAGAAAGCAAAAGTATTTTTGTTGCTGATTAAAAGTTACATTAAGAGGAGGAAAACAGTGAATTGTAAAAAATACACGGTGAGACTAATATAAAATTTCTCTGAATTAGTTTTTTGATATCTACACTACAAACTTTTATTTAAAAAAATTAAGTAACTATTTCGGAATAATGCTTTAATATATGAGAACATTAAAACAATATGCATGTGCAGTTGTGAATTTGACTTTGGCGAGAGAGAGTGAGTGAGAGAGACAAGCAAACCTTGTCATAGAAGCAACAATGTCGCTGGATTAGGAGGTTTATTGGAGGTATAACAAACACCGTCATATGTTTTTGCAAACATAAAACCTAAAATTTTAATCTTAGCCAGATGCGTCTGTAACATGAAAATTAATTTTTGCCCCAAAAAGTGCTAACAAATGCAATCACTAGTTGAACATCTAAAATAACTTTGCAGTGTTCATTAATGAAACTAATATTTACGATATTCGCTATTTTAGTTGCAAGACACAGATATATGTCCACATATACATACATACATATACGGGCGAACATACAAGACACATACACACATGTATGTACTTACGTAAAAACATATATTCTTCTTCTTCTTCTTCTGGTCGGCGCTACAGCCCATGTAGGGCCACGGCCTTCTTGACCACATGCCTCCAGAAAAATTTCCGAGGCTGTGGTAAAGTATCCGTAACAAATTGGTTTTTTTACGAGGTAGGGCTGTTAACCCTACACTCAACCCCCAACCTGGAGGACCAGGGTACCTCTCTCTGTCCGGATCATCACCCTTGACCTGCCCGGCTTGGAAGACCCTGCCAGTAGCTATGCTACCGCCGGTATAGCTCTCAGGATCATTTGACCACGCAAGCCTCACCACTACTTCAAAGTGGAGATACCGTCGGTGGGGAAAAACATATATGCAAACATACAAACATACAAAGAATGTGCATACATACATGCATGCATACATATATACGTAAATGCATAAAATATGCATACATACATGTGTACATACGTACATACACACGTACATACATACACATACATACATACATACATACATAAATACATACATACATACATACATACACGCATACTTTGTACATAATGCATACATACATACATACATACATGCATACCTCGTACGTATATGCCAGTACGCATACACACATACATACATATATACATATATGCATACATACATACATACATACATACATGCTTACCTCGTACGTATATGCCAGTACGCATACACACATACATACATATATACATATATGCATACATACATACATACATACATACATACATACATGCTTACCTCGTACGTATATGCCAGTACGCATACACACATACATACATATATACATATATGCATACATACATACATACATACATGCTTACCTCGTACGTATATGCCAGTACGCATACACACATACATACATATATACATATATGCATACATACATACATGCATACCTCGTACGTATATGCCAGTACGCATACACACATACATACATATATACATATATGCATACATACATACATGCATACCTCGTACGTATATGCCAGTACGCATACACACATACATACATATATACATATATGCATACATACATACATACATACATGCATACCTCGTACGTATATGCCAGTACGCATACACACATACATACATATATACATATATGCATACATACATACATACATACATACATGCATACCTCGTACGTATATGCCAGTACGCATACACACATACACACATACATACATATATACATATATGCATACATACATACATACATACATGCATACCTCGTACGTATATGCCAGTACGCATACACACATACATACATATATACATATATGCATACATACATACATACATACATGCATACCTCGTACGTATATGCCAGTACGCATACACACATACACACGTACATACATATATACATATATGCATACATACATACATACATACATGCATACCTCGTACGTATATGCCAGTACGCATACACACATACATACATATATACATATATGCATACATACATACATACATACATGCATACCTCATACGTATATGCCAGTACGCATACACACATACACACATACATACATATATACATATATGCATACATACATACATACATACATGCATACCTCGTACGTATATGCCAGTACGCATACACACATACACACATACATACATATATACATATATGCATACATACATAAACTTTTTTTACGAAAACCTGAAGCTAGGAAACCATTGTGTAATAATACACGGATATGGGAGGATAATATTAAAATGAATTTAAGTAAAACAATAATTTAATGGGTGGACAGGATTAAACCAGCTCAAGGTAGTTTCCAATGGCGAACTTCTCGGAAAATGGCAGTGAATATTCGCATTCCACAAAAGGCAAGTTGCTGCTTGACAAGCTGAGCAACTTTCTGTTTTTACGGGACACCAGACGTGCATTACGAACGGACAGTTTTTCGCGGAATGTTGTGGACGCCTTCTGCACCGAAACAAACTAGCAGCATTAAGCGCCCATCAGATAACTTGTTTGCTTTCAATAATGGGATTGAATTATAGAGGGCGCTGATGTCAGTTTCAAGCACGCTGAGGTCACATGGACCGGGGCAGAGTCCGTGAAGTTTGTGTCTTGGTACATGTGTTGTCCGACTGCTACTACTACAACTTCAGGTGTTTGTAACTTCACATGAGGTTGTTAGGGTGTCGACTTGGTTCAGCTGCTCTTGTGGTGGGTTTCGCTTGGAACGTCTTAGTCCCTTCCGGTAAAAGCTGAGGCCTTTGTGTATTTCTGAATCGGTTTTGAGAGTTCTTTGCTCGAGATTTAAAATAACAATTTCTAAGATTTTATTCTGGTTTGTTATAAATTGCAAATAATTTTATGAAGTTTAATAGGCTATATATGGTACTTGAGAAGAAAGATAGAAACAAACAAACAAACAAAGACGGAAAGACAGGCGTGATTTAAAAAAGACGAGAGTGGAAGGAAGAAAGAAAGAAAGAAAACAAAGCAAACAACAGAAAACAGAAAATTGGAGCTAAATTCACTCTATGTTTAATTACGTATCACGTGATGAAGGAAGATGGGCTAATGGCAGTGTTTCTTCGGGCATTCTTAACTTCATCAAGTGGTCAGCTTCACGTTCCGGATGATTTACCCGCTATGAAGGAGCCACCTGTGCCCTTTGTATAAGAGGCTCTGTGGACCCCATAGCCGATCTGGGCGTACTGGAAAACGAGAAATCTCGTACCCATGACCGAAACCCAACCCCGATTCTTCAGTTTTTCAACCCGTAGCATAAACACAATAGGGTATCGACTGAGCTATGTAAATTCCACAGAATGAAGGAAACAAAATAAAAATATAGAAAATACATAAAAACTGGAGGCCAATGTGCGTAATTATTTCGAGGCTGTCGGCAGTACTGCACCATGTTAGAGTCTCTGTCTTAGTAACTTACAGAAGCGGAGTGCGTCCTCTCGAAACGTCTTTGCCCACTTAACAGACTACGTGGTACCAAAATCAAATTCTTTAAACCCGCCTGAAGACTTGAAATCTTACAGATTATAACGCAAACTATTTTCCGCCTGAAACCCCGCATTTATCATAAATGCTCTTAAGAGTATTATAGGCCTATCTTATTGCTAACCATCACCCTACTTTCCGGTGAAGTGAGCAATATTCCTGCTTTGTATTCTGAAGGTCCTGGCTTCAAATATCTGTCCTTAGAACGGCCGTCTTATACGTTTGCTGTAGCTTTCTGAATGCCCCCATAACATGCAGAATATTAGCTCAGATTCGGCCACGACAGATCCCTTTCACATACTTTCCAATTCATTATTCATTGATCATCTTCTCATTAGATTTCTTATGATCTGGGCTATTGAAACGATCTTTAAATCAAAAGAATACATAAATGAATAAAATAAGATCCACAGAGTTTGGCCATGTGCGACTTTAGACTGAGGCAGGCTTCGGAATTTCGATCGCTCCTATCTATTTGAAGCACAGAGGTCAAGATACGTTCCACCTCCGGTAACAATTAGAGTAATTCCCATATTGCCCATACAATATATTTATGTGTTTTATGTGATTCTCACAGCAAACAGTAGATATTTCCCTAATCAGTATTAACCATTTATTCTGTGTCATTAAGATGATGTAATTTTAAAGTAAGGTAGAAAGTGATTTTTATACGTAGAAGAAATTCAGACTTCATACCATCAAGGACACTAAATTCCAACCTTTCCTACTCCCTGCTGCTCTGCTGACGAAACAATGTCAGCCGTCCGAATTTAGGAACCATGCTTGTTAAAAGACTTTGCAATGTCATTTGTATCTTAGTGAGATTCATTGCGCGGATCACAAACTATTCTGATGGTTACGGAGACGCAAGAAGAGACGATAAATATTTGGAGACAGGAAAATTTCTTACAGCGGATCTGCATGTTTTAAGAATTTCCCTTACCAGGCTGCCTAGAAAACAGAATTTTCTCTGATTTTGGCTCCCCCCAAAGGAATAGAATAAATATTGACATATGTCGTTCATAAACAACTAAAACTCTGGTTCATCATGTTAAAAAATTTAAAATCTACTTCTGGTTGGTTTGTTCTTCACGCTTGCAACTGAGTAAATAAAATTATCAACAGGCCCCCATTCTACATGGCTAGTCACCCTGACTCAAGCCGACAAAAGTGATAATTAAGTAAAATATAAGAAATAAGTAGGCTCACTATAAACAGTAAGGTCTTATACGAAAGTGTGGAATGTATTCAATATTTTTTTGGGATAGGATCCAATAATTTGCTTTTTTGAAAATGGTAATAAGCCTTTAGATTGCATAGAAGTAGGGAATTTCTTGATCAGCTTAGAGAATCTCCGCTGAAAAAAGGAATATCTTAAATGATGAAACAATAATAGTTTATAAAATATTCCCGTGTGTTTCTTAAATAAACTTGGGATACAAACATTTTCTTTACCAGGAGAGAGTAAAGCCACCTCATTATGCTGGTGTGCACGGTAGCAATGAGTTATAGAACTGTCTTCACCCTTCTCCTTTATAAAACCAACATATGCATATCTAACGTACACAACAATAAAAACTCTTGTTTACTTCTACATGTTTCGGCGGAACTCCGCCGTCTTGAGTGAGTTTAAAACTCACTGGAATATAATACATTACAATAGTAATATATATTATGTAGTAGTGATTTCTGGAGCTGGATTTAAAAAAGTAGGATCTCGTAAAGTGTGTTTAAAATTCTATGTGCTTGGTATATCCTTGTAGGTTTCGCCATTGCATATGAACACCTAATCTTATTCTTGATACATATGGATCTTGTCCATGTCTTCTTCTCCATGTTTCTGCACGATGTAGCACTTGCACTGACATGTGGTCCTCCATTTTATGATTCCCAATGTCATTCAAACCGTACGTATATTAATTACAGATAAAAATACCTTCTATCAATTTCCTAACGCAAGACATATAGTATCTTCCATTCAAATAACACGTAGATAGATTTTTATATAACAGACCTTCATCCTTTTTCAAACTACAGTAATTTTTAAATTTAATCCTTCGACGAACAAAATAAAAAGATAAGAATATTTACAATATTATTATCATTTTATTTCTTTGTGCCTTCCTTTCCTTTTCATTTTTTCTGCTTACTTTTATAATTTTATAAGAATAGTTACGCTCATTTTATTATACTGTCCATGTGCGTGCCATAAATAAATAGCAGAAGTGGAGGTACAGTTTTCACTTTGTTAACCTCAGCAATAGATTTAAGTGAGTAGTCAGTTTCACGCCCCCGGCCACTTTATCCTCAGCGAATCCCGGTACGATTTAAATGGGAAATCAGGTCTCCGGACGTTTTGGAGAAGACATGGTCCTTAATCTCTTGTCCCAGCTGTTATCTAATTACGATTCCTCCGTTGTCCATTCCGTAGCCTAGTCACTATTCCGACTACGCTATCGCTGTTCCATACTGTTAGTGTACTCCATGATAATAATGTTAATGTCTAATTAACGAATTTTCATCCAACAAAATGTGAGTATATTTTACTACAGGCCTTTTGTAATTGTTCTCATTTTTAATTTCAGCATTTACTAGGGGAACTTTTTGTGCTTAGTAACAGGTGTTCAAAAAATCTGCAAATTGTCTTTGGGTATTGACTCTGTGGAATGTCACATAGCACGGCCATCGTGCAATAGCTGAAAGCGGCGGATGGTTCATTATTGTAGCTAAAGGTTGAAATTCCTTATAGATATTGAAACGTTTACGCCGCAAAGTTGTTTACGAAAGATACTTCTTATATTAACAATTGCAAACATGGTGGCCATGCAAGATCTTAAATTTGTGTTATGAAAATATAAGGTAAACCTATAAATTACATTTACTTTTCGAAATTATTTATACAGATGGACACTTAGTTTTATTAACTTATAGTTCTTACTAAAGTCATCATATAAACGGAAGGATATAAATGAAAGGAAGCTTCATTTTCAGAGCTTCTCTCTTTCTCCCCAACCCTTGCCCTATATTTTTCTTGCTGTGATGTTCGTCAGATGAAGGGGGGGCTGTCACGGAGCGGACAAATACGAAATGTTCACCTTTTCCTTAGTGTCTTCTTTCCTGTTAATAAATTTCCTCTTCTTTACTGAACAGTGGCAATGTCACAGATAAATATTACATAAATTATGTGACCTCCAGTTTTGTGCTGTTCACACAGAATTTTACTCATGTCTATCAATTACAGTCTGTCGTTAATGTCCTCAACGGTCGAACACGCGCAGTCCGTCGTGTGTCAAGTTCGCACTTTCGTATTACAAATGGCGACCAACTGCTGTAATCAGTATATGTGTTTGGGTTGAAGGCTGTTATAGGGAGACAATATCACAACTATCGACATGCATTTTGATGCCCACAGTTGTAACTAGAGGTCGTCTCGCAAATAATTGAGAGTCGCTTAGCAACGAGTCGTCAAACGTACCACAATTTGTGAACACGATTTCCGTCTCTGATATGACTGTCTTCCCGTGACGCAGTTATTGAGTCTTCTTTCTCGGTAAACTGAGACACAAGTTCGTCTAAAGAAGTTTGTCACCAGAATGTCATAATTTATCAGTTTGTCAGTAGATATTTCTGCTTCAGGAACATTTGTTCTGCAAAGAATTCCTCCAATTTCCAGACATTTGTAAAGGTTTCGCAACACTTAACATTTTACCATGTAAAATTTTTATCCTTACGTTGACAGGTATAACTGCCCCTTATCGGCTGTCCACGACTACTCTTCAACAAATTCGTAGCTACTCTCATGACTACCCATCTTAGGCGCAGGCGGCCTCATCTTTCCCAACCATGAGGACAGGCCATACCGCGGTGACAGTGGACTTTCTTAGGTTCTGTAAAAAATATCTCAATATTCCGTCCAACACAACTACGCGTCTTTTATTTAAGAAAAGCTACATGTTTCGGTCTTAACATACCTTCATCAGGCCATCAAAACAATATTTAAGAAGCAATGTAAAAATGTGTCGACCTCGGTGGACTAGTGGTACCAGGTTAGCGTGCTCGCCACTGGACCCAAGGTTCGCGGGTTCGATCCCGACCGAGGTCGATGGATTTTTAAGGATGATAAAAATCCGGAGCACCACTTCCTTCGGAGGGGAAGTAAAGCCGTCGGTCCCATGTCGTAGATTTACGGCATGTAAAAGAACCTTACGGGCATGAATAAAAATGTTGCGTAAGCCAAATTGCCTCCATTTCTCATCCAAGTCTCCTGACTGCCTGCCAGATGGCTCTGGCGTGCACATCAGGATCGATAGAACACTAAGCGCGGCTAGCTGGCCGGTCACCAGCTGCCATGAATGCGCATGACTTAGTAACCTCGACAAGAGGAGGCAAGAGGAGGCCCAGGCCCATACAGGGCTGTTGAGCCAAGAATTATTATTATTATACATAATACATATGGATTTACCATATATAACTATCACTGTGTGGGATCCCACAATTTTAATTTTTAGCCGACAGTATAAAACTTTCATGTAGGTCTTAATAAGGAATATATTAATGATGCGAAAATATTTAAAAAATTGTTTAAAATTGTTAGATGATACATGTAAAATTGAACTTTCTTAGGCCTACCTTAATAGTAGGGCCTGTTAAATATGAACATGTGAAGATCTCAGCAATGACAGAGGAACCCGTTAGCGTAAGCGCAACCCCAAGTTTATTCCATAAGGTGTTTCATACAGAAGAATGTCTAAACACAACAAGTGTCGAGCATAACCTACAAAACCCTGTTTTCTATTGCATGGATGGTTGGTTTTAATTTTTTTATTATCATCCCTGCTGATTCATACTGCTCTGAACAAATTGTTAGGCAGAGTTTGTTCAAGTTATGTTAAATTTGTGTAACATAACTTTAAAATTCGCATCTTCGCTGGTTTGTAATTTATTGTGGAATTACAAACACTGACCTTGCCCCTAGATGTGGGATGAGTGGTTAACGCCACGCCCCGCCCTTTTTACCCTCGTGGAAAGAGACCTGGTACACATTGTACTGGCTGGATGGGCCTCGGGGCTAGTCTGGACGGGTGCGGAAAATCTCGTCCCCACAGGGATTCGATCCTCAAACCGTCCATCCCCTAGCAAGTCGCTATACCGACTGAGCTATCCCAGCCGCCCACTTTAGAGAAGAAAAAATTTTTGCGTTTTAGGGGAATCGAACCATAATCCCTCGGTCACCTTGCCTTTAAGCTATTCACTATGCCGACTGAATTCATAGTGAATTTAAGGAACGACAGGCCGTAATTGCATGGATACATTGAAAAATATGTAAATAAACAAAATATAATAACAGGTACGAAGCGCCTTGACTGACTGCTCAAAAAAAAGTGTCAAGGTGGTGCCTTGCTGCTTAAAATACGAGAGGACACGCCCTGGTGCGCCCTGGCCCGATTACACTACTGACACATTCTGAAAACATAAGCGGTTAAATAAATAAAATCCCGCCTGCTCTGCAGATAAATAGAGAAACAAAACAAAAAATTAATCATATTTTCCAGCACCTCTTAGAATGATATATCCCACGTCACGAAGGATCTAAGAACGTTGTATTTTCTCAATAATGTTTTTCTCGTCACCTGAATATACGCATACATACTGTATAACATATAATCTTATATGTACGTAGTAACAAGTGTATATTCCTTCGCTTGCAGCATCAGGCTGGTTTTGATAAGAGCGTTTTCTTCCTTGCAGGGCGAATGCTCTCGTAACAGCTAACGGTACTCAACATTGTGTACGAAGGTTACATCCAGATGAACTTTACAACTTTTACCGCACATCTGGCACGCGTGCATTAAGATGTTATGTAACACGCTTTGCCCTGATACACTTTAAACTCACAACCCGCACCATTTTCTTTCGTTGAAGATTCCTTGTCCCTGGACTGCCATAAAGCCACGGTGACTCTGTAAAGGTACTGGTTTCGAGGTTATATCTAGGGCAGTGGACTTCTTTGCCAATGGCAGGTGTTGCTTCAGTAGTCGTGTAGTCGATGGTTGGGATTCTTTGAAAAGTGTAGATGTCGAAAAATGCGTAGGATCCTGTCACCTGTCATTATTCTTCTGTATTCTTCATTATTCTTGGAGTCGAGTCTTTATTTGTAAGGAGTGCCTCTAGTGCATCTGGCACGCGTGCATTAAGATGTTATGTAACACGCTTTACCCTGATACACTTTAAACTCACAACCCGCACCATTTTCTTTCGTTGAAGATTCCTTGTCCCTGGACTGCCATAAAGCCACGGTGACTCTGTAAAGGTACTGGTTTCGAGGTTATATCTAGGGCAGTGGACTTCATTGCCATTGGCAGGTGTTGCTTCAGTAGTCGTGTAGTCGATGGTTGGGATTCTTTGAAAAGTGTAGATGTCGAAAAATGCGTAGGATCCTGTCACCTGTCATTATCTTCTGTATTCTTCATTATTCTTGGAGTCGAGTCTTTATTTGTAAGGAGTGCCTCTATCATCTGGCACGCGTGCATTAAGATGTTATGTAACACGCTTACCCTGATACACTTAAACTCACAACCCGCACCATTTTCTTTCGTTGAAGATTCCTTGTCCCTGGACTGCCATAAAGCCACGTGACTCTGTAAAGGTACTGGTTTCGAGTTATATCTAGGGCATGGACTTCATTGCCAATGGCAGGTGTTGCTTCAGTAGTCGTGTAGTCGATGGTTGGGATTCCTTGAAAAGTGTAGATGTCGAAAAATGCGTAGGATCCTGTCACCTGTCATTATCTTCTGTATTCTTCATTATTCTTGGAGTCGAGTCTTTATTTGTAAGGAGTGCCTCTAGTGCATCTGCACGCTGCATTAAGATGTTATGTAACACGCTTACCCTGATACACTTTAAACTCACACCCGCACCATTTTCTTTCGTTGAAGATTCCTTGTCCCTGGACTGCCATAAAGCCACGGTGACTCTGTAAAGGACGGTTTCGAGGTTATATCTAGGGCAGTGGACTTCTTGCAATGGCAGTGTTTGCTTCAGTAGTCGTGTAGTCGATGGTTGGGATTTTGAAAAGTGTAGATGTCGAAAAATGCGTAGGATCCTGTCACCTGTCATTATTCTTCTGTATCTTCATTATTCTTGGAGTCGAGTCTTTATTTGTAAGGAGTGCCTCTAGTGCATCTGGCACGCGTGCATTAAGATGTTATGTAACACGCTTTACCCTGATACACTTTAAACTCACAACCCGCACCATTTTCTTTCGTTGAAGATTCCTTGTCCCTGGACTGCCATAAAGCCACGGTGACTCTGTAAAGGTACTGGTTTCGAGGTTATATCTAGGGCAGTGGACTTCATTGCCAATGGCAGGTGTTGCTTCAGTAGTCGTGTAGTCGATGGTTGGGATTCTTTGAAAAGTGTAGATGTCGAAAAATGCGTAGGATCCTGTCACCTGTCATTATTCTTCTGTATTCTTCATTATTCTTGGAGTCGAGTCTTTATTTGTAAGGAGTGCCTCTAGTGCATCTGGCACGCGTGCATTAAGATGTTATGTAACACGCTTTACCCTGATACACTTTAAACTCACAACCCGCACCATTTTCTTTCGTTGAAGATTCCTTGTCCCTGGACTGCCATAAAGCCACGGTGACTCTGTAAAGGTACTGGTTTCGAGGTTATATCTAGGGCAGTGGACTTCATTGCCAATGGCAGGTGTTGCTTCAGTAGTCGTGTAGTCGATGGTTGGGATTCTTTGAAAAGTGTAGATGTCGAAAAATGCGTAGGATCCTGTCACCTGTCATTATTCTTCTGTATTCTTCATTATTCTTGGAGTCGAGTCTTTATTTGTAAGGAGTGCCTCTAGTGCATCTGGCACGCGTGCATTAAGATGTTATGTAACACGCTTTACCCTGATACACTTTAAACTCACAACCCGCACCATTTTCTTTCGTTGAAGATTCCTTGTCCCTGGACTGCCATAAAGCCACGGTGACTCTGTAAAGGTACTGGTTTCGAGGTTATATCTAGGGCAGTGGACTTCATTGCCAATGGCAGGTGTTGCTTCAGTAGTCGTGTAGTCGATGGTTGGGATTCTTTGAAAAGTGTAGATGTCGAAAAATGCGTAGGATCCTGTCACCTGTCATTATTTTCTGTTCTTCATTATTCTTGAGTCGAGTCTTTATTTGTAAGGAGTGCCTCTAGGCATCTGGCACGCGTGCATTAGTGTTTGTAACCGCTTACCTTACACTTTAAACTCAAACCGCACCATTTCTTTCGTGAAGTTCCTTGTCCTGGACTGCCATAAAGCCACGGTGATCTGTAAAGGTACTGGTTTCGAGGTTTACTAGGCGTGACTTCATGCCAATGGCAGTGTTGCTTCAGTAGTCGTGTAGTCGTGGTTGGATTCCTTGAAAAGTGTAGATGCGAAAATGCGTAGATCCTGTCACCTGTCATTATCTTCTGTATTCTTCATTATTCTTGGGTCGAGTCTTTATTTTAGGAGTGCCTCTAGTGCATCTGGCACGCGTGCATTAAGATGTTATGTAACACGCTTACCCTGATACACTTTAAACTCACAACCCGCACCATTTTCTTTCGTGAAGTTCCTTGTCCCTGGACTGCCATAAAGCCACGGTGACTCTGTAAAGGTACTGGTTTCGAGGTTTATCTAGGGCATGACTTCATTGCCAATGGCAGTGTTGCTCAGTAGTCGTGTAGTCGATGGTTGGATCTTGAAAAGTGTGATGTCGAAATGCGTAGGATCCTGTCACCTGTCATTATTCTTCTGTTTCTTCATTATTCTTGAGTCGAGTCTTTATTTGTAAGGAGTGCTCTAGTGCATCTGCACGCGTGCATTAAGTGTTATGTAACACGCTTACCCGATACACTTTAAACTCACAACCCGCACCATTTCTTTCGTTGAAGATCCTTGTCCTGGACGCCATAAAGCCACGGTGACCTGTAAAGGTACTGGTTTCGAGTTATCTAGGCTGGACTTCATTGCATGGCAGTGTTGCTTCAGTAGTCGTGTATCGATGGTTGGATTCTTTGAAAGTGTGTGTCGAAAAATGCGTGGATCCTGTCACCTGTCTTATTCTTCTGTATTCTTCTTATCTTGGAGTCGAGTCTTTATTGTAAGGAGTGCCTCTAGTGCATCTGGCACGCGTGCATTAAGATGTTATGTAACACGCTTACCTGATACACTTTAAACTCCAACCCGCACCATTTTCTTTCGTTGAAGATTCCTTGTCCCTGGCTGCCATAAAGCCACGGTGACTCGTAAAGGTACTGGTTTCGAGGTTATATCTAGGGCAGTGGACTTCTTGCCAATGGCAGGTGTTGCTTCAGTAGTCGGTAGTCGATGGTTGGGATTCTTTGAAAAGTGTAGATGTCGAAAAATGCGTAGGATCCTGTCACCTGTCATTATTCTTCTGTATTCTTCATTATTCTTGGAGTCGAGTCTTTATTGTAAGGAGTGCCTCTAGTGCATCTGGCACGCGTGCATTAGATGTTATGTAACACGCTTTACCCTGATACACTTTAAACTCACAACCCGCACCATTTTCTTTCGTTGAAGATTCCTTGTCCCTGGACTGCCTAAAGCCACGTGACTCTGTAAAGGTACTGGTTTCGAGGTTATATCTAGGGCAGTGGACTTCATTGCCAATGGCAGGTGTTGCTTCAGTAGTCGTGTAGTCGATGGTTGGGATTTTTGAAAAGTGTAGATGTCGAAAATGCGTAGGATCCTGTCACCTGTCATTATTCTTCTGTATTCTTCATTATTCTTGGAGTCGAGTCTTTATTTGTAAGGAGTGCCTCTAGTGCATCTGGCACGCGTGCATTAGATGTTATGTAACACGCTTACCCTGATACACTTTAACTCACAACCCGCACATTTTCTTTCGTTGAAGATTCCTTGTCCCTGACTGCCATAAAGCACGGTGACTCTGTAAAGGACTGTTTCGAGTTATATCTAGGCTGGACTTCATTGCCAATGGCAGGTGTTGCTTCAGTAGTCGTGTAGTCGATGGTTGGATCTTGAAAAGTGTAGATGTCGAAAAATGCGTAGGATCCTGTCACCTGTCATATTCTTCTGTATTCTTCATTATTCTTGGAGTCGAGTCTTATTTGTAAGGAGTGCCTCTAGTGCATCTGGCACGGTGCATTAAGATGTTATGTAACACCTTTACCCTGATACACTTTAACTCACAACCCGCACCATTTTCTTTCGTTGAAGATTCCTTGTCCCTGGACTGCCATAAAGCCACGGTGACTCTGTAAAGGTACTGGTTTCGAGTTATATCTAGGGCAGTGGACTTCATTGCCAATGGCAGGTGTTGCTTCAGTAGTCGTGTAGTCGATGGTTGGGATTCTTTGAAAAGTGTAGATGTCGAAAAATGCGTAGGATCCTGTCACCTGTCATTATTCTCTGTATTCTTCATTATTCTTGGAGTCGAGTCTTATTTGTAAGGAGTGCCTCTAGTGCATCTGGCACGCGTGCATTAAGATGTTATGTAACACGCTTTACCCTAACCTTTAAACTCACAACCCCACCATTTTCTTTCGTTGAAGATTCCTTGTCCCTGACTGCCATAAAGCCACGGTGACTCTGTAAAGGTACTGGTTTCGAGTTATATCTAGGGCAGTGGACTTCATTGCCAATGGCAGTGTTGCTTCAGTAGTCGTGTAGTCGATGGTTGGGATTCTTTGAAAAGTGTAGATGTCGAAAAATGCGTAGGATCCTGTCACCTGTCATTATTCTTCTGTATTCTTCATTATTCTTGGAGTCGAGTCTTATTTGTAAGGAGTGCCTCTGTGATTGGGCGCGTGCATTAGATGTTTGTAACCGCTTCTACCGATACACTTAATACAACGCACCTTTTTTTCTGAAGATTCCTTTCCCTGGACTGTGCCCGTGACTTGTAAAGTACTGGTTTCATTATATCAGGGCATACTCATTGCCAATGCAGTGACTTCATAGTCTGGTCATTTGATCTTTAAATTAGATGCGAAAATGCTAGATCCTGTACTGTCATTATTCTTCTGTATTCTTTTATTTGAGTCGATCTTTATTTGTAAGGAGTGCTCTATCATTGGCACGGTGCTTAGTGTTATGTAACACGCTTACCTGATACACTTAAACTCACAACCGCCCATTCTTTCGTTGAAGATCCTTGTCCGGACGCCAAGCCGGTGATCTGTAAAGGTACTGGTTTCGAGTATATCTGGCAGTGATCTGCAATGGCAGTGTTGTTCAAGTGTTAGTGGTGGGATTTTTGAAAAGTGTAGTGTCGAAAATCGTAGGTCTGTCACCTGTCTTATTCTTCTTTTTCATTATTCTTGAGTGAGTCTTTATTGTAAGGAGTGCCTCTAGTGCATCTGGCACGCGTGCATTAAGATGTTATGTAACACGCTCTACCCTGATACACTTTAAACTCACAACCCGCACCATTTTCTTTCGTTGAAGATTCCTTGTCCCTGGACTGCCATAAAGCCCACGGTGACTCTGTAAAGGTACTGGTTTCGAGGTTATATCTAGGGCAGTGGACTTCATTGCCAATGGCAGTGTTGCTTCAGTAGTCGTGTAGTCGATGGTTGGGATTCCTTGAAAAGTGTAGATGTCGAAAAATGCGTAGGATCCTGTCACCTGTCATTATTCTTCTGTATTCTTCATTATTCTTGGAGTCGAGTCTTTATTTGTAAGGAGTGCCTCTAGTGCATCTGGCACGCGTGCATTAAGATGTTATGTAACACGCTTTACCCTGATACACTTTAAACTCACAACCCGCACCATTTTCTTTCGTTGAAGATTCCTTGTCCCTGGACTGCCATAAAGCCACGGTGACTCTGTAAAGGTACTGGTTTCGAGGTTATATCTAGGGCAGTGACTTCATTGCCAATGGCAGGTGTTGCTTCAGTAGTCGTGTAGTCGATGGTTGGGATTCCTTGAAAAGTGTAGATGTCGAAAAATGCGTAGGATCCTGTCACCTGTCATTATTCTTCTGTATTCTTCATTATTCTTGGAGTCGAGTCTTTATTTGTAAGGAGTGCCTCTAGTGCATCTGGCACGCGTGCATTAAGATGTTATGTAACACGCTTTACCCTGATACACTTTAAACTCACAACCCGCACCATTTTCTTTCGTTGAAGATTCCTTGTCCCTGGACTGCCATAAAGCCACGGTGACTCTGTAAAGGTACTGGTTTCGAGATTATATCTAGGGCAGTGGACTTCATTGCCAATGGCAGGTGTTGCTTCAGTAGTCGTGTAGTCGATGGTTGGGATTCTTTGAAAAGTGTAGATGTCGAAAAGTGCGTAGGATCCTGTCACCTGTCATTATTCTTCTGTATTCTTCATTATTCTTGGAGTCGAGTCTTTATTTGTAAGGAGTGCCTCTATTTTGCCAGTTTGATTATCAGTGAACTTACGAATCCTGGTGTTTGCTACACCCGCAAGTTTTCTCCACACCGCAGTACCTTGCGGTATATGTAGGCTTAGTCTCGTCGCTTTTGAAACCTTCTTCCCTCTTCCACTTTCGGGCACCCTTGTTGTCGGTCGACCCAGCTTTGATGGAATGTAACTGGCTGTTCTTCCTCATCATATGTCAGTGTCACACACGTCACTGTCAGGTTAGTCACAGTCAGAAACTTCACCTCAGGAATCTGGGTCATTATCATTTCAAAAATATCTTCTATGTTTACGTGAATTCGAAGACATGTCATCTGCATTCTTAGTGGACAGTCGTAACGTAACTCAATTAGCCTACGTGCCTGCTACGTGCAGCACAGAGAAATATCTTTATTTTCACTTACAGTCTAGCTTGCAAGATGAATTTTAGAATATCTTAAATGTTCTTTCTCTGACGAAAAATGCAGCCAGAGAAAAGTCGTCAAATCTAACCCATATTGCTAGAATTTCGAGAAAAATAAGGAACACATCTTGTCAAAATTGACTGGAACATTTTAAAATTGAACGGAATAATTTCTTGTAAAGAGTAAGCAAAAAATAAAAATAAAAAATAAAACGTAAAAAAGATGCAGTCTAATAAAGACCAATAAGGACTCGGCAAACACAGCTTCGTATACATATAAACATATTCGTTGTTGAAGAAACCAGTTTTTGTTTGGGCCATATAACAACAAAACTGTAATTTAAACAATTTATTTTAAACAGCTACATTGCGGAAATGTAAATATTTGAGATGAACTAGAAAAGCTCCGCCCATCACGAGGTGCATTTTACCACGAATAAAAGGTATAGCCTTTTAAACTCGTCGGTTAAAGTTTAAGGCGGTCGCAGTCTATGTAGCTGCATTTGAGGAAGGGGCCGAAACACAACTATTTATTTATATTGCTATCGATCATCAAATTATAGGACAACATGTATCGACCAGAAGTATGACATCTTCAGGCCAGTTCATTACATAAAAATACATTACAATTGCAAATTTATTTATATGTTGTTAGATTGTGATCTCAAACCTGTAATTATAACGTAATACATGTTGCTTATCAGTATGATATCTTAAAACCTTTAAAATACATGCCAGCTTAATGTAATATTATTCCCTCAATTCGATTTCCTTTTCCCAAGATATCTCATCTCATATTCGGGTATGAATTTCATCCTTCCTACACTTATCTGTCTTTTTCTTTAGTTAAAATGTCGCTTTTCAAATGCAATTTACAGCATTTCCTTAGCGGGCAAGGAACTGTAAGCAATTGATCCGGAAGGCGCGTAGTAAGAGTGGAAATAAAAGCTGAGAATGCGGACGATCTGACCTCTTTGCTTCCTAAGAAGGCGGTACGGGTACCTACTGGATGGAAGGCAAAGCCTGTCAGAACACTTAAATTGTATTAAGTTATAGACCAACTAATGCACACTAAAACCACTTTTTAAGTAGCTTTATTATTAAAATTGTTAAAATTGTACCCCTACACGTGTTTCGATCCTAGGATCATCGTCAGGGGGTTTTTTGCTAGGATCGAAACACGTGTAGGGGTACAATTTTAACAATTTTATAATAAAGCTACTTAAAAAAAGTGGTTTTAGTGTGCATTAGTTGGTCTATAACTTAATTTAATATGACGAAGATGCACGGTGTCAACAGTGTGAAACTTAAATTGTACTTCTGCCGGACTTGAATAACGGTCGTCTAGTCCCAAATTCGGACCTTTACTGACTGAAGTTTTCCTGTTAGTATTTTACAGTCCGTTGAACAATATGAGTAATAAAGAGAAGTTAGAGGAAAGAGGTCTTCGATCGTTTTATGGCGCTACGCACGCTTGGAAGAAGCTAATGAAATTTATGACAAATCTCAACAGACGTGCTGTAAACGGAGTGAGTTTGAGCCCAGAATATCTCGCAGTCGGAGCATAAATGCTGACCATCACTCCATGCCGTAGGGGCATTTGGGGGGGGGGGGCAAGTGGTGCATTCGTCCCGGGCAGCTTCGTCCGTGGGGGCAAAAACTATTCAAATTTTAAAGACATGGTTTTTTGCTCTCAGCAAATTCTAAAGTTTTGAGCCAGATAAGTGGAAATCCGGGAAATGGTTGCGAAGTTTAAAGCTCCAACTTTTTTTTAGGGGCGGCCATTGTGATTATTTACCAAAATACCTAGTTACACTACTGCTTCTCGATTCATTTGTCATAAAAAGGAGGTCGAACACCCGCCTTGTTTGTGCAAACCATCTAAAATGTTTACGCCCAGAGCTGTCAATAGACGGAAGGTCCATTGTCCCGCAAAGTCTTGTCACATGATGTGGTATCACTGGCTTCCTCGTAAACATCAGTCAGTCTGATGTAAACATGTTTGGTTATAGAAAACCCCTGGACGTTACTGAGTTCTGAAGTTGCCTAGAGCGTCTAGACATAAAATTCTGTTCCTTGTACACAGTACATTAACTCGTAATTTGGAGGTTATATCTGTTCACGTGTTTTATCTTCAGAGCTGTTCTGTCTGTTTGGATGAAATAGTGTGTAGCTTTCGACATTTTAACTTAATGGATAAATTTATTTCGGGTTGGTAATCAACAAATGCCTTGTTTAAATAATGCTTAAATAGAATATTATAGTTTTCCTTTAAGAACGAAAAAACCCGATGTCCAGAAAGAAATAGCAAATAGCATAAAATATAGGCCACAATAGATATACAACTTTAATCTTAAACAAATCTCGGTCTTATGTTGTAATTTTGGATTATGAATCTTCGTATTGTCATATCTGAATTGTGATTAATCTTGCAATGGCTGTTCTCCAATCATTTTTCTCCTTTCTCAAAACTGGGTAACTCGACGTATTTTGAACCGAAATTCAGTTCTCCTGGGATATTACACCGTGTCGACTGATAAATTTTCAACAGCGGTTTTAAAGATCGTTGTATCTTAATCTTCCCAGAAGATATGAATTTTCAGCAGTACGTCTGGACGGACCTGAACTCTCGCTTACAGCCCCCCCCCCCCCCCCCCCCAATCGACTTACGCAATAGCTTCATGCCTTATGGTCTGGCGCAAGTCAAATTTTGCGCAAGATGGAATTGAGTATACATATGGATATATACATACTACATATAAGGCAGAGCAGCAGAAATCCAAACCCCAACACACAGGAACCTGATCGGCGCAGCATGATGGGCCCCCCCCCCCCCCCCAATGTCATCGCCTTTAGTAGACTTCCGCCAAATTCGTCTCATTTCGCTGTAATTCTAACAAGGAAAAATTCGACGCGCGAGTCAGAAATTTTATTATTTCATATTTGTTTTTACTTTTTTAAAACTGCGTCAGTCTGAAACTGCTTAACTTATTAGGCAAATGTCATTTTTAATTGCCGTACTCTGGTGCTCACGGATGATCTACAACTACGTTTTCTGCTACGAAGTTCGCCACATATCCGTTAGTAGCAGCACCATGTATTAGGGATGCCAACATAAGATACAAGGAATCGGTCGCCAACTGTGTACGCCCATGATTCAATAATCCGTGATTTCCTTTATCTGTGGCAGTGTAGTAGTAATCTGTGGTGTAAACAGTGTCGAGGGAGTTGCATTGTCGTATGCTGTGATATAAAGCTTACGTTAGTTGTATATACCTCTTTTATAAATAATTAACCTATAATTTTGGCGTGTGTGTGAGTGTTTTAATATATGGGTCGGTATAGATGTGGGTAAGTAATGTAATTGTGTTCGTACTTTACCGTAACGTAGTGATAGCAGTTAACGTCATAGAAACGGAACAGTTTAACAAAATTGATATCGTAGATAGATTTTGTGATTATTTGACTATATAATAACCTTTGTAGAGATACACATTTAATACTTCATGAATGTATCAGGAATTTCAGTATGATTAATTTCTTTCTTAGAACCCCTACGACGAAGAGGCATGGCGGGTCATGTGACAGGTATGGAAGTCCATCGCCAAGAAGGGACAAAAGGAAAAGCAACGGACGTTCTCGTTGTTCAGTTACTCCGTCTGACAGTGACAACAGATCAAGAAGCAAGGAAATATGTAGCAAATCTCCATCAAGGAGGAAGTTAAGCAAAAAGTCAAAGAAGAGAAAGAATGATCGTTCACCTTCAGATTCAAAACATAAGCGTAGGAAAAGGTAGTACACTGATGCAGATGTATTAAGTAGCACATATTTAAGTAAGTCATTTCTTGAGTGGTATGGTGATATGTCACTTTTGCCTTGACCATTTTGCCGAACATGTACTGTGCTGACTAGTACAGTGCCTACACGCAATTTGAGACATAGAACAGTTAATCTAGTTGAAGCACTAATACACTATTTGTTTATTCACAGTAGTGCACACACAAACTTAATTTTGTGAACAAGTTATTTTTAATTAATTTTATAGAAGTCTATCTTGAGTGGCATTTTATCAACTGGGTATCTTATCTAGTATCAGATGAGATGATGAATGGACAGGATGTGCATTGTACATTTTTTGGGCTTATTACAATATCTGCATGGAAGGCATGAGCAAATTTTAAATATTTCATGGAAGATACCACTTTAAATGGCAACATTTATTGAATGGATAAATTGCCTTAGCAATCATAGTGCCATAACTACTTCTATTACTGCTGATACTGCCACTGCTGATGCAAAATCTGGCCCTTATGTAAAGATAGTCGAGAATGTTTCCCTTTCAAACTTATTGCATGCTATTAAGCACTCTGTTTCTGTTAAATTTGGGGTTCTGAGAGTGGTGAATATTGGGATTATGGTTTGTTGGGATATCATGCCATGTAGTTTGCTAGCCAGATATCAGCATTTCAGAGGAATGCGGTGCCTTTATCTTCAGCGTGGAAGATAAAAGTGGAGACAGGAAGTTTATTTGAAATGCTGGTACCTAGTTATCAATTTACATGGCATCATATCCCAGAAGAGTGTTTGTTCCTACTAACTTTATTTTACATAACTGAATTTTATTTGACACATTATCTTTTCTAGTGTGCATTTAAAGTAAGAGGTTAGGCACGAATGTACTTTGGTTTTTAAATTAGAACTTCTTGTATTCTAGGACTGAGATGAGGTGACAGGTGGCTAATAGTTGTGTGGTAGCAAAGTATGCCATGTGATAAGAATTCAACCATTCAGCCTGTGTCTGTCCTTAGTTTTCATACAATCTGATTTGTCTCACATCTTTCACAGCTTCAGACACTTGTTAGTAAACATAAAGTGTTACAAGTGTTATTTTGTTTTAGTGACATTTTATGGTTGCTTGGAGAGGAAGACCAAATACTAAAGGTTCACATTTGCATAGTTGAGCCAGAGATTTAGTTGCAACGCATTGATGCGTGGAACCATAGTATAAGTATATACATCTAGTATTTTCAGCATAATTATTGCAGTTTTGTCCTTACATAAAAAAGCAGAAAGTGCCAGATAACAATGAGATTCACAGGTTCCTCAAGAATTCTGCATTCTTGGCATCACACTAGCTTCATATTACCCTTCTGGTGCCTAGAATTGGGAGGTTCTTTGTGACATATATAAGGAACAATATGGGCATTAGCCTGAAGGGAACTGATGAAGGCCATGTAAATCCTGAACCTACATAATTCATCAGCTTTGATTTGAATGAGATACCTTCCAGACATGGTAAGATTCCTTATCATCGTCCTTAGGACATACTGAATGTAGTGGTTGTGTAACACTCTTGCCTCATATTCTGGAGTTTTCTGAGTTCAAACCTCAGCCCAGAGACTGGCTATGCTCCCAGGTATTTCATGGTTTTTCTCAGTTACTTTAGGCAGATTCTTCATTATTTCCTCAAAGTAAGCCATGAGAAATTTTCGCCACATCCTTTAAAATTAATTGTGTATTAGCAGTGCTACCATTTGATGCTGTGTAGCCTGAGCTACTAACAGCTACTAACCAGAAATAAATTAGTGATTTTATATAGTTATCCTAACAGCTTTATTTAATGGTTCTGCTTTATGTCCATCACACTTACCTTTTAATAATGTATAATTGCTGCCCTCTTAAATTAAGTAGGAGCAAATGTCTAGTTAATCCAGTGTCATGAAATAAAGTGGAACACAACTTCCTGATTACTGTTTCAGATCTCCTACAGATGACAGTGCATCAAGCTCCTCAGACTCTGACTCATCTACTGATTCATTGAAGTTGCTGCAGAAATTGAAAGAAGAGAGAATTCGTCTTGCAGATGAACGCCGAAAACAGAAAGAATTGCTCAAGGCTACGGAAACACCAGAAGAGAAGCGGATACGGAGACTGCTCAAGAAGGAGGCAAAGGAGCGTAAAAGAAAGGAACGGATGGGCTGGGACAATGATTATCTGCACTACACTAACACAGACAACCCTTTTGGGGATGGTAATCTGCTCTCCACGTTTGTGTGGTCCAAAAAACTGGACAAAGAAGGACTGACAGGAGTGAGCAGAGAGGAGCTGGAAGTTCGAAATCGGCAGAAGCAAGAAGAGAATCGCAGGGAGTTGGAGAAGGTGTGTGTTTGTGCGTTACTTGTCTCTGAATTGAGTTGTTGGTTATTTCTGCTGTGTGAACTGAGAGGCTACTTACAATTAATATCTACCATGCAGTTGAGGTGTCTTACATATACAGTAAAACCCCGATTTAATGTTCCCAGATTTAGTGATGATTTTTTCATGTCCCGACAGTAGCTCAAAACCTAGACGAACCCTCCATTTAATGAAAACCTGGATTTAGTGAAATATATTCTAATACCCCAGCAATTCATTAAATAGGGGGTTTACTGTATTTAAGTTGGTGTGATATGTATACTGTTTATCCTCTGCAAAACACTGATTTAGACTTGTATTTGAAAGGTGCCCGGTTTGAAAACCAGCTGTGTTAGGGTCAGTCATGCAGTTTTTCATGAATTTATTCAGTTTTTACAGATTGGTACACTAACTTAACACACTCCCTCCCATATCTGAATTCAGTAATTGACTGGTATTTTGCATGGACTGACTTGTCTGGCTTGAGTCAAACAGTAATGTGCCATATGAACCTAACAAGGTAAATTCGCTGTATACAAACAAACGAAATGCACTTCACTTTCACTTTTATTATTTATACATCAGCCCCTACATATGTTTCAGTCTTATAGAAGGCCATTTTCAGGGGGTTCATAAACTATGTTCACTTTACATCCAATGTTCCGTCTGCCCTTATAACTAGTCCAATCTCTTTGTATATAAATTACAATCACTTACAAAGTCAGAATTTGAAGTATATATAAAAACCACAGAATATAAAAAATCCTTAAAAATTCGTCAATATTCGTGTTAAAATGGTAAAGTGCAACAATGTGGATTATTATGTTATCTCTTCACCTTTGGCTAGTTTTTCGGTTTTGGTCTTGGTTTTGTATATTTGGATGGTCATTTAATTAATTATGTCCTGCTTTTTATGTTGTGTGTGTCATGTACTAGTCCCATAATTTGTGAGGAAGAACTGAGCAAAACCAAGATAAAATAAAGCCAGGAAAGCCAGCATTTGCTGCATATGTGTTAGCCATGTTGGTATTTGAGTGAATGTGCTGTGCCCTTGGCATCATAAAAGGGGGTGAAGTTGATCACTTTTCACTTTCCTCATATTTATAACATGTAATTTCACACCAAAAAATACAAGAAAATTCTCATATGCAATATTTGAGGTTATGGGAGTGGTGTTACTGAAGATTTAGGTCTTCTGGAATGTGACGTGTTGTTGGGCAAGTACTCCTTGACATTTTAAAGGATGGTCGTGCCTTTATCATCTGTTTCAAGCAGTCCATGAAGAAAGCTTGGCCATGGAGATGAAGGCACTACAGTCTGTCAAAATGCTGGGAACTACTTACCCAGTGACACAGAGTCACATCCAGAAGAACTGATTTTTCTCATAGCATGTCTGTGGATCCTTTTACGTAGCGAAAGAAAATGATGGCGCATTTGGGAACTGTTTTAAAAACTCTTAATTTGTGATTACTTTCATCCTAACTGATCCAGTTGACCCCATTTTATGGTACTGTTCAGGTGAAGAAACGCAGGCAGGAGCGTGAACTGGAGCGGCAGCAACGTGATGAGGAGATGGCACTGATGCAGCGCAGCAAGGAGGCAGCACAGTTCCAAGAGTGGGAGAGACAGGAGGACCAGTTTCATTTGGAGCAGGCTAGACTGCGCTCTTGTATCCGCATCCAAGATGGACGAGGTGTGGAAACGATACCATTCACTAAAATGTTCTGCTGTTCTTATGTTTTATTTGTTTCTGTATGATGTAAATGGGAGGATAATATGACAGTAGATCTTAGAGAGGGAAATCCTTATTCTTTGCAAGAATTGAAAGATAATGTTCAAAGTATATTTGCATATATTTTAAGACAAAAAACTTTGTCATGTGCTTAGAAATATTTTCAGAAAGTGCAAGGCCTGTGTAGAAGCTGGAGGTTGGCATTTCTGTGAAATATGGTAAGTTGAACTGCAGGGAAAAAAATGGACTAGATGCCTAGTGGATGCAGGCTTCATATGCGATGAAGATCCTGTGACAGCTGCGGTGCTGAGGAAAAAGATTAAATATGTGCTGTTTATGTAAATATGGTTTTATTAATCTCATATATAAAGTTCTTTGCTTCTCCTGTTTCTTCTTTATTGTTTTTCTGTTCTTTTATATTTATTTTAGAATCTGCTCATGGTTGTTGCTGTAACTAAGTATTTTACGTCTGTGCAGCTAAACCAATTGATCTGTTGGCCAAATACATAAGCGCAGAGGAGGAAGTGGATGCAGTTGAGATGCATGAACCATACACGTACCTGAATGGACTCACCATCAAAGACTTGGAGGACCTAATTGAGGACATCAAAGTTAGTATTTAGTCATATAGTCTCAGTGGTGTGACATAATTCAATGACTCTGCTAATTGTCTGTCTGTCTGATAACTCTTAGTAGTGTGAGGTAGTTCTGTGACTGCTAATGATGTCTGTCTGATACCCCTTATTGGTGTGAGGTAGTTCTGTTACTATGCTGATGATGTCTGATACCTCTTAGTGGCATGAGGTAGTTCTGTAACTGCTAATGATGTCTGTTTGATACATCTCAGTGGTGTTAGGTAGTTGTGTGACTGTGCTGATGATGTCTGTGTGATACATCTCAGTGGTGTGAGGTAGTTGTGTGACTGTGCTGATAATGTCTGTGTGATACATCTCAGTGGTGTTAGGTAGTTGTGTGACTGTGCTGATGATGTCTGTCTGATACATCTCAGTGGTGTGAGGTAGTTGTGTGACTGTGCTGATGATGTCTGTGTGATACATCTCAGTGGTGTGAGGTAGTTGTGTGACTGTGCTGATGATGTCTGTGTGATACACCTTAGTGGTGTGAGGTAGTTGTGTGACTGTGCTAATGATGTCTGATACATCTCAGTGGTGTGAGGTAGTTGTGTGACTGTGCTAATGATGTCTGTCTGATACATCTCAGTGGTGTGAGGTAGTTGTGTGACTGTGCTAATGATGTCTGTCTGATACATCTCAGTGGTGTGAGGTAGTTGTGTGACTGTGCTGATGATGTCTGTGTGATACACCTTAGTGGTGTGAGGTAGTTGTGTGACTGTGCTAATGCTGTCTGATACATCTCAGTGGTGTGAGGTAGTTGTGTGACTGTGCTAATGATGTCTGTCTGATACATCTCAGTGGTGTGAGGTAGTTGTGTGACTGTGCTAATGATGTCTGTCTGATACATCTCAGTGGTGTGAGGTAGTTGTGTGACTGTGCTGATGATGTCTGTGTGATACACCTTAGTGGTGTGAGGTAGTTGTGTGACTGTGCTAATGATGTCTGATACATCTCAGTGGTGTGAGGTAGTTGTGTGACTGTGCTGATGATGTCTGTCTGATACATCTCAGTGGTGTGAGGTAGTTGTGTGACTGCTAATGATGTCTGTCTGCTACATCTCAGTGGTGTGAGGTAGTTGTGTGACTGTGCTAATGATGTCTGTCTGCTACATCTCAGTGGTGTGAGGTAGTTGTGTGACTGCTAATGATGTCTGTCTGATACATCTCAGTGGTGTGAGGTAGTTGTGTGACTGCTAATGATGTCTGTCTGATACATCTCAGTGGTGTGAGGTAGTTGTGTGACTGTGCTAATGATGTCTGTCTGCTACATCTCAGTGGTGTGAGGTAGTTGTGTGACTGCTAATGATGTCTGTCTGATATTGCTTAGTGGTGTGAGGTAGTTTGTGTGACTGTGCTAATGATGTCTGTCTAATACATCTCAGGTTTATTTTGATGGCTAATTTGTCGTATGAGGGTAGTGTTGTGACTGTGCTAATGATGTCTGTCTGATACATGTCAGTGGTGTGAGGTAGTTATGTGACTGTGCTAATGATGTCTGTCTGATACATCTCAGTGGTGTGAGGTAGTTATGTGACTGTGCTAATGATGTCTGTCTGATACATCTCAGTGGTGTGAGGTAGTTGTGTGACTGTGCTAATGATGTCTGTCTGATACATCTCAGTGGTGTGAGGTAGTTGTGTGACTGTGCTGATGATGTCTGTGTAGATACACCTTAGTGGTGTGAGGTAGTTGTGTGACTGTGCTGATGATGTCTGTGTGATACCCCTTAGTGGTGTGAGGTAGTTGTGTGACTGTGCTGATGATGTCTGTGTGATACCCCTTAGTGGTGTGAGGTAGTTGTGTGACTGTGCTGATGATGTCTGTGTGATACCCCTTAGTGGTGTGAGGTAGTTGTGTGACTGTGCTGATGATGTCTGTGTGATACCCCTTAGTGGTGTGAGGTAGTTGTGTGACTGTGCTGATGATGTCTGTCTGATACCCCTTAGTGGTGTGAGGTAGTTGTGTGACTGTGCTGATGATGTCTGTGTGATATACCTCAGTGGTGTGAGGTAGTTGTGTGACTGTGCTGATGATGTCTGTGTGATATACCTCAGTGGTGTGAGGTAGTTGTGTGACTGTGCTGATGATGTCTGTGTGATACCCCTTAGTGGTGTGAGGTAGTTGTGTGACTGTGCTGATGATGTCTGTGTGATACCCCTTAGTGGTGTGAGGTAGTTGTGTGACTGTGCTGATGATGTCTGTGTGATACCCCTTAGTGGTGTGAGGTAGTTGTGTGACTGTGCTGATGATGTCTGTCTGATACCCCTTAGTGGTGTGAGGTAGTTGTGTGACTGTGCTGATGATGTCTGTGTGATATACCTCAGTGGTGTGAGGTAGTTGTGTGACTGTGCTGATGATGTCTGTGTGATATACCTCAGTGGTGTGAGGTAGTTGTGTGACTCAGATCATGACTGATGTCTCTTATATGTGGTTTTAAATGGTGCTGTTAAAATATCTGTTGGGGTGGCTGTTGCATTGCCCTTTAGTTATCACATTTGTTCTTTTGCCAGGCAAGTAAGACACACAACCTCACGCCATTAATTTCTTATTCTTATCATGACCATGAACTTAATGGAGCAGAGGCGTTCTTGACAAGCTGATTCTTGTTCATCAGCTAATCAAAGTCTGTGCCTTGGATGGTGCCTAAAGGCTGATCACTTTGTTCATAAGAACCCGTCACTGGTATCTATCCAAAACCAGATTACTGCAGTGCACGTTTTTGCATCTTATTTATTTAAAATCCATTTTAATATTATTCTTGTGGCAACTGTCATTTTGTAATAACTAGCTGGAATTTGCACAGTTTGTGGTTGTTGAAAGGGAAACTAGAAAGGTCTCTTATGAGGGTTGAGCTGGAAATACAAACAGCATATTCCTTTCTTCATTCAAGTACAGTACAGTTACTTGAAATGGTTATGACTACCTCCTTCCCAGTCCTTACCTACCAGCTGTCTGCACTTGATTATGTTCCCATCTCTTGACACTACATAATGTGAACACTTCAAATTGTATCCTTAAATAACTTTAGAATCAATCACTTGGTTTATTGAAGTCAGTATTTCTTGTCGTATAGGTATACAAGGAGCTGGAGCGGGGCAAGAATCTCGATTACTGGAATGACATCACAGTCATTGTGGAGGACGAGTTGCATAAGCTGCGCAAACTAGAGAAACAGAGTGCATATGAAGCAGGTACTATAGCTCACAGCTTCACAGGTCTATTTTCATTTGCAAAACTAGTACAGTAAACCCCATATCCATCATTCCTCTGTGCAGTGTTTTCTTGACAGTATCATTCAATTAATGTGGTCTGTATAAATCCAACACTTTTAAAACTTTCCTGCAGGTGTCATTTTCCCACAATTTATATATATATATATATATATACCCACAGTCCCTTCAGAAACAGTGGATAAAGGTTTCATCTGTTAGAATTTGAAGAGGAAATTGTTGATTATAACATCTGTTTGGCCAAAAACAGTTGCTGTGCATGTGGAACTACCTCCCCCTCCTCATAAAAACATAGCGCAAAATACCTAACCGAAATAAATCGCTCTGTAATCCAGTTTAATACCTTCCAGTATCATATTCTGTTGCCATTTACCGTTAGTGTTCGTAACTGCTAACAACTCATAACGTATAATAACAATATAAAGCATTTGCTGTCATATTCTAGCCCTGTGCTGCACTTACTGTCTAGGTGAATACAGTAATAATATATTCAAACATTCCATGAATACCCCTTCCCAAACTCTTACATATTAACCCAAGTAGAACCGCAGAATTTATGAAATTATGGCAGTTAAATCTTGAAGTCATTAGCCCGAATGAAATGAATGAGTTATGTGAAGAATTTAAGTCCACACATTTCGGTGATAACTGTGTTTTCAGCGGTTGGCAGGAGAGAAGGGATTCATCAGTCTGTAGCAAAGGAAGTTGCATCAGTGTTCAAAGGGAAGACTGCCACACAGTTAGAGGCACTGCAGCTCCAGATTGAGACAAAGATCAGTGGAAAGCCTGAAGGTGTCGACATTGGTTACTGGGAGTCTCTACTCTCGCAGCTGAAAGGTTAGTCCCATTTAGAGTGACAGAGTTTTGCATTAGCATTGCTGCAAGGTTTATAATTAAGTGGCCCGCCTGAAGGTGAAAAAATTTCAGTCATTCCATATATTTGTCAGTCTGGTTTGAATGTCAGACTGCTTATTTCTTCCCATTGTTATCTTATATAGCTCCTCATAGAAGAAACTTGTACATCTGATGTAAGGTAAGTTCCTGATTAAGGTTTATAACTTTTAACATTTGTGGTTTTCATGATAACCACTTTTCATTATGTCATTTTCAGGACGTATAATGCCATGTTATGGAATAGAATAGAAATGAAAAATACCACTAATGCTTAATTTCATGTTTAATGTCAATCCTTAACATGGTGCCCTTCCCAGAAGACATCAAAAAGAATTATGTATCTTTAGTTTCAGGCATTTTTAATATTATTATATATGTAACAAAGTACAAGAAGAAATTCGGTGTTTGTGAACAGTACGCGTGATGTTTTGTATTAGCTGTAAGAACTGGTTGTACAGATGGGAGGTAGATAGGACTGGCTTAGAATTGTGCCCAATGGCAGGAGGGCTGTGGTTTTAATGGGCTGAAGTTTCATTTTGGGCAGTCATCAAAGTTGTGAACTGTAAACACCAACAAGAGGACCATTTAGTGCAGTGGTTCCCAACTTTAACACCACCAGGTGCCCTTTTTATTACTATTTTTTCCCCACAGACCACTTCTTGTTAAAGATAAAGTGATGGCATTTGAAGACAAAGCACAGTTTATCAAGTGTGTAGACACATCAGCATTATATAGTGCTAGCAGTTGCTCAGGATACAAAATGATATCACCTTGTCCAAGAGCAGTCACTTGCTGCAAATGTCTGTCACACAGCTCCGGCTGACCAGTTTTGGCACCAGAAATACTTATTATGTCTTCAGCAGGCAGTTAGGGCTTGTGACCTTTTTGTTATACTAAGTTTATGTGATGACAGAGAAGAGCAGTGCAAAGCAGAGTGTCTGATTGTAACACAGTGCCAGTAATGCTCGAAAACGCGTGACTGTAGTCAATCCAACAATGCTGTATCTCAGAAAACAAGATTATTGTATAGAATAAATAGAATGATTGCCATTGAAGCCTCTTCAGATAATAAAAATAGCCAGTGGACGCCTAGTATGACCTTAGACCCATAGTCCAGGGACCTCAGATTGGAAACCACTGTTCTAGTGGGTGACTGATTGGTGATGTGATCTGTTTATAAGAAAGTGTGCATTTTGCAGCTCACATGGCAAGAGCTCGGCTGCGAGACAGACACCAGGACAACTTGCGTCACAAGCTGGAGATGCTAAAAGCACAGCAGGGAGTGGCAGGAACTGGCATAGAGGAGGAAACAGGTGGTGGGGCAGACGGCACCATTAAAACGGAACAAGGCACTCACAGCGAGACAGCCAGCATTCATGAGTCATCAGACAGTGGAAAAGAGGACGAAGAGTAAGCTATCAATTTCTCTGGTAGCTGAACTGAAAGGTTCAACATTGTTCATATCAAAGCCTGGCACTGAACATCATCGTGAACCACTTCAATCCTCCTCCCAGCCTGACAACCTATTTCCATATGAGATCCATCTTACTAATGAAGTCTGGTAGCAGAACCCAAAGGTTCAGCATCACTAATACTAAAGCTCACCATTGGATGTGATCCTGTGCCAATGCCATCCTCTTCCCATCCTCATAACCTGTTTCAGTATGATCTGTCTCACTAAGTAACTGACTCTGGTAGCAGAACTGAAAGGTTCAACACCACAAATACCAAACCCCACCATCGGACATGATCCCGCTCCATTTGAAATTAACATTGCGGGCTCACAACTGATCTCTCTCAGATTCATCAAATCATTGTCAGCAATTGACACTGTTTTGTAAGCTGAACTGTTGGTGATGCAATGAAAGGACTTAGGGTATTTCCATTATTTTCCATATACTCATAAATGACACGTAAGAGCAAAAATACTGAAATTAAAGTGATGTGATGTGAAGATGGTCAAAATGGTTGTGTTGTGTCCACAATGATTACAGATTTATGTGGGATAGCAAAGTGGATGTAGTGACTAGGCTGCAGGTTGGACAATATGGGGTTCAAATCCTGGTAGGAGTGAGAAATTTTTTCTTTTCCAAAACATCCAGACTGTCTCTGGTACTCACCCATCCCCCTATTCAATGGCTACCAGGGTTAAAGTGGCTGGAGCATGAAGCTGAGCACTCATCTCCATGGGTGCCAAGGTTAAGAATGAGTGGAGGCATATGTCGACTCTTGCTGTATGACTTCATAGCATGTACAGTAGCAGTTTTACCTTTTCTATAGGGTCTTGTAGATTGGTGCTCTGAGAGTGGCCAGTTGTGCCTGCAAACAGTGCAGACTTGCCGCTGCGTGAAGGACTGTCTCTTGACAGATGCTTCAAACTGTGTGTAACCACAAGGTGATATAATCTGTTGCTGTATGGGAAGTGCTCTGATCAATTTACAGCCATCTAGGCCCTGTTAGGACACACACATACGCTGAGGTGTGCAGGAATCTCATTATGACTGTGGGGTGGTTAAGTGCTCACAGTTTCTTGCAGAGCTTGTAGCTCTTCTGTGCTGTAGTGTGTGGCAGCATTGCAGATGTGTTTCTTTCCTGAAGTTTGTGAATTGCTTTCTAGGGATGAGGCTGCACATGGAAATGAGGCGGCAAATGCAATGCTGTCAGAGAGTTTTGCTGACTATGAATCTGGAGGCTACAGTCCACAGTATCTGAGTCAGTCACAGCTTGATCCTGGTACCTTGGTGACAAATGAGGAAGATGACCTACAGAGGCTGGTGTTTGCCAGGATGCAGGTCCAAGGCACAGGCAGTCGTGTTGAGGTAAGCTGAGCTGCCAAGATTGTAACGAACTGCACATCGTCTTAACCTGTTTGCAGTAGATAGGTTTTTTTGGATGTTTATGTCCTTTCTGCACCTTGGCAAGGGCACAGGATCTGTTCTTACTTGGGGCCATGGATAGGGTGGACTTGTTATCTGTAGTGATTGGATGTCCATGGGAATGAAAGTTTCTAGCTTTAAACAAAAAGTATGCACACAGATCTTGGAACTCTGTGAGAGTTCGGTGTTGTACCCCAAGACCACCAGTATATTTCTGTCTGTCTCATGATGTCGGATGGAGCAGTATTATATGTCCAGTGCTCATTTAGAAGGTGTCAGGTTCACATCTTGTCCATTTTACTACCTATCCTGGCTGAGACTTTTTATGGTTTTCATTAGACTTCACAAGCAAATGCAAAATTTGTACCTTGAAATAGGCAACAGCTAACTCCTTACAAACAGTTATATACATACAATCCATCTAAAATCTTTCTATATCATTATATGTCATATAAGTTCTGAAGTTTCCCCATGTGGTGACTGGGGAAAAGAATAGTCTCACTGCAGCCCATGCTGGTCGTAAAAGGCGACTAAAATGGTTACGTGGTGCCTAGGGGTATAGCTGGGCCACCCTCCCTCAGGGGTTATAAATACTGTGGACTGGCCCTCCAGGTTGGGGGTTGAGCAACAGGCTGACAACCTTTCACTGTAAAAAAAAGCTATTAGGAAACCTAAAATGTGGCCCCAGAACAGTCAGACTGAGCGGAATCGACCTAGGCAATGGAAATGAGATGAGGATAGTGACTTGGAATGTGTGCATACTGTACAGAGCAGGAAGTATGTATAAACAGATATTAATAGAAGCAAAATTAAAAACTGGAAAGTGAGGTCAAAACACAGAGCTGAATGGGAGAAGTTCATTAAGGAGGCAAAGGTCCACATTGGACTGTAGTGCCATCTAAGAAGAAGTTCTGAAGTTGAAATAGGATTGCCACACAACTACCACAGAGGGATTTCCCATCCATAATTGCTTACACATAACCACATTCTTTTTTTAATTTGCCTGTTTTGAATCACAGTGCAGTATTGTGAATAAAGTATAATCTTACTAATACATAATTTAATTGTAGCGTACTTGTGTTTCCAGCAGTAGCATTTCATACTGTTGCAATAGGCCTGAACATCATGTTTAATCATATACTGTTTTTGAGATATGACACTTTCAGTTATTACCTGTTTTTTTTTTTTAAACCAGAATGTGATGGCTGCAGAAGAGCAAGCGCTACAACGAGAAGCCAGGAAAGGAATGACAGCAGATGAGGCAGAGTTTTCTGTTGAAACAGTACTGGATAATCAAGTGTACTTGTGGTCAGACAAATACCGTCCTCGCAAGCCTCGATATTTCAATCGGTAAGTCATTTTATTACAGCAGTTTCAAACATTTTCTAACACACAGATCACTAAAACTAGTGTTAATTTTTTTTCTGATGTCCTGTCTATCTCACATTGTACAGTAGTGGCTGCAGCGTTTAGTAAGAAATTATGAAAACTTAACTATTTTCAGAGGTGCCTAACTTACAGAAAATACAAAAAAAAAATCCAAGTTGACTGTAAGGGCGATGTGAGTCATATTTCAAACAGTTGTTTTGCTGTGCATTCTGAGTTGAGTTATGGTGTTGGAATGTGTATGCAGGAAATTGGAATTAAGTCATTGATTTATCTTCCTTTTCACGTGCTGCCACAAAACACAGTAGGACTTCCATTTGAGATTCGTCTGGTGGACAGCCTTTTATACTGTAAATCAAGAAAAGTCTTAAATGGCTGCTGTGTCAGAATCAAACAGAAAAGTATTGCTGTAGTTACAAAAACATTGTACTCATTCTAAATTTAAACATTATGATGTTTTCTTTATTCAACTTCATCTTTATGTTTGTATTTTGTGGGAGAAAGCAAACAACTTAAACAATAAACTAGAATGAAGGTTTCATTGCACAAGACATTCACGGAGTCCATTCTTCTGTCAGCATGGTATATGGTGACCATACATCAACAATTTGTGATAAGCTAATAACAGTGTTGAGATAGAAACGTAATGGCTCTTGTGACAGACTTCTTTACCAATCACAAACATACTGATTTGAGAATCAGTAGTACACTGCTGCGACACTTTGCAATAAATTCTGACATCGCTTTACTTCCCTTGTGCACAACCCAAACTTCAAAGGTGTGAACACAAACCCTAAATGAAGGCTCCAAAACAATGTGGGGACTGATTTTTATATCTGATGTGCAGGTAAAATCTAAAATCGAGAAACCTTAATAAAAAAAATTACATTATGTATATGGGGTTTTGGCTGAGACCACAAAAAATTAACCTAATATTTAGGAATATCATATATTGACAAACCTTAAATCAAGATTCTGCTCTAATAGTCTACAAACATAATTATTACTGGCATGTGTAAACGTGTTTACATCATAGAGTTTTCTGGGATGTGATGCACTGTCATTCTGAAGATAGGTACCACCCACTCCTCCACACCTCATCATGGTGTGGTGCTTAATTAAGCACAGGCAGAACTTTACTTTGTATCTTTTATATAAGTTTTGATGCTTAGACAGCAAGTAAATGCTGTGAGTTTTCTTGGGCAGTCAGTTGTGTCATATAGACATTACTGCTTGAGATTGCCTGCTGCTGCTGCTGCTGCTAATTGTATGCATGTATGTTGCAGGGTGCATACCGGGTTTGAGTGGAATAAGTATAATCAGACCCACTATGATATGGACAACCCTCCTCCAAAAATAGTCCAGGGCTACAAGTTCAACATATTCTATCCAGATCTCATTGATAAGAACACTACACCTGAGTATTTTCTGGTAAGTTACAAAATAGTCCAGGACTACAAGTTGAACATATTCTATCCAGATCTCATTGATAAGAACACTACACCTGAGTATTTCCTGGTAAGCTACAAAATGATTCAGGGCTACAAGCTGGACACATTCTATCCAGATCTCATTGAGAGGAACACTACATCAGAGTATTTCCTGGTAAGTTACAAAATGGTTCAGGGCTACAAGCTGGACATATTCTTTCCAGATCTCATTAGGAAAAACACTACACCCGTTTGTTTTGTGGTAAGTTACAAAATGTTTCAGGGCTACAAGTTGAACATATCTGTCCAGATCTCATTGAGAAGAACACTACATCAGAGTATTTCCTGGTAAGTTACAAAATGGTTCAGGGCTACAAGCTGGACATATTCTGTCCAGATCTCATTAAGAACAACACCCAGCATGTTTTGTGGTAAGGTACAAAATGGTTCAGGGCTACAAGTTGAACATATTCTGTCCAGATCTCCTCGAGAGGAACACTACATCAAAATGGTTCAGGGCTTCAAGTTGAACTTATTTTATTCAGATCGCATTGAGAAGAACACTACATCAGAGTATTTCCTGGTAAGTTACAAAGTCCTCACAACTTACGTAGGATGAGCAAAAAAAGTCACACAACCCATTCCTTGACAAGTGCTTTGTTTGGCAAAAGAAAGGACATTAAAATCAGAAAATAAACACAGTGTTATATTAGGTGTTGGAAATATTGACCATGCTCAGGAATGCATGCATTACTCTGTGTGTTTGTGTGTGTATGCGTGTGTGTATTTGTTCTATTTCTTCTAATGTGTGCGGGTTGTTTTCACACACATTCTTTTCCAAAAACCCACCAAAGATATAAATCCAGTGGTTTTAAATCCAGAGACCAAGGGGCCTCAAATTTTGGGAAGTAATACAGTTGCGAAAGAATTCTTGCTTCATTAAGACTGTTGAATTCATGCCATGTGTCATAGCCACATTTTATTGAAATCAGCATTCTTGTTTGTCAACTTCCAAACTAGGGAATGAAATTTATAATTCATGGTAACATGCTGTTGTTACTGTTTCTCAGAACAGAACGGACTGATTATTCTTTGTCTAGAGTCACCACCACATACTCAGACTACTAAGGATGAATTTTTCTTCCATAGAAAGTAGGGGAATTTTTAACACTTCACTCTTTTGTCTATTAATGTATCCACTAAGGTGAAACCATGCTTCATCAGTAAAGGGAGACTGGAAAATGTATGCCTAAACTCATTCTTGCAACAACTTACTGTTGTGGAAAAAAAAAGCATGTTTGTACTTAGTCGCTGAAAGGTGGCTGGCTTGTGTCTCTTGCCCAATCACAAGCCCTGTGTGGGTTCTGTGCTGGTATAGTCACAATTGTATATATTTTTCCTATAAATCCAGTTGAATTGGTTCAATTACAGCCATCAGTAAATGTTTAAATATGGGTTGCATGACTTTTTGCTCGCACTTGTATTTGGTCGGCTTTAAGTTAGCCATTTTCCTAAAGTCACGACATTTTCTGCATTTTCTTGGTCTTCTGAGTTGTGTTGCCATGTGGTCTTATGAAGGGGCACCATTGCTTGGGAGGAATGTCGCTTGACCCTGAAGGTGGAGGCATCATGTTCCTCTGAAAAATTGATGTCTGCTGATAAGGTTGTATGACATAACAGCTCAGAAGACCAGTATCGGAATATGCACCGCCACGAAAACCTAAAATCTTACCACTTGAAGACTTCTGTTTGCTCTTGCAGCTGTATTTCTATGGTAGCACATCCCTGCTGTTGTAGTAGTATCTTCTTTTTATAGTTTTTCATGTATATGGATAAATAAAATGCATTCTGTGATCAAAGAAATACCACAGAAGAACATAATGTTGATGAGGGGATGAAATATTGGCAACGTGGAAACGTCCGGAACACCTCAGACACAAGGTACAGCTTTTTGGATCGTTTGGCCCCAGCCATGTTCCAGAGCTGATGTTAGTCAAACATAGATTGATATTTCAAGGACCAGCTAACTTGCCAGTCCCATTGTTCCCATATGTGTGTTATGGGAAACACATTTTACAAACTCAAAACAAGTGCAGAGAAATTTCCAGGGAATATTTAATAATACTTATGGTTATGCTGTTTACACAGTTACCATTTTGTTGTCACTATAATGGAGAACCTGGATGGCTCAGTCAGTGTTGTGACTGGACTGTAGTCTGGATGGTCAGGGAATTGGGGTTTTGATTCCTGGCAGGGTCAGAGATTTTTCTCTTCTTCACAACATCCAGACTGGCTCTGGAGTCCACCCAGCCTCCTAGTTAGTGAGGTCTGAGGATCCTTTTCCTTGGGTAACGTTGGATGTGAAACTGATCACTGACCTTCATCTAGTACTCGTGTATCTACATCGCATAGAGCTTCATTAAGCAAAGGGACAACTTTACCTTTTGTGATTATAACTAAAACACAGCATGCATTTTATTTGCATAATTTCTGTATGAAAGTACAGTAGAATTCCTTTAATCTGGCACCAGTGGGACCTGACAGGTCCTGGATTATCAAGTACTGTGAATTATCAAACAGTAGCTATACTGACCAAATATCTTAAGTTTTTTTTTTTTTTACTTTGCAGCCAGCCATCAGAGAATGTACACTTCTCAGTTATTTTTTATTCCATCATAAAAAGACTTTGCTTTTTCAATTATCATAGTCCCAGTCATGGGTTTTCCTTCAGAAGACATTCCTATAAACCACTTATAATACATTACCTGGTCCAACTGCCATAGTTCCAGGATTTTCAGAGTATCAGCATCCAGGTTAAAGGAATTGTACTGTAAGTAGTATTAAGTAAGAATTCTGTTTTGAGCCATTGCAGCTGGTCACCATGAAAGCATCGAGTGTTATAAACTGGTGATATTGCCACTACCAACTGCTGACACGGTATCAGTATCATCACAGTTATTTGCATCAACATTTTTATCACTGTATGTGTTTGAAGATGGGGTCACGGTGGCGCAGTTGGTTGAGGCACTGCGCTACAAATCGGAACGTCGCGGGTTCGATTCCCGATGGTGTCACTGGAATTTTTCACTGACATAATCGTTTCGGTCGCACTATGGCCCTGGGGTCGACTCAGCCTCTAACAGAAATGAGTACCAGGAATCTTTCCTGGGGGTAAAGGGGCCGGTGCGTAGGGCTGACAACCTTACCACCTTCATGTGCGATTGTCTAAAACCTGGGAGCCTCGACCTCCTGGAGCCCTAAGGGTCTGTCAAGGCCTGTAATGGGATTAGCTTTACCTTTACCTTTACCTTTATGTGTTTGAAGATAACTGAAGATATTGCATGAAGCTGTAACAGCCACACAACCCAGTACAGGGTTCCTCATTTTCTGCAGTCAGTATGGATGAGGAAAACACCACTTAAAGCAAATAGTCTCTAATGGTGGAATTACGTTTCTTAAGAAATAATGTATGTGGGTTAATGAGGAACAGGATGGTGTGTGCAGTACTTTTTGCAAATAAGTCGCGTGCAAGAGCTTGTATCATGAGCAGGAGAGTGAGAGAAAATGGCTGGTGGATGAAAGATTGATACCATTTTTTGGTGGAAAAGTCATGGTGCATAGATGAGCTGCCTGGAAGCATGGGGAATTTGTACATGTACTGTCTAAAAAAAAATTTGACTGTGTGTAGGGAAATGGATATTGGAGACTGAGATAATGTGTGCTCCCTGTGCTTGACAGGATGATGATAATGAGAAGGAGGAGCGACATATTTTGTTTACTTACTGTAGACATCAAGAATTACTTACTATCTTCTTTCTTGGTGTTGCTTCTGTTTAATAGTATTATTTGAGATTTTTCATGTCATTCTAGCAGGAAAATTATAAATATAAGTTGTAACTCTTATCACTTAGTGTATTTTGTAAAGAACTCAGTTGTTGAAACAAAATGTACCCATTGTGACATAAATTTTAAATATTGAGAGATGTAGCATGCATAGGGTGCATTTTTGTGATCCCACACTGAAGTAATAATGTCAGTTTAGTGGCCAGGCCCACAAAGAGAAATTGATGAAAGAATTATTGGACAGGAAATGGCAGAATGAAAAGGGGACTGAGAGTAATGTGAGATTTGAAGCTTTTGTTGCAAATAAGTGCACTAAAATCTCAGACCAATAGTTAACATCAGCACTGATGCTGGAGAGATTTCAAGCTTCTGAGTCATTTGTAGCTCAGCTACGAAGTGGCTGTTAGCCTGAGAAGATTTGAGTGCATCTAGAAACCTCAATCAGCACTGTTCAAGTCTTGGCACCCGTACCAGAAAGTAATGAAATGCTGGGACATCGAACAAGTAAAGGGTTTTTATGGCTGCTGAACATAACTAACATTTATTAGTCTGTCTCAGCGACTCATGTTTCTTGCTTTGTCCACAGACGTCTTGCACTGACAACAAAGATTTTGCAAACCTACGTTTCCATGCTGGCCCACCGTATGAGGACATAGCATTTAAGATCGTGAACCGAGAGTGGGAGTACTCCTACAAGCGAGGTTTCCGATGTCAGTTCCACAACAACATTTTCCAGCTGTGGTTCCATTTCAAGCGGTATCGTTACCGACGATAGTCTTATTGGATCAAGAATTTTGTTGGTGTATATCTTGTTACAGTAGACAGCAAAACCGTGTACTTACTAATTGTAACCAATTATTTCCCTCATCATTTTTATTGGCTAAACATTGTGCTTATAGAAAGAGCATTGTATGTATGAAAATGCAATATTGTTTTCTTTCATTCTTTGAAATCCTTGTGAATAATTGTACACATTACAGCTCAAAAACCAGCATGCACGAGTTCAGTCCCAGGGGCTCAAAAGTTGGAGTTTCCTTCCGTTTTTGACACATGTTTTTGCAACAAGATTATTCTTGCATTACTACATGTGTTGTGTGACTTGTCTACAAACCAGATTGCAGTCCTTAGGTGATTTTATACAGAGCGTGTTTGAGCATTTGTCTTTGTTCTTTCGTTGCAAACCGGCAGACTAAAATCACTTGTTTTACTGCTGTATTCTTTTGGTGCTCACCCTTTCCATGTTTTCATCAGATTTTGTAGTTACCATATGGTTAGGTGGTTTGCTGTCTTCCACTCACTGTCCTATTCCCCCCCCCCCAGTCTGAAAATGTCCTATGCCATTAAAATATGAGCTTGATTTCAGTGGCAGTATTTTCAAATTCACAAGAAATTTTATGTTTATACGTTGCTTAGCATGATTATGCAAGTTAAGAATTATTACATGACTACATCAACATGGTTTGGCAAGTGAATCTGGAAGTTTCAGTGTTAACTAGTATACACAGTATAACTCACTTAAGACATTTTCCTGCATAAGAAATGAGAATAATTTAGTATCAGAATTTTCCCTTATGGTTAACATGGTTGCCCTTTTAATACATTTTCCACCCAAAAGAATATCCTGCCTAAGAAGTGCTTGTATGAAAATGTTAGACACAATTAATTGTTCACCCACTCACATCAAAATCTTAGTTTCCCATTCATTCAGTTTGTTACCAACATACAGTGACATAATAATGGTCACAGTTCATAAAGATTCACCTCCAAGGTCTTTCCACGAAACCACAGAGGCTGTATATAATCTATGTTTGTATTTAAAAATTATGTTATTAAAATCATGTCGGAAGTATAACTGTAACAGAACACTGCAACTGCATATATGTACATACAAATATAACTACATGTTCTGTGACTCAATCACAGTGTTCAGTCTTAGTTTGTATTAATTTTATTAATTTATTTTACAAAATTCCAATGTACTAGTCATCAGCTGATTTCAGTGGTTCATTTCGGCTGAAGGGTAAAGGTAAAGTTCACCCTACAACAGGCCATGAAGGCCCAGAGTGGGAGTGAGGTATAGCTGTACTCTTTCTTTAACCTCGGCGCTAGATGGGGGTGGGTGGTCAACACCACTCCCCGGCCGCTTTACCCCCGGGAAAAAGAGACCCGGTACCCATTGTACAGGAGGCTCGGTGGGCCCCAGGGCCGGTCTGGACGGGTACGGAAAATCTTGCCTCCACCGGGATTCGTTCCCTGGACCTTCCAGCCCGTAGCGAGTCGCTATACCGATTACGCTATCCCACTCGGCTGAAGGGTAAATCACGTAAATCTTTTGATATGTCTACAAAATCTGTTTTTGTTTTTTTTTAATTTCGGTTTTGGGGGGTTTGGGAGGGGCTGCAGCCCCCTCCCCACCGTTGGGTGCGCCCTCTCCCATGGCTATCATGTGCAACCAAAAAAATGGAAACTAGCAATTGCTGCTGTGCTACATTCTGAACCTTCCCAAGGCCTTACATATTTCAAAGTGAACAGAAGCTCTTACAGAATGAAACAAATCAAAACATTAGCGCAGTGCATGTACGAGTATTAAATTAATTTCAGTGCTTGACTGAAATCATTTAAAGGTATATGTTTTATGTAAGAAACACAGAACCCACCTTCTAGTGGCGGAATGTTGAGCAGTTTGTACAAGACCGAGTATTGCTAATGAGAACGTTCCTAGAAATACATGGATGTAGCAGTCTTAGTGCTAGTGTTTCAAAGATGCAGAGACAACTGAATTTGTAGTGAGAGGGGCTCGAGATATACGTGGACAGCGGATGTACTGAAGAAATAAATATATACTGCGATCACAGCGGTAATATCAAGAAACGTAGGCATTGCAGAGGCAACCATACCAAGCAATTTCCGATGCAGCAGTCAAAGCTGTGGAGCTATAGGTTAGGTACGTCGAAAAGACACGGATATGGTGACTGCGCGAAATCTGAGTGTTCTCACAATGGTACTGCTAAAGTTTCAAGTCTAATGCTTTGTTGACTGGTAAATAGTCACAGACTTTCGGAAGCACTAACTAACTCCATGGAGCAGAGTCCTTCTTGAGAAGATAACAGGTCGTCTGCTAGTCAAGAAATTCCCCGCGTTTTGTGGAACCCGAAGGTTTATTACCGCTCTCACAAGAGCCCGCCACCTGTCCCTATCCAGAGCCAAAGAATCAGTCCAGGTCCGAGGCTTTGTGATCTGTTTCGTAACATGGCAATTTTTTTTAAGGTGAGGAGTTGTTAGCACCTCGCCCAACCCCCAAGCTGGAGGACAACCCCTTGTCGGCTGTCCGCGATTGCTTATTCAATGTATTCGCAACTATCCTCCATATCCGGAGGCCGTTCCTCCATCCGCAACCCGAGGACGCGCCATGCCGTGGTGACAGGGACCCACTTATCATGGTTATCATCGGAAGCACTACGATCCTTCAAAACTTCGGTAACTATTTACCAGTTCACATGACGTAACATTCCAAGAAACTTAAATCTTCAGTGATGATTTTCATTTGGGCATTCTAGATATTAGTAACATGTGACGTAAGTCACCTACAAAATAGGTGGTGGTAGTGTACTTACACGATAATGGCAGATTATTTCGGTTATTTACAGCTTTATTGATGCACTATAGATGGCTAATTCATAATTAAATATAATTTTAATGAACGGTCAGATTAATGTTGTAAAACGCCTGTACCTCTTACCACTTCGCATCGCAGCTTCAACCTTGCAAAAGCAGTAGGATGCGAGCAGTAAAATCGCCTGAAGTACAGGCAGGCGATTGAAGAGTTGTGTTGTGTGCTTTGCCTATACTGTAGTTTGTGCTGTAATGATTGCTTGCTGCCAGTACCAAAGTTGCATCAGTATACACCTGTTTATCAATATGAGTAAAAGGCACTCAATTGAAGGGATATGGAGAGAAGTGACCTTTGCCTCATGGAGTTACTACACAAGCATTTCCCTGGAGGAACTGAAGAAACTCACGGAACCCCTCAGTCAGGATATTCAGTGTCTTGGCCGAGATCCGAATCTTGCAACTACTCAGTAGAAAAAATTAAGTGTTACCACTATGATAGTTTGCTTGGCGAGTCACTATAGTGACAGAGCTATGCCAGCTTTTGGTAATTGTATTTGTCAGTGTTAATTACTTAGTTGGTTTTTAGATACGGTTCTATAAAGTATGCGAGGTCGCGAAGCGTAAATATGGAATGTTCGTGAGACATAATCTCGTAAATGGGTGTACCCAAACGTTGTTCCTGATATAGGTCTGTGGACGAGACGTTACCAATGCCAGTCCTTCCTACACGCGGCCAGTGCGTACTTAAGAGTCTGCAAAGTGGCACGCGCTGCATAGCTGGGCAGGCAGTGTGCGCGGCAGCATGAGGATCCAACTCGCCGTGTTTCCCATCCTGGCGCTCAGCGTCGCGGCTGTCTCCATGGACCAAGGTAACGGACGAATGCTTAACGACGATGTTTCAACTGAAAATCATTATATATGGCATACATATAAAATAATTAATTAGAAGTGTTTGTAAAGAATATACTCAGGAGAATATTTGGGAATGCGAATAATGACTAAACACACGATTTATACATGTCACATCGTGTTGTAAGGGTAGCGGAAGATTGGAGGCTAAGATGGGGTGATAAATGAATGCTTAAAGAATTTTGATTGGGAAACCGCATTAATAATTACCACTTTAAAAGGCAGATAATATTAAGGTAAATATTAGGAAAGCCGATCCCAGTGGCCGTGCGGTATAAGGCGTGGGTCTGCGGCCGCTCGCTTACTAGGATCGTGGGTTCGAATCCCACCGGGGGCATGGATGTCTGTCTATTGTGAGCGTTGTGTGTTGTCAGGTAGAGGTCTCTGCGACGAGCTGGTCCCTCGTCCAAAGGAGTCCTACCGACTGTGGTGTGTCTAAAAAGTGTGATCGTGAAGCGTCGTAAAATGACGAGGCCTAGGCCCCCAAGGGGCTGTCGAGCCATAGGAAAAAAAAAAAAGGAAAAATATTAGGGAAATAATATGGGAATTTGATTTCAGCTGTCTCAGGATGGGTGTCTCGACGCTATATAATTTTTACAGTTGATAAAATGTATTTAAGTAAATTAACAAGTTAGCAAATGTGCGCATAACGTAATAATTCTGGTCCGGTCGCTCTCTTTTGTCTAATTATCTAAACAACCACAAGACTTGCAGAAGAAAGTGTATTTGGCCATGACAAGCACGATTCGTTTTTCTTGTAACTTCTATTCGAAACATTTATCTGTCAGTAAAACACAGATACGCCGGAGATGCACGCCGAAACACATGCAGTCCTTCATGTAAAGTGTACTTCATTTTTGTTCGATTTTAACCAATATCGGAATGCTTCGGTGCCGTTTAGTGTAACAGCCCACAAAGGCATTTCAAGAAAATCTTTTCCGCGGTTGTCCACTTACTGCGGATGGAGGGACCTACAGACGTATTAAAGCTAATAGGCGCATTTTGGCACTTTTCGTCCCCAACGTACCCATGAAACATGATTGGATCCGATGATGAGCTTTCATATTAGTGCCGTTGAGCGTGTTGATTCTGGCACTAGAAATATCGGTTGGCTAGAAGAAATTACGGTCGTGGATATAAGCGTTCAAATTTAGGAAGCAGCCATTTTTCTGTTGCGTAGTCCAGTTTCCTCTAAATTAAAAGTGTCCATATTGGCTGCCTTCGAAAATGAGGCCGTAAAGCTGTTTGTAGTTTCCTGTGTTGGTTAGAAATCCAGTGAAAACCGGAGGTATTAAAAACAGCGGTAGTTCGGTGAACCTTCTGATATAATTTTAAATTTCCTGATATTCCAAGCCTAGATTATATATAAGGGTTTATTTTGCCTCTGACAGGAGACAGAATATTTTGCCCTCAGTGCGTCTTCATGCTAATGGAGATGTCATGTCTCTCTTGAAGGTTCGAGCCGCATTATTAGTGCTTATGTAACGAATGCATCCTGATCTCTGAATATAAAACGTGGATTCACCACACAGACAGGAGGGAAGGAGGTTCTGCCAACAACATAACACACAGATAACTGGAACACACGCTGGAAATAGGACCACGCTGCCATTAATTAATAATTATACTATAGAGGATAGTATAATATATTACTTGATTTTATTGTAATTTTTATAAGTTTTAATAATTTAATAACTTTTAGCAGCTTAACAATACCACTAATTTTACAAAATTTTATACGATGTGGTAACAAATACCGACTCACTGTTATGACGTAACCAAAGAATTGGTCTATGTAAAAACTCACTTAAAATACCCCCTGATGATGGCAGAATAACTGCCGAAATGCGTATTGGGGCATCGTAATAATAAAGAAAACAGTGAAAAAACTGTCTTAGTGCATTTGTTGGTACAAATAATTCAATTATAAAACGTGGAATCATAGGGTGATTAGTGAAATGGGAAATGATTTGGAAGAAATCTATCGTGGACAAATTGAAATAATATCCCAGAGTTTGTCTGGAGGGACTGATAAACCTGGTGTTTAGACCCAGATTCGAACCAAGATCTTCATGACAATAAGTTCGGAGCATTATCATTACGTCAGACTACTCGCGTACGAAGTACTGAAGCATCCTCAATCGTATGTGAATCTCGGAGAAGGCGATTCTTTGTTCCTATATGAAGTATGTTAAGTAAGTCTAAGTGAATAAGGCACAGGCTGCTTAAACAGACAGGAACAGATCCCGTGACTCCAAGAGCCTGCATTTCATGCTCACCTTGAAAAGGTAGCAGAGGGGGTTCGTGACTCTCTTGCCGCGACTCAAACATGGCGTCAAGTGCCCCAAGACGAAAGACAGCGTAACGCTGCCTTGGATTGGGGAAACATAGAATGAGCACAGAATTTTGTTCGAGAAACTTCGTTGTAAGAGGCAGTTTGAAAAAATACGAAGTGTATGTTGGGGATAATATTAAAATGATCTTAACCCTTTATAGTAGATTTACTACTATATAGGCATACGTCTTCCTTGCGAATTAAGAAACTCTGTATTTTTCCCGCACAGTGCATTTATGTGTTCCGTATGGTGTAGTTTATTATTTGGTTAGTTACTCTTATTACATTTAAGTCGTATTAGACTACATTACGTAATTCTGGTTTCTCCTTTGGAATCTTAACTAGGCTATGTCTGTTTCTATAGGCTATGTTGACACTAATCAGGAAATACTAATCCGTGTGCAATCATTTCTCTGGTCTGTCGTGACCGGTGTATGTGTGTTTTTTAGAGGTGGATAGAAATACATAACGCGTGCATTATATGGGTGTATGCTATATGTCAATAGCGAAGACATTGCAAACTAACATTTTTTCACAACTTCGGATGACTAAGCCTTTTTACTTGTGTAGATCTGCCCATGTAAAAATACAAGACGAAGCCAGGAATAACTTGACGTATTGAAAAGTCTTGAAAACTGATGTTTTCTAGGATTTTAAGAAGTGTCATCTGGTACTGGTAGAAATGTATTGGTATGTGAGGGTATTGTGCTGCTTCCGTCATCAGGGTGGGCTTTAGCTATCGTTGTGATGGAGGCAGCAGGTTCTTATCAAATGTCGGTACACATTTATCAGACAATATGGCGTCACATCCCAGAGGACAGACGCCCGCGTAGCCACAACCATATGAAACCCAATAACACCTGTTGAATTCTTGTTTAAACAAATACAGACTGCTGCGCATAAACACAATTTGTAGTAATGAAAAATTTTGTCTTCATGTAACCGTGAATTTGAACTAGCATCGTCAGTTACAGAAACAAAATTTTTAAAAATGCCAGCGTTATATTTTGTAACTAAATTTATGGAGTACTGTTCTTCTGGAAGCTGATGGTTGTTCAACTAAAAGAGAAATTCCTTGCCTTTCGTGAAACCCAATAGATTATGCCATGACTACAAGATCCCGTTTCTCTACTATATCCTGAAACAACTCAGTCCAGTTGGCATTTCCGTCTCCTGTTTTGTTAAGACACATTTTAATAATATCCTCCCATCTACGGCTATGTTTCCAAAATAGGTTCTTCTGTTCCAATTTTCAGACAAATTAAAAAAAACTCATTTTTATAATCTCTCCCATGAGTTCTACATGTCCCACCCATCTCATCTTCACTTTATTGAATCACCTTAATAACGTTTAGGTATGAAGCTCCCTGTTAGGCGATGTGCTTCGGCCTTCTGTCTTTCTTCCCTCGTGTTACTTCCTTCCTAATGCTCGCAGATCCTTCTCATGTTCACTGCTACCCTTCTCCCCGCTGACTCCCAGTAACTCTAAATTAAGTCTAGACTTTGCTAATTCTCTTGCTAACAGAGTTATGCCTCTGCCTCTGAATAACATCCAGTGGCGGACTCTTGTGGAGACTTAATGAAACTTACGTTTCCATAAAAGACTGGGAATTTCTCGACAACCTGAGGAACCGTCAGCTTCCAAAGAAGGATTCCTTAGTCGTATTGTTTGTTACATAGTTAATTAGTTGTTAAATTAATTTGCAGTAAGCTATGTACCGTAACTGGCCATGGACCGCAGTTCGATCCATAGGCAGGTCCCTAGGAAGCCACCATAAACTGAAGAGTGTAGCACTGGATTCGGTTTGTGTCCGTAAAGAAGGAGGTGTACTAAGGCCACCATTAAGATACATCTCTCTTCGTTCATTAAGTTAAATGGAATTATATCAAACTATTTCAGAATTAACACTGTGCTGGTGACTCAGAATTCAAGTCTTGGCTGACGCCTGATTTCCGGGGACGTACACGTAGGTGATTTGAACAATGAAACGGAAACCAAACTTTCCTGTTAGTCATCTACAGGATAATCTTTTCCGTGTGTTATTCTTGAACGGGGTCAAGTGACATCCATGCAAACCAGTCGTGTTCGAATCGGCTCCTTGGCGCCAATTGAGGGTCCTAAGGCCAATGGGCGAAGAACAATTTAGACACCCCACTTCAAAATTTGGAAATTAACAACGCTGGGAGCGGCGTCTAGTACATTATTGTCTTATCGAGGGTGAGAACATTGTTTCTGTTTTCCATTTGCGACTAGCCTGATATTTTCCGGCATCCGACGAGTAAATTTTTTTTCGGAATTGCACGAGCAAAAATTATTTTTTGACGATTGGTAAGTGCGTTTTAAGTTCCACCGCCAAGTAAAGTAACGATGCATAATGTAACTACTTAAATATTAGATGTAAACTTCGGTTCAAAATTTACGTGTTTATAACGTTTTGAATATACGTAAGCCATGAACACATATGGAGGGGGGGGGGGAGCAGAGGTAGGCCCTAACCATGCTTAGCCTCGGCACTATATGGAGGTGACTGGTCAGCATCAAGCCTCGCCCACTTTACTCCCGGGAAAGAACTGCGGTTCCCATTGAGTAGGTGGCTGGACATTTCGGAGAAGAGAAAAATTTCTTGCCCTTCCCGGTATTTTTTTTTTTTTGGCTGTCCGGGGTTTTCCCCCTTTGATCCATTTTTGTACTGTTAAAATCCTTTCGTCCTTTATGTCACTTTACGTTCCATGCTACCGTCCTTACAACAAACACAACACAAGCATCCATGCCCCCGGCGGGATTTTTTTTTTGTATTAATTCCTGGGTTTTCCCCTTTGATCCATTTGTACTGTTGAAGTCCTTTTTGTCCTGCATGTCACCTTATGTTTCATGCTATCGTCCATACATCTAACACAACACAAACATCCATGCCCCCGGTGGGATTCGAACCCACGATCCTAGTAAACGAGCGGCCGAAGACCCACGCCTTAGACCTCACGGCCACTGGGATCGGCCATTCGAACCCACAATCCCAGCAAGCGAGCGGCCGTAAACCCACGCCTTAGACCGCGCGGCCACTGGGATCGGCAGTAATCGAACCCTGGACAGTCAACACGTAGCCTAGTCTCTATACCGACTACCCTATCCTGGCTGTTCGAGGGGACATAACAGCATTCAGTTTCAGCAAGCGTAATATACAGTGCTTTGACTGTGACTGAATTAATTAGTCGTGCTTCGAAGTGAGTCCACGTCACTGTTTAATCTGTCACCATTCACGGCGACAAGTTTCGACAGTCCTCAGTCCGTCGCCGACAGTTCCCTCAGATAGGCCCTGTGTTCCCGACGGGATCCGAACTGCGACCTCCTAACTCAGAAGGCACGACATCCAGGAGATGAGTTACATCTTTCGTGGTCTCAGCCAGTTGCGACGGGTACAACTGTGCTTGTGATGCAAACATAATACACACATATTTAGATAGCCACACCGTGCTTTGTTTCTGGACTTCGTCCATCTTTTATTAAGAAAACAACACAATATTTCCGAAACTGGATCCGTTCTGATTTTCAGGTGAAAGGTTGGATAGGCAGCTACTGCGCTGGGTCCGATAGAAGGATCTAAGTTCAGCAACTTCACAGGTGACTGGGAACGGATTTGATGCGTCTCACTCTTTCACCTGGGGAGGACAGAATCAGATACATTTCCCGAAACGTTTGTTTTAATGTGGGACGATGGGCAAAATGCAGAAACAAAGTAATTCTACATTTGTGGCATTAGGCTAATCTGGTAACCCTGTCCAATAAACTCGCACAGGTATTGCCCCATGTACGTATATTGGCGTCCTCTCTACACGCGTCGTGCTGAAGAGGCGTAATAATCATTACCTTAAGGTTGCCATCCGGAAGTGAGTAAGTCTGCATTTACAGCCGTTCATTTGAAATGCCAGTCGATCTTGTCCACTGCGGATCAAAAGTTACATCATGCATGCATACACGTACATAAATATATATACGTACATACATACATACATACATACATACACACATTATGCCTTCAATACATCCAAAGTCCAGTAAGAGTGACAACATTTTGTGCACAAGCCATACAAATACATAAGTAATGTAACTGCGTGCACCACATTCAACTGTTACACAAAATTCATTATACACAGCTGATAATTTGATTGTGAGTATTTTGAAGGGCCGATCCCAGTGGCCGTGCGGTCTAAGGCGTGGGTCTTCGGCCGCTCGCTTACTAGGATCGTGGGTTCGAATTCCACCGGGGGCATGGATGTTTGTGTTGTGTTTGTTGTATATGGACTAGTATGGAACATAAGTAACATGAAGGACGAAAGGATTTAAACAGTACAAAAATGGATCAAAGGGGAAAAACCCCGGACAGGCAAAAAAAAAAAAATCCCGCTGAGGTCATGGATGTCTGTCTGTTGTGAGTGTTGTGTGTTGTCAGGTAGAGGTCTCTGCGACGGGCTGGTCACTCGTCCAGAGGAGTCCTACCGAGTGTGGTGTGTCTAAAAGTGTGTGACCATGAAACCTCGACGAAACGAGGAGGCCCAGGCCCATATAGGGCTGTCGAGCCATAGAAGAAGAAGAAGAAGAAGAAAAAGAAGTATTTTGAAGGAGCAGAAATTTTTCAACAGAACATACGAGTTCATATTTGCGTATTTTCATGATGCTGATATAATTGAGTCTCTTCATTGTGCAGACTTACTCGTAAGAGTATGCATGTCAAAGTGCTGAATACTCCGATGCCAGCGTACTTATATACTTTTGTGAAAGCTTGCGACGTTGGCAATTGGTCTGTGAGGATTGTGTTCATTGCTTGTATTAATGCTGTGTACAGCATACAGCGAGTTGTTTTAACTTTCCTTGGTTATCCACAGTGCCGTTCGTTAACGATCGTATGTATTCGCATGGAATCGATTAAATCTGTGATCACTTAAACAGGCCTCTGCAGGAACTTGTAATTCTAACCATCGATTAACAATGAATCTAAATGGCATAATCTGTCAAAAAAGTGAGTTACTGCATCCTGACGCACATGTGCAGGTCTAATAAGCGCGCAGTCTTTGTTGGGAATGACGCCACGGTTCTGTCCGTCAAAATGTTTATTCCAACGGATTAAGCATTAACCGCGTAGCTATATCGCTAGACTCAGGTTGGGCGCCTTGAGGTCGGCAGATATTCTGTCACGGCCCCCCCGATCACAATCTTGGACAAGACAAGAGACCTCCGACTGTGACGTGTTTACTACAATATGACTGTTGGGTTTGGTACGCAATCAGGGCTGTGTGGGCTGAGTGATGTGTGGGAAGGTCACATCTGACCTCATTCTGAGGTCATTGGTACACCTCCGGTTTTATTTTCGCTGGATTTACATCCTTTATAGTTAATATTTATCTGGGGAGAATGGAAAGCTTGTGTAGGCCATCATGTGTATACACGTGCCGTTTATACTAAGTAGCAAAGTAGTTCATAAGATAAAAACACGATCGCTTGTAACATATCCGTGTGCAGAAAAAAAAATTTTACGTAATCACAGTTTTAAGTTTAAGACGAAAGTGTCACATTAACGGGAAATGCCGAATTAAACACACACTTATATCGATATCTGGGCAATTTCGTTGTCCACGGTTTCGAGATTATATGGAGTCTACTGATTCGGGAGACGAGTGACAAGATCAGAAGTGAAAGGCGATTTTGATTAAGCGGTAACCATTCGGATTCGAATCTTGGCAGAAACTTCGATTATTCTGAGTTTTTGTGGATTTTCTTGTTTCTTCAGGCGCATGCAAGCACTGTACTTCAGACGAAGCTGCAATGTCTCCCTTCCAAAACTTGTCGAATTCATTATTCACTAATCTTCTTAGCTTTCGATTTTATATATTAGAGGTGGCCAGCTGCAGTGGCTTCTGGGCTGGACGTTAGGCTGTAGCTTAGGACAAGAGCCACGTATCAACACAATAAAATATTCTTACATTATGTTATGGCCTCTTACTTCTGCTCCTACAAATACTGTAGGTTGTTTTCAGTTGGTTATGAGTTTCCTTTCTTTAGAAAATCTTTTAATGGGCCGTTCACGGTCAGCTTCGTGTATAGGTAAACTATCAGAATATTAAATTAAGTTTAAACCAACCGATGCACACTAAAACCACTCTTTAAGTAGCTTTATTATAAAATTGTTAAAATTGCACCCCTACACGTGTTTCGATCCTAGGATCATCGTCAGGGGGGTTTCTTGCTAAAAGCTACAGTCACTTCAACACATGATTTAAAATATTCTATCTACACTTTGAAACATAAGTTAAAATCTAGTCAAAAGATTCGCTAAAAGTTGTAAAATTATAAAATCACTGTAGATGGTAGAATTGTGGAACTTCTGGCGTGTGGTATTAAAAGCATATGAAATGTTTTTGCGTGGAGCGGAGTGTACTACGTGTCGTGCGGTGTACTACGGTGTGCATCGGTTGGTTTGTAACTTAATTTAATATGACGAAGATGCACGGTGTCAACAATGTGAAACTTATCAGAATATTAGTTTTACAGGCAACTTGCGAAATGCGTTGTGGCGGCCCCTGTTATGTAGGCCTATATACATAAATGTCATCAGATATGTAATTGAATGAAAATGATACCGGATATTATAGAAGCAGTACTGAGGCGTACGTAAGAGTTTAATGCACTTTTAATTATATTGAATAAAGAGCAGTCGCCTAGAGACGACAAGGGGTGATCCTCCAGACTGGGAGTTAGGCTCGAGGCTTATAAATCCCTACGTAAGCAAAAGGCTTATACGAAGTCTTTCGTCCGACGTAAGCAGTGGAAAATGGATATTAGATTTGGAACTCGGACCGTCGGATCTTTGATTTATGGTTTGTTTCTAACTGTGCTTAGCCGAGCGCTTGGCCAGATATTTCAGTACCTGATTCAATTTTTTTTTCCTGGGTTTTCAGATTAATGTAAGGATTTTTCAGAGCTAAGATAGCTGTATTGAGTGTGCAGGGAATTTGGTTTCGTTAAAGCATGTCTTTGTGTGTTAGTTTAGTAAAGAATTTGATTAAAATTATATCATCCCCACATATGTTGTGTGACAACGCCATGAACGTATATTTTATAGGAGTATAGTATTAGTAATAGTGTGGGCGAAAATAAACAGAATTATGGCAGAAGTTGGTAAGTATGGGATAAACAGAAGTTTATTTGAGTCTCTTGTACAGTGACTGCCCATCGTAACAGCAGTGCATCTTATGAGTTTCTTGTAGTGGGCTTTTTAAATTTATAGGGTAAATTATGTTTTAACTGATACTTATCAACTGTACAAATTGCCATAGCAGTTTGCAGTACATTCAGCAGATGACATAAAATTACCAGGTTTGGATCCCTCATTCAAAATGTCATTATACCGGTCATAAAGCAACTTACACCGATTAAACTTCCATCTGCAAGAGCAAAGCAGTCCAAGAATGCTGCTTGACCCTTGAAGATGGGGCCAATATTTGTTCCGAAACGTCGATAACTGACTACCAACATACGCCGCGTAACATATCAGAAGAGGGAAGGACTCGAACTGCCACCTCTTTGTGAAAGACTTTACGCAGAAAGAGCATAATTCGAACAATGTAAATCGGAGAGCATCTGCATGTACAAGTCCACTTTTGACAAAATGATTCAACTGCGTTCTATAAAATCCATAAAAGGTTTTGGCGATTTCTTTAAACCGGGTTTCGTCAGTTTCTTTTTTGCACTTTCATCAAGTTGGAAAAGTGCTGACTGTTTTGATAGAGAGTTAACCTAAAAATTTATCATTATCTCTCGATTATTTTTGTTTTCTTTCGTGAAGAAAAATATATTCAAAATGATTTCACATAATAAATATAGTACTATAACTTCACTCTTATTAGCTGGCATATTTTTGGAGAAAATTGTGGTGTTTGTCATGGTACTTTTTCTGTGGCGCTACAGCCCAGCTCGAGCTTGGGCTATCTCGTGTTATAGAATTAGACACACGCCCGTTAGGACTCCTCTGAAAGAGTGATCAGCTCGTCGCAGAGGCTGCTACCTACACAACACGCAACAAACACAAAAGACGAAAATCCATACCCTCAGTAGGTTTCGAACCTGCGATCCCAGCAAGCGAGCGGCCTCAGGCCCACACCTTAGACCCCACGGCCACAGGGATCGTCATGATTTAATTTTCTTGCGCTATTTAACCACTAAAACTCAGGAAGCAAAATGACGTCATCAGACTGGACAGTAAGCGCTCCGTTCTGACATGGACACAAGTTCTTTTCTTCAGCACCATTATATCCATATGTGCTCATCTTTTCCTCCGGAGATAAAACAGTCGAAGCGCAAAGCTGACCATTCACTTCCATCTTGTGCCAGAGTCTGGAATGTATGGAGTTTTTCCGGTACTCCTATACGCAAGGTACTTTGGCACAGGGACAACTTTTCCATTTGCCACTTTATTATTTATTCATTCACTCTTTCACTTTGAGAGATCTCAATAGAAGAACAATTACTTTGGGGGGAGGACTGCTTTGAAAATTGAAACAAGTCTTCAGAGCCTAACACCTCAGGCCCCTTTGCTCTGTTATTGGCACTAAATTTTTTATTCCACTATAATTTGAAGAAAATACTGGAAATCCACTTTTCTTGTGTGTCTTTCCACGTCTTGTACAACACACGCTGTAAGAATTCTCCCATCTTAACAACAGATTCACAATCGATAATAGTTGATGTGTTGTAAATGTCGAGATATCGAAAACATAGAGATTTAAAATCCAATACGCTCGAGTGCTATGTTTAGATCTACACACCTTCCTTCGGCCCCAGGTCATACCTTACAGAGAATACAGTCTGTCTCAAATACAAAGATTCATAACGGCGAGGTATTATCATAAACGATTCTTCGTGTAAATTGTCTTTTTTTTTTTTTGCCAACTTTAGACAAGATCGCGAAGTGTCGACAAATTTCAGTAGAAATCTAAATACGCAATTTCACAAAAACTTGTCTGGTGGGAGCCGCGCTGTTCTATATGGAGAGACGGACAGATATGACGAGGCTTCCTTTCAAAAGCTTCCCGACATCCGAAACAGCATTTCTTTGTTTGACGATTCCCAGCTTTCGCCCGCTTCTCCTCATCATAAGAGCATCACTTATATAAAGTGAGTATGGAGCATTGGTGGAATTATACTAATAAGAGAAAACCGAAGTACTGTGAGAGAAAATTCTCTCAGTGCCACTTTGTCCTTACAAATCTCAGACGGATTGGCTTGGGAATGAACCCGAACCTCTGCGATGAGTGTCCAGCGACTAACCGCCGAACACGACTAAAGACTATACTGACGTGGCCGTAAGTCCGGATCCGATGGTTAATAATAAATTGTTCGCTATGAACGACAAACACAGCAGATGATATTCGTTATGGCGATGGTACGTATGTGGCCACTGAATGGACGAAAGCGACATCTAGGAGCAGAGGGAGAGGGGGTGTCACGTGACACTCGCTGGCTGCGATTGCCGATTTAGTGGGTATTCCCCTTTCACAAAGGTGTTATTGCGGCCGTGATTTATACCAACAACAAATTTCTGATATTTTTCATGGCAGATACAAGTCCATTCCCCATCGAGGAACTTCTCGTTTTGAGAGTGTGGGTCCACAGAAAGGACGACGTGGCTAAACACCATTGAAATGTGCCTTGCGTTTTAATGAAAAGTTCCCACCAGGCCCGTAGCCAGGGGGGTGCAAATGGGTGCAATACACCCACTACAAATCTGGTCGCACCCGCTAAGAATTTGCTCAATATCACAGACAAACATGCTGGTCAGCTCGCTAAAAAAAGGGCGACACGCTGCCGCATCCACATGTTGCCTCTGTTGAATAGCCGTGGTTTTTTCAAATATATGTGTATATGCAAGATGTTTTGTGCAGTGTTATAGAGCGCATTAAGTAATTAAACTGTTTATTTTACGGTCCTGTCAAAGGCGCTGTTTACGCTTATACATACATAACGTATAAATACAGCATATATATAACAGAGCATTATATTCGTAAACAAACGTATGTACATATATGCACCCGCACTGGAATCCGCTGCACCCACTGTGCTCATCGTCTGGCTACGGGCTGGTTCCTACTGAGGTTAATGTACGTTAATTGGAGAAAGAAAACACGAGTTCTCATTTTTTTACAGAACTTTGCGTCGCTATTATTCTCTCATGTATTTTGTATATATTGTGTATTACCTGAAGATGGCCAGGTCAGCCAAAACATTTCGTAATGAATACTAAATTCTGTAAACAACAAAAATTATTCGTGATTGACGGGTTATTTCAATATAGTTTATATGTTATGACAACGGGGTATTTAGAATAAAGAGTATACAAAGATTTAGTTCATACCTCACAGAGAACACACCATGGTTCTATTGGAAAGACCAATCGGGTAATGCAGTTTAGGGAAATAATCCCTGTTTATTGTAAGAGCCGTACACAACACATAACACACTGTGCAAACACAGTGCAGAGCTTTTAGTGTTAGACGTACCCATCATGTGCAAAACACTAGGCTTAAAGGCAAATCACTTTACAAAAGTCGCGAATTCAGGTAGCAATTGTAAATAGCTTATACAGCGCTAAGCACAGAGCCTGGAATGTGACACCATATCTAACATACATGAATATCACAGTGATTTACACAAACAGGTTCTAGAAAGGATCATTTGAAATTCAAACTACACATATCTACGTATAAAATGACGTTGTTTTAGAAATAGCTGGCTGTATTTCTTACCTCGTCTGTTGACCTGTTCATGGGCAGAGAGCTTAGTTTGCCAAGTTCGCCGAGGTTCAAGGTGGCCATGAAATTGCATGGTGTCGGCCATCTCCTCCCATGCAATTACCCGTCATTCATTGCGCACCGCCTCCTAATCTCACCTGGCTGCGCCCTCGCCATCGTCTTCAAATTGTCGAACGACCCGACAGAACTGCTCCATACTCATAGTTCATTCATCTGCCACCGACACAATAGGCCTACAATCTCTGCAATTGACAGCGTCCTTAAACAAAACACGTCTTACATCTCTCACGGCCTGTGTATTTTGAGGACAAAAGATGCCTAATTATCGGGCTGCTTCAAGACATTTCTGGGTCCAATGCAGAAATAAATTTGGCGACCTACCTGCGCGTATTCCTGGACTGATAACGCGGGTAGAAATATGTAAGAATTTACGTACAAAATGTGTTTGACATACAGTCTTAAATACAAGCAGCAGTTCCACGACCACGTGCAGCCACAAGCAGTATGACAGTCAAACTGACCGTTGCACGTGACACGGTTACTACGGTAACACAATAAAACTACAAACCGCCAATTTATTTACATCAAGTAAGCAGATTTTCGTTACAAACTGGTATTTACCACTCCACACAACAGCACGCGTAACAACACGCTTATAATCACCAGCATATACAATACCATGATTATGTGCATCAAGTGACAACGCTGCTATTTTTAAAAAAATTTGACTTTAACTTATACGATAAAATTATAAGTTACTATACAGTTTTACATATTTTACAAATTCAAATGTGTTTTTATCACTTACGTCTAAGACAAGTGTGTTCTTCGGCACATTAAACATGCGATGTGAAGTGTAGTAGCTTGTTACCCCCTGAAGATGGTCTACGGACCGAAACACGTGTAGGGGAATGCATCGATATTAATAAAACTATAAAGTAGTTTATGTTTGTGCATTTGTTGGTTACTGAATAATAAAAAACTGGTATTTATTTGACTGGAAGCTTATGAGTATTGTTCCAGATGATGCGTAGGATGTTATTTTGCCTAACAAGTATACAAACTGAAATGACTGGATCAGAATGGAAATAAGCGCCACAATCTTGTTTCACGAGACCTAAAATTTATGGGTAGGGGAAAACGTGTGTGTGTGTTGGGGGGGGGGGGGGGGGAAGGACGATTGTTAGAAGAAAATAAAATGCCTCGTACATTTTTCTGCGTGTCCGATAGCATCACCAACACCGTCAATAAAATCATGTTCTCTTTGCTGGTTTCGCTAGCAATTTAACAACAAGATCTTGGCGGCATGTCATTCCTTCACTGTGAGTACTGAACCCGTCAAAGGCACTGGTTGACTGACAAACACCAGTTTCTCTGGGCACAGTGCAGCTCCTCCGGGACGTTGCCTTCGTTTTTGGCATCCAGAGAGACTGTCGGCCACTGAATTAAAACAATTCGTCTGTTGTCTCTCTTCGCTTTCATTCTCCTGTTTAATCTCTTGTTCACGGATTGGAAACCTGCAGTAGATGGGGCGGGGTAGTCTAGTCAGAAAACTGAATGGATACGAGCTGGACTACCCGCCTTGTGTTCCCGACTGGGGTCTAATAATCCCACTTGCACCCCGAATTGCTTTAAACTAGTCGTTTCATGGCATCACTGGTTTGAGTTTTCGTCCTGTGTTTCTTATTTTCTCTCCTCCACCATTTGTTTCCGTTCTTTTCTTCTTCATTGTCGTATTATTCTTCCTTTCCTCCTCGTCCAACAGCGCTACATTGTTCTTAGGGGTGTTCTGTGCCTGGAGGTGTTCTGTGCCTGGAGGTGTTCTGTACCTGGAGGTGTTCTGTACCTGGAGGTGTTCTGTACCTGGAGGTGTTCTGTACCTGGAGGTGTTCTGTACCTGGAGGTGTTCTGTACCTGGAGGTGTTCTGTACCTGGAGGTGTTCTGTCCTGGAGGTGTTCTGTGCCTGGAGGTGTTCTGTGCCTGGAGGTGTTCTGTGCCTGGAGGTGTTCTAAACCAAGCTGTAGGCTCGTACGAGGAATGGGACCAGGCCAAGCTTCTGCGTTTGCAGGACCACATAAAGAAACATAAAGAGATTCTCGTGTCCCAAGCCAAATCCGAATCCGGTGTTTTTCACTCTCGGTACCGATTCTTCCAATAAGAATCCGATGCGAGGAACTGTCACAAGGCAGGTCTCAAATCATGAGACAAGGGTGGCTTCTTACATATTCCCCTAACTGCAGGTTTTAAAAGCTTCAGCAGATGTCCCTATGCAGGATATAAAGAGCTAAGGCGTCCTATTGTGTCTAGCTTTATCACTAGCTCAGGCACTGTTACCTCTTTTGTCGCGTGTGTTTATTAATTTTCACCAGAGTTGATAGTAGTTATGGGTAGAACCAGAATACGGCAGCAGTAGATGGCAGTGGGAGGTACCTGTGCTTCAGCTGGTACTGCAGTCTGGATCTTCGTCGAACAATTTACCTCCAGATGGCACTGCACGTTGTATCAAGCAATAGTCCTATTTGCAGAAACTGTCGATTTCACAGTGGGCATTTGCAGTGTAATCTTGATTTGAATGTGCCCTCGAAGGCCATGCCTGTAATGTAAATAGTGGATCAGTGAAAAATTATCTGTGGAGACGCAACTAGAGACGGGAATTGCCAATTTTCTCTCGAGTTTTCAGGGGGCACTGTAACAGTACAGAAATAAAAATTGGATACTTTCTTTCATTCTTAACTGCAATGTTTTCTGACAGTGTATGTTAGTGACAAGTGTCAACAATAAAATAAAACAAACACACCAAACGGAATGAAAACAGATGTAACGTATTTTTACAAGTCAACGTAGGAGTCCTAGCCCCTGAAACCTGATAACCGCCATAAAACCATTTTTTTTTCTGTTAAGGCCTAAACTATAAAATGGCCATTAAGACTAGCAATAAGTTTAGCAGAAGGTGCAGGATCAAGAAAGAGTCTCGCGTCTTAGCTGCATACTAGGTACTTTATTGGCCAATATTTTACCTCAGCGTTGCGGAATGATCGATAACTAAGTATAATCTCGACATAACATACTCATATTATTACATATATGTAGTATGATTCACACATTGTATTAATAGGTACTATGTGTATAACATTGTATTAGGATATCAATGTATACAATAGTACAACAGTAGAATAATAATAGAATGTACAATATTAAGATACATTGTACAGAAATCAGAAACTTTCCTCTCATTTGAGAAGCACAGAAGTTTTTAAGGCTAGTTTGCCGTTGAAATTGTGCTGCAAAATCACATAATCTTTTCAGGAGCAGAAAAGCATCCGGGGTTGCCTCTGTTTGCTTTTCTGTGTAGCGTAGTTGCGCACTTAAACTGGATTCTGCACCCAACATAGAAACGACCTTGACTATAGCGCGTAATCTCAGATGAAATAGCACCTCGAACAATCGGGACCCGGAGAATCGATACTGCACAGTACTTGTATTTCTTCTTAAAATCGGTCTGCTCAGACTTTTAGTAAGCAAAGTTATTTGTATAGCTTATATATATATTATTATATATTATATATATTAATATATAAGCTAGACAAATCGGTCTGCTCAGACTTTTAGTAAGCAAAGTTATTTGTCTAGCTTATATATATATATATATATATATATATATATATATACAGTGGCGGACTGGTCTAAAAATATTGGTTGCCAGGAGACAAAGGGGGCCCACCCACAACTATAAGGCTATAATTTAATTTGTATAAGAAATAAATAAAATTTTCTAAAAATACATAAGTGGAAAATAGGTACAATTAAAATTTTTGCGAAATAAATGTATATTTTTTAGTAATTACAGTGTACATATATTGTACATATTACTGGCAGTATACAGTAGATACTAAATGTAAATACAGATTGTTATAATTGAATTTTTAAATTATTTTTTTCAATTTTAAATAAATGGTGGATTTTATTAAAAATTTTTTATCAAAATAGTAACACAACGTAAATTTCAGTTGCAGCCAGTAATAATATTGGAACTTCTATTATATTTTCAAGCTACTAAAAGGTCATTAACATTTTTAACATATTGTCTAACGTTTAAGGGGGCCCACTTGCCATCGGTCAAGCTGACACCCCGGCCAGTCCGCTACTGTATATATATATATATATACAACTGTATTAATAACCATACTAGATATACTACATTTTTAATACTTGTTTGTGTACAGTTCATTGCAGTGTATTTGTTTTCAATATTTGTATTTACCTGGTACGCGGTAGACCTAACTTATCATCATCATCATCATCACAGCACTACAGCCCTTGGTGGGCTTTGGCTTCCTTCACACCTCTCCTCCAGCCTACTCTGTCCTCTCCTCTTCCTCTCCAGCCTCTGACCCCCATCACCACAAGGTCCGTCTCCACATTGTCCAACCATCTTGTACGTGGTCGTCCCTTCCTTCTTCTGGAGAATAATCTCCCCTTCTTCCCTGGTTGCAGCATGGTTCTGACATTCCAAGTCCCTATAACCCAATTTTACCCCATGTCTTTTGCCGAGGTCGTAATCCAACTTTTCCCTTGTCCATCTGAGGCGGTTGTGTAGGTTTAGTAACAGTTTATTTTTTACGGCGTGGGGTTCTTAGCCCCACGCCCAACCCCCAACCTGGAGGACCAGGGTATCCCTTTTTGTCTGGGTCATCGCCTTTGACCTGTCTGGCATGGGAGACCCTACCAGTAGCTACACTACCGCCAGCATAGACCTAACTTATGGGTACTTTTCAAATACTACCGTTGTTTGTGGATATAATGCACTAATAACCCGACTACATACTCTACAGTTCCGTGGTTTCATCTGTTGTGTTAATAATCCCACTAGACATACCACAGTTATTTTATACGTACCGTGCATTCTGTCATAAGTTTAAGTCAAACCAACTAATGCACAAGAATTATTAACAAAGTATATTAGTTGGTTCTCTCCGACACACAGTGGACCCAGGAACCAACAGAGATAGCCTATAATTTGAATCTTTATACGTCCTATAGTTTTAACATGTACCTTTATTGTTAATTTGTAATAGTGTAATTTATAATCTAAAAGTCCCTGATTAAGATCCCAACAAGGGATCGAAACATGTCGGGCTAGTTCCCAGTGAATGTATTGTATAACATAACAAGGTATAATAAGAGTGCATTTGTTGGTTAAAGTGGTGTGAGCTCGAACATTATTTACCTTGCCACTTGTCTGTCTTTTACAGTCCAGCGGATGGAGAAGCAGATGCATACAGTGAGTGTACATAAAACTGCGACACTGTTAACAGACACTGTATTTTATTCTGCAGGTCAACTGATACTGGCAAAGTGTTGGATGACTCAGACATAAAGCTGCGACAGTGTCTTACGTCAGTATTTTTGTATTTCAGACGCCAGCCGCCAGGTGGAGGAGGTGATCAGGAATGACAATTTCGTGTTGAGCATGAAGCACATCAAACCACGGCGCAGGCTGCGAGGAAGCGTCGAGACGTTGTTTGCGGTGGACTTCCCCGGCTCTCAGCAGAAGTTTGTTCTTATGCTCGACCGACGATCGAAGCGGGGTAAGCCGGCCTGTCTTAGAGCGCATGTTGCCACGGCGAAGTGGCGCAACTTTCAGGTTTAACAGTTGCAGCATTTGTGACCCTTACACTCGACTATAACCTTCTAAATCAGTGTTTCCCAAACTTTGTTGCTCGCGGACCACTTTTGGCTTCCAAAAATAACCACAGATCCTCCCATTCTTGCTTACGTAAATATAGGTTGTCCGAATGGTAGGTATCCAAATTAAAAATGTATGTCTCAGAAGTATTATACACATGTTATGTTTACAATCTACCTTTTTCAGACTGACACAAAAAATATTAAATAATGAACTGTCACTATTTAATTATACTTCGAATCTTAACTCCTAGGCTACTAGTGTGAAGAATTGTGTTGTTTGTTCGTCTCACAAAGTCCGTTAAATTGGGAGTGATTGTAGACGACTGAATTCTCATGCCGGGTGTTACATCCAGTATATAACGATATTTAGATTTTGTTACCGCATACCATGAAAATCCAACTTTGCACAGATGGTTGTGGGAAACGGAACAAGTTCGAGCACTGCACATTTAGACATTACATCTTCCTCTATTTTGTTCTGGAACAAGTAACATGCAAATACAAGTAATACTGCTAGCCCTGAAACTTCTGTTGATTCAAGTTGCAACTAAAAAGCAAAGCTGGATTTAAGTCGCGACACCAATTGTTTTTGTATATCTGCTGACAAATCTTGAGTGCGACGTTTAACACTGTTACTGGATAACTGAACTGTTTCAAGTTTCTTTTTCCACTGTTCAACAAGCAGCCAAGTTGCCATTTCCACGGCACGTGATTTAATAGGGTTTCTGCAACTGTAAGCGCTTCTGCAAGTGCAGTATGGTAACTCTTGTAGGAGGACAAGGTAACATTTTTATTATCAGTTTCTGAACTTCTCACCACAAGGCTGTGACAGTTTGTTAATGCCTCAAGCTTACGCTTCAAAAATCTAATACCTTTGGCCCTATATTCAGGGTGATTAGTATCACGATGTCAATAAGTTTGGCAGGTAACAGAGAATTGTTTGGTAACACTTTGTTGTACAAGAAGCATAGGGCATCAGGGGCAATTTCATCCCCTGTATATACGTAAACTTCAGAGACAAATAGGAATCATTGCACTCCGTCTTTTTTCTACTTTCCGCAGTTCTAGAACTGCCGATACTGGATGGCGACGTAAAACTTTCGTGATTCACTTACAACGTCGGTACACCTGTACTTACTGTAGTAGCATTTCACTGTTTACGTACATACCTCTTTTTAGCCACTGATCCATGATAAACAAAAAACAAATTAAAATTAGCGTCACTGCACGTTATTTCACTGACACAACTGCTAATTAAAATAACTCCTTCCTTTCCTTGTAGGCCTAAGTATGTTAACACTATACGAACAACGACTAAACTGAACTGGTAATCCGTGGTGGTGGAAGTCACAGCCAGAGATGACTAAAACCTGTAGCAGGTGCAACACTGAATGTTTGTTAATTTAACGCGCATACTTATCTTTCTGCATCCGCGTGAAACACATTTTGTAAGCAGATAGCTACTAATACCTACCAGTGGCATACGTAACAATGCATGATTTTACCTTGATTAAACCGATTATCGCTCGCTTCGTGGGTAGAGAGGGGTTCTTAACTAGATATTCTAAGTCATACGAACTAAATAGGTTGCGGAAAAACTTAATGCCCAAAATTCTTGAGGTGATAAGAGGGACGGAAACAAAGACTTGTTGACAAGCAACTGTATGTCGGACGTGCGTCCTTGCAGTGCCACTGACCAATAAAGTGGGTCTGACGAAGGCTGGCAATCAAGAAGAAGCACTGAAGCATTCTAAAGAAGTTGTATTTGTTACCAATTTTGAGCGGATGTTCAAACGTACGGCAGCCGACAAAATCGCAGCAGAGATTTTTATGCCAGGTTCCTGCCTGATGTTTGCTGCTGCCTCAGCGATACGGGCAATAAGATCCTCTTCCGAATCAACTGGCCGTGGGTAAATCAAGGTTTTTATGTAGCCCCATACGAAGACGTTCCAATGGTGTGAGGTCCGGTGACCTGGGAGGCCAAGCCACAGGTCCGCCCCGTCCAATCCAGCGATCTTTGTAAGTTGCGGTGAGATGTTCTCGGACCTGAAGTGCGAAAAGAGCTGCAGCCCTGTCGTGCTGGAACCACATCTTTTTCCTGAGTGACATGGGGATTTCCTCCAGCAATTCTGTTAGCATTTCCTCCAGAAACACTCGGTAAATCTGTGCCCTGAGTCGCGGGGGTAACAAGCAAGGCCCAATCCAAACGTCATGCACAATGCCCTCCCAAACGCTGACTGCAAAACATTACTGGTGGCAGTGAACAAATGCAGCACTCTGATGGTCAGTGGCACTGCAAGGACCCACGTCCGACGTACAGTTGCTTGACAATAAATCTTTGTTTCGGTCCTTTATGTCACTTCAAGAAGTTTGGGCATGGAATTTTTCCGCACTCTGTATATCGCCAATTAAAGAATTGTCGCTATTATTTGTTAACACAACATTATTTATTTTAATTAAAACAATAAATAAACTTCGAAGTAGCCTTTACAGAAATGTATCCACGGATCCCCTGGGAACTCTTCGCGGATCTCTTGGGGTCCGCGGAACACACTTTGGGAACCACTGTTCTAAATGTTTCTGGTGATGACTCACCTAGGATGTCTTGTTTCTGGACTTACCCGCTTCGGGTATGCAACACAGAACGCGGCTTTTCAGCAACTGGATTGTGGGTCTGTTAAGGAGCTGTTCTCAGGCTCTGGGCAATATATTATATATATATATATATATATATATATATATCAGACGTACACGGAACCTGGGCATAACAAAAAAACCTGTCTTTGGCGGAAAAATGTATAGTTTCGAGGATCCAGTCTTCAAGTGTCTGTATTAAAAGGAACCTTCCTGTATCTGACAAAAATATCGGTCTCTTGCGGCTCCATTATAGGCAGGTTTTACTATATAAAATATATATTATATATATAAGATTAAAATATGGGAGAGCAGGTGTGCTACAAGCACTCAACAAAAATCACCACAGCGCTACTCTAGGCATCAAATTAATTACAAGTCTTATTAACCAATAATCTGCGTCTACAAAACCGCTCATAAGATATAAAAACACACACATATATATATATATATATATATATATATCGCTCATGAAACACCAATTTGTCGCAACCCACCAATACACAGTTTTACAGGAGACAGAAGGAACTTGACCCAATCCTCAGTACACCAACACTTAGCTAAGCGCGTTACGTTTTTCCGAAAACATAAGGACAAGCAATTCTTTGTGGACACAACATTCACAACATTTTGACAGAAGGCGTCTTTGTGTCCGAACTGTCTGGTAATGCGGGAATCTCAGTTTGACGAATTGTGCGGGTTACAACAAACTGCTGTTTCATGAGCGATATATATATTTATACAGGGGTGGACAAATCCCTCATGCCAGGTCGCCGTGGAAATACGTTTTGTAAGATGGCGCCTAATAATTTGGGTCCTCATTGTGGAACTTCCTTCATGTCACCCTTCTGGCGCATATAATTTTCAGGTGGCTTCTAGAGTTTCGGAAAATATGTAAATCCCTGTAATGTATATATATATATATATATATATACCACGTATAAGTCAAGGTCACCCATGACAAGCCTATGCAGGTAGAGAAGGGATGTGTGATGGGTGATCAGCACCACACGCTCCGGCAGCTTTACCCACAGGAAAAATCAGGTGCCCATTATACAGGTGGCTGAGTGAGCCTGGGGGCCGGTTTGGATGTGTGCGGAAAATCTGGCCCAATAGGGATTCGATCCCCGGACCGTCCAGCCCGTAGCGAGTGGCGTATATATATACCTCTGTGTGTGTGTGTGTGTGTGCGCGTGCGTGTGCAGCTGGAGTCAGGATTTGTGAAGCGGAGATTATAGAATATACGAGTAATAGAATTTTTTCTGTATTTATTGTATCTATAAGTGACAAAACCTGGTCCATCTTATTAGGTGTTCCATTTCACAAAATGCTGTCTTCTGTTGCGAATACCACACGGTGGACCAAGTCCAGAATGTAAGTGAACCTGAGAAAACTTTAGTGGAATATGGTAATTTGTACAGAGCGCTGATTCTGCAGTTCTACATTCGAACTTCCGACGGTCCTTCCCCGCCCTTCCACCTGAGGACAGAAATTGAGCCAGCCGCGGAAACATTTTCTTCGTTTGGACTATCGGACAGTAAACAGAGTCTATAAGTCAGATAATGCATTCCTTTCTCTCGTACAATTGGAAGTGCAGCCACTTTGCTCTCTGAATATAATGTTGCAGTCCTGCCAACCCAACATTTGTCCTCCATTTCCCTTTGTTTTGGACCATATATCTTCGGGTTGCGTCTAGTCAAGTATAATATAAGCGGTATTAAAGTTAATTTAATTACGTATTTGTCAATGAAAATTAAAGATATGTCTCTTCTCCTAAGCTGTGGGGCCTACCCAATTTTTTTTTTTTTTTTTTTTTTTTTTTTTTTTTTGGAAAAAGGTCCCCGCAGCTGATGTTACAGAAGCACCGCAGAAGAGAAAGATGATTAGTATTTTTTTTTTCATTTTTCAAAGTAATGAATTACCCGTGGAATGAAATTGACAGGGAAATATAGAAGTACTCGGGGAAAAATCTGTCCCTGTGCCACTTTGTCCACTACAAATCTCACATTGACTGACCTGAGATCGAACCCGGGCCTCCACGGTGGGAAACCGGCGACTAACCCTCTGAGCCATGGTACGGCCTCCACCCAATGCAGTGGTTCTTTTCCCCGAAGTTAGAGCAGCCTGGGACGTGAAGCTGGTAACGCGCCTTCACCTACGTAGTACCGAGTTCAAGAATGAGTGTATCTATAGTTCCACTCCCCCCATATAACACAACATGACGTCGTGTTGCTTCATTAAGCGTAATGCAATCTGGGAATAAAAGACACCTGCATACGCATGGCCACTGGTCGGAAGGCAACTATCGAGTAACGATATAAAAATTGACCCAAAACTGTTGGGGGGGGGGGGGGGTAGAAAAACAAGTGATAGCCAACCACAATCATATCAAGCCTAAGACTTCTTTATGGAAGGAGACTACTGGACGTAGACAACTGCATTACTAAGTGCATACTTTGTGGGGACTATTGCGTAGTTGTATTTGTATTTGTCCCAGTGACCGCGCGGTCTAAGGCGTGGGTCTGCGGCTGCTCGCTTGATGGATTGCGGGTTCGAATCCCGCTGGGGGTATGGATGTCTGTCTCTTGTGAGTGTTGTGTGTTGTCAGGTAGAGGTCTCTGCGTCGGGCTGATAACTAGTCCAGAGGAGTCCTACCGAGTGTGGTGTGTCTGAGTGTGATCGTGAAGCCTCGACAATGAGGAGGCCCTAGGCCCACTAAGGGGCTGTCGCGTCATTAAAGAAATTGCATTTATACGTATAAATGAGGATTTATTCTTAAGGTGTGTCTGTGTTTCACTCAATATCTGTGAATTCCTACATGACCACTTTAGCCTAAATTTATGTAGCTAAGTTCTTGTTGAGATTCTGATAGTCTGGCAGCTGGTAAAGAAATCTTTCGTCCTTTTTTTTTTTTTTTTTTTTTTTTTGACTCCGAAAATTCGTCCCCGTATTCACAAGAGCCGATAATGGTCAGTATGTTTCTAAGTTTACATTCCACTCCCTATTTGTGTAAGATTATTTTAATATTATCCTCCCATATAAGCCTAAATCCTCGAAACTCCTACTTAGGTCGTGCCAAAGAATCCATCTGACGCCCATTGTTATATTTCTTGCATAATAGGCTTCTTTAAGAATGCGGATCCTTAGACACACTTCCCAACCCACAATCTGGAATACCACTTACTGTCTACTGTCCGAAACTGCTTATTCAGCATATTCATAGCTACCGTCCATATTTGGAGACGCCTCTTCCGTAAGCAAAATTAAGACGCGCCGTGCGTTGGTGCCTCCATACTGATCTTTCATAATTATCTTCCCACATAAACCCAGCAGCTGATGTAGGATCCTAAAATAAACACACAAATAACCGACACTTCTCAATTTATCTGAATATTAATTTTGACGTTATAAATTTTTAATACATTTGAAATTTCTTGTTACTGCCACTGTCAGTATGAAAACAGCTCCTAAATAAAGTTGAGGTTTTTATTATCTTACAGTTTCTCTTGTCTTTGCGTACTCTGAACGTCAGTTAGTGCGGAATCGTTAACTGACCGCAGGTTCAGCTTTACTTCCATCGTAGTGCGGACGGTAATTCGCTCTTGACCTGGCCTACTCTGTGAAACGGAAAAGTTGTGAAACTCGAAAGTTACTGACGGACTGCAGCTCTATAGAAGGCAACGCCCGACTGAAAGAGAGAACAAAGCGTGAAATCTGTGGTCTTCTGGGTAATTACACGGCGTCGTGTGGTAATTATTTACCGACGTTTCGGGACAACGTATCGGTCCCGTCTTCACGGGTCAAGATTCCGAGTAGGAAATCTTGGGAATCGTGACCAGTGAAGATGGGACCGATACGTTGTCCCGAAACGTCGGTAAATAATTACCACACGACGCCGTGTAATTACCCAGAAGACCACAGATTTCATCAACATCGCGGTGGAAGCCTGAAATTAAAACAAAGCGCGTTTATGAGATAGGCTACATAGCCATTCCCAGGGACTGGGGTGCAGGTTTGATATTATTTCAAGTAATTCAGAAGCTCTATTTTGAAAAAAGGACGTACAGAATTTCACAATGAAAGCAATAAAATTTACTTTATATTCAGGAACTTTTGAGGCTTATGAACAAATTTTTATCCACTTAAATTAACAATGAACTATTATTCATTTATAACACCAACGATCGCACTTTTGACACATAAAAATGTAGTCTTATATTACACCTACATGTTTCGGCATCACTTACGCCATCTTCAGGGAACTTTATACCAAAATTTAAAACTTACTCAAATGTAATAGATTACAAAAGTAATTCTTATTAAATTACAACATTTATGCACCTAGTGTCAACATATAGATTTCTTAATTTGTGATTAAAATGCTATAAACTTTTTTAAAAAGTGTAAAATATGGACACAATAAAATAGTAATATTTTTACGGCGTTTTCGTTACTTATGGTTAAAAAGTTGCATGTTGATATGTTGTAGTTTTTTCTTTGCCAAAAACTTCTACTTTTGTATTCGATCCTTTATGGATCGAAGACTATTTTTATGTGTCAAATGTGCGCACTTTGGTTTTATGAATGAATAATCTAGCCAACATGCATGGAATAAACAGTGTCATAACAATTTGATATAAAAATTAGTTTCTTCAAATGAAAATGAATAGCTTTCAACGACGATAGTAAAATGTAAGACAGCAGTAGTGTAGCCGAACATTATTGAAACATTATTAAATGCTAGTATTGTTGGAGCACTTCGGCTCTCCCCTTCCACTCGTCTAAATATAGCAGCAACGACAAGGGACCAGGTGTCCCGAGTCAGTTGGCGGGAGTAAAAGGAAAAGAGTAGACGGATGGTTTTGTGCTAACGTTGTATTGTAATAAAATAAACAAAGTTAACCTTTTTGAAGAGAACAGTCTCTTAATTTGATGTATATCAAATTAATAAAAATAGTAACCAGCAAAGTTCGGTTATAGTAGATATAATCAAAATTAAGTCCATGCGTTCTGTTGCTTAGAAAATATATTAATCATTTGCAAGGTGTTTGGAAAACACGAAGTAAAGAGCCAAAGGTACTTCAGATTACCAACTCAGGACAACGATTCAACGTAAGATTGGAAGTACAATGTCCATATTTTGACAATGAATTGAATTTGGTTGAGAAACCGGGAGACTTTTCTAGCTCCGATTTATTTATTTTTTTTCTTTCAAGCCCACGAAGCAACTAAGCTGTTCACGGAGAACTCTCCTTGGATTCTCGCACCTTTTCCAGTTTCAGTCACAAGTAACGATAACAAAGCATCTTGCAACCCTGGCACTACTGACCTGATTTCTGTCATTTTAATGAAACCCTTTCCTGGTTTTATCTAGACCTATACTGCTATGAGACGTGCAATGAATTTGCAGACAAAAATAGCATATTACCAGCACTGACATTTACTGTTTAGTGTACTTGATGCCCTTACTTCCACGGACCAATCGAAAGTGGTGGTTGAGTGGTTGGTACTTTTTCTTATTCTAGAGGCACCAGTTTCAAATCGCGATACGGGGACTGGCTGCTCTCACGCTCTCTTAGTTTTCCGAAGTCATTGTAGGAACTGCTTGGAGAGTATCTTAAATTAGGCCACGACTGCTTCCTCCCACATGTTTCCCAATTCAAGATCTGCCAATAACTTTGTTACATCATCTGATATTAACACGTCATTAAATAAACCAAAACTTCCCTTGAAGTGTTTGCAAGCCACTGTCGTTTGACGTACCACAGACTGATTACCCTGATGTAGATAATTACAGTCATAAACATGTTCTACGTGAAAGTATCGCTTGTCAGTTTGAATTGTTGGAATTTCTGAACGTACATCCTATACTGCAACAACTGATATTGCAGGCAGGCCACGTACTTGGCCATCTATAACTAGACGACGATCCGATGGCATGCAAGGCAAATATGGTTATAAATGGAACGCCTTTGTTTCTTTTGTTTGCTGCTGGCTCAAACTGCTAATGCTACTCCTGTAGGTTTGAAGCAAATAAGGCAACCTTCATTTGTTTCACACGGTTGTGAGTCACGGATACCAACGAGGTTGTGCATTGCAGACAGGCAGTCGCGCAGCCGTCTTATGAACGCCCTGAAATGATTGTGCAACTCAATGATTGTGAAAAAGTATCAAAGTCTAATTACTATTTTTGTGGTTTATTTAACGACGCTCACTGTGACTATATGACGTCGAATGTTACGATGGTATACAAATTGGAAAGGATTTGCAGCGAAGCTTTTGTGGCATAGTCGAGGTAATAGCCTGATATGGTCCACGTGGGATTTATGGTGGACAAAGTGGCACTGGGACAGGTTTTTCCCCCCCAGTACTTCGGTTTTCCCCTGTCAATTTCATTCCACCGGTGCTCTATTACTTGGAAAAATAAAAAGAAACTGATCATCTTCCTTCATCTTCATCACAGGGTTGCACAATAAGCCTCAAGGCTGTGGTGCGTCCGTAGCATCTGCTGCGGGGCCCTTCTCAAAAAAAAAAATAACCTGACATTTGCCTCGAGAGTCTGAACCTCACTGAACTTACAACCTCAGAGATGACAGGTGGTATTCCGGCCGAGATTCAAACCGCAGACGCACAACTTCACGGCTACACCACCCTGATCTGTAATGCTGTTGAAGTGCTAAGTAAGATAGTGCTGGCGATAGAAAATTAAACTGAAATTAAAATAAAATAAAAATAGGAAACTACAATAACAAAACGTTATCTAGAGCAGAATGTTTAAGCCAGATCCAAAAACAGCTGACCGAGCTGGGATTTTAATAGTTATTGTCTACAGACCAGTAGATGATCTCTGCTAGGAATGCAGTACATGCGCATGCGCAAGATTTCATTGCAAATAAAGAGTTGATACTACTCATATTAAAAGCTTTCGCACAGTGCTTTCGCTCGCTGCACGCTGCTATAAATACTTGATGTTTTCAGTCTATGTAGTAGCAGAACTGTCCGTCACACATACTGTCCCTTACTCAAGAGAATACAGTTGATCTGCACAGCGTGGGTAGAGACCCTTAGCAGTCGCGACGACGGCTGGGGGACAACATATAAGCCTGTCATAAACATGAGCCTCTGTTATTGCATGACCTTCTTTGCACTGCTTGCTATTTATTAGGTGTTCCGTTTATAACAAGCCTAAAGTCAAATTTATGCACAGCTCTAACCACATAGAACACTACAGCAAGTGACTGTATTATTTCACACTCACAAAACACGACTGCACTTCAGCCTAATGTATTTTTAAATGGAATACATTGGGTTTTTTTTTTCGTTTGTGATGAAGGGCCCTCGCACCACAGCCTTAAGGCTTTTTGTGCAACCCCAATGATGATGATAGATGAGCAGTTTTTTTTACCAATTTTTACAATTAATGTAGCACCAGTGGAATGAAATCGACAGGGGAAAACCGACAACTCGGAGAAAAACCTGTCCCAGTGCCATTTTGTCCACCACAAATCTCACATGGATTTGACCTGGGATCGAACCCGGGCCTCCGTGGTGAGAGGCCGGCGACTAACCGCCTGAGCCATGGCACGGTCATGAATACATTGGTTACTGGTCACAAACAAGGTACTGTCAACTTCCCCCAAGTGCAATAAACTGCCAAGGTCAACTGCGAACCTCTCAGTCAGTATCTATACCAACCGGAAGCCAGTAGTCCCCCTGTAGCCAGGAGTCCACCGCACCGAGCCAGACGCGTGCCCTCCCACTCTCCCCCCCCCCTTCCCGCCGATCTTCTAGTGGTCTGTGGTCTGTAGTGCCCACCTGAAATTTATAAGTTTATTTATTCTGCTATTTTTATGACTCGTTTTGGTACCTTTATTTTATATTGGCGATTTTATGATATTGAAGTGACATATTCGACTCTTCTCAATGTCTTGGTTTCTGTAGCAACAATATTTCCGAATTATTGTTAAGTCACCAACTGAATGCACTAACTTAACAATAATTGTGAAAAATGCGCTGTGATTATAGAATAAAATATTTCCGAAACTGGCTCTAGTACATCATGAGGCGAATTGCAGAACTTATGTACGTACTTATGTACTTATGTATCGTGTGACATGGCACAGTTTGGTTCAGCAGAGCATGTAGCTTTGTAGGGGTATGCAGCTGCCTGATGATGGCCACGTGTGGTGGCTGAAGGATGTTTCAGTGAGGTATTGAGTGAAACGCCGATTCCAGTGGCTGCGCGGTCTAAGGCGTAGGTCTGCGGCCGCTAGTTTGCTGGGATTGCGGGTTCGAATCCCGCCGCGGACATGGATGTCTGTGTCTTGTGAGTGTTCTGTGTTGTCAGGTAAAGGTCTCTACGACGGGCTGATCACTTGTTCAGAGGAGTCCTACCGAGTGTGGTGTGTCTGAGTGTGATCGTGAAGCGTCGACAATGAGGAGGCCCTGGCCCACTAGGGGTTGTAAGTATAGAGTAAAGAAAAAAGAATAATTTTGCGTACTCTGTCGTTTATTGCGTATGCACTAATGTCTTGGTTCAATTTGATGCTGCTATCTCAATGGACTCGAAAGGGTAGGTTCAATAATTGTTGAAACTTACCTGATGATGGAAGCAGTGCCAGCTTCCGAAACGTTGTGTGTTTGTAAGATAAAACACGAAAATAAAAGGCCCACATATCGGTCACGTTTATTATAGCTTAGACTCCGTGCCTGTGGCTAGGGTTGTGCAGAGCTCAATAAGAAATTATATGGATTTGTTATCCAGTTATGTGCTTCTGGATCTTTTCCAACGTATTATTTACTGATAATCATATCATCTACGCTATGTGGTCTGACATACTGACAGCTTCGTTAAATAAACCTCAGTGTACTCCACATAAATCTCAAGTGTACTCCACATAAATCGTCAGTGTACTCCACATAAATCCTTAGTCTACTCCACATAAATCGTCAGTGTACTCCACATAAATCCTTAGTCTACTCCACATAAATCGTCAGTGTACTCCACATAAATCCTTAGTCTACTTCACATAAACCGTCAGTGTACTCCACATAAATCTCAAGTGTACTCCACATAAATCGTCAGTGTACTCCACATAAATCCTTAGTCTACTCCACATAAATCGTCAGTGTACTCCACATAAATCCTTAGTCTACTCCACATAAATCGTCAGTCTACTCCACATAAATCGTCAGTGTACTCCACATAAATCCTTAGTCTACTCCACATAAATCGTCAGTGTACTCCACATAAATCCTTAGTCTACTCCACATAAATCGTCAGTGTACTCCACATAAATCGTCAGTGTATTCCACATAAATCGTCAGTGTATTCCACATAAATCGTCAGTGTATTCCACATAAATCGTCAGTGTACTCCACATAAATCCTTAGTCTACTCCACATAAACCGTCAGTGTACTCCACATAAATCCTTAGTCTACTCCACATAAATCGTCAGTGTACTCCACATAAATCGTCAGTGTATTCCACATAAATCGTCAGTGTATTCCACATAAATCGTCAGTGTATTCCACATAAATCGTCAGTGTACTCCACATAAATCTTAGTCTACTCCACATAAACCGTCAGTGTACTCCACATAAATCTCAAGTGTACTCCACATAAATCGTCAGTGTACTCCACATAAATCCTTAGTCTACTCCACATAAATCGTCAGTGTACTCCACATAAATCCTTAGTCTACTCCACATAAATCGTCAGTGTACTCCACATAAATCCTTAGTTACTCCACATAAACCGTCAGTGTACTCCACATAAATCTCAAGTGTACTCCACATAAATCGTCAGTGTACTCCACATAAATCCTTAGTTACTCCACATAAATCGTCAGTGTACTCCACATAAATCCTAGTCTACTCCACATAAATCGTCAGTGTACTCCACATAAATCCTTAGTCTACTCCACATAAATCGTCTGTGTACTCCACATAAATCGTCAGTGTATTCCACGTAAATCGTCTGTGTACTCCACATAAATCGTCTGTGTACTCCACATAAATCGTCTGTGTACTCCACATAAATCGTCAGTGTACTCCACATAAATCGTCAGTGTACTCCACATAAATCATCAGTGTACTCCACATTCCACTATGCCTCTTTATCGGCGGACCGCATTTGAGGGTCACTTTGCAGTCAGTAACTAGTTTGTTTATACACTGTGCAGTTCTTGCTAAAACGTGAACAAAGAAGAATAATGAAAAAAATAATTAACAATAAAGAAAGAGAGACAAAATGCTACCATTGCCTGCTTCAATAATTTACATAAGCCATTGAACGACAGACAGTGTACAAAAGAATAGGGAATTTGCTAGCAAAGTTTAGTAAAGGTGGTTGGAATATCACGAACGTATTCAAGAGAAGTCGTCATGCAGCTGTAGGAAATGCGTGTAATAGCAGTGAAGTGCCACTGTGACGTCACAGCAAAATCCCGCCTTGTGACATTTTCTCTTTATTTCGCATGACGACACGAAGTGTTTATGGCGCTGATCTCGCTTTCTAGTTATGATAAACGGCCTTCGGTTAATTGACCTTTTTGTTACGTTTAAGGAGCAGTCTCGTTTTTCCATTTAACTGCTTGAATAACCAGAAGAGTCTGTGTTATTATCTATTTTCAGACATGGAAGACGCTGATTTTAGAGGCGAAAATTATCTGGTTATAACCATACACTTTAACGCCAACAGTTTCTGAACCTTACTCAAAGCCACTTCAATCCTTCGCTTTATTGTGTATATCCTTATTCAGTCCGGAGGTCCCGGGTTTCGATTCTTGACCTGCAGTTGTCATTGTGTTTTCTCATTTCATAAGATATAAGTAGGTGATTTGCAAATCTCAGTGGCCGTGCGGTCTAAGGCGTGGGTCTTCGGCCGCTCGCTTACTAGGATCGTGGGTTCGAATCCCACCGGGGGCATGGATGTCTGTCTCTTGTGAGTGTTATGTGTTGTCAGGTAGAGGTCTCTGCGACGAGCTGGTCACTCGTCCAGAGGAGTCCTACCGACTGTGGTGTGTCTAATGTGTCTAAAAAAAAAAGCAGGTGATTTAAAACGGTCCAAGATTCCTTCCTTTCGAATTCTTCCCGATTCATCATTAATGAACATCTTACCCACTGGAATCAATGCATATGATTGTGCTTGTTAAATAAACGAAGAATTAATAAATCCAATTCAAATTCTCACAATTTACTTACCTAAGATCCATTTTAATATCATCCTTTATCAGCTCGGTGTTAACAACTAGTGCTTTCCTAGATGTTTTCCTGCTGAACTTCTTTATGTGTTACCGCATATGAAGAGCGTATCCTTATGATTTCACTAACTTTACAATGGGGAGCCGGAATAGCGACTCGCTATTGGCTGGACGGTTCGGGCTTCGAACCCTTGTGGAGTCGAGATTTCCCGCATCCTCCCAGACCGGCCTCGACGCCCACCCTGCTTCCTGTGCAATGAGTACGGGTTTCTTCCTCGTGGATAAAGCGGTCAGGGCGTGGCGTTGACCACCCAAACCTCTATAGCATACACTTTCAATAAAAGGTGGAGCTATACCTCTACTCCCCTTCTGTGCCTTCATGGCAGGCTATAGAGGGAACTTCATCTTTCCTGTCATCCTTACAATTATGGTTTAGATGTATAAGAAACAAAGTTTCTTGCTGGTTCTTTCGAGAGGACCCGGGATTGAATGTCGGGAATTGCGACCAGCTCTCTTGAAAAGTAGAATGGCCCCATAAGCACAATGGATAAAGAAAATTTGCCGAAGATATCGAGAGCCTGGAGAAGGTAAGAGAAAGAGCCGAAAGACGCTGGAAAGATGATTTTTATGTCTCAGAATTTCTTGACTAGCTGAGGACCTGTTAGCTTCTCAAGAAGGACTCTGCTCCATGGAGTTAGTTAGTCTCCGAACACATCAGGCCGCATGAAGCTTTTTTGCACACCCTGCAGTAGGCAGCTATGTGTTGTGTCTTGGCCCCAGCAGATGTAGTGGTGACGACATCAGACTGCGCAGACCACAGCTTTGTAACGAGAAGTCGCCATAAATCATTTGATTGAATCCTGCGATTTATTGCTGTCACCTAATGACTACGAACCGCGAGGCAAATGTCGGGCCTGGGTCCCTACACCAATAATCTGCAGGTTGACTCTCAAATAACCTTGCAACTGTTTTTAGAAATTTTACAACTCTATCAGGCCTTTATTTCCAGTTTAATTTAGCAAATAGGTACCTTCTTATGATTTTGTATTTCCGTAACTTCTTTCCGGATTGATAAGTTCATTTTTAAGACATAATAGGAGAATTTATTTCCAACCGTATTATTAGGCCGTGCCATGGCTCAGGCGGTTAGTCGCCGGCCTCTCACCACGGAGGCCCGGGGTTCGGTCCCAGGCCAAGTCCATGTGAGATTTGTGGTGGACAAAGTGGCACTGGGACAGGTTTTTCTCCGAGTTGTCGGTTTTCCCCTGTCGATTTCATTCCACTGGTGCTCCATTAATTGTAAAAATTGGTAAAAAAAACTGCTCATCCTGATCATCTTCATTGGGGTTGCACAAAAAGCCTTAAGGCTGTGGTGCGAGGGCCCTTCATAAAAAAAACACGTATTATTAAATTCAGAATATAAATATTTTTTCTTAACGAGGTATATCCTTCCTGAAACGGAAATACATAAAAGTGCCTTAGTGTCCGACCCTCTCTGGAACTACATTATTGTCACCGATGGTTGCGGTATATTAACAGCATTTCTGTTTCGTAATTAAAGACCTTCTCCTTACGAACAAAGTGTGGAAGTCTGATACTATAACTGGTTGGTTTGTTTGTTGTTTCTTTCAATCCCCTAAGGTAAATTCTGTGATAGTATTTTCGAATTGTCCGCGCCCACTTTCTGTTCAGTCCTTACACATTTCACCTTTTTGTAATCGCCGTGCCAGCTGTCAATCCACGGTTGACACTATGTCATTAAATAAACCGAGGCAGTTTTTTGCAAGGAACTCAAAAAATGCGATTCACAATTAAGCTAAGAGATTACGTAACGAATTCATTTAACATTTTTTGTTGTTAAGCACGAACAGTGTTGCCGTTTCATCGATGTTTAAACCAAAACCAGTCTTTGCACACAGCACACGAGATACAGGCCTACTGCTTGCTTAGGAGCAGCGATAAATTGCTCTTGTTTTGAGAATTGTGAATGGAATGTGTTCCGCTGTCCGTCAAACGTCAAAATTAAAACAATAAATTTGTAATTTTTGACATACACCAACAAAATGCACAAATTAATAAAAGGTGCTAATTAGCTCCTTATCATAATTTAACCCTAGCACCTTTATTATTTTGTGCATTTTGTTGGTGTATGTCAAAAATAATAAAAATGCGCGGTGAGTTAAGACTAAAGATAATGAATTTGTAAGTTCCATAGCCACACAGTAAGATAAGAGGGATTAATTAAATATGTACATATATTCGTGGATAGACTAATTAATTAAGTAACTAACTTGCCTAACACATCATTGTGCATCATAATACTCGTACAAGGAATTTGAAAAGGCAGTAAAACGGAGTAATATTTCACAATATATATCCAACAACTGCACAACAATAAACGTACAATAGTTTATAAAAATATGACACTCCCTCTGCGTGTTTCGGCCTACAACGGCCATCTTCAGGGAGGTGGTTATCAAAGGAAAGAGTCGTTAATGGCTAATTATGTTAGAGATGTGCAGATATAAAGCTAAAATAATGTGTTATTTAAAATTACGTGGTAAAATATTTGTAACTTGGAACAGATTGCATGTATTTATATGTATCGTGATACTTCTTATTGTTCAAACGCAAACGAACATTTATGTCAAAAGTATCCATCTTGTTGTTCAGGGTTTGTCCCTGCGTAGACGTGACTATTTTGCAACATAAGCAGTCACGTCTACACAGGGACCGAGTTTACTGCACGGAACGTGGATAATGCTAAAGGAGTAATACTGTTAAATCTTTACGTATGGCCACCCTGGAACCATCGTATCAATGAATACTCGTGTCTTCTGGCATGTTACGCCGCGTCGACAGGTGAATATTGACTGGCGTTTCGAATGGCCTCAGTGCCCTCATCTTAAGGACATTCTCTGCTAGGACTGCTTGATCCCGAACCCAAAGGATCTACGGTCCTTCGGGTCTATATGTATTTACCAGTCGACACGGCGTAAGATCGCAAAAGACTTGAATCTTCAGCAACAACCCTGTGAGAACTTCAAATGTCGAATCCTAACAATGTTTCACAATTCATCACGCACCTTTACAAGACAAAGAAAATATTTATGTCTGTAAATAGCGTTATAAGGCGTTGACACGCAAGAAAGAAACATAACAATATAGACAATGTATGTAAGTAACATTGTGGCGCTTTCGCTTAACCATTGTCGAGATGAAAAAAAAAACAACAAAGCGTTTTGTGTGTATTGTTGAGCAATATGTCACTCTCAACAATATGAAAATGTTGAGTGTTGCACAAAAATGTTTTTCTGGCCAATTTATGTCGCCGGCAGGAATAAAACGTACTTAGGTCTTCATATAAAGTGCCCTATATTTTTCTTCGAGTTTAACCAAATGTGGGGTTTCTCGACATATTTTTGTAAAAGTCCGCAATAACGAAGCTAATAGGCCCTTTTCGCGACTGTGCGAAAGTGCCTTAAACACATTAGTAGTAAGTAAGCAGATAAAACCTCGACCAGCTGATTGGCTGTGCTTTATGGTTGTTCAGAAAGCAGACTTGTCCTGCGACACAAAGCACGTCCTTCTCAAAGAGTAATCCAGTGTGTTTGAATTTCCTACCGACGTATGACGCCGGCACTTTCTAATCATTACGTAACGATATATATATATCACTATCGCATGACAATTCTGTCTCAAAAGAATTTTAGAGAGAGACTCTCAGAAATCAGATGTATAATGCGTGGTCACTTATATTACGGAAGCGGTCAAGTAGCTGTCTGCTTTGCCTACAGAAGCGCACGCTGACTCATTCATTCACACTCCATGGAGCAGAGTCCTCCTTGAGAAGACAAGCGTTCTTCAGCTAGTCAAGAAATTTATCTGCGTTTTATGGAACCTGAAGGTTCATTACCGTGTTCACAACAGCCCATCACAACTCCCTATCTGGAGCCAGATTATTCCAGTCCACGCCTTGCAATCCTATTCCTTTAAGATCCATTTTAATGTTATTCTACCACCTACGCTTATGGCTTCCAAATGGTCTCTTTTCTTCAGGTTTCATGATCAAAACCCTTTAGGCGTTTTTCTTCTTTCCTATACATGCCACATGTCCTGCCCACATCATTCTTCTTTATTTGAACACAGCATAATATTTTCGGAGGATGCAAATCATGAAATTCTACATTATGCAATTCTGTCCAATCCCTTATTACCTCGTCCCTCTTAGGTCCAAATACCTTTCTCAGCCCCCTATTCTCTAACTCCTTTATCCTATTTTCTTCCCTTATTGTGAGAGATCAAGTCTCACACCCTATGAAACAACAGGAAAAATTATTTCTGTATCTTCTAATCTTTAGATACTTGGATAGCAAACGCGGAGCCACAATATTTTGTCCCGAATGGTAGCAAGCATTCTCCGATTCTAATCTGTTCTTAATTTCTTCGAGAAAGCAATTTTGATTGGTCAGTTCCCTAATATTTCAATTTTTTTTTTCACATTTCCAAAGAATGTACTGGCTTTCCATTATATTTACCGTGCATTTTTGTACAATTGATCAGCTCACACCAACAAATGCACCAAAACAAGTTTGTCACTGATTTCTTTATTAAAAGATCTCCCCAATTCTTTTAATAAAGAAATCAGTGACAAACTTGTTTTGGTGCATTTGTTGGTGTGAGTTAATCAATTGTACTGGCTATCTTTATGTCCTAATATTCTCCTGTATTCTGTTGCTGATGCTGTTTAGTTTTTTCGACTCTTACTTCCGGACCGCACTCCTTCTAGTGACTAATAAAGATACAGTGTTTTTCTGTATAGTGTGTATGTTTTCGCCCAGTAACTTATCGTCATCGGCTTTGACCACAAGCTGATTTGTCCCCTACAATTTCAGTCCCTCATGGTACACTTCGATCTTCATAATGGCATAATGTAAAGCACGATTGCAAAACGATGACAATAAAGCATGTCATTCTTTTGAAACATTTTGAGTTGGAAGTGCATTGCAATAAGCTTACTGTAAGCTTTATTCAAACACATTTGAATTAGCATAGCTAATTTTGTTGTTGCGCAAAATTCGACGACATTATTATCCATTGGCACTCTGCAATTTTAGCTTCGATTCTGACACACAGAATTTTAACTTCAGTTTCCTTAAGCACACAGTTCCTGTGGGTTTTAGGCGGGCCGAACTCTTAATTACAATATTTAATATAACTGGTTTAATTATGTGCCAACGTCGGAGAAAAGAAAATTACAGAGTTCAACTTCTGTCTCATGTTTTGATGTTACTGACAGAACAGTGGCGTAGGTACTATAGCTTCGGGAAAGAACAACTATGGACTGGGTCCCCCTTCGGGCCACACGTAGCATATATTTAAATGTAGAAGTTGTTAATGTTGGATCGCTTTTTGACGTCTATTCATATATATATATATATATATATATGTATATCTATCTTAACGTATCTAACTAACTAACTCCATGTAGCAGAGTCCTTCTTGATAAGCTAACAGGTCGTCAGCTAGTCAAGAAATTCCCCGCGTTTTATGGAACCCGAAGGTTCATTACCGCACTCATAACAGCCCGCAACCTGTCCCTACCCTGAGCCATATCAATCCAGTCCATGCCCCCCATCCCACTTCTTGAAGATCCATTTTAATATTATCCTCCCATCTACGCCTGGGTCTTCCAAGTGGTCTCCTTCCCTCAGGTCTCCCCACGAAAACCCTGTATGCACCTCTCCCCTCACCCATACGTGCTACATGCCCCGCTCACCTCATTCTTCTTAATTTGATCACCCGAATAATATTTGGTGAGGAGTACAGATCATTAAGTTCCTCGTTATGTAGTCTTCTCCACTCCCCTGTTACCCCGTCCCACTTAGGCCCAAATTTCCTCCTCAGCACCCTATTCTCGAACACCCTCAGCCTTTGTTCCTCCCTCAGTGTGAGAGACCAAGTCTCACACCCATACAAAACAACAGGCAAAATTATAGTTCTGTATATCTAATCGTTGCATTTTTGGATAGCAAACTGGAAGACAGAAGATTCTGCACCGAATGATAACAAGCATTCCCCGACTTCCATCTGCTCTTAATTTCTACCTGAATGGAATTTTGATTTTTTAGGGTTGTTCCCAAATATTTGAACTGTTCCACCCTTTCAAAGGATTTATTATCTAACTTTATGTTGTGATTGCAAGACATGACCATGTACTTAGTTTTCTCAGCATTTGCTTCTAGACCAATCTCCTTACTAGCGACTACCAAAGCTTCTGTGTTTTTCTTTATAGCATGTACGCTTCCACCCAATTTATCTTAAAGTATCAATGCTCACATATTTATATGGTGCTGCTGGTATGGCGTAGTCAGCAAAACGATTCGCTACGCTCCAGACACGACCATAACCCCGCGGGGATCATCTCCTTCTCTGCCATCAGCAGACGGTCAGAATGATGACTGTCCTGTACTTTCTACTTAAGTAATGATGACAGTTGTTGATTGTTGCAGTGATTGTGGAGACAGTGGAAGACGGACGCACTAGAGCGCAGCACTATACAGTGGACACTTTGTCTGAGGTCACAATACTGCGCTCTCTCGTGTTGGCCGTAAACCAGAAGCAGCCTGGGGCTCACGTCACATTGTATGTGGACTGTGTGTCACAAGGAATGGTAGCCACACCTCGTGCGATGCGTGACATGTTCCAAAAGATGGCCAACCCCCGGCTCCAAGTGGTGAGTGACTCTATCATAAGGGAGTGGTATTAGCTATTTTAACTAAACGAAAGCTGTACTGTTACTGTTACTCAGGTGGTTCATCACTGGTAGCTGACTCCGGAGGCCCAAGTTCGATCGCAGGTCAATCCATGTGGAATTTGTGGTGGACAAAGTGGCACTGGGGCAGATTTTTCTCCTGAATTCTTGTTTTCGCCTATCACTATCATACCAACAATACTCCATACACATATTTGATTAATTTATCACCGACGCTGTATAATCTTAACAACCGACAGCGTCTTTGAATAGAACATATCTCTCTCTGTCTTAATGGGATAAAGACACAAGTTTCGAGAACCAGTCATCATTTTTATATTGATCGACGTACTGATTTTTCGATTAGTATTTGATTAAGCGACGCTTGTTCAGCGTCGAGTAGTGGTAAATTCTGAATGATGAATTGAAAAGAATATGGATGGAACTCTCTGTGATCTATTGAAGATATTATTCCTTTCTTTTCTGAAGGAACTGAACGAATACGCGGATTATATGTTGCCAGGACCACGTAATATGAAACGCTGTTTAGGAAACTTTTCCTTACGACAAAATAGACCATACTGTCTTTAAGCAAACCCATTGTCCACAATTAATCCTAATTAACCCCAAGGCTGTGTGATACATCTTTGTCACACAGAATCAAAATTTTGTCCCTCTACAACACAACAGGAGCCGGGATGACGTAGTCGGAATGGAGACTAGGGTACTGACTGAACTGTCTGGGGTTCGAATGCCGGCAGGGGGAAAAAATTTTCTCCTCTCCAAAACGTCCAGACGGATTCTGGGGCCCACCCAGCGTCCTATTCAATGGGTACCGTGGGTAAAGGGGCAGGGGCGTGACGCTGATCACTCACTTTTATCCAGTGCCGAGGGTAAGAATGGGTGGGAGTTATACCTCTGCTCCCCCTCCATGCCATAATGGCGTGGAAAAGGCAAATGGCAATTGAATTTACGACAGGGTAGTTAGCATTTTGTCAGCACACCGCTGAACGAACTGCCGTGATTTTGCAATAAACATGTCCGCCCACAGTCAGTCGCCATTTTAGAACACCTTAAATATCCTAGAGCCGAGGTACCTCAGTCGCTGTAGCGACTGGCCTATAGACTGGACGTCCGAGGGATTTTGATTCGATTCCCGGCAGGTGCAAGAGATTTTGATTTCTTCTCCAAAGCCTAGAGACCGGCTCTGGAGCCCATACAGCCTCCACCTGAATGGGCACCGTAGGCTCTTTTGCCTCGGAAGGAGGGAGGGGGGGGGGGACCTTAGAGCGGCTGGGACGAGAAGTTGACCATTCACTTCTAAGTAACTAGTCCCGAATTTAACAAGTGGAGCTATACCTCCATTTCCCCTATGCCTTCACGGCGTGCACAGGCACGTCTTGACCATTTACCTTTCAATCCTGTACGTATAGCAAAGGAAGTCATTAAGACGCCATTTTGCAGCTGATTTCATGACCCAACTCAGCAAACGCTCCCATATTATTGTCAATGTGTTCTTGATGCCAGAACACACCAGCCCTTGTTTTACGCCCGTTTGTTTTACGCCTTTTTTGCTTTAACGTCTTTTGCCAATTTACACAACTTCTTGATTTGCGCTCTATCATTTTCGGTTTAACGCCCTTTAGCTGGCTGCCTTCTGTTACACTAGCCCCTTACTTCCGAAGGGAATATCGTTTTAGATTTACATCTTTTTTATTCACGTTCACTTTTTTCAGGAACGCAACTAGGACGTAAAACAAGGGCTGGGTGTAAATCGATTCTTCCGAAACTTTGTTTTTGCATGGACCCCTTTGTTTTGTAAAAAATAATGGTTCCTATGACCAATAAAATTTATATATTAACAATTAAGTGGGGCTCAATGCGTTCGTATTAAAACAGATTGAAATTAATCGAAATCAGTGACGTTTACTGTAGCGTGTAAGGGTGCGGACAGCAGTTGCTATGATTTCGTAGGGTTCTGTTTTTGAACCATTGCTGCACGGACAGTTTACATAAATACAGTTCACTAGCGGCAGTGCTGCAAAGTCACTATATCGCACAGTTAAAGCAACTTCGTATTTCTCTTAACGACATGAAGTTACTTGTTCAGAAATTCTCTAAAACTAGAATTTGACATCAGATCCGCATGGGCTCCGCGGAGCTCAGTGCAGGATGCAGTGCTGCAGATGACACCTCGTGCCACAAGTGACATCCCTATTCTGCAAGTGTCCTGCAAACAACTTTAACACTATAACATATAAGTTTTAAGGATTTTAAGGGCGGTGACAGTGTTATGGGACGTGACACTGCGTGAGTCTGTCCTGATGATGGAAGTGTATACACACTTGCTGCAATGCTATACGGCGTCGCATAACACAGGATGACTTGTCTTCACGTCATACTGTGTCATAACCACCCACAAATTATACTACTGTCAGGAACCTCAAATCCCACGCTCTTTCCTTGATTTCAGGCTTCCGCCGCGATGTTGATGAAATCTGCGGTCTTCGTGAGGATGGGACCGATACGTTGTCCCGAAACGTCGGTAAACAATTACCACATGACGCGCGTAATACCCCAGAAGACCGCAGATCCCATGCTCTTTGTTGTTTTGCCATCCTCACATTATAACTGGTGACAGACCTGCTTGTGGACTGGAAGAGTCGCTCCGTAAGAATAAGCAACAGTTCGTTATTCAGGCCATGACCAGTTCCCATCAGGTTCTTCTGCAGCTCCAGACACGGCGTAGTGTGGGCACTGTAGCAAACGTCCCCAACACATGATAATGGTCAGGCTTCTCCCTCGTCTATATTCAAAGCTAAGCCATATGTAATTGTTGTCTGTGGCCTTAAACTGAGGAGACATCCAAACATTTGTCTGGAGTGACACAGATGATGGAATTGTCAAGAGCTGAACCAGAACGCATGCGGCGTGGCTTTGGTTAGAAGGACGGCGTAAACTTAAATGTGCTACGTAAAATTTCAAGTTATTTTTAACATCAGACTTATTCGTAATCGTGCATATCTTTGTAAGTAGGTTGAGGAGAGCAATACACTTATATTTGGAACTTGTCAAGGGTCAAGAAGTCCAAGAAGACTTCTTGACCTTTGAAGATGGGACCGATAGGTTGTCCCGAAACGCCGGTACAGAACTACCACTCAACGTTGTGTAATATCCCAGGAGAGAGCAGATCTCATCTAAATTACGGCGGAAGCCTGAAATCACTATAAACATATTTGTTAGAATATCGGAAAATAAATGGGGTGAAGGATCCCACTAGGCATCACAAACTTCCAACCTGTGCCTGGCCTCCAGAATCATTTTTACGCAGGTGCCAATAGATACAGTACGTTCGGGATGTGGCACCGTGCAGCCTGGCACAAGTACTCGGAATTTCATATGATCTTTCAAGCTTCTGTCATCAGGGCAGGTATCTGATGATGAAGGCAAAAGTATCCTCTGAAACGTCGATTCATTTCCACCAGACTATTACATTACAAACGATTTTCGTAGTCACCGCCGTGAGAATCTCACATTTCGGAAGATACACGTACAAATTCCGAATGTTCCCGTGGCCGACCCTTTTTATATCCGGTGCTTCATGCAAGAGTATACATCGCCAGTTGAAAACTGTTGCTTATACGGACTGTGCGCTTGAAGTATGGTGAGTGTTCTGCAAAATAAGCACAATGATACTTTATACAAATCGGAAAGTTTATGTTCAGTTTTACCCCTCTTTATATGTCATACGTGTGTATTGTAAGGAAGCATTCGGAGATATGTGAAGACATATTTATAGTTATCTGATAGTGATGTTGTTTCTTTGTACAGTGAATCATCGGTCATCCTACTGTCCATCAACCGCCCCCGCATTAACCGGCCCAATTATTTGTGTGTAAAGACTTGAATTTAGCGATCCCAGTGGCCGCGCGGTCTAAGGGGCCCATACACGTACGAGTCTGGCTCGCGAGTCCGGCTCGGCGAGTTTGACTCGGGAGCCGGGCTCGGATATATTTCACCACACACGCATGAGCTGACTCCCAACTTTGCTCGTACATTTCAGTATCCAGAATGAGTTCATTGAAGCAAGTTGCAGCAGCGGTGATAATACTGGATTAATGCGGTGTGTTCGGGAGAAAAAAGCATAGAAAAAGGAGGGAAATGTGGGCTAAGAACTGGCTGTTAAGTAGAGACAGATTTACCCATTTAAATTTATTGAACTTTATTAGAAATGATAGACCTGAAGACTACAAAAACTACTTCAGAATGTCAGATGAAAACTTCAAGTACTTGCTAGCAAAAGTAAAACCGTTCATAGTGAAACAAGATACTGTGATGTGTTTCTTGTGAATCACCATCACCATCAACATCTTCAGCTTCTTCATCCAAATTGCTTTTGCTTTTCCGAGGATTCTCTTGGTCTGCCGTGAACCAAAGCAGGTCGAAGTACCACAGCGTTGGCTTGTAGACATCATCCCCGGACGCACCACTTCTCTTGCTCTCCCGAACGCGGCGCAGTTCTTTCCTAAATGATGCCCGGATACTGTCCACTTTTTTCTTAACAAAATTCAAGTCAGCATCAGGGATTTTCTCTCTCGTGAACTGCACGAGTAAATCCCAGGCCTCATCCCGCTTTCCCCTGTTCGAATACTCTGTGCTGCGAACCTGCCACAGAACCGGCAATTCACGGTACTCTTCTAAAAACCGTGTCAAAAACTCAGGGCTCATGAATGTTTTGCTACACATGGAAGCCGACATGGTTCCTCCGTAGTACCACAACTCACACTGTCTGTTCTTGTGGCGTGTAGATACGCGAGTCTGGCTCGGGACCGCTCACACACGTACGAACCAATAGCGAGCCGTCGCCGAGCCGAGTCCCACGGAAGGCCCTGGCGAGCCTCGCTGGACTCGGCCAAGCCCGGCTCGTGGCGACCCACACACGGACGAGTTTGGCTCATTGGAACCCGAGCCGAGCCGGACTCGCGAGCCAGACTCGTACGTGTATGGGCCCCTTAAGGCATGGAGCTGCGGCCGTTCGCTTGCTGGGATTGCGGATTCGAATCCCGCCGAGGGCGTGGATGTCCGTTTGTTCTGAGTGGTATGTGTTGTCAGATAGAGGTCTCTGCGTCGAGCTGATCACTCGTCTAGAGGAATCCTACCGAGTGTGATATGTCTAACTGAATGTAATCGTGAAGCCTCGACTATGAGGAGGCCCTGGCCCACTAGGGGCTCTTGTGTCATTGGAAAAAAAAAACTTGAATTTAACTCTTAGGTAGCATATTATAATGCAGTTTTGGGGGGCAAATAATGTAGCTTACAATACTACATTTACAAAGCGCCAAAACTTTGGCAAATCTAGACCTAGTTAGACCTACGCGACACTGGTCAAACTTCGTTAAGTGGCGGAAGCTCCCGACATATATTTAGATGTTAAATATATTTAGGACATATGCCGTTAGTCTACATCAAAATTATGCTATATATGTGTGTGTGTGTTTTTTCTTTGTGCTTAAACATTGCGTATGTTCGGTTATTTGGTTTCCTAACTTCGCAACTCTCGGCGAGGGAACCCCGATTTATCAGCTTTATCGCCCCCCCCCCCCCCCCCCCCCGTCAGATCGGATAAGCGATGGTTTATTTTACAAGGCCTATTTTGTTATTTGTCCATTGTCGTCGGAAAAGGGAAGCCTACGGTCTGTTTGTCAAATACTGTCGTAGCTGTGCCGCATGGTTTGATTTCTGTTGTTTATTGTGTCTCTGCTTTTTAATTTTTTTTTTTTTCCTATGGCTCGAGAGCCCTATATGGGCCTGGGCCTCCTCGTTTCGTCGAGGTTTCATGGTCACACACATTTGAGACACACCACAGTCGGTAGGACTCCTCTGCACGAGGGACCAGCTTGTCGCAGAGACCTCTACCTGACAACACACAACACTCACAACAGACAGACATCCATGCCCTAGGCGGGATTCGAACCCACGATCCTAGTAAGCGAGCGGCCGAAGACCCACACCTTAGACCACACGGCCACTGGGATCGGCTGCTTTTTAATTAATTCACGTAAATAACACAGATATTATTGTGGGAGAGGAGGAGTCTGCTGTTTAGATACTAAAAGGAACAGTACCAGAAGAATGCATTTCGCACTAGTGAAGTGGAATGCATTAAATGTCCACGAGCGAAGTAAGAAGTATGCAGGCGAGACTCCGTTCTCGCAGACAGTGAAATCTCTCTTGATTGAAACCTGGGCATAAAGGAAACCTGTCTTTAGCGGAAAACATTTACAGTCCCAAAGATCTGGAGTCTGGAGGATCCAAATTTAAAGTACCTGTATGAAACGGAACCTTGTAACGCAAAAGAATTCAGTCCCTTGCAGTTTCGTTATAGGCAGGTTCTACTTTGTGGTCCCTAGTGAGAAAGAGATAAACTCGATTCTTTGGTGGGATGGTTACGGGAAGGATGCATCCAAATCAACACTGGAAACCCACTTCTGTCGTCTGCATCATTCCACGTGCTTCCGTTACTTGTCGATGTGCTGATTCATTTCCTGAAGTGACCATGAGGTAATCCTAACCTGGGAAACAGTGCCGTAGCTAAATTTTTTGGCGCCCGAGGCGAGTAATCACAATGGCCACCCCTAACAGACATTATAAAATGTAAAAAATCACAAGTATATAATTTATGTAATTATTTAATTTCCTTTTCTTTATGCCAAATAATTTAAAATTTTTTACTCCGAAAAACGCAGTTTTTTATTTAAAATACTTTAAACATGTCGAACACGGAACCATGGAATAACAGGGAAAATGTTTTACAGCCACAAGGATCTGGAGTCCCGAGGATCCAAACTTCAAGTACCTCTATGAAACGGAACCTGTCTGCAACGAAAAAATTTGGATCCCTTGCTGTTCCTTTATAGGCAGGTTAAACTTTTATTTACTTTGCCGCTCATTTTTCTACCGCTTGGGCTCTGCTAGCCAGGGGCGGCCATGCCACTCGCCCCCCTCGCGCCCCAGCTACGCCCCCGCTGGGAAATTCGCCATCGTGCTGTCAAGATCAGCGCAATATCCAGTTGGCAATTTGTGCAGACACTCGATGCAACACGACTGACGGCAAGGCATATGTATATATGCATATACCTATCTAACTTCTATTAGTTTCTCGCATTACATGACATGCATCTCATTTCACGCTAATGCAGTTGTACCAAACACGAACAAACTTCTCGTTCCGTGTAACTAATTTATTGCTCCTTAAGATTCGAGGTCTATCAAGGTGGCGACGTTCAAATTGTGATATTCCACGTGATATCTGCGTTTTATAATCCGGTAGGTGGGTATCAGTGTTTCGGAAGAACATAGTGTCTCCATTTTCAGGGTTCAGCCCACCTCTTGGCATACAACACGCTGTCTTCCTGCCTGCCTGATATCGCTGATCGTCTGCAGGGGACCGGGCGGGGCGGTTATGCGGTTGTGTGGGTTTCCGTGGCCTCCTGAGGAACCTTATATGGCCACCTGCTACCACCAACGCAACAATTCTCCGAAACTTCCTCACGGCTTTCAGAGTTCTCGATATTCAGACGAGAAATAAAATAGAAGTGGGTGTTCTGTCGCCAGGGTGGCCTTGCGTGTGGTCACAACACGGTCATAGTAGGACACGGTGCATGCGAGATATGCTGCCAACACAGTGACACGGAATGCAACGCGTTGTTTTGATGAATGAATCAGAATTGCACGCTTTAATCAGACGTATATATTATGCTCCAATATGAGCGGCACCAAAATTGGCGGTTTCACACGACCCTTTTCCTGAGATACGAGTCTGGTACAATTTGTAATTTGCAACTGAAACAGTACGTTTCAATATAGTCTTCTCGGGCCATCAGCCGCGTCAACTGATTTAAATACAACGTTTCGGGTTAAATAGGTAGTATTTGTGGTTTTTTTTATTCCAACAATGTTATCACAATGTGAAGCAACAATATATTTTTCTTATTTAGTAATAAGAAGACACTGGACATTTTCAGCTTTACCTGCTGTCACGGAATAAGTATGGGTACTTTTTTTTCCCCGTCAAATAGTGCCGGAATTTTTTTATTTTTACAAAAAAGAATTAGTTTTGACCCACAACTCAATTCCTCACATATTTATTCTCCAATATGAAAGAGTTCAGTGAAGTTACTGGCCACAGGAAGGATGGCCAGCCTTCGATTCTCAGTAACAAATATTGTTCTGTAGCCACCACTGTATACAGACTGGCTGTGGGGCCCACCCAGCCTCCTATCCAATTTATACCGGGGGTAAAGGAGCCGGCGAGTGAAGCTGGCAACTTGCTTTCATTTAATGTCAAGATCTAGAATGCGTGGAGCTCCACGTCCCCTATACAGCTCAAAAGCACAGAAGAAAGAAAATATTTTAGCATGGTTAGGACAGGGACAGTGTTGCCTTGCTACCCAAGAGGGACATTTTAAGACGAATTGAGCAAATTCCTTAACGAGGAACTTGGTGACTTCTGCTGACGATGAGTACGTTGGTGAATACTTGCCCATATGTCATTATTATTTTATTTAGCGACATTTTCTCAACAGCATAGGATTATATATATAAAACTAACTCCATGGAGCAGAGTCCTTCTTGAGAAGCTAACAGGTCGTCAGCTAGTCAAGAAATTCCCCGCGTTTTATGGAACCCGAAGGTTCATTGCCGCACTCAAAAGAGCCCGCCACCTGTCCCTATCCTGAGCACATATATATATATATTATATATATATATGAAATTAAAATTTGAAATTTAACTTCGTCGACAGTAAATGGTAAAATACATTAAAATGTGCTATTATAATATTATCGTATGGTGTTGACAATATATAGAATAAAATTATGCAAGACGCAAGTTAAAATCAAGTGCATCTAAATATCTGAAACTGGTAGAATTCTCTTCGAACTTGTTGTCCTCTATAATTTTAATCTATCTATATATATATATAAACATATACATATGTACTTTGTATGTCAGTACTTCCTGAAGATGGCTATAAGAAATAGCCGGAACATGCTGGAGTAGTCTGTCATATGTGGATAAGTGAATTTTGTTGTGCAGTGTGTTGGTAATGAATTCATTTATACACATAAACCTTCCGAATGGTACACAGTATAAAGCTGTAGACTTGTAAACTGATTAAAAATAAGGTGCAATGTCAGATAAAATAAACAGACAAATCAGCCCCGCAAATTAATTTATAGTCACAACTTGGCTACCAAAGCTAATCGCTATCCCATGCTTCTCTTTCGCTATTCATCTGCTGTTTAAATTCTGTCCTATTGTTGACTTCTCCCACACTCTGAACTATGAACTATGCTGGCACCTGTCACATACGAGGGCACACCTTGGATCAAGTTACATATCTTGAACAATGCCATTACTGTTTGTGTGTTACAAGCCGTTATGTATACACAACAAGCTATGACTGGATAATTATATGAAGATACAGAAGGCCATGTTTTGTTGGTTGTATTCAGTATTCTGAGACGGGTCTTGTTAAATGCTTCTTAACTCTATTCCATCGCCTTTCTTCCATATCTAATTCCACCTACAGGTTTAAAAACTCTGAAACCTGAAATGCGCAGTCGCATGACTGTCATTTAAACTGCCTTCAGTTGAATGCTGATTTTTGTGTCCGCAGTTCCGGGAACGGCGCTACGTGCTGGAAGTGGACTCCGGAAGTCTGAGCAGCGTTCTCAATCGTAACAACTGTCCCTCGCAGCAATTGCAGCAGATGCAAGCTATTGAACCTGCTGTTACCACGAACGAAATCAACGGTATCCGCCGAGGTTTGTAGATTTGCTTCAGTGGCATGCAACATGCAAACACGATGACATTCAAGAGGGTAAAGAGCAGCTTATCCTTAGATCTGTTTATCACGTCCGGTCACAATTGAACAAAATATGAAAGTACAGAGTTAACCTCTATTTTATGTCTTCCGAGCAAAAGAAATAAGACCTTCCTTAGGCCAAACAAGTCGGCCAAGTGGCACATGATTTTATATAAGCTGGACCATGGTACTGTCGCCCAGTTTGTGTTGTGTCTCACGTACAACAGGCCCTAGCAGGGGAGAAATTCTTTTGTTTGCAATACTTATAAAATGTGAGTATATATCATGCGAATAAGGTCGCTAAAAATTTTGCCAAAAATATTTCCCTTCAACATTGACGTGTGAAAGACAAACAGAGCAGTGGAAGAATTTCCAAAGACGGGTTTATTTCTGAACAAAACAAAATACTAAATCTTTATATCGTAACTATGAAAAGTTGGACGATATTGGCGCTTGAATGGAAACAAGCCCTCGAAAATTAGAGCCGTACAAGAGTTGTTGCCTCTGGACAGGAGAGCGACAAGCCGATATTGCAGGTGGTTACAAGCAGGGCTGACCTTAGGCCGATTGGACTGATTTGACACCATCGGGCCCCGCGCTCATGGGGGATTCGCGCATTAGTAATTTTTAAATATGCGCAGTGGGATACCGCAAAAGTTCTTGGACTGATTTTATAACTTACGTTAATATACCAAACGTTAGTCCATTTTTTGCTATGCAAAATAACTTTTAGGGGCCCGCCACAAGGGTTGCAATCAGGCCCCACTTCTGCTAAGGCCAGCACTGGTTACAAGGATCGGTAGCCTATGGATTTCTTGAATCGGAATTCGTGTTTTTTCTTTCAGATGGGCGTGGTTTACATTTAATGCGAATGTAAACAGGTAAAATGACAGATATTTGAGTTCCTAAAATCCCTATGTAGTTCATAAAGTTCCCTTGCATGACCTTAAAGTCGCAATTATGTGCAATGAATGCGCGCAAAATCGTAGAGCCTGTGTTTTTCGACGAAACGATAAGTAGCTCGCGGATTTTACCGTTCTAGACCTGATTTTAATCCGTGCGATTATTATTTGCTGGGGACTGAAAGGCAGGGTTTGTGTGAACAATTCACATTTGTTGCAAGAACTGAAAAAAATATTCGAAGATAAATTGACAGCGTTTCAAGACAAGCGCTTCGTTATGTGTCAACAAATATTTTTAGTTAGGTGTGAGTCCTGCTTCTATGAAATAAAGTAAGTTGAACTACAGGGGAAGAACGTGCTCCAAATTTTCGGCGGATACAGGACTGGTAAGCGATAAAGCTTCCGCAAGAGCTGCCGTGCTGAAATAAAAGATTAAACATACACTAATTATATGCTCTGTCACTGCAGCTGAACGTCAACACTATAAGCACACGGCATTTTGGAGATTGGCTCTGTCTCCGCCCTCAGGTAAAAAGGGGGGAGGGGGACGTTTTCAGTTAGGCCCAGTAGACGAAGTTTTTTTTTGTGAAGGGCCCCGCAGCAGATGCTACGGACGCACCGCAGCCTTGAGGCTTATTGTGCAACCCTGTGATGAAGATTATTAGTTTTTTTAGTTTGTCCTTGTAATAGAGCACCGGTGGAATGAAATTGACAGGGGAAAACCGAAGTACTCGGGAAAAAACCTGTCCCAGTGCCATTTCGTCCGCTACAAATCCCACATGGACTACCCGGAATAGAACCCGGGCCTCCGCGGTAAGAGGCCGGCGACTAACCGCCTGAGCCATGGCACGGCTAGTAGACAAAGTTAATATTCGTCAGTAAGCGACCAGTGAAGATTTGCTTTGTCTGCTGGGCCCAGCTGAGTACGTTCCATCTAGTTTTACCTAATGTCCGAAACGTCGAGTGTTTGGATTGTTGTATTTTATTCAAAGAGTTGATGAAGTCCAGTTGGATTGCCACTGCAACAACAATAACTAACATTCTCGTTAAATGAAGTTTGAAAGTGGGACCAACTTATGATGAACAGTGGCGCAGCTAGGTTTTTGCACCCGGAGCGAGTGATCACAATGACCGCCCCAAACAGAAATGACGAACTTTAAAAAATCACAGTTGTTAATTGATCTTCCTTCTGTTTTGTTCAACAATTTAACATTTTTAGCGCAGAAAATGAATTGTTTTCATTTAAACTATTTATTTGGCCGCACATTTTACCGCCCCTTAGACCCTGCTGACCGAGGCGGCCGCACAACTCGCCCTCACACCAAGCTACGCCAAATCTTTGGTCTAACTTGTACATAAACGTTATGTTGCAGACAACATGATTGCAGCAGTCAGGTCTCATCATTCTCTCCCGGAAGGCGAACGTATTGAATTTAACCTAGGGCTTTAGCACGAAGACATGAAGCTTGATAGAGAAATAGAGGTCAGTCTGCAACACAGATTGATGCACGGACCTTAGAACCAGGGGAGGGTGAATGGTCGTTTACATTCTGGCCACGTGGTGGATCGAAATATACCCTGTTGACTTGCGTACAGTGTTGGCATCACTGTACAGTGCCTCGCTTTTTTGGATGATGCATAATCGTGTATCCACACTGCAGTCTTCCCATGCCCATGCTACTGCAAAAAAAAAAAGAATAAATAATAAATAAATAAATAAAAGTAATAATAATAATAATAATAATAACAGTCGGGGACGAGCGCAGACAGTAATAGTTTCCGGAGCATGATGAAAGTATCGCGGTATGTTATGTTCGTGTGTTATACACGCTTGAAAGTTTCTTTTACAAATCGTAATTGGCTGTCAGGGTAGATTGTTTTATGTAATTATATTTTGTTACCTTTTGTAAGAGGTGTGTTATTAGCAGCGGCATAGCTGGGGGGGAATAGTGCTGCCGCCCCGGATGGCAGAGTCCAAGGGGCAGCAAAATTGGTATTTTAAATGAGAACATTTGATTTTATGCACTGAACAAATTTATAAATTCCTGAGCCAAATTAAAGGAAAATGAATAAATGTTTGTGATTTTTTTAAAAGTAAGTAATTCTGTTGTGTGTCTGTTGTGACAACTCGCTGCGGGCGCTAAAAAACCTAGGTACGTCACTGATTGTTAGTGAAAAAATATAGATGCTTTTTGCACACACATGTTTATGGTGGTGTGTACATGTTTGGCGGTTGCTTGATATCATGAAGAAGTCAAATGCATGGTCACCCTGATGTGAAGTTTTAGCCTTGTGTTGGGTAATATTTAAAGTTATACAGTAATGAGATTTTAGGTTTATACAGGAGTGAAGATTCCTGTTGTGATCATGTAGGTTATGACACCATGTAGCTAGCAAGGTGGTTACTACCCTTTTCAAAGAATGTACTGTCTGCAGCTTCAGGATTATGGTGCTGGTATATTTCTCTAATATGTTGGGTAACCACCTACAAGTCTATTGTGTCATGCTTCAAAAGGTCACAGTTGGAAATTAAATGGTGCTGATTCTCTCTTTTCAGGTGATATTCCAGTTATCCATGACTGTGATGAAAGAGGTGAGTTGTGTGTGTTAAGTGGCTTGGTTTAAGGTTATGCCAGATCCTGACATTACAGATATTATTTGTCAGACAATTCTGGTAGTCATAAAATTGAAAATTGCGGTGATAGCTGTTGCTGTGTTCAGGTAGAGGGAGAGGAAAGAGACTTTTTTGTGGGATCCAGTCTGACATTTGGGAAATCAGGTGGTAGTCCAGTGTTACTTGGTCTGAGAGCTTTATAAATTTGTAATAAATTTCACCTTTTAGTGGTTTGTATGACAATATTTAGACGTGGCAAGCATTAATAGTTTCATGTTGGAATACATAAATATTGCAAAAAATGTTGAATCCATCCACATAACAATTCTAAAATAATGAAGCTCATAGTTTTTGATGAGTATGTTCCAAATACAGAGATGATGCATATTATACAAGTTCTGATTTCTCTTTAACAGATAATTTGGTGATCAAAACATTGAATGACCTCATTCTTGCTCTGAAGAAGCTGAAGGAAGAAGTTGGAAGCCAGGTGAGCCAGTCAGTTGTCATTCTGTTATAGTGATTGCTTTCATGTTGTCAGTAACAGTGTGGAACAGACTGAATATAATGTCCTTTCATCCCAATTTAGCATAATTTCATTGCTGTTAAAGAAGAAGCAGGTGACACCAGTGCCATTTACTTCAGGGTTCTGAAATGTATATGTGAAAGTACATTTATGAAAAGATATGTAACTTCAGTTTAGGTTTTCTTGTAGAGCATAAAATAACATGACAGCCTTAAGAAACTTTGCTAGCTGTGAGTTTTGGCGGTGATAAGTAATTAGCCCTTAAGCTAGGACTATGGAATTGGGAAAAGACATAGATCTTATACATACATGTGTAAGAACTATTGTTTGTAATCAGTAATTACAAACATGGGTACAATGCAAACTTTGAGATTATATCTAACACATTTAATGCATACAGAATCTGTGCTTGTGTAACAAGTTTTTCACAAAGTAAAATAAAACAATAGTACTAATAGATATGCAGGGCCAGTTATCTGTGCAATAGAAGAGCAGACTTCATGAGTTTGGCTCAAAACTCTGTGGTATTTATGCCATAGATCAGTGCACAATATTTAACTAACTTGGTAGGGAAGAGTCCTTCACTCATACAGCCACACAATTTTTGCCATTTGTGGAACCAGCCTCAGGTCCCTATCCTGAGCCACATGAATCGAGTCCAGACCCTCATGCTTTCCATATTGTACTCCCACCTGTGACTAGGTCTTTGCTCTTCCCATCCCATTTTCTGACTAAAATCAGTTTTACATTTCTGATCTTTCCTGTGTATGCTCTGTGTGAGCCACCCCACCTTGTACTCCTTGATTTGAGTAGTCTAATAATATCCAGCAAAGAGTGAACATTATGGAGGCCCACATTATGCAGTTTTATGTGCCCTCATATCACTTCCTCTTAGGTCAAATTTCCCCCACTCTGTGTTCTTTTCTTTGATTGAGAGAGCAAGTTTCACACCCGTATACAACAAGATGTAAATTTATAGTTTTGTACATTTCATTGTGTAAATATTTAGACCGAGTTGAGAGCAAGTTCATTCAAGAATTAACACGTACGACTTGTATCAGGGAGGTGCCGGTTTGGAATCTTGGCTGGGACACTGACTACCCTGCCTGAGGTTTATCATATTTCTCACCAAGCTGAAGTATCTCCAAATAGGCCATAGCGACCTCCATGTTCTTTCCAGTTCGACGTTCACTTAGCATCCCACCATTCAGGGCTGTAGTCAGAGATCTTGACAGTCTTGTTAAGCAAATCATAAGTAATTAAATATAGGTGAAGGAAGATGCAAATGTGCAAGCTTTTGAATTTTATGGTAACTAGCTTCCTTGAATGTATTCATATAGGATATCTCAGAAGGACAGTACATTGTGTATTTAATGTTTATGTGCAATGTTGAACAAAATTGTGACAGACCAATGCATAACTTTAAGCACAACATACATAAAGTTACAAGTAAGGCTGGAAATTGTCCGGTTTCAATATACTTATTTAATGAAGTAATGTTCGCAGGGGAAAGAGGTTTATCTCTCCTTCAAAATGTTAAGTCTGCTTCTGGGGCCCACTCAGCCTCCAATTCAGTGGGTACCATGCACCTTTTCCTCAGAGGTCAAGTGGCTGGGGCGTGAGGCTGACCGCTTACCTCCATCTAGCCCCAAGGTTAAGAATGAGTGGTGCTGTACCTCCACTCCCCTTATGTGCCTTCATGGCATATGTAGGGTCAACTTTACCTTTTATTTAGATGCTTCTCTATTAAATAGTAAAACCCTTTTTTAAAAAGCTGTGATGGCTTTAATTTTGAAGGAGTTCTTATTGTTTGATTTCGAAAGGGCGCTGACAGTGATATGTTATTCTTTGAGCCACTTAGTTTCTGGACTGTGTGCGCCATCTAGTATTCTAAAAATATCCGTGATTGAGTCTTTATATTTGAACCAACTAAGTGGATGGTTCTCCACTTTTTACTTTATGGCGGAAACAGATCCAGTTTCGGATATATGTTGCTTTTCAGATCATTAGATGCTGAACAAAGCCAAGAAACCAAGCAGTTGTAAATGGTTAATTATTATATTGTACAGTCAGGACGTTACTTAGAATAGTTTAACTTTTCATGTTTTTTCACATACTAATTACATCACCTTCTAACTCTTCTTTGGTGCAGTAACTATGTTATCATATTTTTTCAGCGATCTGAGATCCGCTATCTTCGTGAACTTCTGGAACAATGCGACCTATGTTCACCAGGTAAGAAATTTAAATAAGTCAATCACAAATTGTCATAAATTCACATGTACTACAGTTGGTCAGCTTGATGTACAGTACATATTTGATATCAGGGGTGCACAAATCCCAGGCGCCAGGTCGCAGTGGTGACTAAATTTAGTACAGTGGCGCCTAATACTTGTGGATCCTCAGTATATAATGTGCTTCATGTCACCTTTCTGGTGCCTAGAATTTTGAGGTGGCTCATAGATTTCTGGAAAGTTTGTGCACTCCTGTTTTATATACAATTTTATCAGGATACACCTTTCCCCAATCATCACGTGGTTGGTTGTTATTATATGCACAGATTATTAATATTCTTATTTTCAACATGAAGGAACACCTGAATACTGAATCCTGGGACTGCTGTATTATTTTAAACTGAAAGGTAGAAGGTGCCAGGGATGTCCAACAAAAATGGAAGGACCTGTTTTTATGTGAGAACAAACAAAGAACTTAATGTGTGGTGATAATTCTGATGGTTTTTAGTGTTTGTGGTGGCAGTTTGTGTTGATTCCAGGACTGTCTGGTGATGTTAACCACTGTACTGAGGCCATGAATTACTTGTAACTGTGCATACATTATTTCTGTTTTATTTTAACTTCATTTCTTTCTTGAATATAGAAAGCCATTAGTTAGTGAGATCTAGGCATTGTTGGCTAATGGTGTGTCTTGTTGTCATGATGACCATCAACTGTCACTTTCTTGGCAATCCTGTTTTCCTATTTGTAGATGATTTCTACCTTGTACCTTTGTATGTTGGTGCCAGCAGTGTGTAAAATTTATGGAGAGAGAGAGAGAAAGAGTTTTTTTGCAATGACACTGACAGTTGTTAAGAGTATATAGTGTTGATGGTAGAGGAATGAAATGTTGTATGGAGCACTGGTGGATGGGGTGACAAGGGTAAACTGAAGTACTTTGAGAGAAACCTGTCCCAGTGCTATTTATCCATCACAAATCTCTTACGGACTGGCCTGGGATCGAACCCAGGCCTCCACAGCAAGACTGGTGACTGCAGAAGCTGTGCTTCCACATAATGGGAACATGGCATGTGAACAACTTGGGATACATACCAGCAGGTTCAATAAAAGAACAGTCAAACACAGTCCCATATCCTTTCTGCTGTGACATCCTCAACTGTTGCTCTGCTTGTCTTATGTATCAGGAAAAGAGCATTATGTATACAAGTAACAATAAACACTTGAAACTAGATGCAGTGGATGTTTATTTACATTTGTACAGTACAAGAAGTGATGCTGCATACACATGCATTACATGACTAAGCTACAGATATTGTCAGTGCAGTATAGTGTTATATCATGTGTAATTACAGACAGACTGTAAACAACCTACAGAAAGGATGAGTATTATCAAAAAATACAGGGATTTACGCTGGCACTTTGAACACTAAAGACCAATTAACGCATGTGGCGTGTAATGGTTGAGCTGAAACTGCAACTAAAATGAAACAACCAGATGCAATTTACCTTCCTTCTGCAGATCCTGGAATGGGACTGCCAGTTGATATGAAGCCATTTCTTTTTGTAGAACCCCAAATTAGAGTCAACAGCAGCTGCTCTGTGCAGTCAGGGGGGAAATAGTGGACTTCTAATTAGAAGGGTAGGAGAGAGGAGGGGATGGAGGGAGCAAGTGCAAGGCATTATGGCAGTCATTTTACAAGGAACGTGAGCTGTTCTTGGCTCATCTTACCTCACAAAACTTTAAATTACCAGAAGGGGCAGGGAGAATACTGACAGTGTCCATTAGGCATTCACTTCCTGCTCAGCATTTCAATATTTTATCACGTGAAGGGGAGGGGGGAGACAGAAGAACACAAACACACATATATGCCTGGTGTCAAGGATTTTCCAACCCTCACTTTAGTTTGTGTATGAGAATGCCACCAGAAATAAAGTTGGATGGATGAGTGGCCAGACTGAGCTCAATGCTTGCGTGGAACACAGTCCAGGCTTGACTTCAGATGACATGACCAACATCCGTGACTACAAGGAGTTGTCTCCAGATGTGTCAACTAACCCTGATGCAGCTCAGTAGACGGGATGTAAAGGCCTGCACTGGCATACACTCCATACTGAACACTGAAAATAAACAGACAGGTGAACAATAGTGGCCTTACAACATCACATACATCAGTCACTTCAGTGAGCCATGTTCAGACACATGATTACATTTTCATATAAATGAAGTTGTACAAAAATACAGGTTGTAAAGAGTCACAGACATGCCCTGGATTTTGATGTTGGGAAAAGGAAGGAAATCCCCCTAACTGCCCACAAGTAATCAAAGAGCATTCCTTTGGTGGTCTCTTATAGTCTGGCTCACATGCACTGTGTGTCCTGAGGCACCAACAACATGTGTATCGGCCAGTCCCAAGGTATGATCAGGAGCTCAGCCCACAGAGTCATAGCTCCAGGATAGCTTTGTGATGAACAAGTCTCCGTCACACAACCAGCAGATATAGTCATATTAGATAAACAGGAACAGAGGACCTGTTGGGTCTGCTGTAAAGCACCTGCCTATATGCTCCTCTAGAAACTGTCCATGCTTTATATGTTGCTTCTTGCTTACCCACGCAGGAGGAAGCACGAGATACATGACAGGATGTATGTATTCTATAACAGAACTTACTTCCCATTGGGAGATCTCATCTGCCCTACCAACCGTGTTGAACTTCTCCACTGGAAACAATTAGGATGAACTGCTGTATAAAACTACAGACCAATATACTCTCTGCCCACACAGGAGTGGGAAAATGGGTTTCTACCATGCCCCTGGGACACTCAAGCATTAACACTGGCTCATGATTCAAGCAACAGTTCACTGTTGAGATGAGACAGTGATGCAATGTGTATATATGCCTATCCAGTCCTGTTATATATGATTAGTAAGATATCTCCTTGTCCAAGTAGTGAAATGCAAAGACTGAACAGAAATGGATGGGAAAAAATATTGCCCAGTGAGCTGCCATAAATGAAAGGGTAATGGATTAGGGTTCCAAACAGGTTGCAACCATTGTGTTGGAAATGATGGTAACCCATGTGATAACCTTGCCAATGTTACTGCACACTACCTGTGCTAGCTGCTTACATATCGAATCTTGGGCGTGGAATCACTGTGAGTGGATGCACTTGCTGTTTGCTGACTGGAAAAAGATCATTCCTTAATACAGGTCTTATTGAATATACTGCTGTTCCACCCTGACTAAGACATGGTGACCTAGTCGACCTCTGCCAAGTGCATTGCCAATATCTGCGTTTTCACTGTGACAGAATATGAAACTGTACTGGCTACATTAAATACCTTGTTACAGGAATTTGGCTTCACACAGAAGGACACATATTGAATAACAGTGGGTTTACGGTATCTTGTTCTGGTATAGCAACAGCTTGTTTCATTTCATTAAAGAATGACATGGGACTCAGTTTGTCTCTGTTATCTACAGCAAATGAACTCACACAGCATTTTATCATATAGGTGAAGTGGCAAATAATGCAAAGTAATTTGATCCAGTTATGCATATCCGGTAGATACAATTAATATATACTGCCCTATTAAATATCTCAAATACCTGAAGTCCTTCCCAGTAAAGTCAGAACTGCAGTGATTGTCACAGACTAATTGTATCACATGAATCAAATTTAAAGCCTTCAGTAGAACTGGACTATTTTCTTGAAGTCCAAACGTTTATTGAATAGTTCAACAAATATCACACAGTTTGTGATTGGTAATGCCTAATGTTGACAGGCTTGGATACAGGTATAGAACTGGAAGATTCTTGTACAGGAGGAAATTTTAAGTAGACAGTAGCCATCAATACGTTAGAGACAGTAGCTTGGGCTTTGGAAGTACCCTCCAGATCCATGGACTCACTTATCCAAATAATGTGTACAAAGCTTATTTTATTCTCCACGGTTTTCAGCCCAAGTTCAGTAGCCTCATTCCAAAACCCACTTGGGTAGGTAATAGACGCATCCAAAAAGAGCAGCAGCTACTGTGTAAGCCAATCAATGCAAACAAGAAATAATTTAAGGCAAGCATGCATGACAACTGCCAAAGCATTTACTGTAATTACCATGACAAATTGCATTGTTTATTGATAGAAAGGCTAGGTTTGGCCAGAAAAAACAAATTGATACCTGAGGGGAGTGAACATAACTTATAAAAGGGCATACAAATGTGTAGACATTGGTCCTGTTTCACTGTAAACACCAGCAGCTGTACAGCACACCCTAAAAGTGTCCACTGATAAGCTAAATTAGACAAACCACATTCAGCCCAGGAATCACCTTTTGTTTATCAAACCATGTTCAGCTACCATACCATTATGTGAACTGGTGGTATGTTGAGACAGACAGACGTTCTGCTTCTTATGTGGAATGTGCATGGAGATAAATTTGGATACATAACACCCATATTCTTTCTGCTCCCCTCACCATTAATTACTGTCCTGCTCATCACATCTTATAGGAAAAGAACATTGTGTTTGTAAATACATGTAACAATAGATAGTTTTAACAAGATGCAGTGGTTGTGCAGTAACATTTGCACAGATCAGGAAGTGATGCTTCATACACATACAGTACATGACTAAGCTGCACATTTATCAGTCCAGTTATCATTACAGTCCAGTGTTGTAATGTGTGCAATTGCAAATAAGCCCCAAACAAAATACAGTCGAGTATAAATATTACCCATAAATATAGGGAGCAAGACTGGTTTTATGAACACTAAACAGCAAAGACCCCTAGTGGTGGGTGATTGTTAGTCCAGAACTAAAATTTCACATCCAGCAGCCAAATGCTTTTTTTACCTTATCACAGAGAGGGACAACCAGTTGATCTCAAACTATACATTTTTTTTTTACATAATCCCAAATCAGAATCAGTCATCTACTCTGTGCCTGTAACTAGCTAGACTTGTCAGTCAGGAGAGGGTGCTGAAAGAGTAGGGGAGAGGGGGGATGAAGGGAGCACGTACAGGACATTATGGTACTCAGTATATGAGGAATATGAGCTGTGCTGGGCTCAGTGTTGTGTGTATTCTGAACAAGAACACGAGTAGTATATGGAGTTGGTTAGAGGTTGGCATACAAATTTTTTATTCAGCAGTGATGCCAGATCCATATTTATTTTTGGAAATGAAACTGGGGTTACTTGTAAAAGACAAGTAGGATCAATGACATTTGAAAAGGTACCGAGGGATGTACTGGATAAGATAAAATTAAAAAGGAATGTGTATGAAGAGGGCTATTGCAAAGGAAAATGGGTACAGAATGTACACGGAACTTAATTACGGGGACCGTTCAGAAGATGTATATGAAGTAAGTGTAAGCTCGATTCTATTTCTTTTAAGTCGTAAAAGACAGGAACCTGTTTCGCAGAGGACATGACAGAAGAAGAAGGGTTCTGTTTTGTCCCAACATCTTTAAAAAGAAATAAATTTTATATCAGTATACAAAGGAAGGTGACTTGTATTTGGCAGGTGCTCAGTTTGACTCTAGGCCAGGACACTGACTACCCTGAATGAGAGTTTTTATGGTCTGTCTTAGTCCATCCAGGCACATGCCAACATGGTACCTGAAATTTTGCCACAGCTGCTTCCTTTCACACTCATACCAATTTGTTATTCCACCAGTCATTGTATCTGACATTGTATGGTCTGAGATACCGACAGTGTCAAATAAACCATACAAGTAAATAACGACTCGCTACGGGCTGGACGGTTCAGGGTTCAAATCCCAGTGGAGGTGAGATTTTCCTCACTGTCCAGACCAGCCCTGGGGCCCATCCAGCCTCTTATACAATGGGTACTGGGTCTTTCCAGGGGAGAAACGGCTGGGGTATGGCTTTGATCACTCACCCCCATCAAGTGCAGAGGTTAAAGAAAGAGCAGAGCTATACCTCTGCCCCCCCCCCCCCCCTCTGTGCCTTCATGGCATGTTATACAGTGAACTTTACCTCTACCTTTTAAATAAATAAATGTATGTATGTATATCAGTATAATAATAGCTGATCACCTGAAGGTGTGAGTATAGCCAACTTTTGAAACCTTATACATATGAACTGTACCCCAGACAATGTACAACATAAATGCTGCATGATTAATTCACAATTGTCAGAAGTATTAGACAGTTATCATGTGTCACTTGTAATGTTTTCACAGCTGCACAGAAGGTAAGCTGTCGGAGCAACCCACCACCCTGCTTCCCAGGGGCCGAATGCCAGGATACAGCTGATGGACCACGGTGTGGGCAGTGTCCAAGGGGTTATATCGGTGATGGCCGTCAGTGCAAGCCTGGTCTGACCTGCCAGGAGAGGCCATGTCATCCTGGTGAGTGTTTCTAAACTTGGACGAAAGGCTTCGTCAGCATTGTCATTATGCTTATGCTGAAGATTTGAACAGATCTAAGTGTTGCCATACAGTAACTGGAGTAAGAGAGTCATGTAGACCATTGAATCAGCAAAAGTTAGCACTTTACAAGTCCCTGTCCTAGAAAAAGAACAGTACGCAAATCTGCACTTATATTTGGTTTAGTATAAGATTTTAAATTTAAAATGAAGAGTTGTCCTTGTGCTTAATTGAGTAGTACACCATGACAGCATTGTGAAGTTGAGGTATAGGTCAAAGCATTCTTAACCTTGGCACTGGATGGAGGTGAGTGGGTAGCTTAACTTTACACCTGCAGAAAGAGCCCAAGCCCACACTATCCACAGTCTGCATTTGGAGGAGAAGAAAAAAATCTTATCCCGGCCAGGTATTGAACCTCATCGTTTGTCTCCAGTAGCATAACGTAGGTAATATACTGATTGATGTGTCCTGTCTTCTGCAGTGTAACTTATGTGGTTGGAACGGGTGTGGTTAATGCTGCAAAATTAAATACAAGGAGTATTTTATGTCCTTTACATTTTCTACATTAAAAAATTTACAAATGAAGAATGACAAGGGAATGCAACAATGCAACATGTGAAGTTGGATTTCGGATTTGGCCCGCAACCTTTTTTTGGAGTTTGACTGGCTTAATCTGATACCACGGTTAATAATGTGTAGAGCTGTACTTCCATTCACTCATACATGTTCATGCCATCATGTACAGAGACAACCTTCCCTGCACTGGGGGCCTAATATGTAAATGTTTGGAATTACTGTTGTCATTGTCTCTCTTTTATGTTCCAGAGGAGAGGTGGGAAATTTTTGAATCTGATTGGTAGCATTTTGCAGTGTAGCTTGATGCACATCATACCCAGATGCATACATGTGTGTTGTGATTGTGAAAGACTTATATAATCCAAGAAGGAATGCTACATTTGATAGTTGTAATGTCATTAACCTACTTAAATATGTTCAAGTGAAGATCTTAAAATCACAGTCTTGTGTGATCTGATGCTGTATTCATAGTCTAGTAGAAGGTTACCAACATTCAAGAGGTATGTGCTGCCTCCATCTGCAGCATAGAAGAAGTCAGCTATGCAGGGGAGATTGGTGCATCATATGGGAGCGTAGAAGGGTTGGGATGGGGTTGTGAGCAAATCAGAGGGAGCCAGAGGCTCCTGAAGGGCTGTTTTGCACAGGTGGGAAATAGGAAGATATATGAGAGGAAGCATAACCCAGCTTCTTCTCTGAAATGTCTTAGCAGTTTGCATGGAGTGACATCTCAGAAGACCATAACTTTAATATTCACTTCCGTGACAATTTCGGATATAATTTGAAACTTTTTTTTATTCACACTTGATACAGGTGTGAAGTGTTATGACACTGTGGAAGGTTTCCAGTGTGGTCCCTGCCCAGCGGGTATGTTGGTGATGGACAGAGATGCAAACCCCGCAGTGGCTGTGAAAATAATCCATGTGCACGTGGTAAGTAGGGCATATGGGAGATTAGAAGATGGGTAGTGCATGAATAATGTAAAGAGTGCTGAAAGTGTGTGTTCTGTGGTCCCACTGCAAATTGTCCATCACTTGGATACTGGAGCCAAATTTGGGGATTAATGTTTATTGATTCTGCATTGTGCATGTGTAATGACATTTCTGTCCTGTGCAGCTGATGGATAGTTTCATTTTTTAAGTGCTAATAACGTTGTCAAAGGTTTGAAATATAGCGGCAAGTTTTGTAGCACTGGAAATTCTATATAGGCCCAGAACGTTTGTTCGTTGATATATGATTATTGAACAGCAGTTTTTCCAGCAACCATCTTGTGCTGTGACTGTGAAGTTAATGAAGATACACCCTGTGATTTGTGACTAATGCCGGCCACACACGTTCAGGTAGGCCTGTCAGTTTTGCCTGCACAGGCCGCCTGAAGAGAGGCGGCCGGATAAACTGAAGTCCCCACACACGTTCAGGTAGGCCTGTCAGTTTTGCCTGCGCAGGCCGCCTGAAGATAGGCGGCCGGATAAACTGAAGTCCTCACACACGTTCAGGCGAATCCCGGTAGTCTTGATCATGGCCTCAACAGACGACGACACGCTCGCTATTGTTGGCTTGCTAATAGCTATGAAGAGTAAAAATAAGCGCAAAATGTGGTGTAAAGAGTGGTTACAAAAAGAAACACTATTCCCATGTAAATTTGTTGACTGAGTTGAAGCTGGCCCCTAAAGACTGGCATAATTATTTGCGAATGGATAAAGAAACATACTTACAACTCCTTTCATTAGTGGCTCCATTACTTGAAAAGAAAAATACAGTGATGAGGCTTCAACACGTGGCCTGAACTGACGCCGTTCCGGCCGGCCGGAACCTACACACGCTCCGGTACGCCTGCACAGTCCTCAGGCCTGCCGGTTGGTCGAACGAGTTTTCGTATTTGCTCCGGCCGCCTGTACAGTTTTAACTGAAAGGTGTGCCGGACCCTACACACGCTCCGGCGGCCTGTCGCAGGCATAACTGTGCAGGCAAAACTGACAGGCCTACCTGAACGTGTGTGGCCGGCATAATGCTGCTTTCTGTTACCCCCAACTCTTTCCATTTACCCGTCTCCTACATCCATATTCTGATCAACTTGTACTGTCACTCTTGTATCATAAGTTCACCTATCAACATCTTTCCAAAATCGGCCTTGACCTGCTTTTTTCAAAATATGTTCTGGAGAGGACATATTGCAAGGTCTGTACATGGCTGCCAGTGAGGTAAGTTTGTTGTGTGATTTAATTTTTTGTCCTGCTTTGCCATGCAAGTTATTGCTATATTTGTTTTTATTATTTATTCGTGTTGGAGGCATGGCATTTGGGTGAACAACCAATACTATGAGGCATTCAGTCTTCAGAGTATAACGGAGTAAGTGTGCACTTATTGGTGTTTAACTGTTTATTCAGTTCTTGTTTGTTTAGTTACTCAATAATAAATTTGTTATGTGTGTTGTTAATTGACTCTGTTGTGAACTAAGTATGTTGCCCTTCAACCATAACACCTTCCAAAATTACCCATAATCATTTTAGGAATGGGTAGAAATAGAAAAATCAGAGGGTGTGATGGTGCAAGCTCCATGTAACACTTCTTTTTGGGATACTGATAGTCTTCTAGCTATTCAAGAAACTATCAAATATTTTATGGAACTTGAAGGTTTTTTGCCACATTCACAAGCGCCCTCTCCTGTACCCATTATCAAGCTGTATGAATCCTGTTTATACCTTTGCACCCTGTTCCTTTAAGGCACATTTTAATATTATACTGCCATGTACACCTAGGTCTTCAAGAGGTTTTGTGCAAACAGGTTTTCTAACTAAAACTGTTGATACATCTCTTATCCCTCCCATGTGTGTCTAGCATATCTCACTGCCCTTGACTCGATCATCTTAATGTTTGGTGAAGAATACAGTTTATGAAGCCTGTCTTTCATCAGTTGTCTCAAACTCATGTCACCATCTGCCTCTCAGCCCAAATATTCTCCCTAGTCTTCTGTTCTTGAACACTCTCAGTGTGTGTTTTCATTGTTCTGAGGATAGATGCTGTTCATGTACAGGTGTGCAATGTGGCCCGTTGGAGGAGCCCCCATACTTCCGCTGTGGTCCCTGCCCCCCAGGATCCACAGGAAATGGAACGACTTGCCATGATTTAGATGAGGTCAGTACATCTGACTGCTGTCAGGTTCATGAGGACTTATTCCTTTTCATGTTGCTTTTTATTACTGCATTCACAATAAAATATCGTAAACATGCACCCATTAGTTTTACCATGTGTGTGTGTGTGTGTGTGTGTGTGTGTGTGCATACACATGCGTGCATGTAACTTGAGAACTATTGGCTGGATTTTTATGAAGCTTGATATTAAGGAGTTTTACTAAAATGTGTGGACACAATCCAATTTTGGTTAAATTCAGATAATAATAACAGATGCTTTACATGAAATTTACTTGCATTTCTATGTGCATCTTAAGTGTAAATTGCCATATATGTATTGGAGTGAAACTTTTTTCAACAGATGTAAAGAAAACTGAAACATACATTTTATGCAAACACACTATTTCTGTAAGCCATATGGTGTTTGAGGTAATTGAACAAAAGAGACTTTTTGTCATCTAGAAGAAGGACACAGCACACCATATCGTTATGCTATGCATGCTTGTTAATAACTTTCTTCTGTCAGTAGCTTGTCAGTAATGTACAGTTTGTACTCTTGAAGAGCTACATATAATTAGGTATAATTGTTGAGAGATGGGGGATGTGTTTTGGTAACTGATCTTTTCAAACAACACAAAAGGGTCAGAGTTATTGAACACAGTAGCATGTATGTAGTGTGGAGTACGTTAAATTGTGTGAGGGGTAAGTTAAAGTTTCCCGAGTTCATATGCACAAGATGCCACTTGAACGTGAGAATGTAGAGGTTCTGAAGCATCATATTCTTATGAGATTTAGATGTTCTAGCTGAAGGCAAGGACATTACCTTGAAATGTGCTATGAGATGTTTCTCAGCTTCTGTTTATGAAGCCGCATGTAAAAAAGCAATGCATGTGATTGATGCAGCACCATTAACCTTTTGAATTCTGACATTAGTGCAAATAATTTAAAACTTAAATGCCTTACTCACAGAACATACACTGTTTCTCCATTAAAAAGACCAACTGTTTAATGTTTAGTGAAATTATCACTGTTTGTTCTGAGAATCATACTAAACACATAAATACACTGTGTGGCCAAGATGTAGCGTTTTGGAATACTACAGTCCGTGGTACGTAGTTGCACTGACTGTACTTGAAAGAATTAAATAATGTAGGAACCATCTGAGGTGCTTGCTGTGGCTGTTAACTAAACAAGTTTTGTCAATTTTCAGTGTGATCTGGCTGAGCCATGTGATCCTCGGGTTCGATGCACAAACCTGAATCCAGGATTTCGTTGTGACCCATGCCCTCCTGGGTACACAGGCAGTCCTGGAGTGGAAGGGATTGGTCTAGAGGAGGCATACCGTAACAGGCAGCAGTGTTACGACATTGACGAATGTAATGACGGCAGGAATGGAGGCTGTGCCCAAAACTCTGTCTGCAATAATGTTGAAGTATGTGGTATGCAGTGTGTCACAAATTGGATGTTGTATTTTTGGTGCATCCAAATGTTGACTGTGTTGACCTTTCTGGTCTCTGCCCACCTCAGCAAGAGTTTAATATCTGTTTCTTGAGTAGAGGAACCCAGAGGGTAGATTTTTTAGCTCCATTTTTAGGGTGATTATGCAGATAATTATGGTAGAAACGATTTAGAACTTAACATTGGCTCTGAACTGTGGTGGGACCTGTAAGTCTCCATACTTCCTAAAGCTTTATCTTTAGTACAGGTGATATTTCAGTCAGTCATCTGAAGAATCCACACACATAGACCTAACTGGAGATGAAACTCTAAACCTTCTGAATGAAAGTTCAGTGTCGTATTCTGAGACCACCATGTCCCATGAAATAAGATATATTTACATGAAAGATGACCTCTAGTTTAAGATACCCAACCCCACCCCTTCTACAAGCATGTAAGGAAGGAAAAGTGTTAGTTGTATTTGTGAGTCAGAGTTTTAGTTTTTTAACTAGCTTCATGTGATCCTGACTTACATATTGATTGCAGTTCTGTATCTTTACATAACATATATAGGAATGGTTTTCTCATTTGACTCCCACAACCTCTGCAGCAATAAAGCACTATTAAATAATCTGCAAAGTAACTATCCGTGTTTCAATAGAAATGAATGTTTCTCTGCAGGGCTCATATATGTGTGGGGAGTGCCAGAAGGGTTATGTGGGCAACCAATCGATGGGGTGCCACAATTCTCCAGGTCTCTGCCCTGATGGCACACGCTGTGATAGCAATGCTCACTGTGTCCTGAAGGGTTTACACTATTACTGTCAGGTGAGTGGCTTGCATTCCACACACAAGTATGCAGCATGTTCTCTCCAGAATCAGTCAATGAAATATCATGAATTTTCATGTTGTTGGATCTATACCAAAACCTTAAGGTAAATCATAACAGGTGTTTGAAGCCTTGTGTTCAGTATAACCATTTTTTTTAAGTGACCTTGCTTAATGGGCTGAAGTGTGGGAACCTTGTTTGAACTTGAAGCTACGGGTATTTGAAATTTGGCTATAGTGCGCATGCGCATGTTTGTACGGCACTGAAGTCACCTATTATTGTATAAATGTCTCCCTAATTTGAAATATTCATTGATCTGCGACTGTTGAGAATCTGACCCACATTTATGTGATGTGTCTGATTGGTAATGGCCTCAGGTGTGAGCTTCCAGAGGACTGACGTCAAGTCATGAAACACTTCGTATTTTTGTTGGTGTCAAGTATGTATAAAGTTCTGGAACACTGTGTATGTTTGTTGGTGTTACAAAATAACATTAACACTACTTCTTTTCTTTTAATATTAGACATCCCGTTGGTATGCACATGCAAAAGTCAATTTTACTCTTGTGTGACTTTTACTACTGATGGGAGTAAAATATACTTTTACTTCTTGTGTATTTGGAGGTCAGGTACACATAAAGCCATGAAACAATGTATATCTTTGTGTCAGTCAAATACACTGAGTCTTGGAACATTGTGTATTTTGGTTTGTGCCTGTCAGAACATTATACAGTTTGTTTTTTTTTTTTTTTTTTTTTTTTTTTTTTTTTTTGCATTGGTCGAATACAGTAAAAGTCCATTTATTGAGCACTGTGTGTGGTGTGGTAGGTTTACCTCACTGGCATATTTTTCCATAGAGTCCATTAGGATTGACACCTGTCTCTGTTTTCGTGATAGTTTCAATTTTCTGAGAAGTACAGTTAGTTAACACATTTATTATGTTCTTAGAGGCCATGGTCCATTGGTGCACATGTTATTAGTAGATAATATACATTCATAGATTAATGTCAATCAAAGATTTTTTCAGCAAGAAGTAATAATAATCATTAAATTGTTCTTATCTATAATTTTTAATGGTTTCCCGGTTCTATTGTTTTCCCCTATGTATCGTTTTTGTTTTCCATCCCCCTGAAAAATGATGCATCGAGGTTTTACTGTATATAAGGACAGTTAATTAATTTACTTGCAGTGTGATATGTATTCTTTATCATGGCTTATTTATTGACACTGAGCACAATATATTATGTAGAATTTAATGGTAATTAATGATGAATTTTAAAGGATGTGTAATGAAGCAGTTGTGGCCTAAATTGAGGTATTATTCGAGAATTATTCTGGTGGGACTGAGGAAAACCACAAATACTGAGGTAAAGGTAAATTTCCCCCTATGACCTGCCATGAAGGCACAGAGGAGGAGCAGACGTATAGCTCTACTCTTTCTTTAACCTTGGCGCTAAGTGGGGGTGGGTGGTTAACACCATGCCCTGGCCACCCTACCCCCTGGAATGACCCGGTAGCCATTGTATAGGAGGCTGGGTGCGTCCCAGGGCTGGTCTGGATGGTGTGGAATATCTCGCCTCCACCAGGATTCGATCCCCAGACTGTCCAGCCCATAGTGAGTTGCTATACCGATTATGCTATCCAGGCCCACGACTAGAAAATACTTCTGTCAATATAGCTAGTTTACAGGTCAGTGTTTGACCTGTGTACTTTTTGAACACAAAACAGGAGTGCTAACCACCTGATTGAAGTTTCAGTGATATTTACTGTTGTTTGGTGCTGATAACAGTAGATTCTTATCAGTATAATGATGCAACCACTAGAGGAAGCAAAATCAGAGAGAACACTGCTGGAAACTCTGCTTTATACTTCATGTACTTATTTAACACAGAAAGCTTTGTCAGGTGTTTAAATGTTCACCTTGTATTTGCACAGTGTAACATTGGCTGGGCAGGAGATGGCCGGGCGTGTGGATCTGATCGTGATTTGGACAGCTGGCCAGACTATGACCTGGGCTGTGCTGATGCGAAGTGCCGGAAGGTAGGGCAACCCTTGAGTAATCTGTTAGATTTTATCACATGATTGCTCTTGAGGGACACAGAAAGTTCTGAATTTTTGATTTCCAGATAGCAACATTGAATTATTAACTCTCGTGTTGCAGAACAGAACATGAATGTTTAATACTACTAACACGAAAGCACACCATTGTACATGATCATAAGACGGCTACAATTACTTCCCATCCTCACAGCTCAGTTCCCTGTGATCCTCATTAATGAACATATCACAAAAAAACTGACTATGTGCACGTAAGTTGTAAAATTTACAGCTCTTAATTTCCTTTCCAACATGTTTTGACCTTTATGAGATCATGTTCAGGGAGGCATGTTTAGAAAAGATAGATATGGTTTACCTAGGTTCATATCAGTAAGATTAAAATAACTAGCTACTCTGTATGTGTGTGTACACTGGCATCAGAATATGTACATTTGTGTATATATATGTAAAATATTGGCTGGTTGTGCTATTCTCATTTACCATTTTCGCATATATATGTTGCATTCAAGACAAATGTAATTTATCATCTATTAATTTTAAGTCTAAAAGTATCACTAACATTGAGAGGTCATGTTACATGTTATGGTTTGTATCCTAATGAATGTTGATGTGTAAACCCATGTATATGTTGTGTGTAATTGTATAGGTAGCCCTTGTTCTATGCCCTAGTTGTTTTCCTGAGGGAGTGAGTATAAATGAAAAAAGCGTAAATAAGGAAGTAGTGGAATTGGTGTGGGTTAGGTGCAATCATACTGATGACAGCCTCTTCATGTATATGATATATGCATATGCTTATTATATTATGGTGTTATTGATGTTAATAAAGGAATAAATAATTAATATTTATTTTAGCTTGTATGAATTGGAGGAATTGTAGACAATTTGCATACACTTACATTAAATGCCAGATGATATGGCTTGAGGAAGCTGGTGGTAGTTGTGTTAGTGATGAAGGAGAGTGAGACGGTCAGATGACGGTGAGGTAGGCAGTGGTGACTATGGTTGTGTTAGAGCAACATGAGGGGTACTTCTTGAGTTAGCACTTCATTTAATCTCTTGGCTTGTTTGGCATTTGTAAGTTCATATGCATGTGGGCTGCTAATATCAGAGTTGCTGCAGAACTAAACAGTCAGTGCATGGTGATTGATGTAGTTGACAGTGAGCATGCTGCCTCCCAGCCTTGTTCAGCACCAGGAGGTTCAAACGCTCTTGGTAGTGTCATAGTGCGCAGCAAGTCAAAAGGGCATTAAACCGAAAATGGGAGGGTGTGAATTAAGAAGTGGTGTAAATGCCAAGAGACATTAAAGCAAAAAAGCATAAATCAAATGGACATAAAACAAGGGTTACCTGTATATGAATATTATGTTCAGGCATCCATATCATTCCATTCATATATGTTACTTGTTGTTACTTCACAGACTGTGCAGAACCTTAGTTGGTTGGGGTGTTATAATTGGTCAGCAGTCAGATGAGGCAATTTATTATGTTGTTATACAGTGGTTAGGCATCTGTTTCAAAGAGACATTACCTGACGAGAGTGTAGTTTAGGTTTTTAATCACATACCACTGTCTTGTGTAAATAGATTGTTTTTTGTAGGTATTTTGAGAATCCTTTTGATGTTCTTATCCAAAGGTGTCCTGCAGTCCCATTTGAAGGTGGCAAACCACATTCTCATTCTTGGCAACTGGAGCTCATATCAAGAATTGAGAGGGCATGCCCAGATTATACTCCAAATCTTTTGAAGGAGTTGCATTTATTCTTGGGAGAAGAGTGTCACTGACAGTTTTGATTGGTATACAGTTAACTATGCAACACTGTGAGATCCATATTAATGTTATCTTGTCATATTTTTCTGTCTTGCAATTGACTGTTTTCTGAGACAGTTCCTCAACAAAATCCTGAATGTGTTCATTGTCTCTTTATCGAAGCAATTGGTCCTGCTTTGAACCACACAACAAGTATTTCTGTAATTTATTGTTTCCTAATTTCTCATTGACCTTAATATCATAGAAATAAGTGAAAGAAGCATGATGAGCAGTGATGATCATCTGCACCATCCATCCTCAACTTTGAATGTTGCTCTAAGCCATGAAGGTGCAGTCAGTGGATAGATAGCAGTGGTTCAGTTGAACCCCTTGCTGTTGCTCTGTGAACCAGCATCTTGCACGTTGGTATTAGTAGCAGTGGGATGATTACGTTGTGATCTTTTTGGTGGGTGCTAACATTCAGAGGAACGTACTGTCTCCATCTTCAAGGTATATTTTCGGCATCATCTACCTTTCTGATGGAGGCAGTATATTCCTCTGCATGTTAGTACCCCCTACGAACCACACAGAATCAATCTCCTTTCTTCTTATGGCTCTTTGGCCCATTTCCTGGCCATGGCCTCCCCTGTTTTCTTCCTCAAATCACTTCTCTACCTTGATGCCTTGTGCCAGTTTTTAGTATTGCACAATTTTGAGGCATTCTTCTTCACTTGGTCTTCTTATCTATTCCTCAGCTTTCCAGCGGGCCTACTTCCTCCAAGATTTACTTGCAAAATTTATTTTGGGATTCTGTTGTTGAACATCCTTGCTACATTCCCAGCTCACTTCAATCTTGTAACATGCTTGTATGTTACCAGGTCAGTGTATTTATACAGTGTGTACAGTTCTTCACTGTGCCGTATTCTCCAGGTGCCCTTAACTTATCTGGTCCAAATATTATCTGAAGAATTTTTCTCTCAAAGGAACCACTCATTTGTGTGCCACTCTGGGAAAGTTTTGTTCCCATGCAGAAGAGTTTTTCAGATGAGTGTGGAAATAATTACCCTACTGTAATGGCTGACATCTTTTGTTTCAAGCAGAGGCACTAAACAGAAGTAGGCACAATTTGCTGCACTAATTCTGCATTTTACTTTTCTTATCTCATTGTTGTTAATCATCAGACAGCAGCCCAGCTTTCATGATCCTAGAAGACCATAATTCCAGTCCTCATTGGCAATAAAAACTCAAATTTTAAATAGTGGTGACAACACTTTGGTAGTTGTGCAAGGAATGTAGTACTAGAATGGAGTTTTAAGCACTGGAATTGTCTGTGTTGCCACCAGGACAACTGTGTGGGGATACCCAACTCAGGTCAGGAGGATGCTGACAGGGATGGCATTGGAGACATTTGTGACTCAGATGCTGACAACGATGGAATACTCAACAGTCCAGTGAGTAATGTGCATTAGAAGCTTGGTTGTTGTACTATCATACGTAGGACATCCAGAAAGTAAAGATACAAATGCAATAAAGTTTTTTAAAAATAGTTATTAACAAAATTGGTGAAAAAACTCTTAACACATACCTTTAGCTATTTTTCAACATAATCACCACCTTTGTCAAGGCATTTGTTTAGCCTGGGTACGAGGTTTTGTATTCCGATGTCATAAAACTCCGCCGCCTGTGCACGCAACCATGCAGTGACTTCGTTATCACCTATTCGTCTACATGAAACTTCTGGCCGGCCATCCCCCTCACAGACCAGACCTCGCTCCCAGCGATTTCCATTTGTTTTTGCATTTAAAGGAACATCTGGCCGGCCAGAAGTTTCACGAAGACGAAGAGGTGAAAACCGAAGTCACTACGTGATTGCGTGCACAGGCGGCGGAGTTCTATGACATTGGAATACAAAAACTCATACCCAGGCTAAAAAAATGCCTTGACAAAGGTGGTGATTATTTTGAAAAATAGCTAAAGGTATGTGTTAAGAGTTTTTTCACTCGATTTTATTAATAAATATTTTTAAAGAATTTTATTGCTTTGTATCTTTACTTTCTGGATAACCCTCGTATTTGTAGCGTACTTTAAAATCTCCCTAAATTAACAGTGTAGTGTAGGTGCTAGCCTGACCTAATACAGATGGCAAATTATCAGCTATTTTCAGGTTCCCATTATTTTGCTTGATACAGAGACACAATAAGGGATGCTATGATAGGATGTATTGTGTAGAAAATAGAAATAATTAAATTTTCTCTGAAAGTGAATACAATGTAAGATTTCACTTTATATTCACCGTGCATCTTTTTATAATTGGATTATTTCTACCAACAAATGCACTAAGACAGTTTTTTCACTGTTTTCTTTATTATAAGGATGCCCCAATACGCATTTCGGCAGTTATTCTGCCATCATCAGGGGGTATTTTAAGTGAGTTTTTTTACATAGACCAATTCTTTGGTTATGTCATAACAGTGAGTCAGTATTTGTTACCACATTGTATAAAATTTGTAAAATTAGTGGTATTGTTAAGCTGCTAAAATTTAATAACTTTTAGCAGCTTAACAATACCACTATTTTACAAATTTTATACGATGTGGTAACAAATACTGACTCACTGTTATGACGTAACCAAAGAATTGGTCTATGTAAAAAACTCACTTAAAATACCCCCTGATGATGGCAGAATAACTGCCGAAATGCGTATTGGGGCATCCTTATAATAAAGAAAACAGTGAAAAAACTGTCTTAGTGCATTTGTTGGTAGAAATAATTCAACAATGTAAGATGTTTGCACATGTAATTTATACCAAACTGAAAACAGCAAGATCCATCTGTATGCTAAAAAGAGAATAATGTGCAGTGAACAAATACAAAAATATAGGTTACTGGCTTAAGGAACAAACAAGAAGGGACAGGCCAAAATTAGAAAAGACCTGAGGGTAGGAACATTGTAAGGGAAGTTGGTTGTATTAACGTTTACACTGCTGAACCTATAATGTTATGGACACCCTTGTTGTGCCCTTATCAGTGCAGAAGTGATCTTTACAGATATATTAACTGTGATTGTATACTTCATTCTATACATAAACATAATGAACTTGACGTAAGACTTCTATGCTACCTTTGTGTGCCCTTTATAAGAAGAATTTTAACTGCTGCATAAGGCATGGCATCTATAAATATTTCCAAACTGTCTTCATAGAATGAAGTAAGAGTTAGTATGCATTAATTCAGTTTCCACTTGATTTCTCTTAATTTCATATTTGAAGGAAAATAAGTTACTGGTCAGTGGTTAGCATTTTTGAGATTACAGTCCTATGGATGTGTAAATCATGGATAATGAGATCATCAGTAAAGAAGGGGTCAAATAAGTGACTATTGATTATACAAAGACAAGTTGAAGGTATCACGAGAGGGATGATAAGAACAAAGTCGACACAGGTGCAAGAGGAATGCATATGGTATGGCTGACAGTAATTTACATGTACAAGGCTTTCTACAAGGTGGAAAACATCAAGGTAGCTATGAAACGTTGATGATGGTTTGATGTTGGTGCTGTGATTGGATTTTTATTTGGAGAGAAGTGGTTTAAACTCTAAACTGAGAAAAGAATCTTGACTGAATTAAATTAAGCATTGAGACTATTGACTTTTGGAGTTATTTACATTTAGTGTTAAGTGAGGTAAAGGTAAATTCTTTTCTGTGTACACCATGAAGGCTTATGGGGGAGGTGAAGGTACTGCTGCATTCAATTTGTAATGTTTACAGTAGCCTGATACATGTGGTCGACTTCACGCCTAAGCCGCTTTACCCCTTGGGAAGCACCCCCAGTAATAATTCAGTAGGAGTCTGGGTGGGCCCCAGAGCCATTGTGGACACCTTGGAGAAGAAAAAGGTTTTATTTCTTGCCTCTGCAGGCAATTGGACAACACAATGCCCAGCCTGTAGCATAGTCATTATACAGCAAAATGCCTTTGATCCATCATCTGATAATCTGGAAATCCTGGTAATCTGCACTTGAGGAGAGTAGTGTCTAGACCAGAAGTTCTGATTTTTGCCAGAGAAAAGCTTCATCAGTGAAAAAGGTAGATCCCAGGGTTGTGTTCAAAATGGCCTCCAAGAGTGTCTACTTCAACCACTGTGGTATCTCCCGACCCCTTATCTCCTACTCCATGAACTTCTTCAGCTGTGAAGACTACAGAAAACAGAAGAGGACCCAGATGACCCTGAACCAGCAGATGAAGGAGATATCCAAATGGAATACTCCTCTGATTAGTTGTGCAGCCCAAGTACAGGAGCAGTAACAAAAAATTACCTGTAAGAACATACTATAGTATAGGTACTATCTGATAATCTGGAATATTTGATAATCCAGCATCTGTTAGCTCCCATGGGTGCTGGATTACCGAAATTCTACTGTACCAAGATACCAAGGCTGCTATATTAACCCCTTGGCTTACCTAACTGTCTCCGAGATGTCTTCATCACATGTGCACAGCCGATACCTTACCGTCTCTCAGACGGCTCGTGCAGATTTCTGTTGTTATCGACATTGTGGCGTGTTAGTCCATTATATGGTCATTAGATGGCATGACATGCCTGCTTTAGCTTCAAAGAGTCCAAAGACATTACACTTCAAGGCCATGTTCTCATTTTGCCTCGTACAGTTCAAATGAATTTGGAGAACGTAGAGACGGGAATCCTTAGTTTGCTAAAATAGTGCATGGTAGAGGACTGAGTGATAAAGCAGTTGAAGATATTGTACTGGACAGTGATTCTGAGGAGGATTTTGGCAGTGATAACAAAAGTGAATTGATTGAGCGTGGAAGTCAGTATGAAAGTCAAAGTGATTTGAAGCAGAAGATAAACTCCCCACAGGTAGTGGTGATGCAACAACTGCGCGGAAGAAACGAAAAGTGGAAGGATGGCTGTAAAGCTCAAGGCGAAAAACCTGTTACCATTCTGGCAGTGATGCATGACAACATTGACATGGTGGACACAGGAAAGACAAGCAGGAAAAAAGGGAAAACAGTCAGGAAACCAAAGCCTGTCCTTGACAAAGGTATGGCAGGGGTGCGGACAGAATATGACCAGCAGCTTGCATCCTACCCTCTCATGCCCTGCTATCTGAAGACGTATAGAAGACCTTCTACCTCTTGACAGGATGCTGTTTAATGCGTACATCCTGTACAAGAAGATCACTTCACAGAATTGAAGTACAACCAGTTCAGGTTATTTGTAGCAGAGGAGTTACTGGATGGACTGATAATGCTGGAACATGCAAGATGAGGTCGTCCAGCAGCTGATATCCCCATTAGGCTTCAGGCAGCTCATTGGGCCCACTTTCCACAGTATTCCCCCAAATCCTGTTAGGGCCAACCCATCAAGGCAGTGTAGGATGTGTTCAAACAAGAAAATCAAGAACACCAGCTGATGGGAATGTGAAGTTTGTAAAGTGGCCCTCCATGTGCCCGAGTGTTTCAAGATTTATCATACGAGAAAGAACTATTAGGTAAATTATTGCTATATAATATTCCTGAAGTGGTTGTATATTACGTGTGACATTCAAGTGAAATAAGTACATTTCTATAAATAACTTTATAAGATGTTATGTAAAGTGGGTTGTAAGGATGAGCGTGCGATAGGGATGGGGATTTAAAAATTAAATGGTACTTCACTGCAGTTGCTGGGAAGTAAGAAGTGGTATGCAAAGGGGTTAAATGATGGGAAGGAAAACCTTAAATTGCTGGAGTTTAACTGGTGATTTTACTGTATGTATATGTGATGTTTTGGCATGTCCAAAGTACTGTGTTATGTGTTCACTGTGACATATGTATTTCTTTTAATAGGACAACTGTCCATTGGTAGCAAACCCTGATCAGTTGGATACAGACCAGGATGGAGCTGATAAGCAGGGAGATGCCTGTGATAACTGCCCAACTATCCCAAACTTTGACCAGGAAGATGTTGATAAAGATGGTCTGGGAGATGCTTGTGATGATGATATAGATGATGATGGTACATACTGCAGAATTATGTAACTAGCTGCATAGTACAGGGGTTGTCTTCAGTAGCTGATAATCATTTGGTTGTTCAGGGACTTTGTTTTTTTATGAAAACAATATGTATTTCATTACACAAGCCCACAGTTACACTCTGCCCCATACTAGTTCAGTCCAGTTCATAATCTCATAAATTATTTTTAAGATCCATATTGAATGTTTACACTGTCATAACATTATCAGTCTATTTGTAGTTTGTACCTTCTGAGTTATGACACCCTGCAGGTTTTTAGATGGTTGTCAGTATCATAAAAAAAACTCTCTGCCCTGATGATGGAGACAGTAGTACCTTGAAATGTTGGTGACCACCCAGGAGACTGCATGACATCATAACCCCGAACACCATAATTTAGAGTTTCATTCCTGTGGAAACCTCAGATCTTAACCCACAAGCTACATTCTTGCCTCACACTCGTGAAAGTCAACCAATAAAATAATACTTTCGTAAATTTGTAAACTTAGGGCACAGGTAGATAAACATTTAAATGGAAAGTGTCAGGAATTCCCTGCATTTAGTCTGTTGTTAATTTAATTTTAAACAAATGGATTAATAGCAACTTTTGTCATAAGCCCTGCACAGAGAACAGCAGCAAAATGGGGCGAAAGAGTTTGTAGCCTTACTAAGACAATATCTTCTTGTACAGGAATTCCTAATCACTTGGATAACTGTCCCAAAAAGAAGAATGCAGACCAGCGAGATGGTGATGGAGATGGGCTTGGAGATGTGTGTGATAACTGTCCCCGCATCCCCAACACGAACCAGGTTGACTCTGACAATGATCTTGTGGGAGATGCATGTGACAGCAACATTGACAGGGATGGGTGAGTTGGTTAACAAATGGAGAGAGGATTTGGGAAGAGAAGTAAAGGTAAATGTAAAGGAGAGCCATGAAGACATACAGGAGAGCTGAATTATAGTTCTGCACACACATTCTTAACTTCGGCACTGTGTGGAGGAGAATGGTCAATGTCATGCCTTGACTGCATTGGAAATTCCCTTATTATTTGCTGGAAGGGAGGCTGAGCAAGCTGTTACATGTGGTTTGGAACTGTGGGAAGAAGGTATTTCTACCCCTGCCAGGAAAGAACCCCAGCTCCTCTGCCATCCAGCCCATAGCCTAACCAGTGTACTGAGTGAACAAGTCTGCATCATATGTTTTCCCAGAGTATTGCAATAATACATGGTCAAACATTACAGTTCTAGACTAAGTCTGTGAGAATACGAGGGGGGACCCAAAAATAACTGGAATGTAAATGTGGCGCGCAAACTAGAAGTATTTGCGCGATGCGCCGCTAGGTGTTGCGAGTCAACACAATACTCTAGCAGTCTGCCGCGTGGCGTCAATCTAGGTTGACTGGTATTGTTGTTGTGGCTTTTTTTCTAAGTGCCTGCTAGGCAGTTCGGCGATTTTTATGATGGCTGATAATAAAGAACAAAGAGTGTGCGTGAAGTTTTGTAGTATCGTACTTCAAAGTATCCACACCTAGGGTCCGGCCTACTTGGAGCCGTGGAGGTACGGGTGTACGGGAACCGGTGGAGCCAGACCTCCATCGTCACCCCTACACCCTGAAATACCTCCACGCCCCATGCGCCTTGACCCGAGGTGGGATAGGGTCCGCAGAACGGATTAATTTCACAAAGTGTCGGTCCTGCTTGGAGGCGTAGAGGTACGGGTGTAGGGGAACCGGTGGAGCCGACCTCCACCGTCACCCCTACTCCCTGAAATACCTCCACGCCCCATGCGCCTTGACCCAAGGTGGACCATTTGTAGTACTTTGAAGGAGATTAGAGTTGTAATAGTATTACACCTAATAAACCATTTTCACAAAATACGAGTAATTCCGGTTATTTTTGGGTCCCCCGTCGTACATACACATGAAATAAGAAGAAAGTTGTTCTATTTTCCTTCAAAGTAATCTCCCTTGACTGCAACACACATTTTACATATTGCTGAAAGTTGTACAAAACAGTTATTGAAGGAACTGCAATTAATCTGGCAGTTAAGAGTTTTCTTGGTGCCCTCAACTTGCAGATCCTGTTCCTTTGATGTGGTTTTCACTTAGGGAATAGAGAAAAGTTGGCTGGTGTGAGGTTGGATGAATAGGGTGGGTGGCTGATCTCCTATGTGAAGTGATTTGCCAGAAAGTGCTTCCCTGTCATGGCAGAGGAGCCAGCCAGGGGACTGTGTGAAACGAATGTTATGCAGATCTTCTTCTTTCCCAAATATTTATGAAGAATCTGATGATTCATCTTCTGATTAAGATGTATTTAACTGTTCATCAATTTTAGGTTCTTTCAGTGGTCTCTGGTCACCAGTTCACAAACGTCTGTGGCTATTTCTGTATTTTGAACAGTTGACAGCCACCCATCCCTTGGGTCTTCTTAAAGGACCTCACATCCCTCTCTGAATCTTTTAAAGTAGTTGATGACAGATGTGTGAAATAGAGCTTCATTTCCTTAAAAAGTTTCAAAAATTATTGTGTTGTTCTGTAGCTGTTTTCCTGAGTTTTAAACAAGATTTGACATTCTCATGCTGCTCTGTGACGACGACGACAAAAACAGCTTATGCATGAAACTGTTACTGATGGACTGATTGAGCTAGAACTTTCTTTACAGTAACCCCTGGTGGTCATAACATGAACTAACAGAAACTGGTACAGTTGGTTAATGCACCAAACCATATTTGCACAGTAGTGTCAGTCGCGGAACTTTATTGTTTAACCGTGTATGTGAACATAAAGTCAATATTGAAATATTGAAGAGTGCTGTTTGCTGGGTTATGATCATATAAATTTGTGGTGGAGACAGTATAGTCCTCTGAAATGTCATTACACTTCTACCAGACTACCCAGCATAACATCCCAGAAGACACCTATGTTCATAGTCACCACTGTGAGAACCTCATATCTCATTTGATGTTTAAATACTATCAATTCATTCTGATAAATAGTACTGGAAGTTTAGGTGCTTTTCATGCTTATACATTGAAGCCTGTCTTAAATGGAACCTGGACATAATGGGAACCTGTCTTTAGTGGAAATCTTTTACAGTCCTGAGGATCTGATGTAAGAAACGATATAAAACCACCTTTAATGAACAGAAACTGTCTAACATGGAAACAGAAATCAAGGACAAGACTTCAGTGGAAAGCATTCTCCATGTTTTTTTAATTGTTTTCCATACTGTATTTGCAATATGACCATACCTTTCCACTGCATATTGTTTATCAGCAGTGGTAGATACTGTAAGCAAGTGTTGCGAGGCTAGAAGATGAGTGGGGGGGAGGGATTGGGTTGGAGGTTGCCAAATTCTGGGGGTTGAACAGGTCAGTAAATGGAACTGTGTATAGCATCAGTCCAGAATACATTGGTAAAAATGACAAAGAACTGGATACCACTTTAGAGTAGGTAGCAGTATTTTTTGTGTGTAGTGGTCACAGGCACAAACATAACGTGGGAATACGAACCTTATTGCTTCACACCACAAACAGTGGCATTCCTGAAATTTTTCCAAGTTCCAGCTAGAACAACACAATTACACTTGCTGGCAGAAGGTTTATCGCCCAACCGAAAAGGACAGCCGTGCCATTTATGGTCAAATATCCAAAGCTCTTTACATCTTAATTTAGTTATAGCCATGGCCTGCAAAGAAAAGAGTAGTAATTGATCTCAACACAAAAGAAAAGTGACTGATGCAAGTGAAAAAGACATGTTGGCAGTGAAACAAATTATGACAAAGTTTAATGGTGGAGAAACTTGAAGTGCATGACACATAGAAGTCAAGTCAGAAATGAGAAACCAGTAGCTAAATTGTAATAATGGATCAATGAAACAGAAACTAAAGAAAACTGGAAATTAATACAACATTGAGATTGTGTGGGAGTGGTTTGTAATTGCAAGGGCCAGAAACCTTCCAATATCTGGAACAGTGGTACAAGAACATGCAAAAAGAGTTGCATAGCTAGGGAAAATGATGTGAGGGCATCTGATGGATGATTAGAAAGTTTCAGAAAGAGGCATCAAGTTGTGTTTAATGTTGTCTCTGGTGAATTTGGCGATGTTTGTGAAGAAATTGTAGCAGACCGGTTTGCCAAACTTCAAGTACCGGCACCTGTATGAAACAGAACTTGGCTGCAAATGGAAAAAAATTCCGGTCCCTTGCTGTTCCATTGTAGGCAAGTTTCACTGTGTGTTGTTAGTACCAACCACAATTCTGTATTCTGGGTCACTAAAGCTTTGGTTCCTTTGCAGTGACGGAGTCCAAGACAGCAAGGACAACTGTCCTAATATTGCCAACAGTGACCAGCTGGACACTGACAATGATGGACGAGGAGATGAGTGTGACAAGGATAAGGATAATGATGGAATTTTAAACAATGAGGACAACTGTCCTCTTGTATACAACCCATACCAGGAGGACATTGACAGTAAGGAAATACAAGCTTTGATGGAACTTCTGGTTTTAGTTATAGGAATGGGATGAGTCCATTGGTACTGTGGCCTGTTGTACCAGGCCTTGATAGTAGATGAGTATGGAGCATTGGTGGAATGATAATTTGCAGGTTAAAAACCTAAATGCTGTTAGTAAAACCTGCCTCACTGCCATTTTGACTGCAACAAATCTCCATGCTGGTACTGAACCCAGGTCTGTGTTCAGTTTTGTGGTATGTTTCAAAGAAATGCCTATTGGTTTTCTATGTCTGTCAATCCACAATTACTAGCATTCAAATTTTGGTACGAATTTTTATAAAACTTTGTGTGTTAGGCCTATATGACTGCATCCAGCCTAACTCAAACCTGAAACCTGTGGCATATAAATCTTCATTAGACCTGTAAGTTTTCTGAATCATAAAAGGTAATTTCTGAACCCTTCCTGTCCCATCAGAAGGCTTCCAGAATTGTAAATTTTCCTTACATGTCCATTGTTGGAAGGCATTTATCACCGACTTACAAATGTAATGCTGTTTTGCAATGATACGCTGAGTGTTATATCTTGGCTGTTTACATTTTCAGACATCTCATGCCGTATTTTTAGGTTGTCCAACAACAATAATCATGTAGTAATTTGAGTATATGAACAATGACAGGAGTTGGATGTTACGGAAGGAGGTACATGGTAGTAATCACTGTGCCTGAAAAGAGTCAGTCACATATTACTGTTGGGAATAGAATTTGTTTTCATATCATTTATTTTTATTTCTTTAATTTTTCAGGATTGCCATTGTTAATCTAAGTAATTTTCCTGTGAACTGTAATGCATGTTACAAAATTTCTGTTAAATGCATAATGGAGTATGATGAACAGTATGCAGATACTTTATACACATACACACATGATAGTAATTCGCAGTTTGCTTTGAAGTATATTCATATGGCAACATGTGGAACATGCTGACAAATGCTGTGTAAATAATACATTGAATTTGTGTTTCAGATGATGGGATAGGCGAAGTCTGCAAGTATGACTTTGATAATGACACAGTTCCCAACTACCTGGACAACTGCCCTAACAATTCAAAGATCTTCTCTACAGACTTTAGGTTTGTTTTGTTGGTACAGACATCTGTTTCATTCAGTCTTTAATGTACTATGCACTGGAAACAATAAGTGAATGTAAAATGTTGGTTTGAGACAAAAACTTAGATAGTTGATTAATATTTAATTGTGTCTTAGGAAGTCAGTTTTCATGAGTTGATAGTTTTTTGCAGTGGTGTAAATGAGGTATCCCTTCTTCTGGGATGCAATGCTACATCATATCCGAGAAGAAGGGATATCCTAGGAGAGTTTTTTAATTTTTGTTGACTCAAGTACAATGCAGAGCATTAGTTGTAACAGTGTGAGACTTTGGTTGCCATAACAACAGGAAGTTTCTGGTGTTAGATATGGAGTTTTCACAGCAGTAAAGATTCATGTGTGGCCTTTCGTGCAATACTGCTTAGTCTGGTAGGTGGATACCAATATTTCGGAGGAACATACTGCCTCCTTCATTAGGATAGAAGCTGGATGTATTATCAAATGATAGTCTCCTGGGTTTGACACCAGGTAGGATCATATGTTAATAGTGACATTTCACAGAAACTTGTTGCCCCCATCTTCAGGGTGAGCAAACATTGTCTACCTGAACCTATTTCAGTCACTGTGAAGATGAATGCAGTGCATTCCTCTGAAATGTAATTGTCAACTTACAATGCTACAGTGTCCAAGTCAGTGTTTGAGACATACCCACATGGAAGCCTGACAGGAACCGGGATAGCATAGTTGGTATAGCACCTTTGCTACAGACTGGACGATCCACTCTTTGAATCCCAGTGGCGGCATGAGATTTTTCTCATCTCCTAAATGACTATACTAGCTCTGGGGCCCACACAGCCTTCTAATCAATGGATGCTGGGGTTCTTTCCTGGGGTAAAGTGGCCAGGGAGTGAACTTTATCACTTACTGAGGTTAAGAATGAATAGAGCCAAACCTGTACTCCTCCTATATGCCTTTGTGGTGTAGACACAGACAACTTTACTTTTTTTGGTGGAAGCCTGAAAGCTTATCTGTAGGCAGTATGTTTCTGCAGAATATTGGTACCCACTTGCCAAACCACACGGTGTCATAACACAAAAGACCACAATCTGAAAGGAGTTTCTTGAACAACTGAATAACTGTTTGGTGCATGATAAGAAGATGTAATCCAGTATAACGTACTTGACACAGACTGCCCTGGAATTGAATCCAGACCTCTAGTGAATAGAATATCATGGTTGGATGGCCTGGAAACCCCTCTATTCTGACTGAGGTTTTTCATGGTTGTCCTCAGCGTCTTCAAGCAAATATTTGGTTAAAATAGACACTTTCCACTTCCTCCCACTCCTTTTCTATTCATCATTCATGAAACATCCTTCACTTTGACGCTACATAACTTGATACAGTGTCATTAAGTAAAACATGAATCAGTCAATCTATCTGTCAACTTTGCTTCTGGAATCAATCAGCCCGAGCTGTGGTATAACTAATTCTGACTCTAGAAGCAGGTTCTTTATTGACAAGCTAATAGACACTCTGCTGCTCAAATTCCCTGCCTTTTATGTAACCAAAAGTTTCATTACTGTATTCATGAGAGTCTGCCACCAGTCTCTGTCTCAGCCATATTGAATCCAATCCACACTAGTTTAACCTACCTCTGTAATGTGCATTGTAATATTGTCCTGTCGTCTCTGCTTAGGTATTAATATTTCTCTGTTTGTTAGGACATACCAGACCGTTGTTCTGGACCCTGAAGGAGATTCTCAGATTGACCCTAACTGGGTTATATACAACAAGGGTGCTGAAATTGTTCAGACGATGAATAGTGATCCTGGACTTGCTGTTGGTATGTGTAAAGAAATTATTATGCATGTCATTAGAAAAAGATTGAGACAGATATGGAATAAATAAAGAATCAGTATCATCATTAAACTGCCAAGGAGCTGTGTCGTTTGTAGTCATGCTCCAGCCTCAGTTGGCAAATGGTTGCTTCATTGTTCCAGACTGTATGTATTCCATCACTAATTATTATCAGCATATAGCTCGCATTGTGTCGTATGGGTATAATAGTTTGAAATTGCAGTGTTTTTATGTTTCTGTTTAGGTGCGTTTGCATACCCACGAAAAGCATCTGTTAGCTTGCTCATGTCCATCTGCCCATCTGTCCACATGTATTAGGTCAACTCATACTGGAGGAATTTTTGTGCTTTTTCATTTTGGAGACTTTTATTAAAATCTGTTGTGAAAATGCAAATAGTTTTAAAATCGTATGCAAGTGTTGTGCACTTCACATGAAGACGAAGTACCTTTATATTGTTGACAGTGACATAAGTAGCTCAACAATACAAAAGGAACTCATTGTTACACTGTTGACAGTGAAATGTGGATCAACAATATTCACAATACATGTTGCATTTCCATGGCAATAATGGTTATGCGAACATGCCACAATGTTACATTGTATGTACAGTGCCTGTCTTGTTATTTGTTATATAATGCACGTTTGAGAATAGTCTCCACTGGTACTCCCAGACGTACAAACAGGGTATGTTCTGAACACCTGGTCATGAGGTGAATTGGTCATAAGTTGAAAATACAAAATGGATGGAATGTACACCCTCTAGCAGGTCAAAATGTAGTTTTGAATGAAATTTTAGTGACATTTTTATAGTAGCTTGAGTTAAATGTTAAGGAAATTTGGTTGTAACTAACTTTGGTTATTTGTAAGTGGGATGGTCGTCAGCCAGGGAGTGGCGTTATTAATTGTCACATTTATCAAGCAGAAGTACCTGGTCTTCATCTGGATTGTGGTTACTCGCCTTGTCAATATCACAATACATTTGTAACTAAAACTGTAAATAAGGATTGACACTAAAATTAAGAAACTTAAGCATACTCTTCTGATTCATAAAAATACTGTGAATGAGGATTAAGTGATATGCACAGCTCTACCACAGTACTTGCACATCACTTTAACAATGTCTGCCATACATTACATACAGCACATGTGTGGAAATTTCATATCTTTCCATTTAGGTTTGCAGTAGAAAATGGGAAACCTACAGTGTGTGTGTTTGGGGGAAGGGGGTGCACGTGTGCGTGTGTATGTGGGATGGGGTGTGTGGTCTGTTATGTTATTATTAAAATGTCATCGATCTGTTATGTTTTCCTGTGAAATGTAATGCATGTTACAAAAGATCATATAAGTAAACAGAAAAACTTGAAGTACAGGAGTAGTACGGACATACAGACAAAAATGTATAATGATGTGTGATGTGTTATGTTGTGTTGTAGTATAATTTATTTTAGTGTGACAGCACAAGGAAGATGGTGAGAGACATACATGCAGGCAAATTGATTTGTATGAGACTGTGAGGTTCTCAGAGCAGTGAAATTATTCTGGGATGTGACAGAATATAATTGGGAGGAAGATTACCAACATTTTGGATGAACATACTGCCTCCATGTTGAGGGTACTCTGAAAATCAGAGAATTTTCTGCCTCATGCTAGGGGTACTCCATAGATGGAGGAACCTTCCACCTCCAACTGAAGCATACCCTGAAGATGAAGCAATAGCTTTCAGACGTGTCTGTCTAACAAATTAAATGACATTACTTTTCAGAAGATTGCAGTCTTAACGTTAATGTTGTTGCAGGATATGACGAGTTCGGAGGAGTGGATTTCGAGGGAACTTTCTTTGTTGACACAGAAATAGATGATGATTATGTTGGGTTCATATTCAGGTGAGGCATTGTATATGTGGCTGGAGTGTTTTGAACTTGGTAGTAATTTACCCTTTTAAGAACTGTTTTTAAATTTCAGTGTCCATACCTTTGGTGTGTCCGTGTCTAAAACTGAATTACATTTCTGTAATACAGGATCTAGTCACATAAACCTCTTTTGCTGTCATACTGTTTTAACATGCAATGTTGCCAGTGCATCTGTAACTCCAGAGAATATGTGAATTACAAGTTTATATTCCACTTTGACCCCCTACCAAGCCACCCTTGCCTGCTCTCTGTTCTCCTGGCACATCACCTTGTACTTTATGCTGCTGTTGAGACATAATGGACATAATTGTGCAGTGCACCATAAAGCTGTCCAATGTCAGCAGGATCCTGTAACTTGGCTTACCCTAGCACTACTGCCTTTTTGTTATTGGTGAAGGGTAAGAGAGAGATTGCCCAGGCTGTGACAACAAAAACAGTGCTTCCGTTTCTGCTGTGTGTTATGATTTGTTGGTCATGCCATACCTTTTAGTGATTCCATTTCTTAAGATGTGTTTGTGCTCAGCAACTTTCTTTTGCAAATATTGCCAGATCATATACGTATTATCACCTGTTGTTAGTAGCCAATTTGTATGCCTGACAAGCCTTTCTTTTACTAAGGTGGGATATTGTACTCCATAAATGAATTCCCTATTGCAGATGTACATGAGTGGGGATCAAAATATCCACATTTATACTTATAACACACTAGTCTTTAAGGTTATACTGTCCTATGTGATGTATCTATAATTTTAGTCAAGTTCAGGCATATTTTTTCCCCATATTTGGTTATACTTTGTAGGGACGTTTGCAAAATTGCGAAAAACAACTGTTAGATTTGTCATGTCTGTCCGTCCGTCCATTTCTGTGTCTGTCTGCATGGAACAACTGAGCTTCCACTGGATGGATTTTCATGACATTTTATGTTGAGGATTTTTCGAAAATCTGTCGAAAAAATTCAAGTTTTATTAAAATCTGACAAGAATAACAGGTACCTTACAGGAAGACGTATGTATATTATTATAATATCTTGCTGAATTCTTCTCAGAATGAGAAATGTTTTAGACAGAAATTGTAGAGAAAATCAAAACACACATTTCACGTTTAATAAATTTTTTTCAAAAATATGCCGTTTATGAGATAATGTCAAAAAATATGGTAGAGCCAGACAGGCCACAGACGATAATATAATGCTGCACAGAAAAGATGTGAATTACATGCCAGATAACTAAGGCAAGAATACAGATACACTCAGAATATTATTATTGCTTATTGCTTTTCCACGGCAGCAGTGGTTACGCAAATGCGCCTCAGTGTTACAGTGCTTGAATACCTAACCATACTGCATGTCTACTGTCTAATTTTCTGGTTACTATCACAGTGTCCATTGCCTGTCTTCATATATATTTGAACTCATTTGTATTCAGTGACTTGTTGCATTAGATTGTTTTAGTGTACACCATATTATATTTTTGTTAAGTAGTAATCTAGCAAGCAGCTCCTATGACAGTCATCTTATTTTCTTTTCTTCTTCATTCCTTTTCCTCTTTTTCCTCCTCCTCCCCATTATTCTCCTCCTCCTTCTTTGACTTTTTTTTGGCTTTTGGGTGGGTTGTAAATTTATGTCATTGGTAAATGGCTGTTGCCAGTGAGATGTGACAAATCACACAGAAATCATTTTGAAAATATGTGTACTTCAAACTAGAGTATATCATTCACTCTTGCTGTTGTCACAGTATAATGTTGATGTTCCACTTTGTACAGCCAGTTGAAATTATAATACTTATTAGAGTTCAGTGACGAAGAGAATTTATGAACTGTGACTGTCACCAAGCACAAGTACACATAATGTGACGCACTTTGTGTTCTGACAGTTATCAGGACAATCACAAGTTTTACACGGTCATGTGGAAGAAGAACACACAGACGTATTGGCAGGCAACACCATTTCGAGCTGTGGCTGAACCAGGCATTCAGCTCAAACTGGTATATTCAAATACTGGTCCTGGCCAGATGCTGCGGAACTCCCTTTGGCATACTGGCGACACTGAGAACCAGGTGAGCAGCACAGCAGGTGACATTACATCTTGATTCATGGGACAGGTATTCCTGTCAGTGTTCCTCAGTTTCTCCAGATAATTGCTAGAATAGTACCTTGTAATGAGTGGCAACCTTATCAGCACACCATTCACAGTACAGTAATCCTTGCCTTTCATGTATGGTTTATTTAATAATGCTGTCAGCAGCTGGGATACCATAGTCAGTATATAATGTTGCTGTTTGTGGCAAGTCCTTGTCAAGACTGACTGCATATGATACCGCTTATACCTTTCCTTCACATCTTTAAGCTTCCATAGGTGGAAGAGGTGAGAAGTCAAGTTGCATGGCTTAGCTCACTGGTGGCAAGCACAAGATTACCTTCAGGGTTTTAGGCTCCAGTAGTGCTGGTTGAAGATGTTGAAGAAAGGACACTGCACTTGCAGCACGAGGAATTAATATAATTTTATTTTTAATTGATACACATAAAAAAATATTGTGTATACTGTTGTGTGTCTACTGCCCTGTGCTTGAATACCTAACTACACTGCATGTCTACTATCAAATTTTCTTGTTACTATCACCAGTCTTAAACCCGTTTCTCTCTCTCTCTCTCTCTCTGAATACCCTCTGGCCACTCTTATACCACTCAGTACTGTCTTGTTTGATTACCCTCTGAATACTGTGTGCCTACTGTTCTTTCACCTATCTTGTTCCAGGTAACACCTTTGACAAACACATCTTTTGACTTCTGTAAGTTGTCCAGCAATGAAAGAGGGTATTGTGTTGTTGGCTAACCGATCCTTCTTAGGAGGAATTACATAATTCTTATTGGTTAAAATGAATTGAAATTTCCATGGGAACAAAATGCCCACACAACAAAGCTTAAAATTCACACATGATTTCTGTTCAAAATGTTAGTTCATAAATTTGTCAACGGGAAATTTGCATCCTGTAAGCCAAACTTCCACTGGGCTGGTTTCTAGCAATGGAGGCCCTAAATGTTATGAATGGTGAGAGTAAGTGAAATTTGAGAAGGTCATAGGGTCCTTTCCCATCTCTTTTTGGGGTGGCACAGCTGCACAGATGACTATCTGTGCTCCCAATATAGACAACCATAAATTTAGATTATTTCTTTTTTCACATTCTGGAAAGGTGGTCTGAGTGGGATTTGAACCCAATGCAGTGTTTGACTGCACGGGACTAAGCTACTGGCTGGATGATCTGGGGTTTAAATCCCAACAGGAGCAAAATATCTTTCTTCTCCAAAATATTCAAATCAGCTCTGGGGCTAACCCAGACTCTTATTCAGTGGGTACCAGTGTACTCTCCTGGGCATAAAGCAACTGGGGCATGAAGTTGACCATCCATCTCTATGTAGTACCAAGGTTAAGAATGAGTGGAGCTGTACTTCTGTTTCCCCTGTATGACATTGTGGGTAAGGAGAACTTTATTTTTTGCTGTCAGTAGCTCAGAGTACATAGAAGTAAATGGTAGGGTGTTTAGTGAATGAATTACAAAAGATGTATGGTATAATTTCTGTTGTTATTTTGGCATTTGTCAGGACAGAATGGAGAAAAGCACAACAATCCCCAGTCAGGATACTGTGTCATGAGTGAGATTTGAACAGGGCACCTCCAGTATTCATGTCAAGAGCATTGTTGTTACACCAACTTGCTTGTGATTTTTCACTGCTTTAAAGCTTGACCATGGTGACTCCTAATCTGGTGGAAGGGTACACAATGCCTTCCAATTACCCTTCCGCTAGACCTAATCTCCAAATCAGGATACACTACTGGAATTGATATAATATTAATAAATAAACAAAGAAAATATTGATCCAGGTGAAACTGTTGTGGAAAGATCCAAGAAATGTTGGCTGGAAAGAGAAGGTGGCATACAGGTGGCTTCTACTTCACCGACCAAAGATTGGACTTATCCGGCTCAGGATATTTGAGGGCGAGAGCATGGTGGCTGACTCAGGAAATATTTATGACTCAACGCTTAAGGGAGGACGGCTGGGTGTGTTCTGTTTCTCTCAGGAGATGATCATCTGGTCAGACCTGGTGTACAGGTGCAATGGTAAGGAACATAGTTTGTTTTCTTTGTCCAGTATTGCTTGCATAATTAAGTCAAAAGAATGATGGAGGCAACCTAAATTTTTGCTTGATTGAGAAATGTACTGCCTTATGCATTTCATTATGTTTGTGGTACTACGCCAATATTAGTCTCCATATTGAATGCTTATAAAACAGCACATTCCAATCACGATTAGTCTTCTGGGATTTGACACTGTTTGTTCTGGCGATTGGGTACCAACATTTCATAGGAACATTCTGCTCCATTTTCAGAGTATGTACCTGTGTTTTCTAGCTCTAGATTTCAGATTGCATCTTCACTGTTCATTTCATAATGAATTAGTTTACGCAATATACAAGGTTCTCACACTGGTGATAATGAAGATTGCATTCGTCTGAGGTATGACACATGTAGATTGATATGTGCATGTACGTACATTCAAAGAAGCCTCTTGAAAATAGACTTGTGTGTCTCATGTCTAAGGTTTAGGTCTGAAGCTTCTTGATTGCTGGGATTGAAGGTTTCAATCCCACAGAGGGCATGGATTCTCGTCTCTTGTGTTTGTTGTGTTGTGTAGGTACAGGCCACTGTAACGAGCTGACCATTTGTTCAGAGGAGTCCTACTGGATGTGTGTGTGTCTAATTGTGTGTGATCCAGAAACCTGAACAATGAGGGCCCTAGGCCCAAGCTGGGCTGTTGCACCACAGGAAAAAAGAAGTGTCTCATGATGGTATTCTGATGTGTTACTCGATGATGACACAACCTCAAAGAAGTTACAACAGACTACCCATATTCTAGACATTCACCAACAAAATGCACAAATCACTAACAAGGTGCAAATCAGCCCCTTAATCATCAAACCCTACACATGTTTCGGCTCTCTATGAGCCATCATCAGGGGTTTTCCAATAGTGCTTTTCAAATGCTGGATAGATCTGCTAATGACAGATCTATCCAGCATTTGAAAAGCACTATTGGAAAACCCCTGATGATGGCTCATAGAGAGCCGAAACATGTGTAGGGTTTGATATGATAAGGGGCTGATTTGCACCTTGTTAGTGATTTGTGCATTTTGTTGGTGAATGTCTAGAATAATAAAAATGCACGTGAATTAAGACTAAAGACTACCCATAGATGAATCACTTCACATTAACTAGTTTTGTGATTGTCAGTAGAGATCCAAGGTTCTTATTGTTGTTTCAGACCACGTACCAGAGGCAATCTATCGTGAGCTGCCACCGCGACTACGATCGGAAGTGTTCATCGATGTGAGCAGGCCTCCACACCCCCGTGCATAGTAGTGAACAGTAAGAACATTACGTAGAAAATCACTTTTCCCTTTCCAAAACCAGATATGTAGGACATAAGGGACTGAGGAGCATGAAGAATTCGACCCATTTCAGTAACTGTTGTTCGTTCACAGAATATCACTGCTTAAACAGGTCTGAAAGTTAGTCTTATGGGATGTGGTGTTATGTTCTTCGGTAGAATAGGTACCAAAGGTTTGATGGAATCTGCCGCCTCATCTGAAGGAACCCTTTATCCTGCAAAAGGAGACACTTTATTTCTCCAAAATGTTGGTACCTCTCTACCAAATGACCTCACATCCCATAAGACCACAATGTCCATACACCCAGCCCTTGTTTGCACCCTAGTTGTGCTCCTGAAAAAGTGGGCATAAATCAAAAAATGATATTCCCATCAGAAATAAGGGGTTGGCATAATAGAATGCAGCCAGTCAAAGGGTATTAAACCGAAAAAAACAGAGCGCAAATTAAGAAGTGCTGTAAATTGGCAAGGAACATTGAAGCAAAAAGGTGTAAAACAAGATCTGGGTGTACTCACATTGTGAGAACCTTTGTTGTCACATAATCAGACCTGTCCTTGAAGCATATTCCATTCTGAAGATTCATCTTCTGGGATATTTATGGTGTGTCAAATGTTAAATAGTTGGTAACTACTTCCCAGCCAAAGTGCCTCACATCCCAGAAGACTTAAACGATCATCATCACTGCTGTGAGAACCTCAAATCTCGCGTGTTCCATTTTGCTTTAGTATTGTTACCATTTCCTGGTCACAATATGACATCAAATTACCTGTAAACTTTAGTTCTGTAAACCCTGTACAACAGTCCCAGTTATCATAGAATATAAATATTTGTTTCAAAGTCCCAAGGTATTAACCTTTTTTAGCCACAACTTGTATTTATTTGCATCCATGTTAATACAGAATATGCATGCACAGGCCAAGACATTTACATTTAAAGATCCTGTGAAACAGGAGAATAAGACCACTGAAAGTTCAATGGAAGACTGTCATAAACAACTTGATGAAAAATACCTAATCTCAGTTGCTTGAAGAATTCTGGCAATGACATAGAAATATGAAGAGAGTACACTCAACAGTGCTGCCATATGCATATTTGGAGTGGGGATTGGGCACACTAGTACTGGATTATTTATATTTTGCAATGTTGCCATGCATATGATAGAGAAGGAAGCCTTAGCCTTCTGTATTTGAACAAAGCACCATGTGCCATCTTCCAATTATATTTACAGTGCAGTATGAGGTTTTAATATGAATCTGTCTAATAGTGCCATATTCGGTGAAATTATGATGCCAATTTGTTTTTTACTTTCCATATGGTCATTGTTGTATTGTGTGCTATTCTACATTCCATGAATTCCATGATCGTGGGGTATGCGGTGGCACAGTTGGTTGAGGCACTGTGCTACAAGCTGGAAGGTTACAGGTTCAATTCCTGATGGGGTCATTGGGATTTTTTATTGACTTAATCCTTCTGGCCACACTATGGCCCTGGGGTCAACTCAGCCTGTAACAGAAATGAGTACCAGGCATATCTCCGGGGGGATAAAGGTGGCCAGTGCATAGGGCTGACAACCTTGCCACCTTCATGTGCCAATTGTCTAGAAATTCTGGGAGGCTCAACCTCCTGGAGTCCTAATGGCCTATCCAGGCCTGTACAGGGATTGGTTTACTTTTACCTTTACAAGATGATTCTTTCATCTGTTAAGTCTGAAATTATTTCAATTGCTGTGTGGGATTTATTATGGACAAATTGTAACTGGTACAAAAGAACCCAATCTCCCCACTAATTCTACTTACTCCTGTTACTAGTCATACGGAATGGACTTGAATTGTCATCTCTGATCCAAAACTTAGCTTCGCTGTACACACTCACATTATTGAGAACATTACAATTGTGCTTATTCTCACATGTACGTTTAGTTGCTGCAAAGTTTAATGACTGACGAGTCTTATATTTTGTAACACCACAACAACATAAGAATAATCCATACCAGAGTAGTCTTATAGACAAATTTTGTATCTTGAGTTTTATATCTGATATTTTAACACTGGTATCCACTCCTCACTCCTCTGACTGGCGTGTGTTTCATCTGTTTATTGAGTAGAGGATTCTAATATTTGATAGGTGCCTAGCTCAGATTAATGGCTGCCAGTACACCCTGAGATTGTCCTGAAGGTCTTGATGAGATAAAGTTATGAACATTGTGAAAAGAAGACATCAAAATAATTGAAACTGCAGCGGTTTTACGCACTTCCCTGGAAAAAAACTGTGTCATGGTGCCACAAGATAAGAGTAACAGAAATACAGTAATTTGCAGTTTGCACTTATACACAGTGTAACATTTATTTATAGAAAGTCGCGTTAATATATAGAGTAGTAATAGTCTTTATGAGCCGATCCCAGTGGCCGCGCAGTCTAAAGCATGGGTCTACGGCCGCTCGCTTGCTGGGATTGCGGGTTCGAATCCCGCCGGGGGAATGGATGTCTGTCTGTTGTGAGTGTTGTGTGTTGTCAGGTAGAGGTCTCTGCGACGGGCTGGTCACTCGTCCAGACGAGTACTACCGAGTGTGGTGTGTCTAAAGTGTGTGATCGCAAAACCTCGAAAAACGAGGAGGCCCAGGCCCCCTAGGGGCTGTCGAGCCATAGGAAAAAAAATAGTCTTTATGAATTTATTGGATTCATTTAATGATGTAAAGTCAAAACAAATATTTATTAGTTGAGTCATATTGTGCAGAAGGCTGCATCTGCTCAACAACGGGTTTTTCACAGTGTGCACATGGTGGCGCAGTTGGTTGAGGCACTGCACTACAAGCCGGAAGGTCGCAGGTTTGATTCCCGGTGGGGTCATTGGAATTTTTCATTGACCTAATCCTTCAGCCACACTGTGGCCCTGGAGTCGACTCAGCCTCTAACAGAAATGAGTACCAGGAATATTTACTTGGGGGTAAAGGTGGCCAGTGCGTAGGGCTGACAACCTCACCACCTTCATGTGCCGATTGTCTTGAAATCTGGGAACCTCAACCTTCTAGAGCCCTCAGGGCCTGTAATGGGATTGCTTTACATTACTGGACTTCCTTGATTTATCCATATCACGACTCCTCTACTATTCAAGGTAACTTCCATAACTTCGTAGACCAAGGATTGTTTGTGTGTCTACTTTGACCTCCTTCCTCCCTTCTCTCCTTTCCTCATCTACCACATGGTTCTCCAGTCTTTGTAGGCCTGCTACTCAGAACATTCTGCTGAACTGGTACTTTTGTCAGAGCAGCTGATTAAGAAATGACCTTGTTCACCATATCTCCTGACATGATCTTAACACTGACCGCATCCAGTGATGTGTGCTGTTTTTGCTGTTTCCATGAAGTAGTGTCCAGTTCTCCCCAGCCATTGACCATTTTGTTCCAAAGTCCCCTTTAGCCTGTGTAGCTTCTGCTGTCCTCTGTGTTTGCTTTTCTGAAATACTGCATCTTCCACTTTCCAAAACTTGCTGATACTGATGTTTTATTCATTCAGCTGCTTATTCTTCAACAGCCAGACTAACTTGTAAATTATCTTAAACTTTTCTTTCTTCAGAAACGCTCTGTGTCCCCTTCTCTTGGCATCCTTTAAACATGGTGTTAGTCTGTTCCTTGTTTTTGATACTTCCAAATATAAATCATCCACTCTAATCTTCAAACATGCGACCCCCCCCCCCCCCCCAATACTTCTAACTTTCTCACAAAGGGAGCGAATTTTGTAAGATTAGGTCACTGACCTCTTTCAAAAACTTTGTCACCACTTCAAGTGTATCAATGTAGCACTCATTTTTGTTCTCCAGTCCAAAAATCACAATATTATTCTTCCGCCTTTCTTCTTCCAATCTATTTTACTAAGCTTCACGCTTTCTGTTCGCTGTGCCTGCTGAAAATCCAAAATCACTCCTGTTATTGTTTCTCTTAATTCCTCCAATTTCCTTCAAGATTTTTTAATTCCTTTTTTCACTTCACCAATCCCTCGATTGTGGATTTTGAATAACTTCTGAATCCTTTATTCTCCCTCTTGTGATTTTATGCTTGTTTCAGTATTTGGTCAGACTTGTCCTGCTCCATCAGTGGGCCTGGATTTACCTCCACTCCTGCCACTACCAACAACACCAACACTGTTCCCAAAATCCAACTTGCACTTTCCACCACACTGCTTCCCAATATACGCTTCCATGCTATCTATGGCTGTGCCAATTCTGGACTGGTAGATTGCATTGTCCACGCCCATTTTCGACTGCGGCAGAAACATGTCTGCTCACCACTACTGCTTAGACATAACTCACTATTTAATAATGTAGTTATTAAAAATACAAAATTTTAAGTAGGCCTGTGTGGAAGTGTGTCTGACTTATGTGAGTCCTTGTATACAAGTTCCTTCCTGCAGCTGGGGCATGAGGCTGACCACCCATTTCCATGTAGTGCTGAGGTTAAGAATGAGTGGAACTATACCCACATCCCTCCTCTTTGCCTTCATGGTATGTATCTTTACCTTTTTAACTCTAGGCATTTTGAATTATGTGCATTTATCTGGAAAATATTATAATACCATTGCATATTTATGTATAACCTGAATGTCTAAGGGACATATTGACAAATGTTCTGGTTCTGAGACCAGTCGAATCAGGGGTGGAAATTGTCAGTGCTATTAGTCCATGACACAGTGTTCCTTGAACAGTAGGTATGTATTCAGTTCACCAGGCACATGTAGGCTGTTATCACAAAAACAATTTTGAAACAAGGCCCAATCACAAGAGATGTGAGGTTCTGACAGCAGTAAATATAAGGTTAACAGTCTTCTGGGTTGTAATGCCATATAGTTTGGCTCTCTACCAGCATTTTGGAGGAACCTTCGAGTCTTCCTCTACCCTAAAGATGGGGGCAGTTGCTTCCTCCAAAATGTTGGCACATAGTTAACCAGACTGTATGACAGCACATCCCAGAAAACCCAATCTTAGATTCAGTTCTTGCCTTTAAAAAATCAGGATTTTGTATAACCATAATGAAAGTGACTTCTCTGTCATGGATCATTTACTCATGTAAATTCTAATGGTTTCAGTCAGGCTTGGATGAAGGGTTTGGCATACCAAACATAGCATTAACTCTAATATTATGTACATACTGTATTAATTACTTAAAACATGTTTTATTGTAAACACTTTGTTATTTTAGTTGTATAAAAATACACCTCGCCGTGATACCGATAGGAAAAGAAGTGGAACATGATAACATTAATACACAACAGAAACAAGAAATACTAGTTAAAAGTAACAACAAAATGGTACAAGGTGCTTATTGAAAAGCTATCCCATCACATGAACACGTTGTAGACGCCCCTACACACTAATTTTACATACCTTATAATCTAATATAAATACAGAATAGCAGCAATAAACTTCCTTCATCCTAATGCTTTTTTTTTATTTCACTTCCCAGTAGTTGCAATTCTGACCATAATATTCACTTATAAAAGAGTCTTAATAATTTTGATTGATGTATCATGAAAAAGTCTTAAAAGAAATTATTTACTGTACATTAATTCTGACTTTATTTATTTGTAAGAATTCATAATACTTTTAGGTACCACATATGTGAGGAAAAATATACCAGTTTGATCCTTTCCCTGGTTTTAGGACAATAAGGCCATCTGTTGGAAAATTTTTGACTATATTTTGACAAATGACTGAACATAAAAAAGATTGTATTTAAGTTCTCAAGAATTGAGATGTGACATTGTGTAGTCTGGTAAAAATTTACCAGTGTTCTACAGGAACGTGCCACCTCCATCTTCAGGGTAGATGAATAAGCCACAGTAAGATATACAGAGAGGTGGAAAGAACATGCCTCTGTGGGTGAGTTAGTGGGAGACCAGGAGAGGGCGGAGCCAACGTAGCCAAGGAAGAGGCTGTGGAAAAGAAGTGTGCTGGATGTAACAGTTTCCTTTCCTTTTCCTCCTCAGCACATGTTCTTCCCAGCCTCTTCCTTGGCTGTTTTGGCCCCACCCTCTCCTGGTGTGAGTCTCCCACTGGCTCACACACAGAGCCATGTCCTTAACACTTCCCCCTGTACCCCACTGTGATTCTCCCATGCAGCTGACTGTATCCTACAGGTGGAGGCAGCATGTTCCTGCAAAATGTCAGTAAATCTGTACCAGAGTAGTGTTACATCCCAGAACATAGCGTCTTTCATGATGATATTTTCTGTTACATTTAAATTCAATATGGCATGTACTTGTTATTGAAGTCAGTCAACATTTGCTATACAAATCCTTACTTACAAGGAACACAATACATCAAAGATGTTAAATTTAAATTTTTTTTTCTTGAATGGTCTGCTGGGAGATCCAAATTTCCAGCACCAGGGAATGGATTATTAACTTTTTATATTTATGCTACAAAGTATTATCAGTTGAGTAAATGAACATGTTATCTAATAAAAGTGACAATATAAGTCATGAACACACTGCATGAAATATTTTAATTACCACAGTGAAACCCAATTAAGAAATTTCCTTTCTTGTTTGCAAAGTATACATTCTTAGTTCAGTTTCTCTCTCTCTGTCTGTCTGTCTGTCTGCTTTGCGAAGCAGCTCTTTGATATTGAATGCTAGTGTTATATTTATCATTTGGTGTCCTTTACAGATTCACCCCCATTTGACAGTGAACACTACATTTCATTTCACCTAAGAAAGGTGGAATCACTTATACTGTAAGCGTGTAAGCCAAAAACAATGGCGAGATCTTTGGAGTGTATCTGCAGTGTTGGGTGGAGAGAGAATTAATAAGTAATTTCCAACTTCACATACAACAAGTTTTATAACATTAATGCATCACATAGTTACTGCCATAATAAGCCATTACTAATTAAGGAACATCTTGTGGGATTAGTTTGATTGCTTTATTTTCTTTCTTGTTGTATGTATTATTCTCCTTAGCCAGTCTTTCTTATGTGTGTAGAATTATAAAATTACAAACAAATTATGGACAAAAAGACATTCCTTAAGTATAAAAATAAGTCTTCTGGGATGTGATGCTGTATGGTTTGGTAGGTAGATACCAGTGTTTCAAAAGAACCTGCTGTATTCATCTTGAAGGTAGAAGAGACTCCTCTACTCAGAAGATGGTCAGACAATATTCCTTCAAACACAAGAATGTATCTACCAAACTATACGTCACATCTCAGAAGACCATAATCTTAAAAAACAGGAAACTACGTTACACTGACACCTTAAAAACTTCTCTGATTCATGCTACGCCTGTGTATGAGAAACACATTATATAAAGAAGCATCACATATACACATATTTATATTGACTTAAGCCTACTACCAGTCTATGTAAAGTGGATTAGTTGATTCACCCGCAGAACTCCATCTTCTATTAAGTTATCGAAACTGTTCAGTTTGACAGAATACACAATACCACTGTTCGCCAAATTATCAGTAACGGTTTGAAAGGAAGATGTTTCACATTCTCACTTGGTTTACTATAAACATATTTACAGTGAACTTTAATGTATTTATATCAGTAGGTACCTTCAGGTGGTGGAGTTGTGATTTTCCTTTTGAACAACAAGATATGTGGCTCTGAAAAAGAAATTCATGTTCTTACTAAACAATTTATCATGTTAATACAGAAGCTGACCTGACTGTTCAGTAACATTATCTCACAATGAGATTGGCTGCTCTATATCTCCAAGATGTTTTGAAGTTTGCTCTTATATTCTGCTACTATTGTGTCTTGTGTGTCATCAACAGATGACAGTCTTATGCCTTGTTTGTATTTTTTTCACTAAAGAATGCATTTTATTTACTGGTACACACTAAAGATAAAAAAATAAGCCAACATTGTAGCAGCCATGACATTATGACATTTAAATGTAGCTACAGAGGGAGACAGGGTACCATTTAAAGAAGTCTTCAGATTGGAAAATCTGAAAGGTGGAAACAACCGAAATATCAGACATAATTCTTTGGCTTGAAACCATGTGCCTACTGTTATCTGCAAATCTTTAAGAAAATACAATATAAAACATGTTCATCATGTGTTTCTTGAAAAATCCCAGTTTTATCATTAACTCAGTTTTATACAGTGCCTGCCATGTTCCACACTATTATACACATGAAATTAAACATGGGCTCTTATCCTAATTGTAAAGTGAAGGTACAGTTGGCCATGTCACAAAGCTATGTAACAGAAATGGTGATGTGTCATGCATTCGAGACCTTGACAAAGGATGAGATAGAATCATTACGCATTAAGTTTTGTTGCATGGCAGTCCTATCATGTAGTACAGTATTGTAGTAATACATGTACCAACAGACTATGGGAGGTTTTTGTCTGAGGTTGTAAAAATTCCTACAATAGAGACCTATTGTCCAACTTATATAAAGTGGAAACAATACTGGAAGAACACAAAACTTCTGTACCCATTCACTGCATTTTGCTGTTAATCTTCACGAACTTCCTGTTTTCTGCCACGAAACTTAAAAACAATATGTCAGACCAAGATCAATCTGTAGACATGATTCTTGTTCACTGCCCTTGTCATCCCATTTGCCAGTTCCCAATTTGAGTGATGTGATTTGCTTGCCAGTAGTCCCATAATGTTACCCCCACTCATGGGAAATAATCTTAAGAGGACAAAACTGTTCTGACTGAACCACATCTCACTTGCTAATCAGACATATATTTTCCCTGATGCAATATGTAGTAAATAACAGACACTTGTTTACAAGGAATTCTGAGATTCACAATATTGGTACCAGACAAAACAATAACCTATTCCCCCCAATCATTATTTTAACTAAAGTTCAAAAGGGAGCTTATTATTCAGGCATAAAGATCTATAATTACTTACCTGTGAAACTTACAGAATTATCTAATGATCAAAAATCTTTTGGGTCTGCCTTAAAGAGATTTTTGTATGTAAATTCCTTTTACTCAATGGAAGAGTATTTTAATCATAAAATGTAATCCTATTTGAATATATGTTAAAACATAGACATTGAATAGTGTATATTTTTATAATTCTCCTCGATTTTCTTAATTTGCTTAATAGTATACCTTTTAATGTTTATAATGTATTATAATTAATATATTTATGAATATGATGTTGGACAAATGCTGTGCTGCACAATTGATTAAACATTGACGGTAACCACATCCACTGGAATGTAATTCTCATAGGATCTATGGTGGACTAATAAATGAATGAATGAAAAAGACAACCTTGTCCCTATGAATGTTGCAGTAATGTAGGTGTGTAGCATCAAAACAGCATGTTACATACTGAATAGAAACAAAACCTATTCCCACCTGGTTTATGGGTCATGTAATGAACCCAACCTTGACTCTGCTGAACTCCGATACTTCGCCATTCCGCTTCCGACATGAGATGAGTTTTCGGGACCAGTTTCACCAAATCTTTGGGTAACGCAACATGCCTAAAAGCAAATTAATTTATGTAGTCACGGCGTATGTTGACAGAAGAATAAATATATCAACACTTCATAATTTTTCAAAAATAATAACATATTCTGCATTGACAAAAAATGAATTACGTTCAAAACAAAATGTCGTGTTACTGAGCGATGGGGGTTGAATGCTTTTTGGAATTCGATATGAAAAAACGCAGAAAACCCCATACCTATATTCGTACTCATTGTCATAATACTTTTCAGAGTAATAAATATTTTTCTGTGACATTCTGTTCAATAGATTCTGTAAATACAATCAAACAGTACGAAATACACCATCCGACAGACGAAGCGTTAACCACCAGTCATCAAATCTTGCCAACGTTTTTCGTACTTTAAATTCAACCAATCGTAAACAGGAAGCTTGATTCCGTCGATGCTACCAATACCGTAAATAGAAATATCTCAAAACCTGATTGGTGTTACATAACATTTTCTTCAAAATTCAGGCATGAAAAGTGTTCCCTATTTTACAGTCTTTATCTATAGACTGAAATGTCGAGTATAATTTTTGCACTTATATGTTATTTACATATTTAAACACGTTCATACCATAATTATATATTGCCGGCATACACAACCAATGACTAAAATGACCTGCATGAGAGATGCTAACACAGATGACGCACATGACTCTACACGATAACTGTTTGTGTTTTCACGACATTTTTGGTATGATGATGGTCTTTTGGTTGAAATAGTGCAGAAACCCTAATTACCATCGTCTGATGATCCAACATATCTAACCATTGGTATTTAATTTGCATGTCTGTATGTTGGCCATTACGGTATACACCACGGATTAGAGGTTTCTAGGTACTTTGCTGATCCGTAATCTCATCTTTGGCACAAACTAGTACACTAATACATGTCCGTTAATACATGCTGTTGTGAATGTTGCCGCACTGTGCCTTATCTGTGATTTTGTCCTTGGTATCATGCCTATCTCGAAGGTATCATCCGTGTTTGCGAAAAACAAGCGCTTCACGGCAAAGTTTAAAGTTTCGTTGCTCAAATGAAGGGAAGTTCATATACCGAAATGTTCTAGAAGGAAGCTAGCTGAGGAAAATGTTTGGACGTAAGGGGGAGCAAGTAACACGAGGCCCAAGAAATGTAGATAATGAAGAGCTTCACGGTTTGTATTCCTCTCCACTATTCGTAGAATCAGATGAAAGAGTGTGATGGATGTGGTACGCATGGGGGAGAAAACACAGACGTGATTTTGGTGGGGAAACGTGAAGGAAAGAGACTGCCTGTCAGATCTAGGTATAAATGCAATAATATTAAAATGGATGTGAAAGAAATAGGATGGCACCGGATTAATGTGGCTCAGGACAGGGAAAAGTGGCAGCGTGTTGGAACATGGTAATGAACTGTCAGGATCCATAAAAGGCAGGGAATTTCTTGACTACCTGAACAACTGGTAGCTTCTCAAGGAGTCTGCTGCATGGAATCCATCAGTTATCACAGAATGACAGAGCTGGTGTTAGGAAGCAATGTCACATCTTTGTCACCTTTTTTCTGAATGTTTAAAAAAAAGAAAAATCTCACGTGGTTCACATGAGATAAGTATTCTTTACATGAGGATATCTGAGATGTCACTGCAGTAGTGTAATTGTCAGTATTGCTTGGTATTTAGGAGGAATGCTTTTCAAATCCCAGGTAGAAGTCTGACTGTCATGATAATGTTTCATTGTGGGTTCCTTAAATTATGTCAGACAAAAACATATGACTGTAAAATGGAAAACTGCACTTTCCCAGGTCTTTTCTGAGTAAGATGTTGTAGTGATAACCATCAGTAAGACCTTGGCACAACTAAGACATTCAGGGACCAAAAATGTTTCTTATATTCACATAGGATGCTGTCAGTGTGAAACCTTACGCTTTCCGTGGAACATCATCTCGTGGTCCCACTCCAAATGTGATGTTTGCTGACAGTCATGTAAGTTGCCTTTGGTTAGTGCTGAATGTTGTTTATTCTGGGCTGTGATTAATTACAGAAAATATTTGTTGACAAATTTAGTTGCCGGGAGCTACGTCACATAGATTTCCAAATTTTCATTTCTCAAAGTGTCAACAAAAGTCCACCAGACCTGATTCCTTGTGTTTACTTTTGTATGAGTTGGATTTAATTGCCGAAGCAGGAATATGTGCACTGAAACAAGTTATGATGCAGGTATGAAGGGGTGTTTAGTAACATTTTTAGAGGCATGGGAGTCAGTGGGGTGTCTTCTTGACAGGCTTCAAGATTGATGGTTAGACTGGTAGATGAATTATTAATATTTTTACTGCAAGAGAGAAAAATATTTTGTGGGCCAAGAAAGGTGTGTGTTGCCATTCTCTTTTAGACTTATGATTAGGAGCACTCTCTTTGAATCTAGATTGTGCTATATGCTACCCTGGCAGGTTCTCTTTGGTTTTACCTTCAAAATCCATATATAAATTTCACTCATTATCACTGCCTTAGCTAATTGAACACAATTGGAATGAACTTATGTGACTCAAACAGTTATAAACAACTGAAGAATCATTAAGTCTTGTGTTCTTACCACTGCATTGCACGTAATACTTCTTTCACACCATCCTTATCTAAATATATTGACCTATGGACAGGTAGTGATCAAATAGATCATATCATGTAATACTGGTTTTCATTAATTTGTCTGAGGGTACCAACTTCGCTGTATTGCAATCAAGGTGTGTGGCTTGCATACAGATTCAGTTTTAATGAGGTCTGTGCTTGGCACATTGCTTGGCTCAGGCTATACATTTACCTCCACAGTTTTGCTGCTCAACTAATGAGAATGGTGGAAAATTCAACACTTATGTGTACTTGAGTTTATGAGATGCATGTTAAACATGTGATGAGGCATGTATGTGACTACGAAAAGTAGATCTGGTATTCACAGTTGCGTTGTTGGTGGTTCCTGCTTGGGGGGGGGGGGGGAGGTTGTGTTGACTTGTAGGCGTTTTTCTGCTTAGCTCTCACTTTGTCTGCTACTGTCACTGCAAGCACCTGTGATTAAAAGCTTGTAGATTGGTTTGTAGCTTGTAGTGTGTTTGTTGTTAAGCTGGATTCATTGTCTAGTGGCCTTGTAAATATGGAAGCTGTGTAGCATGCCCATTTACATTTACATAAGTACGTTTCAGAAATCCAAACTCTGTCCATCGACGATTGGATGTGAAACAAGTCACTAGTAAATTTAACATTCTGAGTTGCAATAAGCAACCTCATCAAATGTAACAACACAAAGGCAGTCTAGGTTGCAATAAACAACTGAGTCAAAAACAACAGGTAGTAAGTGTAACAACTATTACAATAATAGCACAACAACAAAAGAATTTAACAATACATGTATGATAAAACCAATAAACTTAAATAAAGATGAGAAAAGAAGCACTAGACTTTTTTTAGAGTGTACTAAGAATTCATCAACAGAGTAGAATGTATTGAAAAGAAGATATTTTCTCAGCGTTGATTTAAATAGGGCCTTATTATTTTGCAATTGTAATAAAGCATTAGGTAAGGCATTAAATATCCTTAAGGCAGAATATGTAACACCTTTCTTTATAGGGGAAAGATGAACAGTTAGAAGATGTAATTGATTTTACTCCTAGTATTGAAGTTATGTATCAAAGAATTAGTCTTGAAATTATCCGGATTATCACAAATAAACATAATTAGCAGGAAAATATACAAACTTGGAACTGGTAAAATATCCAATTTAACAAACCAGCTTCTACAGGAACATCTTGGACCTAATCCCAACATAATCCTTAATATTCTTTTTTGAACTAAAAATACCATGTGCATAGTTGGTGAATTACCCCACAATATAATACCATAACTAATCAAGGAATGAAAATGTGCAAACTATACAACCTTTAATGTTTCTAAGTTTAAGATATGAACCAGTCTTCTCATTATATAACAAACACTACTCAGTTTATTAAGTAAAATATTTATGTGTGCCTTCCATGTTAGTTGACTATCCAACTGAAGACCAAGAAGTTTTATGGTTGCTGCCTCCGTTAAACTATAGTTAGCATAAAATAAATTTAATGGGTAAAATGTAGATTTAGGTGATGTAAACTTAAGTAAGTTGTTTTTTTTCTACATTTAATGCCAACTGATTGGCACGAAACCATTTAGACACTTGAGTAAGGAAGGAGTTAAAATCTTCAAGTTCATCATATTTATCATTTGACATTAAAATTGTTGTATCATCTGCAAACATGATGACACTTGAATACTCATCAGTTGATCCTGGTAAATCGTTTATGTATATGTTGAACAATGGGCCCCAGAACCAAGCCCTGAGGAACCCCATGTGAAATTATTTTCCAATTGGAAAAGTCTGTTTTAGCCCTGTTAAATTTTAATTTTACTCTTTGCTTTCTATTAAATAAGTAAGATCTAAACCAATCCAACAAAACTCCTCTAATACCATAAAAATGTAATTTACATATTAACATCTCATGGTTAACGCAGTCGATCACCTTTGCCAGATCACAAAATATTCCTGCAACAAATTTCCTTTTATTCCAAGCAAACGATAGAGTTTCTGCTAGTTTGTAGATTGCTTTACAAGTCGACCTACCACTTCTAAAATCAAACTGTTCGGGGACAAGAATATTATTAATTTGCATATGTTGGTTAAGTCTTCGATATATCAATATTTCAAATATTTTAGTAAAACTGGTCAGTAATGAAATAGGTCAATAGTTTGATAATTGAGACCTGTCTCCCTTTTTAAATAGGGGGCTAACAATAGAATATTTTAAACAATCTGGAAAGATAGCAGGAGTTAAAGATAAATTGAAAATATAGGTAAGTGGTTTACTGAGAAATTTCCACATAATCTAAGAATTTTATTGGATACACCATCATATCCAAATGAATTCTTATTCTTCATAGAAGAAACTGTGCAGATTAATTCAGATTCTGTAATGGGAATAACTATCATATCAGAATATTCATTAGCAAATCATCTTTTAAGCAAAGAAATTGCTAGATCAGTATTAACATTATCCATTTTCAGGTTGTCCACTAAATTTAAAAAGTAATCATTAAAGGCTTTGGCCACATAGTCAATATGTGTACTTGATTGGTTTAAATTAAAAGTGGATGGTATATGACTGACATTTTGCACTTCTCCTGTGTCATTGCATATAATGCTCCATGTAAGTGTGGTTTTATTTTCAGTGGAATTTAACAATTTATTATAATGATCACGTTTAGCTACTCTAATGACCTTTCATAATATTTTACAGTATCTTACATAATACATTTTTAGTTTAGGGCAATTACTAGCTATTGACAGAATATATGAACTCCTTTTCCATTCACAAGTTACCAGTATTCCTTTTGTAAGCCAACTAGAATTTTTTGTTTTTGAAGTTATATGTTGTATAGGAAAACAAGATTCAAAATGTATCAAAAACAAATGTAGAAAGGAGTTAAAACTTCTATAAACATCTTCCTGAGAAAATACCTCCTCCCAAGATTCATTTTTAAAAATTTCAATGTCCCTATGTCTGCTTTTAGGGACTTCGGGACAACTGACAATAAAATAAGCTTTGCTGAAAAAGTACTTTGTCACTAAATCATAATCTCATCAATACAGGGGATGCAACAAGGCAAATTACAAGGATCTTCATTGAATAAATGGGATGTTGTCACTGTATTTACTGTCTAGCAGGGGGATGTTGTGCCATTGTCAGCTGCTCGGTCAGTTTGTTGACAGTTGATTACTTGGTGCTTCAATTCATTGCCCCTGTGTTATTTTCCTTAATATGAAGTGATGTCAAGTAAACATTATCTTGTGAAAAATTTGATACTGTCAGTTTTAATGGAGTCTTGATAGGGATGCTTAAATGTTAGTCTTTTTAAATATTCAAAACTTTTGAAGGATGTACTTTTTATGTTGAAGGTTGCAGCAGCAAATTAATCTTAAACAGTATATTTCTATAACAAAAAATACATGACAGTTGAGAGTGAACAGAATATTCTTAATAAATAAGCGGTGCCTATAATTGAATAAATGTTTAAAGATTCTTATGAGTGTGGTATCAGCTGTTGTTACAAACATTGTCATAAGAATGACTCTAATTGTGCACATCCATGTGCCTGTGCGTGTGGAGTGCACCATACTATCCAGTGGAGTAACAAACGTGTTAATTCCAAAGAGTTTCACTTCCATTAACCCAAAGTCCCCATCACCACCACTGATACCCCTTGTCTTCATTCCCCCTCAACACAGTACTGGCTGTACCACACTCAGTACATAGTTTGAGCCCAGAGACTGCTGAGGCCTGGTGAGGGAACAGCTGAAGTGCAGATCAGACATGTTCCATCAGCAAGTGTAATAAACATATTCTTTTGTATCTATTTGTTAAACAAACTTTTGTGAAAAACAACATGACAGAAAGGCATATATGCAGATAGTTATTCTTAGATTAATCACAGTATGACAAGGTTTTTGCTATAATACAGTACACTTAATGAACAGCAAGCAAAAAAATACAAAAAAATGCGAAGAAATTACTTTTTGAAACTTCTTTCATCTCCTGTAAAATATGAAAACTGGTTGGTACTCCCTTCTGTCATAAGGCCATATTCTGACACCTGACAAGTGACCTTCTATTTTCATCACTGCACAGAGCTGAGAGCTAATGATACCCTCAGAGTAATTACATCACAAAACGAGTGGGCTGGAGAATGTCCTCCTAGAGACACTGTTGTTGAGAATTGCCACACATACCTCCTACAAAACAGGGCTCCTGTCACCCCCCACTAATCATGATTAGTTTGGAAAGATTAGGGGCAACAACATTAAATTCATATAAAGTGCACACTGGTTGTGTAAGCCACACACTGTGGACGAATTTAAATAAACTATGAGGTTTGCAGTATCGGGAATTCCAAGACAAGAACTTCAAACAATTTTTGAATAATTAGTTAGTTCACATGGTGTCAGACATGTCTGAGGCTTGAAGGAGGTTATCTCCAACACCTGCTCAAACATGCAGATGGTTAGTGCTGATTTTATGAATCAGTTTGTAGTTCTGTGAGTGGGTTCTGCTTTCACCAAACATTCTGTATTTCTGTGATGCGTCTGTGACGAACTGGATGTTTCAAAAGTGTTACAGTATACGTTCATCTGAAGGATGAATATTAATGTACATTCGTCATGTAATTCATGTCATGTTATCTGTGGTGTGGGTTATATGTCACAGTGTTATTATAAGGGGATCATCTGAACAATCATTTTTTGAAGTCACTTCTCTGGTGTTTATTCCTTCTGCATACTAGTGTCTGTGGTTCGAGTCCATGTGGGTTCTGTCGTGCAGTAAAAGGGATGGAGATGTGAAGAGCGATGTGTGTAAGGTGGTGGTGGTTGTGGTCCTGGCCAGTTTGGGTGACCCTGCTGGCAGTTACATTATGACTAGCATAGTCCCCGGCTTCCCTGAAGCACGCAGTCTGCCCCACCTGTACCTACAAGGGTCTTGTAAAGGCAGTGTCCCATGAGGAGGCAATGATTCAGCTAAAGACGTTGTTGTTGTTGTTATGCAGGTACCTTATAGTCACCAGAAAACCAGACATCACTTGTTATTTCGTACGGATAGCGTTCTTTGTTTTCTGTATTCATTATGTGTTTGTTTAATAGTGAGGTAACTGGATAGACTACAAATAAAAATATAGGCTAATGGAAGTTACATGTCACACAAAGTAAAGGAACAAATCATCAAATAAATGATACGCCTATCGATTTACCTTGACCTTCACTCTGTATGGTTATTGTAGTGTACTGTATAACTTGTGTGTTACAAAGGCTTTGTATTACTAGCAGAAAAATCGTTCATAGTAGTGACGTATACATGACGTCACGTAGGTTGCGAGGTAATGAGTGGCTCGCTACGCGGCAACTCGACAGTCGGATGACAGACGACGGCGCAAGTAGTCGAAAGATGTCGCTGTGGAAATGTTACACCTAAATTTTTGATCCAGCAAGTAAAGTTATATCATTAATATATTGACTAATGTGTTGGATCGTGACACATCTTAATTGGCGTTAAGGGTTAATTATTCTTTCAAGCGCAAGTTTGACGTTGTGTGTGAATTGCCTTTTGTGGTTATGTTGTCTTGTGTTTGAAGTGTAGGTGTATCAGTGAATTAGCTTATGATATAGGATTAAAATATCTGTCTCGGATGAAGTGGAGCAGGAAATCTAAATCCTCGCAACCCATTCTTCGCATCTTTATTCACAGTCCGCGAGCAAATAACGACATCGCCGAGCAAGTTAATCAAGACTCTGTAAAGTGCAATCAAATGTCTCTGGGAATCCATCTTAGTCCAGAAATCATTGACATAAGTTCAGCCACGTGGCCAAAAATGAAAAGGTCAGAAGCGAGTTCCGGCGATGTTGATGTTGCAAGAATTATTCGTCCTCAGACTGCAACACTTGAAAGGCCGCGGATTTTAGATGTGACATTGTTAGGCAAACTTGACATGTCCCTAATGAGAAAGGGTCTTCTTTCTATATCGAATCTATGCATAGCGCCTCTGGACAACGTCCAAATATCTAGGGACGCGAAGAGAAATTTCAATTCTAATAGAGAAAAATTTCAAAGGGGAAAAATTCGTAAATGTAATACACCAAGGACGTCAGTAGATGATAAGGACAGAGTAAATAAAATGATGGCTCAGTACAGAAAAAACGGACATAAAACGGATGCAAGTTGTGATGAAGAAAAGAGTCTGTCTGAATCGTCACCTAGTGTCAGGAAAGTGTCGAAAGCTGTGCCAGTAAGCAGGAGCCCGTCAAGAGGGACCAGAGACAAAGGCATTTCTCCAGTTAACAGTATCAGCAGCATTGCCAACAGCCCGATACGAACTGTTGTTAAACCGCCAGGAAAATCAAAGCGTCTTTCTCCTGTTATTTGCACTAGCAGCGATAGCAGCAGCCCTTCCAGAGGATCAGTTGTTAAGCCAGCACCAAGAGAGAAGCGTGTCTATCCTGTGAACAGTATTAACAATACTATTAACAGCCCTTCTAGAGCATCCGTTGTGAAAAATGTGCCTCGAGAAAAACGCGTGTCTCCCGTTGGCAACACGAATAGCATCAGCAGCAATGTTGGCGGAGACAATGTTGAGAAGCCAAGTCGCAGAACCTGTAAGCGCCCCGTTATCGTAAAGAAAGACGGCAGAATTGTTGACGAAGTGTTTGGAGGTCCGAAGCTTAGCGATGAGGTGCCGGAACCTTGCAGGACTTGCGGGCGCCCGGAACAGCCGGAAAGGTTTCACAGCCACCCGCCACCCAGCAGCCATCAACAAAGGAGACAACAGGACGACAATAATAACGATGACGTTGCGAGGCCTGCAGTCACCAAGAGCTCTGTGCGCAAGCCCGTGCCTATCAAATATCGAAGCGGAAAATCAAACAGGAGAAAACTGGAAGTAGCGAAAACAGGAACAGAGACGTCTGTCACGAGCAAAGTGCCAAGTCCTTACCCACTCAGAAGGAAACACCAGTGTGCAGGTAGACACCAAGACTGTGGAGATGCAACGTGTGGACCGCAAGTCTCCTAGAAGTGGTGGAGGAGGGGTGTTCCTTGTATTGGACGACAGAGGGAGCGAAAGGCCTGTAGTGAGATCGGGTCCGCGGACTGTCCTGTGCTACCTCTGTGGTCGTGAGTTCGGGACGGCTTCGTACCCTCTCCACGAGCCTCACTGCTTACAGGTCAGTAACAAAGAGTATTTATGATTAAGCTTCTACTTGGTTAGATCCAGGTGCAGTCATCAGGGCGTCGCGGATCGAGTGGCGAAGTTTCATTTGTTTCTGGTTTATTTAACGGCGCTGTCTAGTTCCGTTTATATAGCATCGAATAGCAGGACGATTGGTAAATAATGAATAGGAAAGGACGCGAAAGGAGGTGATGCTCCCTCCAATTTAAGTACTATCCTGGTGTTGCGTGGAGGGACTGAGAAGACCCATGAAAGGTTTTGGTGAATATAACAATTTTCTGGGTTGATGTTTTAATGCGGACATCCCGAATACGTTGCAGGAATACTAATAACTCATCCAAATTTGTGTATCTTCGTGTGCCCAACTTTAATTTTTGAATAATTTGACCGACTTTCACAAAACATTGAGACATAATAGCTTGACGGACGTGCGAACTTTGAAGCCGAAGCGACCCCTATTTAGGTTCCCTGAAATTATGCACAGAAATGTATCCGGGGGGGGGGGGGGCATGTAACTTTGTTAGGGTATGATATTTGTAGACCATAAAATAACAAGATGTTGGTCGTGCTAACATTTTCTTTAGATTTTGGCTTAATGGCAATAACTGATGCAGCATTTCAGCCAAGCAAATTTGGTATGAAGACATCTATTCATAATATATATAAAAAAAATATTGTTTATTAGCCAACAGTTACAACATAACGACTGTGTGAATTTTTGGGTTTGCGTTTCAGCCGGGACACCAAATCTGCTGACTGATATTTTCAGTGTTTTTCTCATGTATCTCCGCCAAATTCCGATATAATACCTGAAATTAGATCAAGACCGCTTCCTTCCACATCCCTTTCAATTTACTATGTACTGGCTACGTAGCCTGGGTTACGGTTAGCGTCGTTAAATGAAGCACAAATGAGTAAATAAATAAAATGTATATTTTAATAGTGTGCTTCCCTCTACGCCGGGGTCTTCCAAGATGTCAGAGTGGCGTATGCTGTACATCGTCCAGGCGCTTTTAAAACGTACAGTATCGGCGAAGAAATTGAAGTGCCAATAAAGTGCAGTTAGTGACTGTATACCCTACATTGCCCAGTCGCCTTGAGCCTTGTAGCAACTCACTGCCGTGACATGGATGTCGGTTAGCCGGTCAGACAGTTGCGTGTTCTTATCGACCAGTGTCACTAGGTACCTCGTGCTAACACAGCCAGAAATAATCGATGTTCACACTCCACAGTGGTTCTTGCTGCACAAGGAACAATTCCCGTCTGACTGGCAGGGAAAACTGTAAGAAAATAGAGGATAACAATGAGTTGAGTGGAAATTGGTTTTGAGGGTGGGGGGGTGGATGGAAATGACCCAGGATAATGTCAAATTGCGGATTTTGGTTGAACCTGTGTGTTTTGCTACCAGAATGTTACTTAAATATAAGATGGATCTTAGGCAATCAGTATGTGAGAATGGGAGTTAGATGGAACTGGTTCAGGGTCTTGTCTAGTGGCAGGCTTTGGAATTAGCATCGTTGAAACCTCGGGTGCAGTGGCCGCAGACTTAGTCACTTGCTTAGTTAAGATGGCTCTGAAGAAACTGGATTCTGTGGATAGGAAGTGGATAAAGCTGGATGAAGATCGTGTCCAGTATCTAAATTTAGTATTGGTGATGCCGGATATTTTGAATCTTCTGCAAAGGAATTGGTTAGTTCTGTGCAACTTCATAAGCAAGAAAATGAAACTATAATTTAGATCTGCAAACATATTGTCGCAAACTCAGTCGTGCGCAACATGTAACAGAGGATAAGACAGGCATCATGTTTCAGCTGATTAAGTCATCATCAGGCTATTGCAGTTATGAACTCTTCTTTTTAAATTCTTAAAACGATGGATGTATGCTTGACTAGTTCCAGTTATTTTGAAGTGACACACCCCCGTTGATAGGGTGATTACTGGATAATTAATTTGAAGGGATGTGCAGGTAAAAGGTCATGGCTTAATATGAGGCAGTGACTTAGTGTTTGCAAGAAGAGACTGAAGGAAGCAATGAAGTGCCCGCATTCATTATAGCTGTTCTCCGGTCCGAGATACGAATGTTGGATCCCCCCTCCCTTTCCCTCCGCATATGAACTAGTAGGGCTATGTACTTCGTATTTTTTTTTCCTATGGCTCGACAGCCCCTTGGGGGGACCTAGGCCTCCTAATTTTTCGAGGTTTCGCGATCGCACACTCAGACACACCACACTCGGTAGGACTCCTCTGGACGAGGGACCAGCCCGTCGCAGAGACCTCTACCTGACAACACACAACACTTACAAGAGACAAACGTCCATACCTCCGGCGGGATTCGAACTTGCAATCCCAGCAAGCGAGCGGCCGCAGACCCACGCCTTAGACCGCGCGGCCACTGGGATCGGCTAAGAATCGTATGCATGTAGAAATTAAGAGCAGATTAAATTTCGGAAATCCTACCATCCGGTTCAGAAAATTTGTCTTCAGTATGCTATGTAAAAAAACGTAGATTTAAAATACGAGTATACAAGAGAGTAATGTTGAGGGCCGTTGGTGCGCGTATGACAAAGTTCTGTAATTGTCATTAATTACCAACTTTTTTACTTAGGAAATTTCTTTAACACGCCTTCTGCATTTCAATTTGTTTACACATCTGTGCAATATTCATATTCTTCTGCCTTAATTTTGATTGGCTGTTATGAAGTCATTGCTAGTAAAGTAGGTGGACGATTGTCATTGTAGCAGCACCAAGTACATCCACTCACCCTAGCTAACACTAACGCTAACAACACAGTTTGTATATAGAACTCACAACGACGATCGACGTTTAACTTGCAACTCACATAACTCAGGTGGTTAGAAGTAACTACAGCGTAATTTTACTCAGGCGTTACCGCCGGTCCTTCAATGCGACCATCTGCTTTAGGATCATTTGTTAAGAAAGTCGATCCCTGGTTCCCCGAAATATAAAACACAACTTCGAAATCAAATGACGTTACATTTTAAGAAGAACACAGTCTTGGTACCTGAGGGAAACATCGAATCAGTGCGAGACTTTAGGTTATCACAGCGGTGGCTATGATGATCATTGTCTACTGGAATGTGACGTGTAACTAACTCCTTGTAGCAGAGTCCTTCTTGAGAAGCCAACAGGTCCTCAGCTAGTGAATAAATTCCCCGCGTTTTATGGAACCCGAAGGTTCATTACCGCATTCAAAAGCGTCCACCATCTATCCCTATCCTGAGCCAGAGCAATCTAGTCCATGCCTCCCCATACCACTTCTTGAAGATCCATTTTTTCTCAGTTCTCCCCACTAAACCCTTTATACACATCTTCTATCACCGATACATGCCACTTGCCCTGCCCATCTCATTCTTCTTGATTTGATCACCGGAATAATATTTGGTGAGGAGTGCAGAGCATAAAGCTCTTCGTTATGTAGTCTTCTCCATTCCCGTGTTAACCTCATCCCTCTTAGGCCCAAATACCCTCCTCAGCACCTTATTCTCGAACACCCTCAGCCTATATTCCACCTTCCATGTGGGAGACCAAGTTTCACACCCATTCAAAACAACAGACAAAATTACAGTTCTGTATATCTTAATCTTTATATTTGTGGATAGCAAACTGGAAGACAGAGCATTCTGCGGCGAATAATAGCAAGCCTTCCCTGCCTTCAATCTGCTCTTAATTTCTTCCTGAATGGAAATTCGATTCGTTAGGGTTGTTCCCAAATATTTGAACTGTTCGACCCTTTCAAAGGTTTTATTTTCTCTCTTTATGTTGTGATTTTGTCCCACATTCTGATCCCGAGACATTACTATGTACTTAGTTTTCTCAGCATTTACTTCTAGACCAATCTCCTTACTAGCGACTACTAAAGCTTCTGTGTTTTTCTTTATAGCATGTACGCTTCCACCCAATATATTAACATCGTCAGCATAAACTAGAAGCTGATGTGTACCATTTAATTTCAAGCCCTCCTGGTTTGTCTGAACCCTCCTAATGGCATATTCCAAAGCAAAGTTGAAAAGCAATGGCGATAAAGCATCTCCTTGTTTCAAACCATTCTAAATAGGAAATGTGTCAGACAAATGTTTGCCTACCCAGACTCTGCTATAGGTTTCATTTAGACACATTTTTACTAGCCTTACTAGTTTCATGGGGATACCAAACTCAATGAGAATATTATACAAGACCTCCCTCCTAACTGAATTATAGGCTTTCTTGAAGTCTATAAATGGCTGATGCACTGCCTCATTTTATTCCCATTTTTTCTCAAGTATTTGACGAATTCAGAATATATGATCAGCAGTCGACCTGGTACGTCTAAATCCACACTGATGATCCCCAATAATTTCCTCTGCATATGGAATTAACCTTGACTGAAGGATGTTGAATAGAATTTTGTATGTAGTTTGTAAACGTGATATGCCTCGATAATTACTGCAATCTGTTTTATCGCCCTGCTTATAAATAGGTACAATGAGTCCTTCCGCTGCTCAGGCATTTCGTCCTTTGTGGCGCCATGTAGTCTGGCAGAAATAAGCCGACGTTTTGGAACAACTCGCTGCCTCGATATGAAGAACAGAAAATGGAGGCAGCAGGTTAAGTTAAACAACCCGTTAATGTCTCCAAGAGTACACAGCTTCATTGCTCAGAAGGCCATGATTTCATCGACTGGATATTGAAAGCCAACCACAAGTATTTTTCGTTATTCTCTTTCTGTACTTGAAATTTCAGTTCGAGTATAAATGGATAGGCGATGTCCATGTTGTAGAGAGCGAGGACTTATAAATATTTAATGCAGTTCCGCAGACAGCTGGGTTAAAACCTTCCGTTCAATAAGTCAAAAGCTCCTGTATGCAAAACGAGAATAGTCTGAAATAGAGAAAGATTACTTACCCTAAAGCGACAGCATTTTCGCAGCTAAAGTGGACCACCAGGACTCAGGCAATGGCAAGATCATTTGTCAGTTTATCACTTCGACTGATTTGAGGAAAATTTGTGTGAATGCGAAAGTAAGCGTAAAATCTTTCCAGATGAATATGTCGGTACATCGGTTTAAGACGATAAGATTTTGCGACGTGTACGTGTATGCAGCTTTGTGTTGAAGACGCGTCTGTCGATATGACATGCCAAGGATACATTCGAATAAATTAGGAAGTGTCTAGTGTGCTTGTTGTAGTGTGTGAGTTTGCCGTGACAAAACAACGTTTTCTCAGCTACTCAAGAAATTCCCAACGTTTTATAGGCCCAGGCAGTTCACATCTGTGCTTAAAAGGGCCCGCTGCTCTTACATAACCTGAGCCAGATAAGCCACTACAATCCTGCCACATTTCTTTAACATCATTGTAAAGTTAGCCATCCATCTACGCCTAGAACTTCTAAGTGCTCTCTTTCCTTATGCAATTGTACCAAAATCACATACGCGTGTCACATCTTTTCCATGCATGCTACATGTCTTGTATATCTTTCATTTGGTCACCCTAATAATACTTGTAACAAATTGGGTTGGGGGAGAGGAGGAACCAGAAAGTTTTCTTACAGCATTTGCTTAGTCTAGTCTATTTAAAAATATTTTTGCGGATTTTGTTGAGGAAATTGTTACGTGCTCTGTAATCAGGTTTTGTTTATTTTTTAATCAGGATGTATTTTTAAAATAGTTTTAATGGTTTGTATTGATGCTTGCTATATTTTCCTTCTCTCCCCCAAGTTTTACAGCTTTGGTATTTTCACCAAAGTTCCAGGTGACAGGATTGGCTGACTGCCTTATCCTCCGTTATGCAGGCACATGCCATGATTTATGACAGAAGGGTCTATAAGCAAGAATCGAAATGACTTACGCCGTTTCGTCTCGCAGCTTTCGGCTGGTCATGCAGTACGAATATGGGAGCAATAGCACCGGCTGCTGAGTTCTCTTTGTACGATCGAACTTTGAAGGGACGATGATTCAGATAGCACTACTGACACATCTGCATGCACGTCACTGGGAACATATTTAACGACGCTGTTCCAAGTGTTAGGTTACAATATAGCATCGAACGAGGTACAAGTAATGAGTCTTGTTTTATTAAATGATGATATTTTAAATTACTGCTTCAGATAGGAAAATTTATATTTGGCTTATGAGATTTGAGTTTCTCACGGCAGCGCGGATTCAGTGTACGCTATCCTGGGATGTGACATCGCGCAGTTTGGTAGATAGGTGTTACCGTTTCGGAAGAACCTGCTGACTCCATTTTCTGGATAACCGGGTTTCCATAATGGTAGTGAATTTCATGATTATGACTAATGATCACCAGCTAAAGGAATACCCTCTAACTTGGAAGTCGTTATTTTGATTTTGTTAGCCATGCACGTACTTATGTGAGATAGAGCTTTTCAGGGCGGTTAATATTCATATTGTGATGTTTTGCTTATGAAGCAGTGTAGTCTGCTTTGTGGGTACGACGTTTCGGAGGAACCTGCTGCCTTCTAATAGAACGATACAGTGTCATAAGCCAAAACATTACAACACGAGATTATGTAATTAATATACCATTTGCGTTGACCGAAATAGGTGTTTTATGTGTGTTAATAAGTGTGGTTTGTGCAAAGACGCTGTAAATTTCTCGGAATATACAGGATGTGCCAAAATGTGTGGCGATTTCCAGATCGCTTTTTGATTAGTCGGGTTGGCTGTAAGAAATACAAAAATTACAGAGTAATATAAGTAAAATGGCATTTAATATTTGCTTCTTCTGTTTTAAAAATTACATCTTGTAAGTTCTGCCCCTGACATCGAATTGCATTCCTGCTTTAGTCACATCGAATGTTAGCTGTAATTGTTCGAAACAAACCTTCGTCAATGGCTCCAATTTAGGCCTTAATGTACTCTTTCAGCTCCCCGAGTGTGCGAGGTTTCTTCACGTACACTTTGGCTTTCAAGATTTCCCAAGAAAGTAACCAGTTTTAGACAGGTAACGAGAACTGGCTGGCCAGGCAATGTCACCAAAACTGCAAATTATGCGTCCGGGAAACGTGTGTCTTAAACAGTACATTGGTTCACATGCTGTGTGTGTGCTTTGGCACCGTCTTGCTGACATCACAGCTCAACATCGATGTCGTCAGCATCTACCTCTAACACCTCCATCATTGCTCGGTTTCTTGTTGATTTTGCGGTCATTGTACCTTAGCCTTTTTTCAAAGAAGTAAGGTCCAGTAATTCCAAAAGCCTGCACCACGTAACAAAATGTGACTTCCGAACTGTGTAGAGGCTTCTCCGAACACATGACATGGCTTTTCATCCCTCGGCTATGGGAAATTTTGTTTATTGAAATTATCCGCAGAAATGCGGTTTATGAGGCCTACAGCGGGTTGTACAAAATGAGACCACAGAGGAAATGAGGTCATGTGGAAGAACTCGAGACAAGGTGTGCTAGAATACATAGACAAATAGAGATAGAACTGGGGAGATCATGTCTAGAGAATGGATAGAAGAAGGATCACCAAACAAAATCTGCAGTACGGGCCTCGGGGCGGAAGATCTGTAGGGCGCCCGGCAAAAAGATGGCTCGAGACCGTAACAGACCGCAGTGTCTGACACATTTTGGAAGATGATGATGATGATGAAATTATCCGCAGGTGTGGAAGTGTGCATCGTCAGACATAATCAGTCTTTGAAGAACACCAGAATCTGGATCCAAGATATGCACGAACGGCCTGCAGCCAATAAAATTTCTTCCGCTTCCTGCACGAAGCACCTGCGCTTATAAAATTGCAAGTGTTGCGTAATACGAAAACAAAACTTACACCGCGTTGCAGTACGTTAGTTAAGTTTTAGTTCTGAAATTCGTCGCATTGTATTGGCGCGTTTTTATAACTTCGAACGATTGGATGACAGTGGACAATGAATTGGAAGAATGTTGAGGAAATCAGTATGCTTAACTTAAGGTGCTGTTCCGGTATTTGCCTGGAGGGGCTGAGGAAACCCACGAAAAGCATAGGTCAATGTGGTCAGTGCTCCGGCCAAGATTCGAACTGGAAACGTCACTAATGAAAGTCAAGGTTACTGCTTGGGCCAACTTGCTAAGTAAAAGTGCGTTGTAATGTTAGTGGACTGCATCCCGTTCTGTTGGTATCTAATAAAGTTTGATTTATTTCAGGTGACAAAACTTTATTCTTGTTTTTTAGTATAAGTTTACAGAATTATAAGAACGACAGCATGTTTCGGCGTATATTGTTTAAGCCATCCTCCAGACAAGTCGTAAGGCTACAAAACGATATTGTGTTTGTCCATATGTTGTGTGCACGTATGAATATATAGCGTGTGTGCGTAAGCTTGAGATGTCAGGCTTGTACTGGTAGCAATACAAAAGGATACTGTGTTTATATGTGTATATATACACATAAAAACACAGTATATATATATATGTTGCTCATGAAACAGTGATTTGTCGTAACTCACACAATTCGCCAAACTGAGATTCCCGCATCACTAGACAGTTGGGTTACAGGCATACTTTCTGTCAAAATCTCTCCACAAAAAGAATGCTTCTCATATTTTCGTAAAACCATAACATGCTTGATCTATTAATGCTCTGTCAATTTTTTCTGTCCCTGTATCGGTAGGTTACGACAAACTGCCTATAATGCAAGCTTCGGGTATCAGCCTTTTACAAGTATACATATGCTTGCTAGGGATGTAGTCATTAGAATGTATCAGGCGAGACAGGCAGTATCACTTTCTTATAAAATATGATATGTGGTTATATAATTTTGGATTTTTTGCAAGGATCAAATTTTAAAAACCCAATAAAACCTTCTGTGTTCTGCGATACACCCAATGCAAATGTTAAACTTTTTTTAACAAAATTTATTAATTTTAGTAAGCGCGTGATACATGTATTTCTTTAATGCCATATTTATTATAATTTATCGTTGTAGGTTTTTTGAATATAAATTGCCCTCATGAGACGTGGTTCTGAGAAAAAAGCTTCCGTACTTTGTGAAGATTATCGAAATATGGGTCAATATTTTCATTTAGTTTCCCATTTTTGTATTTGTTATCAATACCATGTTGGTTTCGTTTATTGTTGTCCATTATTATAGAAGGTATTTTGATTTGTAGCTGATTTAGGAGTACGTGTGTAAGTCGATGTGATTGGTTCTAGAGACAATTTATTATCCATAAAATGTGACAACAATAATACGTTATTATAAAAAAGTATGTGTCATCAATTACGTTGTATAGCTTCTAGGTATTTACCCACGATACCTGTCAATAAGAAATTGAATTCAAATGAAATAATAAAATAAGACCTATTTTTTGTGGTCTAGACGCCTTTTGTAAATGGGGTCAAAATATTGCAGGCACAAAGAAAGCGCGGACTCCTTGCAGCATGTATATTTGTATCCCCAACAAAAGGGAATTAATTTCCGTTACAAGCAGCTTTGTGGCACGGTTCAGTGACACGTGAGGCACCAGGAATTATTTGTGGACAAATGTAAGGAATGTTTCGTGTCAGGATGAGGCTGGGGGCCGATATTCGCTGTATAGCCTGACGCTGTATTAGTTAAACATAGGTCCAAATATATAAGCAAGAAATTTTATGTTTTGTGTACCGTGCATTTGTAGGTTGATCTAGACTTATATAAGGAGTTGAGTGCGGAATGACGGATGTGTGCTTTCACAATTTCAAGTATTATTATTACTGTACTCTTTTTTTTTTTCAATGGCTCGACAGCTCCTTGGGGGCATAGGCCACCTCATTTTTCGAGGCTTCACGATCACACTTTTGGATACACCACGCTCGGTAGGACTCCTCTGGACGAGGGACCAGCTCGTCGCAGAGACCTCTACCTGACAACACACAACACTCACAAAAGACAGACATCCATGCCCTAAGCGGGATTCGAACCCACAATCCCAGTAAGCGAGCGGCCGCAGACCCACGCCTTAGACCGCACGGCCACTGGGATCGGCTACTGTATTCTTATAAAGATATTATTTAAGTAGCGTTTATGTCTACGCTAAATTTATGGGAAGCGGCCTAATGATTCGCACCGTCGCCATTTTGTAATTATTGACTGACAACAACATTTTTGTACACAATATGTGTGTATTTGTGAACTATTTTCTTACCAAGTTTTAAACGCTTAGTAAAAACTGTCCGTTTGTTATCGTCATCAAATTAAAGCAACAAGGAGTTTTCGTAAAGTCGACATTTGTATTATTTTATATTCTACAGAAAAGTAATATAGACTTAAGTAACTTCATGTACTTTATATTAGGCAACGCTTGTGGCTCTTCTAACTTGCTAGTTTGCATGCCGTCATACTGTGATTACTGACAACAGAAATTTAAAAAATGAACCATACTGCATTCATGTGACCTCCAGTGACGTAACATTCGTACTGGGTTTGGTAACAGGTGGTCATTTGGTTCAGGTGGTGAAGCGGAGAGACATACAGGAAAGTATGTTTGTGTCACAAGCCTGTTACTTTCCCCTTTAATGAATGTAATCTAAAAGTTACAACGTTGCAGTGGTCTCAAATGGCTTAACTTGCCTAGAGACCTTCGCGAAAGTCGATCAATTGATATAGAACACAAACAGGTATAACATTGCCTGGCCATGCCGCCGTGAGCCAAGCAGCGGCCGGACCGTGCCGACTACAGCTGTGTATCAAGTTATCTGAATATATCTGTATTTAATTGTCTCTGGACTTAACTAAGCACAACGCCACGAAGATATGTGAAGCGCGGAGTTGTAACTCCGCGCTTGCTTGACTTCGACACGGAGGTGGTCATTTTAGGACCAAGGCGCTTTACCCTCCAGAAACGAGCTTCCGGTACTCGTTGGACAGGAGGCTGTATGGGTACCGGGGCTGTCCTGCAAGAAGAGCAAATGCTCTTGCCTCAGTCCGGCATCGATACCCAAATCCTCTGCTGTCCAGCCGGTTGCCCTGTCGCTAACACGGCGCCTTCGTTAGTTGGTACGAAATACAAATATATATCTGTGCATGCGAGTGCTTGGTGCTGAGGTCACCGCGGGATTGATCGCAGTGGAGGCTTCTCTGTTGTGTCTGTGGGGTCAAAAGGTCTGGACGAGGTGCAATTAAGTTGCTGAATACATCTTCGCAACACACACAATAATAGAAGGTGAAAGGTCAACTCTGTTAAGGATATTAATGGTAATATCTTGTATTTATGAATCATTTGTACGGTCATGAGACTGAAATAAGACAGGGAAATGCTTGACATCTTTTATGCTAACTGCAGGACACTTCGCTTGGAGTCACTGATGACTATAATTTGGATTCATGTCGTGTTTCGGAAGATCATTGAAATTGAGGGTTTTGATTAATTGTTGGTTTATTTCCAGATTTTCAGCTGCGTATTTCACTGTGGGATGATTAATCAATAGTGAATATTTGTAGGAAAGGCTGTGAAAGGGCGTGCTTATGATCGATTTGAAGTATGAATCATACTCTTAGCTGGCGGTACTGATAACAAGACAGAAAATGCAGGAATAGCGTGAGGTTGAGGCGCTTTTGGATCTTTGCTTCCTGACCCTGCTCAGGTGGTCATGCTATTTAATACACTAGAGGTCACTTTTTTTGTTGTTATTCACATTTTGTACGTACAGGATAGAATGTGACTTCTGTTGTTAGGGTATGTTGTCATGTTTCTTTTAAACACTCGTTATATCTCTAAGTTGTTATATTCTTGTTAAATATGTCAGTCATAAATAACTTCGAAATTTCAACCCGACGAAATGTTTTGTAATTTCTGACTTATTATCCATATTTCATACACAATTTATACATACACTCATCATATATCTACACAAAAAATTTCATATTCCTAGATATTCAGCAATAAATGTTAAACATTATGTTTGCCCCGTTTTTATTTTCCGTAATTATGCGTGATGTAAATGGCAAGATAAACTCTGTAAATGCACAGCAACGTGACGTCACCACAAGAAGTCGGCTTCGTTGGTTCTTATGTCGCACCACACTCAAATTCAATCTACAATTTGTGGCACCACTTTTTTGTGTAGTCAATTATATACCAATAAGTACGGGTATTAAATACTATGGTTATGCATTTTTGCCTTAATTATTTCTCGTACGAAATGCATTTTAACCTCAAAGTTTCATCCAGTACAAAATCAATCACTATTTAATATTATTACAGTATGCGTTATCGTTTTAATTACACAGCACGCAAATCGAATCTTCTTTGCGCCATATTGTATTCGATGATCTATGGCCTTTCGGCGCTGCCGTATTTTTCGTAATTTTATTATTATTATTATTATTATTATTTACTGCAATTGGGTTTTCACCCGGTGGCAGTAGTCCTTACACTAGTACACACAATACAAATGGACATATAAATATACATAAAAATAACAATACAAAACAAATTATACACAATTACAAAACAAAATACATACAGTAAATACAATTACATACATTAGAACACCGTACACACATTACAAAAACACCCATACACATACAAAACAAAATACATACAGTAAATACAATTACATACATTAGAACACCGTACACACATTACAAAAACACCCATACACATACAAAACAAAATACATACAGTAAATACAATTACATACATTAGAACACCGTACACACATTACAAAAACACCCATACACATACAAAACAAAATACATACAGTAAATACAATTACATACATTAGAACACCGTACACACATTACAAAAACACCCATACACATACAAAACAAAATACATACAGTAAATACAATTACATACATTAGAACACCGTACACACATTACAAAAACACCCATACACATACAAAACAAAATACATACAGTAAATACAATTACATACATTAGAACACCGTACACACATTACAAAAACACCCATACACATACAAAACAAAATACATACAGTAAATACAATTACATACATTAGAACACCGTACACACATTACAAAAACACCCATACACATACAAAACAAAATACATACAGTAAATACAAGTACATACATTAGAACATCGTACACACATTACAAAAACACCCATACACATACAAAACAAAATACATACAGTAAATACAATTACATACATTAGAACACCGTACACACATTACAAAAACACCCATACACATACAAAACAAAATACATACAGTAAATACAAGTACATACATTAGAACATCGTACACACATTACAAAAACATCCACACATATCATGTAAACGAAAGACTTTCTGAAAAAAAGTGTGTTTTATGGACATACATATTTTGATTTTGTCTACAACCTTTACATGACACTCCTTTTTATTGCCGCGAGACTTCAGCGAGATACGAGCATCAAGGTCTTCTTAAAAAGTGCCTGACATGAGATCTGCGCTCTTCTGCGATATTACGCATCGTCGAGTGGTAATCCTTTACCGACGTTTCGGTACAACGTATAGGGGCCATCTTCAAAGGTCAAGAAGTCTTCTTGACCCTTGAAGATGGGACCGATACGTTGTCTCGAAACGTCGGTAAAGAATTACCATTCGACGCTGCGTAAGATCCCCGAGGAGCGCAGATCTCATCAACATCGCGGCGGAATCCTGAAATCACGGATGGTGCCTGACATGTTTGTCCGATTTAACCAAAATTGAATTTTTTTCGACAGATTTTAATAAAAGTCCCCAGTACAGAATTTCACGAAAATCCGTCCAGTGGGCGTCGAGTTGTTACATGCGTGCCGATGCGCATACAGAGAGGCAGGCAGACATGACGAAGCTAATAGCCACTTTTCGCAACTTTGCGAACGCTCCTAACAACACGAAACATTCACACATGTTAGCCTGTGTGTGGACCGACATTTGAAACCGGGATGTCTCGAGTATCAAACAGGGATGTTATCCTCTGACTGCGACTGGCAGATAAAGTTGTTTCCTTGCGTAATTGAGCACCACGTCTTGAAGACGTATGGCAGAATAGAAGCATAGCTCCTCACTTCAGTCCTAGTGTTTGCCAGTAAACAGTGCTAAGTTTTTGGCTTAATACTCCGACCGCTTCACGCCTGTTGAATGATCTCGCTTTACTCATTGAACACAGATTAGGTGGGCCCAAAGCCGGTCTGGACGCTTTGGAGAAAAAAAGAACCCTGGCCTCCGGCAGAAATTTTACAGCGGTTCCCCGGTCTCCCAGCTTATAGCGTAGTCACTAGACCGACTGAGCCATCCTTGGTACTAGAATGTCTAATCAGAATGATGTTGGAAGAACAGTCTTGGTATTTGTCTGTAGGGACTCAGGAAAATCACGATAACTCATCAGGATGGCTCGTCTCCGGGCCGATATTTCAACGGGGGACCTTCCGCATATGCAGCACAAATGCTACCCATTTTGGCGTAAAATTTCGAGTGCTGACAAACATGTTCGTATCATTCTTTGTCTTTTGCGACATGGGAACTCTCTTGCTGTTCCAGAGATGGGAAAGAGAGAACGCGAAGCTGCCTGCTCACTTGCGGCGGACTGCCCCTGAGAAGCCAAGCAACCCGCTTTCCGTGGAGCAGTGGAACGCCTTCGCATGGGAGGCCTCGCAGGTAAGTGGACCTTAAGCCCCTCCTGAGAAGCTAATACCCAGCTAATTAAATTCACCGATTATTGAAACTTTCAAAGTTTATTACCGTCTTCACAGCTCGCCGGCACAGGTCCCTATCCTCAGGCAAATAAATCCTCTAAACAGCCTCCTACCTGATCTCTTGAAAATTCGTTTTAATATTACCCTACCATCTACATCTAGGTCGTTCCTGTGATCTCTTCACTTTAGGTCGTCCAAACATATGTATGTATTCCTGAGCTTTCCAATGTGTGCTATTTTTAATACCACGCAAAAAAAAAATACAAAATTCTTGTGGTTTTAGGGGTTGGATATTAATTACAAGCGTTTTCAGTGTCCGTTAAATGGTCCAAAACACATTATGGGTGATAGACGTACTGACGTGATACGATAATGCTCTCTGTCCTTGCAAGGTATGGGTAGATACATGCAAAACATTGTGAAGCCTAGGCTGGATTCGAATCACTGACTACACACATATATATATATATATTTATTTATTTATTATTAGGCTAATATAAATATTTTGATTTGAAGTTTCGCTATAATAATTACATCAAGGACGGTGAGACTGGTAGGGCACGAAGCACACATAGATGTTACTAGAAATGCATACACAATTTTGGTCGAAAAATCTTCAAGGAAATAAGAAGTTGCAACACCTAATCACAGATAATAATAGTGTTAAAATAGGTCTTAAAGAAATGGAATGGGAAGTTTTCGATTTTATTGTTTTGCTCAGGATGGGAAAAAGTGACGTAACTTTTGAAGGGGGTAATAAGGATTTAGGTTCCGTTAAATGCGCGAAATGTGTTAGCTTCTTAGCACGGATTCTGCACCATGGTGTTAGGGATGTATTGCATAAGAATGACCAACAGGATGTAAGTCCCACTCCAGTGACGTATGATAGAGCTGGTCTGTATCTAGTCTCTACTCGTGTCTGGACTGTATAGGCAGCACAGTAGCCCACTCCTACAAAGCTGGTGAGGTCAGAAACAGGAAGACGTCACCTTGTGCGGACCGACACGGCCTCCGCCTGCAAGTGCGGACAGACAGGGACAAAATAAAATGTCGGACTGGACACATCCTGGGAAGTGCAGTGGGCCACGTCAATGTGACGCAGGTGTTCTACACTGAAGTTGGAGACAGTAGATTCCAGCTATCAGACTACACGGCGTCACATCCCAGAAGAAAGTGCTCTGCATATCATCGCCAAGAGAACCTCAGATCTTGCACAACTAACTGGATGGTGGCAGGGTCTTCGTTTAAAATCTTGTAGTTACATAGCCCTCCATTGTTTTAGCGATCCAAAACGCCTCTGTTACAGCGATTAGTTCCGTAAGTTTATCTAGCCATATAACTAGGTACGCTAGGGCAAGCAGTCTAAAAATGCAAAGTTTAAAATACGCAAAACTATAAAACTGTCTTTTACGCCAACTATACCATTAAGAAGTTTGAGCAAACCAGAAGGTACTGAAAGTGAACGGGAGACATCAGCTTTTCGTCTGTGGTGATGATGATGATTATGATAATTTATTGGGCGAAAACCTAAATGTTATAAAGAGGAACACAGAAACCTTATTAGTTGCTGGCAAGGAGGTTCGTCTAGAAGTGGATACTAAGAAAACTAAATACTCATATATATTCTTATCTCGTGAACAGTATGCAGGAAAACGTCACTACATGAAAACAGCCTATAAATTCTTTGAAAATGTGACAATTTTCAAATATCAAATTGAGATTGTATGTACAAAGAAATGAGAGAAGTTTAAAGTCAGGCAACGCCTGCTACCATTCAGTCCAAAATCTTTGGTCTTCCCGTTTCCTTTTTTAAGAGACAAAGGATAAACTATACAGAACTATAATTTCGTTTGCTGTTGCAAAGGAATGCCGATCCAGTGGCCGTGCGGTCTAAGGCGTGGGTCTTCGGCCGCTCGCTTACTAGGATCGTGGGTTCGAATCCCACCGGGGGCATGGATGTCTGTCTCTTGTGAGTGTTGTGTGTTGTCAGGTAGAGGTCACTGCGACGGGCTGGTCCCTCGTCCAGAGGAGTCCTACCGAGTGTCGTGTGTCTAAAAATGTGTGACCATGAAACCTCGACGAAACGAGGAGGCCCATATAGGGCTGTCGAGCCATAGAAGAAGAAGAGGTTGCAAAGGAATGCGAAAATACATCTCTCACAGTGAGGGAGGAAAGTAGGCTGAGGATGTTCGAGACTGTGGTGCTGACGAAGACAGTTGGACTTAACAGTGAGAGGGGAGCAGGGGACTGGAGAGAATTGCTTAATATTATTTGGCGATCAAATGAAGAAGAATGATATGGACAGAATATATAGCACCTGCTGGGAGAGGAGAGGTGCATACAGGGTTTTGTTCGCAAAACCTGAGGGAAAAAGACTACTTGGAAGACATAAAGTTAGGTGGGAGAATAATATTAAAACGCGCCTTCAAACAATAGGATGGAAGGACATGGACTGGATTGATCTGGCTCAGGATAGAGACAAGTGGCGGGTGTTGTGAAAGCGGTAATAAACTTCCGGGTTCCATAAAATGCTGGGAATTTCTCGACTAGTTGAGGAACCGTTGGCTTCTGAAGAAGGACTCTGCTCCACGAAGTTAGTTAATTAGTTTGTATGGGTGTGCAACATGATTTCTCACTCTGAGGAAAGAATCTAGAGTGAGGGTGAAGATCGAGTTTTATGGAATGCTACGCCGTGTCGGCTGTTGAATCCACGGAGTTACTAACGTTTCGATGGATTGCAGTTCCTTCATCCTTAAGGTCAAGCAGATGTGGAACAGAATGCTGAGGTGAGTATTTGGATCTGAGAAGGTGGAAGTGGCGAGGAAGCTGCAAGTTTTGTAATTAGTAGCTATTTCACACCAGATGTTGTAAGGATGATCAAATAAAGGAGGATGAGATGGACGGAGCACGTAGCACATTTGGGAGAGATCAAAATTCGTACGAAGTTTGGCCTGAAGACCTAAAGCAAAAATACCGTTTTGAAGACCAAGACGTTGATGGAAAATATAATAAAATGGGGGTTTAGAAGAGAGGGTTGGAGTGTGTATACTGGAGAGTAATTCTTTACTAGCCGAGCGAATACTCGTATTAACTTCCCAATGGAAGGGTAAAGTAAGGGTAAAAGTTTTCCTTTTGCATGTACTGCAGGCTTAGCTCTACTCATTTTAAAACTCGTTACTGTATGAGTTGAGTAGCCAGCTTCATCCCCCGGTCGCTTTGTTCCTGGGAAAATAAGCCCCGGTACCCACTGAATAGGAGGTTGGGTAGGCCTCAGAAAGGTTCTGGACCTTTTGGAGTAGAATAAAATCTCTTGACGCTGCCGCAAATCGAAACTTATTTCCTCGAATTCCAGCCCGTAGCCTAGTCACTATTCTGACACCAAACTGTCCCGGCTCATTTTCTGTACGTTGCTAGGCTAAAGCAATAAAGGTGGTGGCAAATAACCTGAAGACGGTAGTAGCCTTTAGTCCCGAAACGTCGTATACACACCAAACATTCCTTATACAAATTGTGTGAAGCCCAGATGCGTCTCGTTTATATGCGTAAGGGCGTTTGTTGGAGTCATGGTTGGGACACCGACTATCCTAAAAGTTGGGGTCTTCCTCAGTCCCTCTAGGCCAGGGGTGTCCAACTCGCGGCCACGTTTGTAATTTGTGTGTGTTGTATAAAAAGTGCCCAATAATGTAGGCGTTTGGCTCTAACACTTATTGCGAATTCTGCACTTGCGACTCACGAACCAGCGCACAGTAACGGATTTGGCCCTTTGCCAAGAAAGTTTCACGCCCCTGTGCTAGGCAAATACCGGAATGACACCTTAAATTAGGCCACGGCCGATTCCTTCCCTATCCTATCAATTTCTGTTAGCTTATTCACTACCCGTGTTTCCTTTCGTGGCTGTAGACCTGTAGCCTGAAATCCACTGCGTCGTTAAACAAAATTAAGATTTGAGGTTCGCACGGTTGTGATTGTGTAGGTTCCTGTTTTCCGGGATGTGACTCCGTGTAGTCTGGTATAAATACACCGACTTATCAGAGTACCTTACTGCCTGTCATCGTCATGGTTTTAGAAAAGACGAAATTGCCTTAGAATGCCAGTACATTTCTACAGACTACACGGCGTCACATACCAGACGACAGACATATGTACACCATAAACAGGCACATAACCTGATGCGTGGACAGCTGTCGTCAGAGAATCGCCTTAGTACCGCCCACGTGTCAAGGTGGCTTTGAAAACTTGTGGGCATAACATCCCACGCTTCGGATGAAATCACCAGCCAATCTTGTAGTCCCTTACGTTACGGGGACACCAAAGGTCGCAAGACCGGTTCTGCGCTTTCGGAGTATCTTGGTGTTCGTAAGTCATGCCTGAGAACTCCATGTTAACAGACATGTTCAATTTCACACTGTTAACACCGTGCATCTTCGTCATATTAAATTAAGTTTAAACCAACCGATGCACACTAAAACCACTCTTTAAGTAGCTTTATTATAAAATTGTTAAAATTGTACCCCTACACGTGTTTCGATCCTAGGATCATCGTCAGGGGGGTTTCTTGCTAAAAGCTACAGTCACTTCAACACATGATTTAAAATATTCTATCAGCACTTTGAACCATAAGTTAAGCTTTTAATAAGATACCCCCTGACGATGATCCTAGGATCGAAACACGTGTAGGGGTACAATTTTAACAATTTTATAATAAAGCTACTTAAAGAGTGATTTTAGTAGACATGTTCAGATTTGAGGCCATGAAAGTGTGGTATAAGTTTCTGCCTTTGTGCTAAACATGTTGAGGATGAGATTGGCGGGCCATGTGTAATGAATGGGAAAATGAAAAGTGCATACAGGATTTTGCTGCGAGAAACTGAAGAAGTACACTACTTCGAATACCTAGGAGTAGGTAAAGAATAATATCAAAATGAAATTTTAAGAAACAGGATGAGAGATTGTGTTCTGGAGACATCTAGCTCAAGACAGGGACAAATGTCAGACTCTTTTTTACGACTGTACTAAACTTCCGGTTTTTCTTAAAGGCGGGAATTTATTAACTGGCTGAGCAACAGTTAGCGTCTAAGAGATTCTGCTTTATGAAGTATTTAATTAGGCAGGTTTTTTTTAAATGATCTTAAGGCGTTAATTACAATTCTTACTTCTCTGGTCAGGTACTGATGCCTGCAGCGTGCCTGTCAGGCTGCCCCGTTTTACACTTGTGTAAGACAAGTCATCTACCGACTGCGGCGATTTGAATGATGTGCGGTGTGTTTTCTGTATGCGTTTAAACGACGTTCGTGAATTTTCTAATAAAAATGCCGGTGTGTCTGTATTTGACAGCCATAACTCACCGTAAAATAAAGAGAATATATTGAAATTATGGCAGTTGTTTTAGGATAATCATGGGATAGGCCGTGCCAAATAAAATAAAAATCGTTCCGCAGGAACGAAGTCAGGCTATGGGATATCTATTCCATAGAATGATTCGGTAAAATTTAAGTTAATCGAGGGGTCAAGGTGTAACTCACTCGCTCTAGCGATTGCACTAAAGCATACCAAAACTGAATAATGCTTACCTCAACAGTTGGAAGGAAATAATGAGGGATTCGTAAAGTGATTGTTTGGATTAGAAGTTTAAGTTGGCTTGTTTTAATAAATATCTTAAAACGCGTTGAAATATGTTGAAATATAATATCAAGGGCAGAAAGACAAACAAAATTAGAAAATAAATATTTCGATTTACACCTTTTTTTAAAGGTCTTGGTTTGGCACGCTAGAATCCATAGCTACGAAATTTCGTTCCTTTTGATCGACATTGTAGTTTCCGTTGGAACATCCAGTTGTGAAAGGTGTAAACCAAGATTAACAAAATACCTTCAACCACGACACGTGTATACATGGCTGTTCATTACCAGTTTATATTACATATTTCGGCGTCTTTTGGCGATGATTAGTTATATCTAAATACAAAAGAATATTAAGAGGAAGGATAATTGCTAACATATCCTTCCTCTTATTATTTTTTTTTTGTATTTAGATATATCTGGTGATGGACAGAAGAGGCCGAAACGTGTAGTATAAGATCATAATAACTGTACACGCGCACAAGCGTTGTGATTGACGGTGTTTTTATTAATTTTAGTTGATATTGTAATTTATTGTGGACCGGGATAGCTCCGTCGGTATAGCGACTCGCTACGGGCAGAAGGGTCCGGGGATCGAATCCCGGTGAGGGCGAAATATTCCGCACCTCTCCAGATCGGCCCCGAGGCCCACCCAGCCTCCTGTACGATGGGTACTGTGTTTCTTTCCCGGTGGTAAGGCGGACGGGCCGTGGCGTTAACCACCCACCCCCATCTAGCACCGAGGTAAAGAAAGAGTAGAGCTATACCTATACTGCCCCTCTGGGCCTTCATGGCCCGTTCTCTAGGGGTTAAATTTACCATTTTACCTTTTATTGTAATTTCTTTATCAGAGGACCATAGTGACAATTGATAACAAAAAGTGTCCCATATCCTTCTAATCTCTTTGTTATGCTCTTTAAGCTGATTGTTATTAAGGTTAGTTATTTTAAGGAATTTTTATTTTATGTGAAACTTATTACACGCATACAGAAGTCGGTTTATTAATATTTTTTCTCCAAATTCAATAATCCCGTTTAACGCGAATACCTTGCCGTTGAATTTTCAACTGGCTCTATGTTTGTATCGAATAAAAACCAAAGAATGTCGACAATATACACGAATTTATTTGCTCTGAAGTCAGGAAGGAGTTCCATGGATCGATCCACCCCCATATATTCCTCCAGCTCTTACTGTACCACATCCATCCTACTTCCCTATTTTCTCATCCTTTCGTCCAGCTGTTCTGTTCGCATGAATGCTGGTGGTGATAACCTTTGCTTTGGTCGGTTGACATAGGCCAGAGTGTACTTAGGCGGAATACAATAAAAGGTAGAACAGGAAGTCAGGAACCTTATCATCCCCGTCATCCACGCGACTTATTTCAGTGACATCAGTAGCCCTATAGTAATGTGCACCCTAGAAGCAGTACCCTAAACGTAATAGCGCTAATACCACGGTTCTGAGCCAATTACCCGCCCCTTCCATCCTCTTAGTCGATTTTCCTAAGATCGATGCAATACTGTCCACCAACTTTCTTCTCTGTTTTCCAAGTAGTCTTTTCCCAAATGATTTTCTCACGAATATTATTTATGCAGTCCTTGTCGCCACAATTTTAAATACTGATTGTGCTGGCTCAAGTTCTGCAAGAATGTACGTGGTTTAAAACTCGACCGGTCACCTCCTGTACTGACTTGACCACTGCGTGCGATTGCATAGTGATAGCACTAAAATATACGACGGCCGATTGATTTGGATTTCGCTGAATGCAATCATCCTCTCATAAATAATTTATGTTTGTGCAGAGTGGCTATGTAACTTACTTACGATCCACCCACTCGCTCTCAAAATTTAATTGAAATCTTTCATGTAATTTATAATATTACATTTTAAATGGAAACGACTCCTCATTATCCGTTCACGTAATGCTCAGGATACAAGAAAGCGTATCAAGGAAACTTGCGGACGGACATCACACCCCATTACGCATTAGTTTCATTCGCTTGTTTTAAAATGCGTGATATTGTGTTTTTCAGGCGCATCTGGTGCCCTGTGGGAAATGCGGTCGAACTTTTAACCCTGATAGACTGGAAGTTCATCAGAGAAGCTGTCGCCCTCCTGCAGGCCAAGGCGCCAGGAACACCAATCAACAGGTACATAGACACGCGAATTTCCATTAATGGTTCTTGTGCACACAATGGCGAATCTTCGGTAGAGAAAGGGGTGGCGTGAGTGGTTTGTGTGTAGCTGAAGAGCTGCAGCATTAACTTCTTAAAGGCCTCTGGTCCAGGCAGTTACAGTTTGTGCCGCGTAAATTTGCCGCGATTGCCTGGAAGGCGTAGGGCAAGACACTGACAGCAGCTACTTGTAGCAATAAAAACACAATAAAACGAATAACATTGATGCTCGCCAGTGTTGATGATATCCAGGATCAAAATGCCAGCAGAAAAGTCAGTAACAGTGGCGTTGCTGTTTGGAAACAAAGAGGGACATAGCCACCATGTTTATCACGTTTTTCTGTTTTGACCCTCCATACTGGTAAAATTTTAAACTTATTGTGTGGCTGAACACAACTTCGTCCACAGATTATCTAGTAACTTCGTCAGATTTACTCTAGACTTGGCAACGGCGCAATGTGTGTGGGGAATGACGCAGAGCAGGCTGTCACAGCAACGCTGCCATATCAGCCTGGAATAGGACGGTACCTGAACTGCCAAGGAATGTTGGGCATTAAGAGTAGAGTGACTATGTAGCAACTATGGTGACGGAGAAAGTAGAAAGAGGTGCAACAGTGGGGATTGTTAACTTTCGTGTTCTGCATTGCGGCAGATGTATGTGAAGTAAACTGTAGTTATAGAGGGAGCATAAAGAAAGAAAAAAACAGTGAAGGGGAAGGGAAAAATAAGGAACAAGGAAGGATAGTGAAAGAAAGGAAGGACGAAAGAAGAAAGCTGGAATGGAAAGCAAAGAGATGTAAGGAAAGATGTTAAAAAGTGGCAATAGAAGACTGTGACACGTATCTCCGCCACGTCACCGCGTACTGGCTTAGGCATTGCCTGACATGACGAGTGTGGCTACGGGCCGTCTGGAGTTCTTAACGTATGTGTCCCAATGGACACCTGTTTCTGGCTTAGGAACACACCACCCCCCCCCGCTCCATTTTAAGCGTCTCTTTCTTCCTCATCAGCAAGGTTAGTTCCCTTGCCTAAGCACTACTTAGGCCCGGTGCACACATCCGTTTTTCTAACGTGCGGTGACGCTGCGTTGCCGTAATTACGGTGTGGGATACACTGAAGTCAGTTGGGTAGTGCACACATACCTCCGTCGACGTTGTGTCACCGTACGTCCATCTATTGCGTTGGTTTGAACTGAGTTGCTACGGCCCCGCAGCGGCAACGCAGCGTCACCGCATGTTAGAAAAACGGATGTGTGCACCGGGCCTAAGCTGGTACCCTCACGTGCACTACCTCGCACACAAAAGTGCGCCAGTTGAATGCGGCTCATGTTTTTGGAACACAGAAACTCTGGGTTTATATTACGAACTACGCAGTGAAATGATACAAAACTGTGCGGTGCGTGTGCCAGTGCGTCAGTAACATCGTGTGTTTACCAGCAACATCGCCTTACAATGTTACTGCCGGGTGTGTAGCGTCTAGATACGAAATGTTTTCATTACGTTACTTGGCGCAGCACAGCATATTTGAAAGTATTCAGGTGAAATGTGGTCACTGATAGAAAAATTGAGGAACAGAGAACAACGTACAGACGGGCCAATCCCGGTGGCCGTGCGGTCTAAGGCGTAGGTCTGCGGCCGCTTCATTACTGGGATCGCGAGTTCGTATCCCGCTGAAAGCATGGATGTTCATCTCTTGTGTTTGTTGTGTGTTGTGTTGGTTGCGGCCTTTGCGACGAGCTGATCACTCGTTCAGAGGAGTCCTACAGTGTGTTTGTGTCTAATTTTATGTGATCTAGAAACCTGAACAGTGAGGCGGCCTAGGTCCGAGTTGGGCTGTTGCGCCACAGGAAAAAAAACTTACAGGCGGTTTAACTGAGTAAAATAAATTAAATAATTATTTGAAGTAAAGCGACTTCCTTACTACTTTCGTTACTGACTTACTAACTTACTAATGTAGACAAGTGTTATTTCCTTCATTGTTAAAAAGTGTCCTGTTACCAGATGTTAGAGACTAAATTAAGGTTAATAGTGATGATATGTGATGTCTTAAGTGTCTGATTTAGATAATTAGACATTAAAATACAGCACATCAGTGTTTACCTCTGAAACAAGACACTGTGTCTTCACAAGTGTCTTCAGGTAACATGGAACAAGACAAGCAATGTACGTATAACGTAACATTGAGGCGCGTTCGCCTAACCACTGTTGTCGTGGAAAAACAATAAGTATTAAATATTCTTTGTGTCTGTATTTTTGCCTTAGTTATCCGGCATGCAAGTCGCATCTTTTCTGCGCCGTATTATATTGTCATCTGTGGCCTGTCTAGGTCTACCGTATTTTTTGACATTATCTCGTAAACGGTAGGATTTTCGGAAAAAAGTTATTGAACGTGAAATGTGTGTTTTGATTTTCTGTGCAACTTTGTCTGAAATATTTCTCTTTCTAAGAAGAAATCGGGGAGCTATTATCATAAACGTGCAAAGGTCTTCATGTAAAGTGCCCGTTATTCTCGTCAGAGTTTATTGAAACTTGAATTTTCTAGACAGATTTTCGAAAAATCCTCAAATATCAAATTTCATGAAAATCCGTCCAGTGGGAGCCGAGCTGTTGCATGCGGACGGACAGACAGGTATGCCGAAGCTAGTGGCAGCCCTAATGGCATTCACGCGAGGTATTCAACCGTTGCTTTAATAAAACTGTGCTGCTAGGTCACGTATGAATTAGCCACATAAAAGAAGTAACTGAACACGCTCAAGGGCAGTGCCGGTGCGTGACTTACAGGCCTATATACCGTTTTGGTACCATACCGGACTGTTTTACTGTCATCTAATGGAAAGGAAGTTGTCCTTGTCCACGCCATGAAGGCGTATAGGGAGAGTACAGGAATAGCTGCACTCATTCTTAACCTCGGCACTGCATGGAGGTGAGTAGTACACTTCACGCTCCGGCCGCTTTACCGTAGGGGAAAGAACCCCCCATACCCATTGACTATGAGGTTGTGTGGGTTCCAGAGCCGGTCTGAACTCTTTTGAGGAGAGAAAAGTCTCATTATCCTGCCTGGAATCGAACATTGGACCATCGTTATGTCGACTACGCTATCCAGGCTCCTTACTGTCATCTAACATACGATATAAAACAGAATTTCCAAATAGAACCAATAAAGCCTGCTTTCTTGATGCACTGTCCGGGGATCGAATCCCGGTAGGGGCGAGATTTTCCGTGCCCTTCCAGACCGGCCCTGAGGCCCACCCAGCCTCATACATTGGGTACCGGGTCATTCCCAGGGGTAAAGCGGCCGTGGCCTGGCGTTGACCAATCCCCTTTCCCAGCCTGCTGAGCCCCCATTAAACTGTCCGTTTTCTGTAGGTATAAAAACTTGGTATCCGCTGCAAGGATATGTAAAATTAGATGCGGCGGATTTCCACTTCAACCTGTACACGCATGCCACTTTTGGTTAAAATCAGGAAAAGATAACAGATACCGTGAATACCTACACGTGCTTGTGGGCGAAATCATGAGTTACATTCACGTAATCAATTCACAACACTCAGACCAACAAAATGCACAATACTGTTCCCAGATGTTTTATATCACAATATCACTTTGAACACAACCACATGTTTCGATCCCCAAGGGATCATCATCAGGGAATCAAATCAAAGCAACACCGCATAAAACCAACCACCTTTGCATAGAGTAGAAAGGCGTAAAAAAGTCAAACATTAAAATGTAGGCGATTCTTCGTAGTATAGTTGTGTACCAGGATCTATTATACAACTTGCATTTTCTAAACCTGTGGACGTTCTCTGTGTAACACCTTTACTTTTGAAGTGAAGGCAAGATGTCATCATTCAGCGAAATATTGACAGGACAAGAGGCAGTTCCAAGATCATTCATCTTGTTCGTAAGTGCGTTTATTTCACGAAACACCCTAGTGTTAGCGCGTTTCCGTGGTAACGCTTATCTGTTGCATATAATTATGTTGAACTTCTGATATGGCGGACAGGTCTTTTTAATTGCTCCTCTTGAGGTCACTGCTTCTAAATTGAAGTAGGCTACCTACTGTATGACATGCAAGAGGCTAAAATTTAGACTTGTCAGCAGGAGAAGCAAGACGCGGACAGCAGCAGCGCGGTGAAGGCGCCGCCCGCGGTGTACTGCTACATCTGCGGTAAGATGTTCGGCACGCGCTCTATCGGCATACACGAGCCTCAGTGTCTGGACAAATGGCGGATGGGAAACGAGAAGCTGCCGGCACACCAGAGGCGCTCCGAGCCCATCAAGCCGCAGTCTCGTGAGTTGCACCTGCTGTTTCTTGCTTTGTTTCCTGCATTCTCATTTTTATTCATTCCTTCCAACCATTTTTCTTTCTTTCTGCCATTCTTTTCTGCCGTTTACGTTTTAATTTACTTCTTTCGTGTCATTTGTTCCTGCCTTTATTCCTTTCATTCATCTTTTCTTGTTATTTACACCCTTTCTGCAGTTTTTTCTTTCTCCCTCTATTTTACCTACTTCCTGTTCTTTCTTAGCCCCCTCTCTGCCATCACTTCGTAATTTCTTCTTTCCTTCGTCCTTATCCTTTTATTTCTTTCAGCTCTTTATTTATTTCGTCCATTCTTTAGTTCGTAATTGCTTCTAACATTCTTTCTGTATTTCTTCCCCTTTTTCTACGTTTTAATCTTTATTTATCTCCGTTGTTCATTCCCCGTATTTTTCTTTTCGTTTTCCTTTCCATCTTCCGAATCCGCGCTCATGTGCGTATCACTCCTGCTAGGTATTCTTGAGGTCCCGGGTTCAAATCTCGGCCCGAAGACCAGCTATCCTGACAGTTTTGTGTATGCCTCAGTTCCTCCAGGCAGATGACCTCCAACGGGGTCATTACTGCATCCTTGCACAAGCTTGCCGACGTATTATTTACCAGTCAGTCTACCGTTCTTTGCTGTATTGTGAGACCTAAGCTACAGATTTCCTAAGTACCTAATTAACTAATCGGATGAAAAGGTCGCTCTTTCGAGAAGCCAATAGTTGCTCAGCTAGTCAAGAAATTTTCCGCATTTTATGGAACCCAAACCTTCACCGCCGTGTAAACAACAGCCCACCACTAGTCCCTATACTGAGCCACATTAATTCAGTACACGTCCTTCCATCCTATTTCTTTTAGATCCATTTTATTATCATCCTCCCCTCTACGTCTGTATCTTTCAAGTTGTATATATTCCTTCAAACCTTCCTACTGACTCTTTGCATCCACCTCTGTCCCATGCGTGCTACATGCACATCTCATACAATCCTCCTTAATTAAATTGTCCTGATTACTCATTTTCGGTTGGAAGTACAATTATGAAGTTTCGCATTATGCAGTCTCCTCCAGCCTCGTATTGCTTCCTCCCATTCAGGTCCAAACACTAAGCTACTGACAGGGCCATTAATTAAGCAAAAAACCCCAATCCATTCCTTCCATGGTGCTTTCTTACATTCAGTCGTCGGTACATCCCATCATTTATCCATTCATTTTTCAAATTTTCCTTCTTTCTTTTTACTTTTATTTTCCTGTAGTCTCTTACTTTTCAATGGGTAACGGGGGTTCTTTCCCCCGGAGGTAAATCAGCCCGGTCGTGAGGCTGATCACACACCTCCTTTAATGTCAATGTTAATAATGAGTGGAGCCGTGTCTCTACTTCCCCCATGTGTCTTCAAGGCGTGAATGGGGACGACACTACTTCTTTCATTTATTACCTACACGCATGTGTATTTCTTCCTTGTGTTCTATATTTACTTTCCACTTCACAATTCTGCATTCAACAGAACCATTCCTTCAGCGGGGTATGAACCCGCGATCCCACTGTACCAGCGGTTCAAGACCGCATGACCACTGTCATCGACACTGGTACGCTCTGCGGTCTTACACGTGGCAACCCAAAATGTACCTCGTCAATAACTGGTCCTTAACGCTTTTTACGTGATTTGTGGTTTTGTCATTTCGTGTTTAGCTTGAGATGTGTCGTAATGTTATCTGAGCTCTAATTACTGTTGTCTACCTCCCAGGAGGAACTCCGATAATTTACTGTTCGTGTCCGTACTTGGCTTCAATACGAGACAGTAAAATTGCGCTCGTTCGGTAACATTGTGGCTTTTTTTTAGAAAATGGCAGCTGTCAAGTGAATTTGAGTTTACTCTGTCAGTCTGAATGTCACCATTTCAAAAATCATTGGCATCAAACGTGACATGTAACTCTTCTGTCAGAAAATTATTCATACCGCGACGTAGATGATCGGTGATACAAGTGTTAACATGCATCTGTGCTTGTGATCTTGTGTGATTGGTTACTTGTTGACAACCTGTTAGAAACTGTAATATAAAATGCCTGTAATAAGGTGAACAGTTGGGGGGTGGGGTGCTGTAATAGAGCTCAGACACGTGTCACCGTGTCACTGTGTGTGTGTGTGTGTGCCCACTGCATGCTCCTCAAGGTCTGGCTACGTCACGCACGGTCCCTCAGCACCCTGCAGAAGCACCGAAGGGCTCAGAGCTGGCCGCGGCACCGCACGTCATGGACTGCTACCTGTGTGGCCGTGAATGTGACACCCGCCTGCTCAACAAACACGAAGATGAGTGCATCAAGCTCTGGAGGAAGTGGAACAGTAGCCTGCCAGTAGATCAGAGGCAGCCAGAGCCCAAGAGACCGGAGTTCAAGTTCAGTAAAGGTCATTCATATATTCTTACGTATGCTTGCATTCCGGGGCTTTGTCACAGAGACGTTACTCCTTATATCCGTAGTTATGTCTTTGTACGGACTTTTACTTCGAATACAAATCTACCGCCCGACTTTCTTTTCATGACCTTACATTTGCGCATGAGGGGAAATAAGGCTGGTGTAGTGGGGGATTATTAAAGGAATCCTTGTTATGCCTGACGAAAGCACTGGCAGAATTACGCACTACTTCACTTCCCTCAGGCTCAAGATTGTGTCAGATTGCAGGCTATTGTATTAAAGATGTTGAACGTTGCTTTCTGATACCAGAGAGCTAGTTAGATAAAACTGAGAAGAGATTAACTTAAAGAGTTTGGTTCCTTCAGTTTGTGTTGTCGCTTGTGCATGTTCTGTCGCCAAGATCTCCACAGCTGTCAGCCGTAGTCGCATGATCGATCTCTCGAAACACAGTGCATGTTTAAGAAAGCTGCTTTAACATACGGCTTCTTGTCAATAACAGCTAAACCTCATACTGTTTCAATAAAATGTTCTACCATCTTCCGTTTATAATATCTGTAGAATGTATAAAGGATAAGTAATAAGGAGTAGCTTGCGGAATGCCTGTTTCGCAATAACCTGACGTTTGCAACAAATTAATTGAGAAATTCTAAACTCCGTTTAATACACCTAATCACCACACCTGCTCTACTTTAGTGGTCCAGGTCCCCAAGATTTGACTTTACTTGAGCAGGTGCAACACTGCAACCTAATTCCAACCACTGTTGTCTGCTTAGCCGTCACATCGACGTCTTGACGCTGACGCAATGCCGACCACGAATTACCGTTAAAAATAACGAGGCTTATAGCGAGGCAACTTGGTTCTGGGTTAAGGATAGGTTACCAAGTTTTATAACCACGTACGTCCGAAGGGGTTTGAACCCTCGTTGGACAGGCAGGTAGCGTGGCTATAACACGGGGAGTGTCCCTGATTTCTGTTAGCGTACGAAGTGCCTAAGCCACTGTAAGTTTCACGCTAAATGCCGGTCGCATCTCACAGTCAAACGAGCTAAATGGCTAGACCATCAATATCATAGTTACGCTGCAAGAACCTATTTAGGCGTGGGAATTAATAAGAAGAGCGTGCGTGTTGCGAACTGTAACTTTACCATTATAACGTACATGCTATGACTATACGTAGAATTATATTACAAAGTATACTTTACACTATTAATTGGAGAGACTGTGCCTTGCTACTTGGGGTATCCTACTGTTACTTTGCTTGGAGTTATGCTGTTTATTGCCGTAGCTATCACCATTGCTACAAGGCTCCTGCGGCACTTAACAAGAACTCCATCAGTTATTCTGTCGTATCTAATAGGTTTATACAGTCCCAGCGCGTGCTGTGTCGCTGTTCTTACTTCCATACCGCACGTTGTTATGCAGAAACGCCGTGCCAGTAGCGGTTATAGGCGCTTCCCCGTCTGGTGGTCAGTAGGAGCTTAGCATTTTGTTGCTCCATTGGCATGCATTTGCGAGCAGTACGCAGTTATTATGAACCAGCTTCAAGACGTTTGTTCTGATAAATCAATTAACAAAGAGCAGTGGTACATGTTATTACAATGACTTGGGACACCATACAGGCCTCAGTGCTCCCCGCATAACCACCCCTCATTTTCGTCCAAATGTCTTGAGGAAAGAGGAAGTATCTCGTGTTCTCTCAGTCCTGTACGTCAGAACCTGTTCAGTTATACTCATAACTAGCTTATAACTTTGTGGCAGATTCGAGGTTTCGTTGGGTTGTGCGTGTAAAACAAGAATAACGTCTTTTTGTATGGCTGGTCGTTATTGGGTCCATTTTGTTGGGTGAGCCATCACAAGATGGAAGAATGTGAACTGGAAATTTGGAAATGACGCCAGCTTTTATGGTGTGCATTGTCCTTAATTAGTTGAAATTAAGTGTAATTATTTTTTCCCCCCAAACTTGAGACTGCCGAAATGTTTCAAGGTCAAGCCTTGCTAGCAGAGGTCCGCAGAAAAGCGTACGTGTTCGAGAGAATGTTCTGTGGATCGCAGCTCTTTGTTTCATCAATAGTTTAAACCGTTCCCACGCTAGGGGGCAGGTAGGTTGTAAGGTAGCTGGTCGTCAGCAGATTTCTCTTCAGACCAGCTGTTCCTCGAAAAAAAAAAAATCTTTGTGCGGCGTCGGTGAAGGGCCAATCAGAAAATTCCATTCCAAATTCATAAAAAGGTTAATGCTCCGTGAAGTCGCTACTTCTGCATGCGCTTTCTGCGTTTGTGTATGCTTTGGGCCGTCGAAGCTAAATACTCAAACGGCAAAATTGTAGAGACCTTGCAGGCATGTACAGTGAAAATTCGTCCTGTAAATACCATGCGGAGTGTAAGTTAATGTTGATCAGCAGAGTAAACCCGCGGAGATGACGTACGAGCAAGAATGAAATAGCAAATCTCGTGTGGTGCCGACTGGCATGAAACTTAAAGTCATAACTGAGTTCATCCCGCAAGTGAATGAACCAGTTTACAGTCACAAGTACCTCGTGATGTGTACTGTAATTTACCGTCGAAATGAGACAGTCAGAGGAGGAATTCCGACGGAGTCTACGATGCCTTCCCATGCGTATTCCCGAAGATAGGTCCATGTTGTACCCTGAGAATATACGGCCATCTATCGACTGGGAAGGTTGCTCTAGGCTGTGGCGTCCCTTTCTGCAGAGTTTCTATCCTGCAGTAGTTAACACCAAATATTTGACACCTATCATAATACATGGAATCACATACCAGAGTACTGTAATGTTATTACTGATAATACTCGCCATCAAGAGATTTTCAAATTTCGTGCAAGAAATGCATTCAAACTTTTCGTGGGGAAACATTTTGGAAAGTGTTCGTGGATGATGATAAAACGGACCTTAGGGAACAGTGGTTGTGGAGTTGATAGATGGATGGAACGGTCGTAGGTTTGTGTCCATTGGGAGGCTTTCCTTGTAGAGAAGGGTCAGTAGAACGGTGTTTAATTCCGGACAGGAGCGTGTATCTTTACCTTCGCCGTCCCTAACAGACGGCGCGTGAAGTCGACCAAACCGACTATCTAATGAGTACTGGGGTCTCGTTTCCCAGACGTAAGGCGGCCGGAGCATGAGGCGTACCACGTATATCCGTCTAGTGCTAAGGCTAAGAATATGTGGAGTTATACCTTCACTTGCTTTACAGGTCTTCAGTGCGCGGTATTTAATTACAGGCAGGAATAGTTTTACCCTTGCAATGGCATATGTAAATTAGCCCGTTTTATATGTGGCAACACGAAAGGTGAAATCGTAGGCCTGGATACCTGTAGCTGCCCTGTACAGTGTTCACTGTGCCTTTCGTTCATTCATAATGCAGATCCCAGTCGGCGCCTTCGTATTAATCAATAGCACTGGCGAAATGTCTCATATTTTGGAAAACTACGTCACGCGGTTTCGACCTAGGTGACTGGGGCTCGATATCAATTTGGCTGTGGCGTCCACCCAGGTTCCTTATCCAATGCATATCGTCGTCTCTTACTTTGGTTGTGAGGCTCCGGAAGCGCGAGGCTGGCCATTAATATCAGAGAAGTGTCGAAGTCTAAAAGACATAGAGCGTCATACCCAAATGGCCGACAGGGTCTAATGACGTCCGCCTTTACTGGAATCTTTTAGAGGGCCTACAGTAGTGACCAAATATGCTGCTCTTGCAGCTGAAACTTATATCTGTCAGACCCAATTCGGAGCCTTCCTATGAGGTTGCAGTTCAAAGTAGAATTGTGAATATGTTTCTGTGTCTAAACACCGCGTCGTGAAAATGTGTGTCGTAGTGAAAGCGAGTCTTCATTTAGGCCTATATCTAGTTCGGCAACCGCGGTACTCAGCCACATTGTTGGGGCATCAACAACCAGTTTTGTAAGTTTCAGATTACCATTGCCATAAGTCTTTCATTGAGTTTTCTTGTGTTAATCCACTTTTAAACATGTTATTAATGCGATATAACAGAGGTCGCATTTCCTTAACCCCCAGTTTTCCATAAGGGTTTGGTCTTGATTAACGCGGCTTTTCAAAAAGTAGGATTGCTATGTTATCTTTAGTAGGTATTCATGAGCGTTTCTCTGTTGCAGCGACGGGAGACATGGATTACAATGCGACGATGGAAGCCATCTGGCAGGAACACCTGCAGTCGTTGGTTCCCTGCAGCCTGGGCTGCGGTAGAACCTTCAATCCTGACCGCGTCGCCGTACATGAGCGGGGTTGCAAGGGACCGAAGAAATAGTTGCTGTTGCTTCCACGACTGAAGTTATTGCTATATATTTTTATTTCCTTGTAACATTGTGACCTGGTGAAGGTGAATAAATAATGCTCAATTATGGCTGTGATGCTGTATGCATAGAATAATTTATCCGCGCTTTTCAAGCGCTTTCGCATCCGTGTGGATCGCCCATTAAGTAGCCCCTACAGTCCGTCTGTATGCATGTAACAACTTGAGAGCCTGTAGAGATATTCACGCAATTTTATATTGTGGAGCTTTATAAGAAATTCTGCCGTTTTAGTTAAAACTAGACAAACATAACGAACTTTTACGTTGTGTTCACCGTGCATTTTGGTAACATTCAACAGTTAAACCAACAAATGCACTTTATTTCTTAACTATGTCCATTAATCCTACATATGTTTCGGCTGCAATACAGCCATCATCAGGGGTTCAAGGTCACGTTCACGTCAACATTCACTAATCCATTTAGTATCAGTGATTAGTGAATGTTGAAGTGAACGTGACCTTGAACCCCTGATGATGGCTGTATTGCGGCCGAAACATATGTAGGGTTAATGGACATACTTAAGAAATAAAGTGCATTTGTTGGTTTAATTGTTGAAACATAACAAACATTACATGAGGATCTGAGTACATTTCTGCGCGCATTGCCAGTGTACGTCGGGTTACCCCATCCCCTGCGAAAAAACAGGCGAAGCCTTACATAGGTCTATTCATCATCCTTGGCAACAGAGAAGAGGATGTCTTGACAGGCTGTAGAGCGGGGATACACACGCTTTCCAGAAATCTAGGAACAACCTCAAAATTCTATGTCCCAGGAAGGTGACATGAAACAAGTTCCGTACTGAGGACCCACAAATATTAGGCGCCACCTATAAATTTTTTTCGCCCAGGCTAGCTGGAGCTTGGGATTTATATACCCTGTTGTAGACTGCACTGAAAAGAATTGTTTTTGGTCTTTTAATGCAGTAGGCTACTCCATTAAAACGAAACTTAAAAACCTCGTTACTGACTCGCATTTCACACACTATAAGTTGCGTCCGTGTCCTAGAAAGATATTACAATCTAGCATAATAAATTGTAAGTCTGTTATTAGGATACGGAGACAAATTATAGTGCGTTTTGTAAAAAGGGGGTGGGGTGGTTGGGAAATGCCTTTAAAATGCCTGCGTTTTGAGTGTTTATTTGAATTATCAAGAGTTATCATTCGCGACGTGAAAATCTAGAGGCAATAACAGAGCGAAAGCATCAAAGGTGCACGTTTCTGGTATAAATACATTTTTCAACTTGCGTGTTTGCAAATTAATGTTCATGAATCAATTTAATTTTGACATTCATGGACCACTTCCATATTAGGATACGTTCTGAATGTGAAGTGCAAAAGATGTGACTGTCCGAATGTTTCGTTTCTGAAACTATTGTACGGAGTTCTTCCGTTAAATTTATAACTGGGGGCTTTGAACTATAATACAACTTGTCAAAGGAATTTATCTAGTTCCACATTTCCAAATATTAACTATAATTTGCATTAATTAGAACCAAATTATATCGACTAATTACAAGAAATATAAGCTTTATGGAATTTACATATGACATAAAAAAACAGGCTTAATTAAATTCTACAAACTTTTATTTGCAACATTTTTATGTAGCCTGTAGCAATTAGGCCTGTTTTACAAATACAGGAATAAATGAGTCGTGGTTGTGATCTGTGTATAACTCTGTAACAGTGATGTCCATTGAAAGCTGAAATTAATTCCATCATATTTCGCTCATATTCGCCGTTCCCTTGACTTCCGAGAGTTGCCGGCTGGTTTGAAAATAAATTTTGAAGTGGGGTAATAAGTACAACTCAGCAATAAATGAAATTCAAAGTCATTAATGTGTACGGTTGGAAAAAATTTTTGTAAAATATTTTTTCAACTTTTTTCTTATAATTGCGAAGCCAGAGATCGATGGTTTTGGGAAGTGTTTGAATATTATGCAGGGTGTCTGCACAATAACAATGTAAGTCAGTGTTTTACGTACTTTGGGCCCGGATGGGTGCATTTAAAGGTGATATCTGGCCACAGACCGTAAAGGTAAAGGTAAAATTCATCCTAGAACAGGCCATGAAGGTCCAGAGGGGGAGTAGAGGTATATCTCTACTCTTTCTTTAACTTCCGCGTTAGATGGGGGTGGGTTTTAAACGCCACGCCACGGCCGCTTTACCCCCGGGAATGACCCGGTACCCATTGTACAGGAGGCTGGGTAGGCCCGGCCTGGACGGGTGCTGAAAATGTCGCCCCCATTCGATCCCAGATCGTAGCGAGTCGCAATACCCACTACGCTATCCCAGCTTGGCCACAGATCATAGAGAATAAAAATTCGTTGTCGAAAAATTGATTGTTTACTGTAACACAACCAAAAAAGCAAAAAAAAAAAAATACATAACTGTATTAATAGTAATTAATTCGGTAATTACATCCTGATCTGAGTGTGCTGTTTGCAGCATAATATTACACGCATTAAATACAATGTTTATTGTATAATGTGGTTTTATTTTTTATTTCTCACTACTTAGTATGAAACAAACGTTTTTGTATGTTATAGTTTAATTAAATACAACGTTTATTGTATGTTTGGATTTTATTAAAATTATTTTTCAAGAAATACAAAATGTGACATACCTCCATGCTCCCGCGAAGTAATTCTGAAACTTCAGATGCGCACTGAGTACCTTGAAGTTTGGCGACTCCTGGAAGAGTATTTCGGACACAACTTGAAGATTTATTATTGTCTCCATAAAACGTACCACAAGCTTAGCTGGAATTGATAATTAATTATCGCCATTCAACCGAAAGTTAAACATCGATTTCGCGCGACGGCCACATTGCTTTCTTGCGTTCTGGGAAAGAAAGAGAGAAAAAAACACACACACACAACACAACACAACACGAAATGTGTAGTTACGGATGCACGACAACTGTAACGCCACCGAATATGGCTCATATTATAATATGCTTGCTGACAAAACCAACATATTCAAAACTGCAAATGCATGCACATAAACAAGGAGAGAATCACCATTCCTGAGTGTGCTAACATGGATGTGACTCATCACTTAGCACAGCTAACTCATCAATGAGCGAAAAGTAATCTAAAAAAATTCCATACCAGTAGTAAATTTTCTATGCATACAAACTGTGCACATAAACTTTAAAGTTGTACATACCGTGCATGTTTGAGATAATTATATACCTAAACCAACAATTATTACACTATTTATTTATATATGTATTGTACCCTACATATGTTTCGGCTGTGCTTTAGCCATCATCAGGGGTTTCTCTTGAAGCGTCCACTAACTGTATCTCTCACTACATTGTCTTTGATTCCTATTGGTTTCTTAATAACTAGACACTGTGCTTTGTCTCACTGTCTAGGTCCTATATTGTTCACTATGTACACAGATGCACTTATGTATGTGGGTTTTTGCACGTTTTCGGTTTGACGTTTTTTTGGTCCTTTTTTGGAACATGTAGATGTGCTCTCTTCTGGAACATGTCCGTAGTTTTCGGTGTTTTTCCGGTCCTTTTTCTTTAGTTTGTATGCAGATTGTCCGCCATCATGGACAATCACAGTGCCTAGTTATTAAGAAACCAATAGGAATCAAAGACAATGCAGTGAGAGATACAGTTAGTGGACGCTTCAAGAGAAACCCCTGATGATGGCTAAAGCACAGCCGAAACATATGTAGGGTACAATACATATATAAATAAATAGTGCAATAATTGTTGGTTTAGGTATATAATTGTGCACGTAAAGTAAATAATTCAGTGTTATAACCACAATACTGAAACCCAACCTGAGATCCAAAGCTAAGTCCTGAGGAGTTTCTCCTGTGTCCCAAAGGAATCTTCAGTATGAAGTTTGCATCCATATTTGGACTACAGGCTTCGTCTTGTGCATCATAGAACTCGTTCTCTTCATCTTCGTCAGAGGGGGAAGAATGACACGCATCTGAAACAACAGACTTAGTCACAATGGTCCATGAACCTGACTACTTTACATCATATCGCTGTAATCACACCGAAATGGTTTTGCTTTTCAGGCTACGGCACACAATATTTAACAGTACTGCATTGAATGGCTCTAATTTTGCATTTCATTTCCGAAGTTCCCACAACTGTTATAGTGTGTTATTAAGGCGTCTTCCCATAGTCATGTTACCCCACAAGAAAATTAAATTGCCCTATGGAGGTACGTAATTGTTTTCTCATTCCAAGTGATAAAGTCATTTACGAAACGACTGACGAGTCCATTTAGAGCATCTAAGAAAGGATCGTCACTAGCACATGGGTTTATGAGGGGCCACACACGGGGAAGAGCATAAGGGACATCCAAAGTGATTTTAGCGTAATATTCAATAAAGCCGCATCACCAAAGACGACAATCTTACGATAGGAGGGAGAAAAGCATTTTGAAACTGGTTCCAGCAGTCAGGAAAACCACGCACAAGAACAGAAACTTTTGTTCGTGTGAATGCATGAGTTCGCCTAAGGAAACTCTTCGGAAACGATCACAAGGTTATACGCGGTCGTGGGTATCCCGGCTAAATTCATCCCACTCTCAAACTTTTCCCACTGTCTCCAATTGGCTGACTTTTAATTTTGACTATTTCCTAATAGGTCCAAAAGTTACAATTTTGAATACTTCCTTGTCATTGGCTGCTACTGACTTAACTATGTTTCCCGTGCCGTTACTCGTATGAACCCCCTACACGCGTCCTATCAGTTTTTCTTAATGTGCGAGCATGACTAACACGGTGTCTGTCCTCACTTGATTTAAAACGTCCAAAAGCTGTCAAAGTGTAGAATTTCGTTTGTTCCAAAAAGTCCCCTAAACCATTAATTTTGACATTCACAAACGGCGAACATGCTAGCTTGCTATACCCGACCTAAACTGTCTCTGTTGTTCCCTCTAAGATGTTATACGGATGAGTTACAATTTCCTTTACACCCTTAAACTAAAGTACCAATTCTAAACAAATCTGTCCTGTCTGCCAAACATAAATGTTGGTACCTAATAAACATTCATACCAGATATACCGGTTATAAGGTTTGGAGTGTCCGTTACCACATTGATAACTCGTATGAGAAGAGACGCGGGTTTAAGTGAATTAAGTGATGCTGACAAGCAACGAAGACATGGAAGTCTGTGGACATTCACTGCCTCTTTTTCGAACTTTTCGCACACGTGAGAAATTTATTTTCTCTGAAAAGTGCGCAATTTACTTTAGCGCAAAAACCCAGAAGTGCTTATTTTTTAAATAAGGAGAACCCAAATTTCTACGAAGTATTAGAAAATACCAACCACACGCAATGATATGGGTCTCAATTTCTGCTAAGTCCCTTTTTTCATCATTATTTCTTTGAAGGGGCTATAAGCCAGGCAGCTTTCATGGTGTTAAGGAACTGGTTTGTGTCTCAGGTTGTTTTAGCGTTTAGAATTGCTTAGTCAGGTACGGCTTCAGTAAAATGGGGCCCGGACTCTATGCAATCGCCGTGACAGGATTCCTGAACTGTGTCCAGAGACAGTCCATTGGCCGTGGATCTCAGCACTTAGGCCTCTGGAATGGCTGCCCCGAATACCAGCTCTGTCATCACGTGACCTTGTGCTGTGGGGATTCATCACAACGAAGGTTGTCCAGAAGCGAGAAGGTAAATTAAGGAACTTAAAAGAGCTGGAAGTGAATAACTCTTTGTCACGAAAACAGTAGTGCACTTACTGACATTATGGAGTAACTACGATCCAGCAGTGGTGGCATTTAACGCCCATAGTATACACACTACAGTACAATCATAAGCTAAGAACTGCGACTGCATGATTTTCGAGGAGGATACCAAGAATTTCGAAACACACATTGCAAGTACAGACTTTGAGCGCCCTGTAGTAATGCTATGTTCTGTCCAAATTTCTTGAAAAATTTTGTCGAATGGTTCAAGAGTTATTATGGGGGATGATGGATACAGGAAAATGTCAACTTACCCTCAGTCTTTTTTTTTTTTTTTATTATATTTATTGAAGATTACAATTTACAGTATACAAGGAAAAATTACAAACATTGTTCCGATAACCAATTTTATTAAAATGAGTACATGAACCAAAAGTTATAATATGGAAAAATAAAAACAATTTAGTAAAAAAGACTAAAAAAAACACTATGCCTGATGGTGAGCTGGTTTACAGTAGTACATGTTTGGTCGTTTGTGTTTGTAGATTTTATACGCAGAGTTCAGGTCGGCTAGTGTATAATTACCTATTTGTTGGACCAGAGGGTTAGGATGAAATGGGCATTTAGTAAAAAATTTGGCCGTCAGATGGTGAATGAAGTCTCGAAGAGAATCAATATTAAGGGAGTCGTGCAAATGGAAGACGGGAGTTCCCCTGGGATAGTCTCCGATAATGCGCAAGCTGTTGTTTTGGACGACTTGGATTTGAGGTAATTCGAGTTACATGTGGTATTGCAGACAGTGGCGGCGTATGTAAGAAGGGATCGAATTAGTAATTTATATAGTGTTAATTTGGAGGTTTGTGAGAGTGTGGAGTCTCGAGTAAGGAGAGGGAAGATGTTGCAAAGAGTACCTGTGGCTTTGTTGCCCTCAGTCTCCTTGTACGTACTACATACGGAAAGTAAGGAAAAACTGCAAATGGGCTACTGCCGACATCCTGTCTTCTCTCTTACACATCGAATCAGACAAGACAAGACACGACACGATCAGTGTGACTGATTGGGACTCGGACGACAGATCCCAAAGGTGGCTCAGGGTCAGAAAAGACAAGTGACGTCATTCACTAGAGCCCAGCGCATTATGCCCCATTTCTTATCAATCAATGGTCAGTCAGGGGCCCTTACCAGTGATTAGCAGAGAAGTTTTCCCGTGACCAGGGGAGCAGGAAACGTTACCTGGTTCGGTACTGAATATCTCATTGATTTAAGGCGATAGAAAATACCGCTGTATAAATTTACAGTGATAGTAGTGTTCTATGCCGATCCCAGTGGCCGTGCGGTTTACGGCGTGGGTCTTCGGCCGCTCGCTTACTAAGATCGTGGGTTCGAATCCCACCAGGGACATGGCTGTCTGTCTCCGGTGATTGTTGTGTGTTGTCAGGTAGAGGTCTCTGCGGCGAGCTGGTCCCTCGTCCAGAGGAGTCCTATCGACTGTGGTGTGTCTAAAGTGTGTGATCGTGAAGCCTCGACGAAACGAGGAGGCCCAGGCCCATATAAGGCTGTCGAGCCACAGGAAAAAAAAAGTAGTGTTCTATATTGCAAATAGGCTTACATTAACCAGGGACAAACATGCTTCATAAATCAGTGTATTCAATTCATTATACCAACCAAATACACATTATTAGTTACACATGAGTGATAAACACGTAGCTCCGACATGTTACGGTACAAGCGTACCATCTTCAGGGAGCATAATGCGCCAGGTTTTTAGCTGTAACTCTTCAGTTACAGTTAAAACTGAATATTCTATATATATACCATATGTTTAGAGGACCCGATCCACTTTTGATTGAGATACGCACTAGACACCTGAACATATAATGCCACAAACTGCAAGTGTCCACTACAAACCGCAACTATAATTTTAATTTGTATAAATTATATTTATTATGTAAGAAATATTTTAATCACATTTTAACTACAAGTTTTTAAAACAGTACAAGTTGTACCTTTTATACACAAATTACACCAACAACGCAGCCTACTACAGACTGTGGAACGCTGTATATAGTGACTTGTCACTGGCAGTTGGTTTTAAACCTGGCGTATTGTGCTCACTGAGGATGGTGCGCTTGTACCGAAACGTCGGAGTTACGTGTTTAACACTTATGTGTAACTAATGTGCATTTGGTTGGTGCAATAAACTGAATATTTTGGTCTAAAAATGCACGGAATGGACAACATCAAAATGCTTCATAAAATTTGCTGCTAATAGTGTAAGATGTAGGCTATTACTTTAAATGTAGGTTGTGTTACATGAAAAATGGCTGATGCCGTAATTTGGCCTTCAACTTTCGACATTATGTTTCCCATTACTGAGATCTTCAGACCTTTCTTTTGTTGCTCCTTCCGGTATAAGAGCATTATTTCCGTTGCTGTTCTGTTCCATTACGAAGTTACTCAAAACATATTTGTAATGAAGAGTCCGGCTTTTTTGCAGATACTTCCATGACCATGTCAAGGACAGAAAATTTTTTAGTCGGTAGTCTGAAAGAAATTCAGCTTCTCGTCATTCTCTGCTCAATCGGTTTTGGAAAATATTTTGTTTTCACTGCAGTATCCTTCGGGGTCCTAGCGACAGTCAGTTCTGACGAAGATAGAAACTTCCATCAACCGCGATTATCATGGCAAGTTGTTAAGAAAAGTGCATAAATATTGGGTACAACAACGCTGTATTCAGAATATGTATAATGTGTAATACAGCATTGGTTGTTTCCACTCCCAACAAATTATATTAATTCTTTATTTCAGGCAAAGAAACGCACCCCAAATTATTTCCGGGAATTCTGTAGGCGTCACGAACCCCGGAGGGATAAGAAGTCTTCTCTTCTAAATATCCATCCAGGCCGAGGCTGGCACCCTCCCAGCTCACTCTACAATGCGTACTGGGTCTCTTTCCGGAGGGTAAATTGGCCGGGGCCTGGCGTTGACCCCGCTCCCATTTAGCGCCGAGGTTAAAGAAAGAGTAGAGCTGTACCTTTACGTCCCCTTTGTGTCTTCTATGGCACGTTATCGGGTGAACTTCATCGTTACCTCTAGTCGCCAAGAACGCAGATTTGACACTGGTAATTGTTAGGTATTACAATTTCCTTTCGTTTCATCAGATTTGCTTCCGTTGCAGACACATTTTGGGACTAATGTGTTGTATCCTCGTAATTCCGGAGAAGGCCGGTAGGTCGTATCTTAGATATTGCTCGACCGGAATATAGTTCGTACCCGTTGTGAAGGAATATAGCAGGAAAGAGACTCTTGTTGTGAAGGCTGCTTGAAGACAAACTCATTGTTCCAGATTCAAGGCAGTTTAATTGCAGTCGGCTGTACTGACAGACAACAGACCGGGAAGGCCTCGTAGCAACTTATATAGACTATGTGGTCGAACAACAGGATCAAGAGTGCGCCCTTTCAGGCGTCAGGGGTTTTATAAGTCAGGCTTGGGTATGGTCTGTACGTCTCTGCTCCACATGTGACTGAGCGTTAACTGCTAGGAGACACGCGGTGGGCTCCAAAGTCCAAGAGAATAACAGATACCCAGTTGCAAACGTTGGGGCAAAGCAAATACAAAGAGGCATATGATGAGTAAGTACAAATAAGCATGTGATGAGGTCCGCCTCAGCATGATACGGACAAAGTACAGAAGGTACTACATCAATGTAATGTCTTTGCCTTAATTACTATAAAATATGTACAATGTAAGGAACATCCGTAATATAACAGATATATACAACAAATGTATATTAACAGGAGGGTAGAGAAAATCGCTTAATGAGGTACTACATGAATTTTACTTCTGGCCAAATATTATTAGGGTGAATAAATTCATTACTTAATTAGTGGAATGTACAAAAAAGCGTCCGATTCTTTGTTGCTGCCGTCGCAATATGGGTGTTGCAATTGGTGCAATTTGCACGCTGATTGTATTGGGTCGCCTTGACTAATGTTCACTGACTGCTTTTAGGCCGTCGCTTTTCTGGGATGTTACGCGGCCTAGGTTGGCAGCTGGTTATTGACGTTTCGGGACAGCCTATCGGTTCTATCTTCAAGAGTCGAGAAGTCTAAGATCCTTGAAAGCTGTTCCAAAACGTCGATAATCTGCTGCCAACCTACGCCGGGTAACATCCCAGGAGAGCAAAGGCCCGAGCTAGCCGTCGATAGTCTGAACCACACTCTTGCGCTGTAAGCTAGATAATCTGTGCACTGTACTGACCACAGATTACTGACTTCCTGTTTTCCATGCCGTCCCGTAGTCATGTCATGTTAGTACCGACTAAGCGCATAATGGTCGCTACTGTCGGTAACGCAATTTATACAGCGTGTCGCTCAAAGATGGCAGAACTAGTCGCATTCAACCTATATCGTAGACTTACACATAGATATCTGTGATCCCTGTGATGCATGATCTTCGTGGCATTCGTCCTTTCGCAGGGGGTCCGCCATTGTTGGCGTATAGTGTATTGACTTGGAAAAGGATATCGGCTGACATCCAAAATGGTAAGCAGTTGTATGTAATTATTTGTAATTATTCTTGAAGAATGGTTTATAGAGTATCATTCATAGAGTTATGTGTTAGTATTTTTTGTTTATTTTAGTGTTTTATGGGTTAAATGAACAGGTTGCACAACAGCTTGCAATATGCCGAATGTCATGTTAAGAGAACCGCGTGTATTCTTTACTGCATTTGTGGAGACGGTCCAGAGTTTTAAGTAATTACGTTTCTCTGATGAAACGTGTTCTTAATTTCAAACGCCGTCATGATAACTAATCCAGACACCGTTTGGGAAGGCTTACGTGCATGCTGTGCCACATGGTATTTAAAATTCTTTCGGTAGCTTACAAGCACTGGGATTATGTTGGAAGCATTTTTCGTGGTTCGTGTTAACTCCGTGTTGTGATAGGAATTAGATTTTGCCAATGGTGAGAATTATAAACGCGATATTTGGGGAAGCTGTATTTTGGGTAGTGCTTTGGTTTTTACAGGTTACTTCTCGGTGTGCGTAATTCATATGGTATGCTCTTAACATTGGTTGCCATATCGTGATCGTGCCTCCGTTTGCTGTATATGCACACGCAATGTGATCTATATTTCCAGGTGAACTTCACTGTAGATGAGATCCGCGTTATGATGGACAAGAAGAGAAACATCCGCAACATGTCTGTGATTGCGCATGTTGATCATGGGAAGTCGACACTGACAGACTCCCTGGTTTCCAAGGCTGGTATTATTGCCAGTGCTAAAGCAGGAGAGACTCGCTTCACAGACACGAGGAAAGATGAGCAGGAACGTTGCATCACTATCAAGTCCACGTGAGTGCTATCACTATCCTAAAATCCTAATATTTGAACAAACCCTTCCAGCACATAAAAGTGCCATATTACAGTCTGTTGTCGTAGCTTGCTTGGGCGTGGACTTTGACAGTGGTGGCAGTGCTCATGGAAGGAGAAGAAATGCAAATTCATCGATATGCTACTGCAGGACCTCTATCTTTATGTCCAGTTGTGGTAGTGAAGGTGTAGTTTGCAACATTGATACGGATTTTGGTACGTTGTGTTGCATGTTCTGTGGTGTATTAGACTTATTCTGTTGGATTAATGCAGTTTGTCAAAACAGTATGTGAAATGCTGTTCTCACTGCACAACAAAGACTCTTATGATTGCTATTGAAATTTAATGGCATTGCCCTTGATTCTGAGATTTGTACAAAACATGTAGTTACACTTGGGCAAAATAACAATGTTTTTTAATGTTACAGTAGCTGGTACATACAGTAAGTGCAATTCTTTGAAAGGTTAACATGGCTGTTTCATAGAGAAAATGACCAATTGTGCCTCTGTGTGTGTGGGGGATGTTCAGAAGGTTTTCAATATTTGGTTCATTAGTGGACCATCCTTTTTTAAATCTGCATTGATAATTGCCAAGTATCTCTTCAGTGTATGTTCCTAGGTATTGTGTTATGATATTTGTAAATATATATATCACATTTCAGCAGAGAAATTCTTCTATAGTTTTCACATTGTAGTGTATCTCCCATTTTGTATATGGGACATATTAACAGCTGTTCACCAGTCACTTGGCATCTCTTCATGTTCCCATATTATTATTATTATTATTATTATTATTACATTATAAATTCTTCTCCATACATTGCTACCTCACTGCTTTAATTCTGCTGTTCTGTCCTCACCTGGGGCTTTATTTTTTTTATCTCTTATAACGTTATAAACCATACTGATTGTAGGTTTTTCTACATGTATCTGGGGGCCTGAGTGTGCAGTATGTGGATCATTGTATTTGGTTTGTTCAAGAGCTCTTGAAGTACTGTACTCATTTGTGCAGATCAAGAGCTCTTGGACGTACTGTATACTCATTTGTGCAGACCCTCTCATTCTATCAAATTTCTTTCTTTATCATTACATACTGCTGATCGTGGTTGATATTCTTCTTGAAATATAACTTCCTGGTGAAACTTTCTTTCACTCCTTGTATGTATGAGTTTGAATTGATTGTAGGCTTCCCTTTTCATATCTTTTTCACTCATTTATGCAGATTTCATGTGCATCTTAGCAAGCCTCTTTGTATTCCGTGGCTATTCTGGTGTCCTTTCATAGCACGTTCATTCGGTTTGTATTCCGTGGCTATTCTGGTGTCCTTTCATAGCATGTTCATTCGGGCTTAAGAAGTACTGGTTTCTTCTCTAGTAGTTTTATCTCCTCTCTGTACTTTAAGGATATACTTGTGTAAGTTTTGTGGTATATCTTTTGATATTCTGGCCTGATCTCTTTCCAGATAACCCGAGATTTTAGTTTGAATTTTATTTGCACAAAGAAGTGGTCAGAGTCGCAGTCAACCTTTCTGTAGCGCCTAACATCCATTGTATCTATAACATGTATAGCATCAGTCGATGTGGTCAGTTAGTTTTTTGTTTTTCCATGTGGAGCTCTCCAAGCCCCCTTATGAATGTTCTTATATGGAAATAAAGTGCTGATAATTGCCATATTATTAGTTACTGCAAAATCTGCTAGTTGAATTCCATTATTATTTTCCTTTCTCTGAAGACTGCTGACAAATATTTGGGTATAAGTTTCCATCTCTTCCAAATTTAGCATTGAAGTCTGTAAGTATTGTTTTCCTGCTAGGGTTTAATAGTTTATGCAAAGTTCTAGTTCATAAAATTCATCTTGTAAGGGGTCCTCTTTTTCTTCAGTGGGTGCACGAGTACATGTAATTGATGTATTAAGGAACGTTCCTTTTAATTTTATATAGCACGTTTTTTCACTTAGTTTGAATTCTATAATGGATGCTTTTAAACATTTATGTATTAGGAAGCCAGTATCACAATGATTTCTTTCATCACTGCTACTGTAACATAGTATATTCTCCAATATCTGTTATATGGTTGGTTTCCTCTCCATCTGTTTTCTTGATTGGCAGCTATCATAATTTTATATTTCTTGAGTTTATTTATTATTCCTTAACAGCATTTACTCTAAAGAAGCTCTGAAAATTCCATGTGACTGAACAAGTCATATTGTCCTTTTCTGCCTGCGTTATCTAACATGATCTGTCTGGCTATCGTTCCTTGGTTTGGGAATCAATGTTGGTTTTTTGGGTATGAGGCTGATTAGGCCTCAAGAAGGTTGGTGTAGCAGACCTAAATAGCCCCTCCTGCCCTATTGTCGTGGAACACACTTCGTCTGGCTCCTCAGTTGGGACCTGTCTGGCTTGGGGAAATAGCAGGTACCACCCCAGTGAAAATGTAATTTTGATTGCAGGCTATATCTAATTTCCATTGATAAACCATGTGGTGAGGGTTTTGTGGTATTTCTTGTTTGAATATTTAAGTGTGCGTGCTCCAAGTCCAGATCTTCATTGAGCTGTCATGCTTGCCTGTTGTAGCATACTTACCATTGATTTTCTTCCAGTGTAGTTATTCTCTTCAAATACTGGTACTGATACTCTTCTCTAATGCCTTACGGTGGCTGACGCACAGTGTGGGTTAGAGAGGCAAACAGTACTATGCAGTGTAGTGTTGACCAGTAATTTTGCTTCATTTGCCGGGAAAGTGATGGAAGTATAATTCATTTATTACAAGTGATTGCTTGCAGGGCCATCTCTATGTTCTTTGAACTGGATGACAAGGATCTGGTATTCATCACGAACCCTGACCAACGTGACAAGGGAGAGAAAGGTTTCTTAATTAATTTGATTGACTCCCCGGGGCATGTGGACTTCTCAAGTGAGGTGACAGCTGCCCTTCGTGTGACTGATGGAGCTCTTGTTGTAGTTGATTGTGTATCAGGTAAAGTATCACATAGGTCCTTTGTGCATGAGTAAGATGTACAAGTAAGAATTCTGGTCAGTAGTTGAACACTCCCACCAATTGTCTCACAGGTGTGGGCAGGAGCAAGAGACTTACTGTGACAGAACACTCATGGAAGTGTGTTATATGCCTTGCAAGCTTTCGCAGATGTAACAGTAATCCATCGGTATATAGTACACTGTTTTTGCTAATTATGTAGTCCAGTTTGAGTTGTGGGCCACTGGTATAGAAGAGTGCTGGTACATTTGCTGCCCATATTTATAGTATTTTGAATTGTTCCACAATGATAAGTAATGTTTGCCACTGAAGAATTTTAATTGCTGTGCTTAATTTATATAGTAATTGAAACTTCACAGAGAATGTTTTGAATTTAGCAGTTCAGCAGTTCTATGATACAAAATCTAAATGGATTTTATGCTGCTGATTTAAATTAGGTTTAAGTAACCCTTTGGAACAAAGTCAGCTACATATGACATGTGGTGTGTGGCTAAAGTGCACATTGTCATGCTCATATAGCGAAGAGCATGCAGAGTAATGGCAGGAATTTAAGTTTCCAGCTTTTCAGAGTACACCCTGCATTTAAATGTAATTCTGGTGCCAAAGGGTTAGGGAACTACAGGACTTGGAACAGTGGGAGAACGTACTGCTGCCAGAACAGAAGCAGTTAAGGGCTTAAGATATTTTTGTAAAAAGTCAAGTTAGACTCCTTAAGTGGGGAAGTGTCTGAAAAAGGGTAAGCGTAAAAACATTTTGTGTTACTGCAGTCTAATAGTGATGCAAACAATATGGCAGCCTACGTTTATGGCGACTGAACCACCGAAACTTATGAGTCCGCACAGTGACGTTATGCAATACTGATGGTCAAAGAATGCAGAGCCAGTGTGTTTTTATAGTAACAGCTGGAGCCCCATGACTTAGGTCATTTAGGCCATGTGTGTGTGTATGAAGACACAGGTCCCAGCCCCTGGAAGTTGGGTTAGATGGTTTGAGGTGTGTGCATGTGTAGTAACTGGACATGACTGCAGTGACTTTGGTTGGGTAGTTTGGGGTGTGTGTGTAATAACGGATGAAGCCCAGTGATTTAGGTCGTTGAGGCTGTGTGTGTGTGTACAGAGAAACAGGTCCTAACCACTAGGACTTAGGTTAGATGGAGTAACAGAGCACGATCCCTAGGACTAAGTTACATGGTAACAGCGTGTGTAGAAAGAAGATGCGAACAGGTGCAGTTACAATTGCGTGTTTGTTGCAGTAATTATGCCACTTCATTCTTTACAATGTCTGGTTTCATTCGCCCTGTCCCTGTTTTATGTGATTGTTCATCTGTTTATGTTGTACACTCTGACGTTGCATTCTGTGACCTTCACTATTCTGTTATGCCACTTCCTAAACTTACAGCTTCGGTAGTTCAGTCACCCTAGCGGTCGGTCACCATCTTGTTTGCATTGCTATTTGACAGCAGTCCGCATTTTGTAATTGTGTATTTAAATCAGCATTTATCTGATCAGAATATAAATTCTGCATTAAGTGATTAATTTTCACCATCAGACCACATTTTAAGTCGTCTTCAGTGCATTTGACACATTTCGGGATAGAAGACAACTGGTAATGATGAGTCCATTTTTCTTTTTCTTTTCTTTTTTGAAATTTTCATAAGTACTGATCCCATCTTCCCTCATTTTGTGTTTTCATCAATTTGCAGCTCAGTTGTTTAGTGCTGACTATTATGTATGGTTTTGGTATATAAACATATTTAAACTTGCTGCAGAAAGGGTAACTTCAACTCCCCCCCCCAACCATAGGAAGTAATACATCAACTTGTTTATAAGGTCCTGCTTTTCTTGGAAGTGACAACAGCTTATATTTTATACTTGAACTGAAATTGTTGAAGTTAAAGTAAATTAGTCACACAGGACAGTGCACTCTGTTAAACCCATGTGTCTGCTTCCTATAGATTGGTTATGCGTGGTAATGGTTTCTCTCAGGTTTTTTTTTTAATGCAGTAACAACAGTTCCCTACTAGTTGATAAACATAACAAGACAGGCATTGTATATATAGCATAATACGAGGGGGGGGGGGGGCAAAAATAACCGGAATTACTCGTTTTTTGAAAATGGTTTATTAGGTTTAATACTATTACAACTCGTCTCCTTCAAAGTACTCTCCTTTTGCCTCGATACACTTGTACAAACGTTTTTCCCACTACTGAAAACATTTCTGGAACTCTTCAGTGCTGATGTTTATCATCAGCCATCATAAAAATCGTCGAACTTCCTAGCAGGCACTTAGAAAAAAAGCCACAACAGCAATACCACTCAACCTAGATTGACGCCACGCGGCAGACTGCTAGAGTATTGTGTTGACTCGCAACACCTAGCGGCGCATCGCGCAACTACTTCCAGTTCGCGCGCCACATTTACATTCCGGTTATTTTTGGGTCCCCCTTTGTATAGTGGCACATTTACTTGGATCGTGTTGCCATGGCAACATGACCATGAATTCCTGTGATATTGATGAGCTACATACGTCATTGTCAATGTAAATTATATTGCTGCTGTGGAAAAACGAGTGTGTTCTCATTAGTATTATTGTTGAGCTACAGAACATTTCATACTGATCATGCGTCTGGCTGTCCTAACGGCCTAATACTGTTTGGCTTGAAGAGATGGATTTTACAGCGATTTTGTCTCTTTAACAGTGTAAACATACTTTACGTCTTAATGTAAAGTGCCTGATCACTTTGTTTTAACCACATTTGATTTTCTTGGAAGATGTTAATGAAAGTCCCCAATATCAAATGTCACGAAAATCAGTCCAGTGGGACCCGTGTTGATACACGTGAACAGACATACACAAGGTTGGGAATTTTTCGTGACTGCTGACGCATGTAAAATGGTTGACAGAGGCTTATATTACACTGGCCTGTTATAAGCCTTTTTATTATTAGTCAAGACACTGATAGGCTTCACATGTGTGGTCCAATCACCGACTGATGTAATGGACACATCCCAAGTAAACCATGTGTCCTCATGCCACATGAAATGTTTGTGGAAATGGCCATGGAGATTTTTCACTGTATATTAGAAACTGAATGAATGGGTACTTCAGACAGTTAAGATTTTGATGCAAAAGTTTATTGAAAGGGTGAAAAATTTGTTGCATTATGAACTTTTATGTTGCTTAGGTTGGAAATTATAGCAGGAAACATGTTAATTGTGTGAAAAAATTGTGGTATTAAACTATTCTGGGCAAGTGTTTAAGTTACGTCGTGTTGTATCCATTACAGCTCATTTACTGATTCTAGGTACCAGTCTATGCTGTATAATTGGTGGGCAAAAAAGTTTAATAAGATGTAAGTTTGGTGGAATGATAAGTTCACCCGGCCACAGAACTACTCACTTTTGAGAGCTGGGTGATGCTGTTATACATTGCCTCACACAAATTGAACACAAAAGATGTAATTTCATGTCACAATTTTATTGCTAGCATAAACCTAATACTTTTACACTCAGTCAAATGAAATCATGTGTTACTGAACAAGTTTATCCCTTCCAGCACACAAAAGTGCCATATTGCAGTCTGTTGTCATAGCTTGCTTTGGCTCAGACTTGGACAGTGGTGGCAGTGCATATGGAAGGAAAAAAAAAATGCAGTTTCATCGATATGCTACTGCAGGACCTCTATCTTTATGTCCAGTTGTGGTAGTGAAGATGTACATTGCAACAGTATATAGATGATGTATTTATGGAATGTGGTGGTTTCAGAAGACTAACAATTGACGTTAATTTTGCTTGGTTAAAACTAGATCTGTCTGAGCCTGCATTCTCATCCTGTTCTCATTTTTGTGTCATAATGAAGGTACTGCTGTTTGTGTTTTATTAAGCACCATGCTGTGCGGGTACAATGAGGAGTGGAGTTACTGCTCGTTTCTTTCATAATCTTAAGAGTAGTTGAACCAGTATTTTTTGGTTATGCAACCTGTAGCACTATAGTAACTTAGCTGCCCCAGTTTCCCTCCCCCACCTTTTCAAGTCTTAAATGTTCATCACAGGAGTACAGATGAGATGAAAACTATTTGGCCAGGCAGTTTTGCATTTGTGTGAAAGTAGCGAGATTTGTGTCCAAAGGCATGACTGTGTACCGCAAACAGATGGCAGTGGTATGATCAGGAAGGTCTGGTGGAACTCAGATTTTATGCGAGTCCGTTGACTGTTCATATGGTCAACTGTGTTTACAAGGGAGTCCAGTTCAAATGTAAACTCCAACTTGCTGGAACCTGATCGGCTGCATCATGATTGCCCTGCCGACTTCTGTTATTTCCTGGCAGTATTCTTGAACAATTTTTGTTTCATTTCACTTTCATTCCCACAGGGAAAAATACAGTGAGCATTTAAAGATGTTATTTAAATTTTTTTTTTTTGCATTTTTAAAATTGCAGAAGTCTGAAATTGCATGGTCAGGGAGCACCAGCTCAATCTTGTTATAAAGAACTGTATTCTCATTTGGATGGCCTATTCAACTAAGGAATGAAAATTTTGCCAGGTGTGTGTGTGCAGACAGAGACTGTGTTGCGTCAGGCTATTGCTGAGCGAATCAAGCCAGTGTTGTTCATGAACAAGATGGACCGTGCTTTACTGGAATTGCAGCTTGAGTCTGAGGAACTGTACCAAACTTTCCAGCGGATTGTTGAAAATGTTAATGTGATCATTGCGACCTACAGCGATGACTCTGGGCCCATGGGAGAAGTACGAGTAAGTATCTGAGATGATCTTTGTGTGGTACTTTTGGGTGATGCTGGCATTGTGTGGGAGAACTGTAGGTAGAGAAGGAGGTATTGTACAGTAAACTAATTGGAAACCCCTAAGTTTTGAAATAATTAAGTTCATTCACATAATGTACTTTTTCTGAGACAGGCTGTTTAGTGCTGAAGTGATCCTGGTACAGGCTGGTCCATTTTGTTCCTGACTGAAATTTTGTGAACTGAGTAACTACCCATTGATCACATAACATCCCCTGCCATTGTTGTTAGCCCTTACATGGGTGTGGGTTTTATGTCCACAAGATTTGTATGGTTAAATTCTGATTGATTATGTAGGAAAGGGGTTATTTGGTGCATGTGTATAATTACATGCGAACATGCATGTACTCTCTTGATATGATAGAAAAAAGGGCTGGAAATTTGAATATTCTTCTGTAAAATCATTTTGCACACTCACTGTATAAATGCAGTTTCCAATTAAATGACTTTAGTTTCAAGAACATGGAACATCTTCAAATATGTATTCTTGGACCTGTGGAAATAGAAATTTTCATCATGCATCTTATTCACTACTTATTCTAACATTGAAAGGCATGGTACTTGTGCACAGTGAGTGATCTTTCACTATCCCTGTAAAGACCAGTATTTGCAACATGGACCATAATTTTTGAGTCCTGTATTTGAATTATGTTTACAGGTGGACCCCAGCAAGGGTAGTGTTGGTTTTGGCTCAGGTCTGCATGGCTGGGCTTTCACCCTCAAACAGTTCGCTGAGATGTATGCTGAGAAATTCAAGATTGATGTTGTGAAACTTATGAGGAGGTGAGATTACAGTGAAGATGCCCATATTTTTATGCAAACTGAGATTTTTATATGATATATGAATGTATATCGCAGTGGTGGTTGCTTCCCAGAGCTTGGTGTCATGGATATCTGTATCTAGAGAATCTTTTTGTTCATGTTAGAATTTATGTATTTTGCTTTTACATTGAAGGCATAATGCATTCTTTGTCAGAATATTGTAACGTTTCATCTTATTTTAACCCATTACAGCCGAACAACCCATATATGGGTCGAGCATTGATCTCTTTAAATTACCAAATGATCCATGTAGGGATCACAAACAATGTGTCAAGTATGGAAGCATATTATACACTGCTATCCCATGTACTGCAAGGATTTTTATATGGTAGGTTCCCAGAAGATAAAGGCTACGTTGTGGATTCAGTATGGTCCCCGTCCATCCACCCCCCCAACCCTGATTCAGATGTCAGAACACATTGCAACTGTGCTTTCTCTTACGTGACTATAAAAGTTCCAGTGGTATGTTTTGGTTTATTGCTTGCACCAGAGTCGATTGTTGGTTGAAGGTCAGTACTGGCCTATGAAATGAGTCCAGATGATCTCGGACATTTCGAGCGTCGTACTCTAATGCGTAACATTCAGACAAAAACGGGAGATATCCATGAAAATCGATGGTTACAGTTACAGGACAGTTCACAGATGTGCCTCTTGTAGTGGTGGGCATTCTGTAGGGTTTGTGGGGGACAGTTTACAGACGTGCATCTTGTGCTTGGGCATTCTGTAGGGTTTGTGCGGTACTAATGTGCATCACACAGCCATCAACTTTACTAAAAACTTCTTGGGCACCCTTGAATAGCAGTAATTTTACACAGTATTCACAGTGTACGTGTAGATCTGTTTGCTGTCGCCATAGAAGTGGCCCATATGTGTGTGGCAGTAGGTCTCTGCAGCTGTGCTCTTTAGTCCACACACAGCAGTCCTACTCAGTTGGGTGAGAGTAAAATACATGTAATAGTGGCCTAAGAAAGAATGAAAGTTGATGAGGAAACCATTAGTGAAATTCTGGTTGCTGACAGTGACATGGAATCAGCTGTTGAGGCTAGTGATGTAGATGATGATGATGATTGATTAAAGAACAACAAGAAGCCTCAGCAGAAGATGAACCACAAGCTGGAACAAATGGCAGATTACCAACCTGGGGTCCACCTCGAGAAAGGAACGTCAATATTCGTCCTTTGTTCGGGCCAGCCAGAGTTGTGAAAAAGTGGGGCTACACACATCAACAAAGACAGCTCTTCTCAGGCTGTGTTGATGCTGGTTTTCACAGAAGTTTTTCATTTGCTTTTGGAACAGACTGACTTGTACTGTCAACAGCACTTCAATGGACAAGCAGGACCCAGCTGCCGACTGCCCGATGTCACATTGCTGGACATGATGACTTCTGTTGCCTTAGCTCTACAAATGGGACATGACCTGAGACACACACTACATGACTACTGGTCTACACTTAGCAACACGCTCCATTTTGTGGCTGGACCATGCCATAAGACAGATTTTACATACATTTGTCTTAAAATGTGATCTAATTTTAAATACCAATGTGAGATAATGTCAGGCAACAGACAGGACTAGTTCCTTTAAAATGTCATGAGATTAAGGTAATGAGTTTGTGGTTTTCTACCAACATGGTTCTTGTGTGCAGGTGTAATATATTGTTGGCTTTTATGCTGTTACAGATCTGTATGCTCAGTGTTAATGGTAATTGAAAGTCAGCCTGTAAACAAAACTACAATTTTTAATTGCTTATTCGTTTGTAAAGTTTCCTAAACCTGGATTTGGAGGATGTGTCTAATGGTTTACTTTGCTTGTGTTCTGGCTGTTGCCTGAATTGGTACTGTGGTATTCGTGTGTAATGGTTTAGTTTCCCTTGTGTTCAGGCTGTTACCTGGTGACTTCGGTATTGTGGTAGTCATTTGTGTAATGGTTTGGTTTCGCTTGTGTTCAGACAGTTACTCAGCTGATGTTGGTATTGTGGTATTTATATGAATCTTATTAATTTTTCAGGCTTTGGGGTGAGAACTTTTTCAACCCTAAGACCAAGAAATGGTCAAAGCAGAAGGAAGATGACAATAAACGTTCCTTCTGCATGTATGTGTTGGATCCCATTTACAAGGTAAATTTGTATCTTTTCAGATTTGCAGTGTGTGTTTCTTGGTGAAGGCAAAGAATACACATTTTTGATGTAACAGTTGTAGATGACAAAAATTAGTACATATTATGTAACACTTTTGTGGCATGAATGAACACGTGCTGTAATTTAATTTGTTGTTGTTCTTGGATTTTGTGTTGCTTGACCATGCTTTTCAAACCACACAAAATTATGTAGCATCAAGTGGGTGGTGATTGTGAAAGGTGAATTGTAAATTTTGAATAAGTAATTTTTTATGGCTTATTTTGAAGTTACTGGCGCAATATTTCACTGGAGTGACCGAAGGAAGTGATAAGGACGGTTGAACTTGGAATTGGGGCCACTTGAATACAGAGCAGGGTTGCTATCCATTTATTAATAGTATTTAGCATTTAGGTGCTTTTGCCAGACAAATGGGCTTATTTCCCTCAGCTTGAGGTTTTCAAGTACAGGGAATCTATGGTGGCTGTGCTTATATTTGGAGAGAAAAAAGTCAGTGTTTCACCACACCAGTCAGAAAAGTTACGTAAGCAGGTCCTCGATCCATTGAAGTTTTATACAACGAAACTTTGTTTTTGTACAGGTGTTTGACAGCATTATGAACTACAAGAAGGAGGAAGCTGCAAGTCTGATGCAGAAGCTGAACATTGAGTTGAAGGCTGAAGACAAGGACAAGGATGGAAAGGCACTTCTCAAGGTGACAGTGGCATAATAATATTGATGAGCATAGAGTTGATCTTTTTACCTGCACATCCTGAGTTTCTGTTTGCCAATTCGGAATTTCTATGCAATTGTAGGTTGTGATGAGGACATGGCTGCCAGCTGGTGAGGCTTTGTTGCAGATGATTGCCATTCATTTACCGTCACCTGTTGTAGCACAGAAGTACCGCATGGAGATGTTGTACGAAGGACCACTGGACGATGAGGCTGCTATTGGTGTAAAGGTATATGGAAAACTGAATTATTTTGTTATTCTGGCCAAATATGTTGTAACTGAATTCCTATATATATATATATATATATATATTATAGTCGTAATTGTGATGGACGATCGATTCTCTCTTATTAGTTCACAGTTCACCAAATTTCCACATTGTGTATGTGAATGTTTTTTTGAAAAGTAGTGTTAAAGTGAAACTTCTTGGGAAAAAGCTGTAAACAGAGCACTCTGGTTCTGTTTAAGTAAGAGTGCATGCTTGAACATATTGGAACCATTTTGTGGCATAGGAAATTAATTTGCTAAAGAACTGAAGATTGTGGTATTCTGGTATTTGACTTATTGTAGTCAGTCAGCTGGGTACCAATGCTTTGAATGAACTGGCTACTGCTTGAGGCTAGATCCTTGAAGAGGGAGGGAGCAAGTTTGTCATGTTGTGTAACATTCCAGAAGATCATAATCTTAATAAGTAAAACTGTGAGAAGCTCAGATCTTACTTGCTAAAGGTGGGGTTTGTGTAAATTCGTTGTTCAGAAGTGTGTGTTCTTATTTTCAGAACTGTGACCCTAATGCTCCTCTCATGATGTATATCTCCAAAATGGTGCCAACCTCTGACAAGGGACGATTTTATGCCTTCGGGCGTGTCTTCTCTGGAAAGGTTAGAATTTTTGAAATGTATAAACTTTACATGTAGGCTGATAAACATGATTGTGTGTTTCTTGTTACCTAGTAATTGCATGGGTTGGATAGGTTCTGAGTGGAGTCTATCAGTGTCTCCACAGGCCTTGCTTTGCAGCATTGCCTGTACATGGATATGTTGCTCTTGTCCTGTGGGAGAGTGAGTTGTTCTTTGGTTTTGGTTGCCATGATGGTACAGAATGTGCAGCCTGAATAGGGGAACAAACAAGAATATAATATGTACACCTTTTATTGTAAATGGTGTTGTGAAGAAAGTACAGTCACAACTTATGATTGTTATTTTTATTTGCTAATTATAGGATCAGTAGTTCCACAAAACTTTTTTCAGGCTTTGTATTCTTGATGTGCGTCATGTCCGAGTGAAGTGTGTTTGAATGGTGGAAGTACTGTACCCAAACACTGTCCCAATAAAATCAGTGTTTAAGGTGCACTGTTACATAATCACTGTGTCATTGGCCATTAGATCCATTGATATGGCCCAGCCAAAATGCTGCGGAAAAAAATGTCTTCTGTTTCGTATTCTGAAGTGTCTGTCTTTTGAGAAGCATGACACACAAGTGTGTCTTTTTAAATTGTATGTAACAACTGACGTGTGCAGTGTATTCTTCATATATGTATATTTGTGTGTCTGTGTATGTAGGTTGCAACAGGCATGAAGGCTCGTATCATGGGTCCAAATTACGTCCCAGGCAAGAAGGAGGATTTGTATGAGAAGGCAATCCAGAGGACCATTCTGATGATGGGGCGTTATGTTGAGGCTATCGAGGATGTCCCTAGTGGTAAGTCGTGAGACTAGCTTCATAAATATCAGCCTCCCCAACACGCCACGCTTCTTCTTCTTTGTGGAGTTAAGAAGTGCCAGAATATTATTGTTGGGGTAAAGAAATTTCCAGCTAGGAAGCACCACATTTCATTGAATGTTCTGTGGTGTGCCGAAAGTAATGGATACATTTACACTGTTTTGTTTCTTGTAACCCTTTGCATACTGAATTTTTTGGCCAGTGTGGAGTGATGAAGTGACTGTGTGTTAACAAACTTACGTTCACATACACCAACATTTCTGTCAAAAGAAGTGTACATAAATCTGTGGCATGGAAAGAAGTGGGCAGTGTTTGGATCAGACTATTGTAGGGTTGAATGAGAATGTAATGTACAGTAAACTTTGAGCATTTGTGAGGGATGCATTTTGGTAAACCTGAGTTTTGAATTCACCAGTGTGACGACTATAATTCAGTAGGAAGAGTGGGGTCATGTCATGGCAAAAAAATAGGGAGTGAAAAGTTAAATTGTATAAACATAGTCAAAAATCAGTAATTATTTGTAAAGAAAATAACAAAAATCAGTATAAAATTAATGAAATATTTTTAAAAAGTCTGAACCCTCTGGTGACTAAGGTGGGTTAGCACTAAAGGCCAAGTTTGGACTGGAAAAGTGTAAGTCGTTCATTTTGTTGTTTTCTGCAATTCCCTTTGAATTTCAAAGCAAGGAGTAGATGTGGTCTCAGTCTGTGTCTTGAGACTTAATTCCGTTACAGGATCACATTCCATTGCTTTGTTGGCATTTGTTGCAGTTTTATTGTGCCTGCCAGAGCTCAGAGGTTCAGAGTAGAATTGTAGCAGTACCCTCCTCCAGATGGCCCTCATTGATGAGCTTGTCAGTATTCTCATTGGCCAATTCCTTGGTGTGTGACCTGATCAGTTCCTCCTCCTGTGGCTTCATATTTGCAGAGCCTTCTCCAACTTGATGTGCTAAATGTGTTTCTTGAAGGTTGTCACAAATGGAAGGAAACGCAGCAACTTAATTGGCAGCCAGTGTGCACAGTTTCCTCCAGCGGTCGTTGATGGTAGACTGCTTTATCTCATTCAGTGACTCCATGTATATCAGTAATGCAGCCAGCATTGTTGAACTTATTCCAGCATGTTGTAATGTCCAGTATTGTGACTTTTTCAGTAGAGCTGAAACTGCGCTTAATCCTTCGGTGCCTCAGTGGATAATAAAATCTAACATAATTACTGATCGGAGGTAATAGATACAGAAACTGTAGAAACAAAATTTAAAATAAAATGGGTAGACATTTGTAATATCATGAATCTGCAAATCTTACAAATGTTGGATGTTGACTATAATTGTTTTGCATGAGTACTGATCACATGTTTTCAGGTAACATCTGTGGATTGGTTGGTGTGGATCAGTTTTTGGTGAAAACTGGGACTATTACAACATTCAAGGATGCCCACAACATGCGTGTAATGAAGTTCAGTGTGTCCCCTGTTGTGCGGGTTGCTGTGGAGCCCAAGAACCCTGCTGACCTTCCCAAGCTGGTAGAAGGTGTGTGGTCTGGGACTGGATTTGTAATTGTGAAATGAGTTATTTCTTTTTGGTTACATGCACAAGTATGAATGAGACTGACGAACTAGTGAAGGGCTTGAGCAGTATGTCATGTCTGGTAGTGAGAGTTAAAACCAATCAGCATTGTTTTTTTAAGTGCAGTGTTATTTGTATGACTTCCTGTAGTTATTTGTGAACTTGGCGGTCAAGTTTAATGTTTTAAAATAGACTTGCAGGATTTGGTACATTTTACAGACAAGTTGCAGATACAGTTTCAAGGTGGTGCAGTAGTCCAGTGCATGGTGGTGTCATGTTATAAGAATTCTTGCTATTGCACTTTGTATCAGGCCTCGCACATTCGCTGTCAAGTAGGTCACTTAACATTGCAGTCTCAAAGCTGCCTCACTGGACAGTGACGCATCACTCACCTACTGCTGTATACTGTACAAGCTTCAATTAGAGTTTGTATTGTATGCAGTATACCTTCATAAATAGTAATGTGTAGGTACCTGATTAAGTACATTAATTGCTCTATTGAAGTTAGTTTGGGGTCCTGATAGTGAAGTTGGCATAGGGACTAGGCTACGGCTGGGTCATCTTGGGTTCAAGTCCCAGCAGGAGCAATCTGTTCTCAAATATTCAGACCAGTTCCAAGGCCCACCCACTCAGTGGGCACCAGGGCCTCTCGTGGGAGTAAAATGGCTTGGGCATGAGGCTGACAACATATTTTCCATCTCATACTGAGGTAATGAATGAGTGGGGCTATACCTCCACTCCCCAAAATGCCTTCTTGGCATATTATATGGACAACTTTATTGAAGATAGTTTGGAGGACTGCACTCATGCATCTAACTTGTATGTAAGATATCTGGGTTGAGGCAGAGGTGTGTTGCATTACAAGTTGTTTTGAATAATAGAATAATCTCTTTGGAAAACTAACTGAGGGATACCTTGCATGGCAGAATGAGTTGTGATTTGCAGGTAGTATATTAAATAATAAATAGTGAAATTCCTTTAATCTGTTAGCTGATAATCTGGAAATCTTGATAATCCTGCACTTGAGGATATTGGTGTGCACATTTACCAAAAAAAGCTTAATCATTGAAATAGGCAGATCTCAGACACATGTTCAAAAGGCCTATGGTTAACAGTGAGGAATTGGTACCAGAGAATATTTCATCTTATAGACGAGGTGTTGTATAAACTGACGTTGTCATAACCTGGTTTGACTGTATTTTTGTAGTTACCCCAAATCGCCACACTTCCCACCTTCGTATGCAGGAGGGTAAGTGCCAGTTTTTAAATTGGGGTAAAGAAAGCTGTCCCACTAGGAAGCACCAGAGATAGTGAGATGTCTTGTGGTGTGCCAAGAGTGCTGGATACACTTTATTTGTATTGTACTGAGTTTGTATGTGTGTGTGTGTGTGAGAGAGAGAGTTTTGTACTGATCAAGGGTTTGTTTAGGTCTGAAGCGTTTGGCCAAGTCTGATCCCATGGTCCAGTGTATCATTGAGGAATCCGGTGAGCACATCATAGCTGGTGCTGGTGAATTACACTTGGAGATTTGTCTGAAGGTTAGTTCAGTACTGGCACAGCTGTGTTCATTTGGAGAGTGGCAGGCTGTTCATTGCTTTAGTGTGTTAATACCTTCTTAAATACTGAAGACTTAGAATTTGTAATGGGTTTGCTTGATTTGGTTGTGAAAATTATATTCCGAGGGAAGGGAAGAAGATTATTTGGATCTCATATGAAGTTAGTAACAGAGAAAGTTGGAGAACAGGACACTGTGGGGGAATTTTTAAATTTAAGCTGAAGTAAGATGATGGAGAAAGTTGCATGATGAACATAGTAACTTGTAATGATGGAATGAGAGGAGGCTAGAGAAAGTTGCACGATGAGATGCTTCATTCACCAAATTAATGTGATTAAATGAGTAAGATAAGTTGGGTAGGGCAGTGACCTTACATTCATGGGAGAGAGTACAAAGGCATACAGAATTTTAGTCACGAAAGGAAGGAGCTTGCTTTATTGGTCTATATGAAGGTGGTGTGGATCTGGTACCTTCTGACTGGATAGACACTATGGTAGGCTTGTGGTTTGTGATGGGTGTGTGGTGTGAACAAGTGGGAAATGGAGGCTGTTGCAAAACTACTTTTTGGGGATGCTGCCAACAAGATTATGAGTGGCTGCATGGGGAAGTGAGACTATTGAATAGGTTTGGAAGTGTAAGAATCTTAGGTAGCTTGTGAGGTGAACTGTTCTGGTTTGCTTTAGTTTCTAGTGTTGACTGACTTATAATTAAAGTTATAAAATTATGTATTATAATGCTGTGCATTTTGTTAGTGTTGGCTTATGATTATCAGTTATTGCACAGACATGAATAACACAAAAGGTGAGCATTGTTATGTTCTTGTATCTGAAGGCTGTGGAATGTTTTTGTTTCCAGTGACAGCTGTGTGTGCTGTATATTTTCAAGTTTTGTTTAGCTTCTGATGATGAGTGCTATCATTCACAGACCTGTTCTGAATTCTTATGAAGAACTTATAATTATCAACTGAAGAAGCTTATGCAAAATTCAGCTCATAATTTTTCATTGTGAAGTTTTTAAGGTGCTTTCTTGCTGTAAATTCTAGTGCCTAGAAACTTTTTGAGTGAAGTGAAAACTAGATGTAAAGTTCTCTACAGCATTGGTGATGAAGATTCATATCTTCTGGATTATTACCCCATGTCATCTGGTAAATAGTTATGTTTTGGAGGAATGTTGTGCCTCCATTTTCAGGGTCGAGCTGTCCAGGAATAATCTTCTTGGACTGCTTACCCTGCATACAGACGCATTATACTCCTCTGATGTGTTTGTAAGTATTCACCAGTCTACATGGTGTAACATCCTGAAAGACTTCCATGTTCAAAATACAAAGTACTTGAACAATATACATATGTGCTAATTATTCCTGGTTTCATATGGTAAGGTAGTATTTTATTTCTGTAAGTATCAGATGTTCGTTAATGTTACTGTGAACTCTGTTCCAGGATTTGGAAGAGGATCATGCATGCATTCCCCTTAAGAAATCTGACCCCGTTGTATCGTATCGTGAGACAGTGTCAGAAGAATCTGACCAGATGTGTCTGTCAAAATCGCCCAACAAACACAATCGTCTCTTCATGAAGGCACAGCCCATGCCTGATGGTCTGGCTGAGGATATTGACAATGTAAGTACGTGCTGCAAGCAGTCTAATCTGAAGGGTCAAATTCATATCATTGAACTTACTTTGTATGTTGTGCTGACAGGGCGAGGTGAACCCACGTGATGAGTTCAAGGCACGTGCCCGCTACCTGGGTGAGAAATATGAATATGATGTCACAGAAGCCCGTAAGATCTGGGCCTTTGGACCTGATGGCACAGGTCCCAACCTTCTGCTTGACTGCACCAAGGGAGTCCAGTACTTGAATGAAATTAAGGATTCTGTTGTGGCTGGATTTCAGTGGGCTACCAAAGAGGTACAGTAATTGATCTTTATTGCATGTTGAATTGTGTTGTACATTGCCTGTGACGTTTGTACTTCGCTGTTACCTTGGTATTCCTAGGTACTGGTATCATATGTAGGTCATAAAGTGTTCTGATTGCAGGGTTAATAGCTGCTAAGTACCATCATTTTCATTGTTGATGTCTTAATACAATGCTATTTCATTTCACATGACATGTACATTTATGCCTCTTCCAATAATGCAGGTGTTCTGTAATACACATTTTTAGCATTTGTTTGGTGTTGTGTTAGAAATTTGAATTTGGTATTTACTGAAATAGCCTGAAAGGTTATTAATATGCGTGTTTCTCACTTGTAAAAGGGCTTGAAACTTTATGCAGTATCATAGGCTGGCCTCTTGGTAGTGACAAACTTGAGATTTTTAATCCATTAAGGTCTCCACATTCAGGGGATATAGGAACCTAATATCAGCCAGGAGTCCACAATTTTCCAAAAATCTAGGAGCCACCTTCAAATTCTAGGTGGTAAAAGCAAGTTCCATGCTAAGGGCCCACGTTTCTGAGTGAACTTTAAATGTCGCTGTAGCCTGGTTCTTTGTGCTCGGTATAAGAGCAGATACACATTTCTTATATGATGAGAAAGCTGCAGTGATTATGCTAAAATATTAGGCACCACCATACAAATTCTGTTTGATCAGGTGGCCAGGATTTGTGCATCCAGATGTCAGCGTTTAGGATTTAATATTTTTAACAGGTATTGTGCTCCTTTATGAATTTCATCTATTTTTACGTTACATTTGACACAAGAACTGTTAGTTGGGGCAAGTGTATGACCAAAAATGGAAAATTAGGGATTGTTTAATATAAATGACTTCTGCTTATTGGGTTGCAAAATGAACTTGCAGCAGGTCAGTGGGCAGCTGTTTTTAAGCTCATTTAAATATGATTATTAATGTATTTTCATGCATGTTTTGACGAGCACTTAATAAGTGTTAAAGGTCTTGAATAGTTGGGGTGTTCTGGCATTTATTATAGTTTTCTTTGAGTACAGTTTGGATACGTATTATTTTGCTTTAACATATTTTTAGGGTGTACTGGCAGAGGAGAACATGCGTGCTGTTCGGTTCAACATTTATGATGTGACGTTACACACTGATGCCATTCACAGAGGTGGTGGTCAGATTATTCCCACAACTCGACGTTGCTTGTATGCTTGTGCCCTGACGGCTCAGCCCCGACTTATGGAGCCAGTTTACTTGTGTGAGATTCAGGTAAGAATTTGATCCTGAAATTGTTCACCTATACTGAAATTTACATTTAATTTCTGTAACGAATTTACTTTGATGCGATGCCCTTGCCAACCAAGATATTATATGGGCCTGTGTGTGTGTGTGTGTGTGAGTGAGAGAGATAGAGGGGGGTGGGAGATAGTATCTAAGTTCCTTCATTTTAGGAACTTTTTAGGTGAAAGGCATGGGATATCATTTGTACTTAGAATGCCTTCAATTTTTTGTATGCCAAATCAGCTGTTATTACAGAAAGTAGGTGGGATCTCACAGTGCTACATGTGTGGAGGTGTGGAAGATGTTTAAAAAAAACAAATATAGAAATGTTATGTCATATTTTCCAGTGTCCAGAAGTTGCTGTTGGTGGTATCTATGGTGTACTGAACAGACGACGAGGGCATGTATTTGAAGAAATGCAGGTGGCTGGCACACCGATGTTTGTAGTTAAGGCGTACCTGCCTGTAAACGAGTCCTTTGGTAATATTGTGCATTTACAGTTTTGGAGACTTCACAGTATTTGTGTCTGTGTGAATTGTGTGTAAGCATGCAGTGGACAGGTTAATTGGTTATTCCAGCATAGAAGTAATATCCTGCATTGTCAAGGTATATGTGCTAGAACCTTGATATAGTGAATGGGATGGTATTTAATCTGTTCAGAGGCTGTGGAGAAAATGCCTTTCCCCCCCCCCCCCCCCCCCCCCCCCCCCCCCCCCCCCCCCCCCCCCTTGCAAGGTTCACCATTAACAGATTATATTTTAGGATTAGGAGCAATGAACAGGTTTGTGAAAAAGGCTTTACACCTCACAAATTCAGATTTGGGTGTAAATATTTAAATTCTTTGAAGAAATGTGTTGAGCTGTTTGCATCATTCCATATCCTAGGAAAAATGATCATAATATGTACTCACATTGTGAACTGGTTGAGAAGTGCTTTTGTTTGTTAGATGTAACAGCCTATACAATTTATGAAACCATTTAGTATCACAGCATCACTTGCAGATGGCAGTAGAACCACTTTGGGCAGTCCTTTATGTTTGTGTAAAAGTAAGCTTGTAATGACCATGGCTTTTAGCATGATGGGCATGTCTTGAACATGTCTGTAGATGGAAGTGAAAGTGCAGTGTGCATCAAAATAAATACCTTTTCTTTGGTTCAGCTGCATGTATAATCTCAGGTTTAAGAAACTGATTGGTTTCTTGTGTAATGTGTTACCATTGCTTCATATATTTACATGGTAATAAAGGCACTTGAATCCTGTGTCACCTGTTCCAGGCTTCACAGCAGATCTGCGCAGCAATACAGGTGGACAGGCATTTCCACAGTGTGTGTTTGACCACTGGCAAGTCCTGCCTGGTGATCCATTGGAGTCTGGCACCAAACCTTTTGGTGTTGTACAGGTGAGGCTACTGCTGTTCATATACTTAAAAAAAAGAGTGTGACTGTAGCAGATACTGGAACATGTTAAGAGCGCTGAAGGACATAAATTATTGCACAGTATACTTTAGAAATTGAAAGGTATATATATGTGAATTATATCATCATCTCGTGAATATTGTATTTTAAACGGAAATAGAAAAGCTGTGTTTTAAGTGTTACCATGTGGGAATAGGGAATTACAAATATCTCACTTTGGGGTTTGTAGTCAGATTTAACTTGGGGTGTAAGAGTTCGTTGTCTGGGAGTAGAGGATTTTATATCTGGCCATACTCTTAGGGCTGGCTGCCATATTTTATTTAACTCGTGCGTAACATTTTATACAGCATTCATTGGAAATTCCAACTGTCGTTTGACACTTACGAACCTTCTTTCATAGTGTGTTTAGATGCTTGTAACTGCATCATCTGTAGTGTTATCCACATCTGTGGTTTTACACGTTTGACAAATTACGCTATTCTGCTTGCTGTGTTTATTATTATTATTATTATTTGTATCAGAAAAGCTCATGAAGTGCCAAAAATGACGGGAATTTCCAATAAACTCTGTATCAGTCATAACCAATTGCATTGTATGGAAGAATAACATTTTATCTGACACTAGAGGAACATTCTGTCCTATAGGGATTTTATGTACCCTGATACTGTGAGGCTGGCTGCTTTATTTCATCTCTCAGTGTTACAGTTTGTCTGATAGAAGGGGATTTTGAATCTCCTCGTACTGCTGGGGTATTTTAATTGTTCCAGTACTGCAGGGCTGGTAGCCGTATTTTAACATGGGAGTAACGGTTTAATAATCGGGAATAAGGCCTCTGCTATAGTTTAGCTTATCTAGTGGCATGTATGTCAACTGCAGTGCTGCAAAATTTGTTGTAACTTTTTGTTGGTTATGTAGACTGCGTTGCACATCATTTGGTTCACTCTGTCATTGAACAATTTCATTTTACCTACATAGTGCTCATTTTGTCTTATAATCTGGCTTGGTTATCGAAGGCACATAGTGTGGCACATAGTCTCTGTAATAATATACTTGGGTGAAAGATGAAGTGCAGCTAAGAAAGGCCTATCTGCTTGACAAGTCTATGGATTTATATTCGTTTATTGCACAGAAGTATTCGCACAGAAAGTTTGGTATATTTCCTTAGTTACTGAATGTAAGAAGTGTTTAGCAGTAAGATGGGTTAAGCTTCTGATGATGATGTGTCCGTGTTCACAGACCTGTTCTGAATAATTGATGAACCAGAACGGCCAACTGAGGAAGCTCTCGTGTAAATTTTAATGTTAATCTGGGTGTCTTAAGTTTGGCATTAGCAACGTGGTAACCTTTAAAAATCAAATTATTTTAACCAAAGATTGTTTAGTTTATTTTATTTTGCATCCAGTAAAATCTGTATACAGGATAACAATCCATTGGATATAGAAACTGTCGTAATAGTGACAATGGAACAAAATAAGAAATCGTAGAATGAAGATTATATATACAAATAGGTACAAATCAGAATCACAAACAACACACAATTAACGTTTGTTTGAGTTTGTCATACAGCACACATGATCCGACCGAGAGCACAAAACCTTGGATGCAAAACATATGTAAGATCAGCCAGTATATACAAAGCAAGACATAAATATACATAAATGCAAATTGTAACAATAAATGCAATAGTAAAAGGAGCCATGGGACAATATAACAATTGTTTTCATTTGTATCAGGTCATTCTTAGTATAAATCCTTGACCACAAATTCTGTTAAGCAAGTCATGTGGGAAACACTTAATTGCTTTATTAGATGACTGAAATGAAAACTACTGCAGTTGATGCTTTTTAAACCAGCAGCATAATTGAATTTGTGTACTCTATTGTTAAACAGAGTAACTGGTAGGTTTTTATTGATTCCTGATGCACTCTCAGTGGTCATAAGTGAGGAAATTGCTCAGTTCTCACAGCTGAAATTTTTGTTGGCTTATATAGTGATTTCATGTTGATTTTAGAGTGAATCATCTAATCATAATATTAGAATAGATTACTTAATAACATCATTGTGTTCTAAATGAAGTGTGGTAGTTTGAATGCTGTTGAAATCATCATAGTACCTGCTCTAATTGCAGAAGTATAAGGTTATCTACTTTCACAGTTTTTCAGGAAAATAACTGTACAGAACATGGTTAATTTTGTGTGTCATTGTAAGTTGACTCCCCATTTTTCATATGATGAATTGGAAAAAAAATACATGCAGGTAAAGGTGGTATCTGAGTTCCTAGTTAAAAAGAAATTGATCAGAAGAAGAGTTTGGCCTATGGCAAAACAGCTTGTGAATTAAACGATTGTGAATTATAAATATAGGTTTGGGTTTGGACTTCGACTTGATTTTTCAGGGTCATTTTCTTTGTTTTGCAGGAAACCCGCAAGAGGAAGGGGCTGAAAGAAGGTCTCCCAGATCTTACTCAGTACTTGGATAAATTGTAAATGATGATTATGAAGCTAGGTGAGGTGTACAAAGTATTTAATAACAGAACAAATCGGATAAATTACAACATTCAAAATTCTTGATGCCTGAACAGTATGTCATTTTGGAGGAGGGGGAGGGGAGGAAAGCTGGAAAACCTAAGCTTGTTATTGTGGTTTCAAAAGAAACTGCTAATAAATGCACATGTGTGATACTGTCATTCAGAAGAAAATTGTATGCATCCATTACATCGGGTTGGTTGCTTGAAGACCTGCACCACGGGCTTTATTTTGAGATCACGGGAGATCATGGGGTATGTGCTGCTACTACTGTAACAAAATAAAAAGTGAAGATCGATACTGTTGTCTTGTTCTGTTCTCAGCTGTGAGTGTACCAGACATCCCTGGACTGGCTTTATAATGAAATGTGTGTTACTTTGATACTGGCCCCTTCCCTGTACTCCCCATCCAAGGTTATGCCGTGGGTCCAGCATTTCTGCCCCTGCTGGAAGGACCACTGGAACTGACTTTTTGGAATTCTATGTATGCTGGTCAGGGATTTTTCCTGAATTCCAGGGACATCCTGGAAATCAAGCCCTTATAGTCACAGTCACTGCTTGCACAAGACGGTGTTCATTGGTGCATTGTAAGGGTGAATCAACTAGTCCTTGGTCCACCAACTTTCTGGATGTCTTTGAGACATCACAAAAACTCTTAGTATTAATGCTCATTAAGTGTTCAGCCTGGAGGAACAAACTCCTGATGAAAAATATTTGTCATAAAACGTCAACATTCTCTAGGTGTTCGACATGCCTTGCTTTCTTCAGATGTGGAGAGGGTGGGTTGTGGGTCGTAACAGGCAACCCAGGGTTGGTCTCCTGGGATTCTGATGCTGTACTACTAGCCGTTCTCGGCCTCATTGCCGAGTTTGCGACTGGATGTGTTTTTATATTGTTTTTTCGTGCATTGTTACGAAGTAAGAAATTATGTAATACCAATAAATGCACACTTCTATATTTTATGTAGCTCCTACATGTTTCAGCGTTGTTATCTAGTCATCTTCAGGGAGCAGACAAAATTTCTATAAAACATACAGCAATAAAATAGGTCATAATAACCGTACATTTGTTGTAGTATAAATAGTGCAGAATATATGGGTAAAATGGTTTACATGAATATGATGTAATGTCAGTAAAACAGTGGAATTGTTACGTTTGTCCAGGAGGTTCCTAGGTACCCTGTTAGGTATAATATTTTAATATCTGGAAAATCTGTGATACCTGGCAGCTCACTTGTTCTGGAGGTGCCAGATAAACCAGCTTTTACTGTAGTTACCATGGTGTCTGAGCGGGTTGCGCGTGCACTCTTGCACTACATGGACCCTGAAGATACGAGGCGTTAATCAGCAAGGCGTCATATCCCAGGGTATTTGAAGTTCCAGCAGCAACACTGAGAACCTAATCTCACAGCCTGCCATTTGTCCCTATCCTGAATTAGATGAATCCAGGTCATGTCCTACCATGCTATTAAAGATCATTTTAAAGTTTTCTTTCCATCTACTATATCTAGGTCTTCAGTTGTCTCTCTTCAGGCTTCCCAAGCAAAACTCATGTATTTCCCCATCCATGTATGCCACATGCCCTGCCCATCTCATTCTTGATTTGATAGTTCCATATACAGCATTTTAGTTTGTATGTTTTTAGATAGGAAAGAGGAAGGCAGAATGTCCTAAACCGAATGGTAGCAGGCAATCCGTAAATTTTATCTGCTTTTAATTTCTTCATGCATGCAGTTTTGATGTGATGTCATTCCCAAATATTTGAACTTTCCCACATTTTCAAAGGTCTGTTGGCCAGGTTATAATTTTGTCCAGCATTCTTTTAATGAGATGTGACATTTACAGGTAGTCCTTGCTTTATGGCCTTTTGCTGTAATGCCCAGTTGGCAATTTACACCGCTTATGTTACTCAGAGCATAGAACAATGCTGAGAGGCAGCGTGCTCACTGCAGACCGTTCAGTTTAGACTAATATTGTGTGGTGTGTTAATTTACCTTTGTTTTCCCACCTTATTAAATGGGTGAGAAATGTAAATCTGCAACCCCAACAAAAAAGAAAGTATTGGAAGGCAATCTGTTGAAGAGAAATTATAGAGAAGACCGTCTGTTTGAAAAGGGTTGCTAGTATCTTTTGTGCTTTGGGCCAAGCCAAGAGACTTATACATACAATTTGTGGTAATGCCAAATAAATTTAAAGTGCTAAGTCTGGAACCCTCTCCTATAATTGTAACAGTTACCATTACCATTGCCTACTTATCATGTGACCCAGCTGACCCCCTCTGTCTATAACAGCTACCACCTACAGCATAGTTTCTCAAGGCATCTCATCGAGCATGTAAGTAATGTATGGTTGTACAATATTCACAGCTGTTTTGTGATTTACATATGCTAAAAATCAGTGTTTTATTTTCATATTAATATTGGTAAAGAGCATTGGAGTGAGATGGGCCAATGTGTTGCCATACTGTAGCAAAACAGAGAAGTATTAAAAATTGAATGTGAAGTACAGCAACCAAGGGTCTAGAGGTGTAGTGTGCATGTTGAAGAGTTTACACCGTCTCTGAAACACGTGTAAAATGTTACCAAAACTGATTGATTTAAACTAGTTGATATTGATAGGTGAGTATTGATCAAAATAGTTTATATGTGGCTGCCTTGTACCCCACATGTAACTGCAATGTGCTATGCAACGTAAGTTCTAAGTTGATGTGTGTATTAACTAGAAATTACAGTATAAGAGGGTATATAAGTAGCTATTGGTTTAAAAAGCCAAGCATAAGAATTTCGGATGCTACTTAGGGTTTAAAACTCGGCCCTGAGACGTCAGACATGATGGCGTAATGCTGACGTTTTTGTGGTTTTCTTCCGTCATTCCATACAAGATCGGTAGGATAAAGTCATCCAATATGACGGTAGTTACTAATGCGGGTTACCGCTGTATCTTCCCAGCAAACTTCCGACATATTGTGGTATGTGACCTTGTAGCATGTGCCTAGTAACGGCATTGGATTGTGGATGACGTTCCCGTTACGAACTGTGATTTGTTTTCGTGCTCGTCAAAGTTTTGGAGAGAGTTCTTTCTTACGCTTCTCCACTGCTCAAGGATATTGATTTTAACACAGCAATTAATTAATCTGAGTAGTAGTTATAATTATGTATTTGGTATTTAATGTATGCGATTTTACAACGTCGCATAGCTACAGGTTATAGTTGAATTCCAACAATTGCAAGCTCCTAATGTGGAGTCCTGTGTTGTCCCCCAATATGGGGTACCCATATTGAGAGCCAGCTAGTCAGTCCACAGGGTTCAGTGATCTTCAATTAAATGAAGCCATTTCTTCCAGTCTCAGTGGCTCCTGATTTTCCCACTCTCTTCTCTTGTGAATCAATACCATCCACGACAGTTTCAACAGGTAGAATAGTCAAGGCTGCAAGTCTGAGTCCACTGCCTTCAATTTCAAAACAATGCACAAGTGACGCTAGATTCAGAGACCTGATTCAGCGAGGGCCGCCGAGAGCAGGTTCGGGCCCCGCTGGGAAAGAAATTGTTGCTACACTTCTAAATCGGAAAAGACAGGTTTTGGCGAAGATCATAACCGCCTCTCCATACATGGTGGAATTGGAGAAGAAAAGAGGGGTGAAGCCTACTGACACAGGCTAGAAATTAAATTGTTAAGTCCCTTTGCGAGAAATACAGCGAGCAACAAAAGGAAAACAGCAAAACAGGACCCATTTCCGGTGGCAAAAGTAGGCCTATGAAACCCATGGTGAAGGCGGGAAGAAGTGAGGTGAAATCAGTTTCTCGAACAAGCGAGTTACGTGTTTCCTCAGAATCCGGAGATGGGGGGGGGGAGCGAGGATGAGCTGATGCCGAATGTTTTTACTGTAGAGCTTTGTTCTGTGAGGACCACGACGGCGGGTTCATGCCAGAATTGTCTAAAGTGAACATAACTGTTTGTGCGAACTATCCGAAAAGGTCCTTTGTGTGTGGCAGGTGTAAGGAATGACGACGCTTGTTCATTGTAGCAGCTAAATTAAATGGAAAACTTATGAACATCAATAAATGAAACTTTGTTTCTGGCCTCCATATTCTTTCGCGAAGTGTAAGAAACCCCAAGTACTCCATAATATGAGCCACCCCATATTAGGTGTCGGATTTATGTTGTTTTGTAAAATTGGGATTATCTTTATAATGAATTATTTTAATGAACTAATAATATTGTGTTAATGAAGGATTGTTGATCTTCAAAATGCCTTAAAAATTTGCTTGCTTATTATAAACTGTATTATCGGTGTGACCAAAAAACAAACACTACCCCATATTAAGGGACTTGACCGTACCTAAATTAAATACAGCGCCTTCCATATCCCTTCCAGTTCCACGAGCTGTGATCACGAACCTTGCCTCTGAACTCTATTGGGGTCTTAGATACTGAGATCGTCGTTAAATTCACAACGATTAAAAGGACTCCGTTCTTCTGTGATACAACGCCACATACTGGTTCCCGGCGTTTCGAAGATGAAGGAATTACGTTCCTTCGAAACGTCGGGAAACAATTATCCAGTGATGTGGCGTAATATCCCAGAATAACGGGGTCTTCCACTACACCGCTGTGAAACCATCAACTTGCATGAACAATTTACTCGTAAATGCTTCTCGGTCTGTGGAGCATTCTCTATGTTAGTGCGACCCCCTTCTCGCGTACAGCACCAAGGGGGGGCATCCACAACATTCCATGTTTATCTACAGCTGTGGCAGGGTTTGACCAGCGATGGAACGACCTCAGCCCATACCCACCAACACAGTCGTTGACAATTACGAATCTGGTGTTGGTATTGTGTGTGCAGTATAACTCCACGGAGTAGAGTCCTTCCTGAGGAGCTAACAGGTCCTCAGCTAGTCAAGAAATTCCCCGCATTTTATGGAACCCGAAGATTCATTACCATATTCACAAGAGCCCGCCACCTGTCCCTATCCTGAGCCAGATCAATCCAGTCCATGCCCCCTCCCGCTTCTTGAAGATTCATTTTAATATTCTCCCACCTACGCCTAGGTCTTTCAAGTGGTCTCTTTCCCTCAGGTCTCCCCACCGAAACCCTGTATGCTGTGTGCAGTATGCTGGTCTCAGTATTTTCTATGCAGTAAGCTGTTGTTCGGAACGAAAACCTGCTACCTGTGAGTGTTATCGAGCCTAGTTTCTTCTGGTTAAATTTGACATCTGTTATAGAATGGTTAGAAGGGTTTGTATGCTACACGATTTCGTTGCGACGCAATGCTACTTCCTCTTATATACATAGTATAGACTGTAGCGATTTATGTTAAATGTTAAGTGGTTGCTACTGCGTTTATATTATCTTTATTCTGGTTCGTTCCCATTGTAACCTACAGGCATTATGAATTAATTTTTAGGCGCGTTCGCATAGTCGCGAAAAGCGCCCGTTACCTCTGTCAGCATCTATCAGCACGGCTCGTCCTGGACGGATTTCCGTGAAATTTGATATTGAGGACTTCTATGAAAGTCTGCCGACTACTTCCAAATTTGGTTAAAATCTGCCCAAAATATCGGGCACGTTACATGAAGACCTAAGTACGTTTTATTGTTGCCGGCGACATAAATTCGCCAAAAAAAAAAAGCACTTTTGTGCAAAACTCAATATTTTTATATTGTGACGTGTACCTCAACAATGCATACCCAACGCATTGTTGCGTTTCCGTTTCAACAGTGGTTACGCGAACGCGACACAATGTTACGTTACACGCACATTGCATATCTTGTTGTTACTGTCGTTTCTGTTTTCACAGTTAACGTGGTGTGGATACAAGTCGGTGAATAAATTGAATGTCTTAATAACCATGAGCCAGTTAATGAAGCAAAGAATGTATGTTCATTCTTGTCCAACTCAACTTATTCAAGCCTGAATCTCGCCTAAATTATTTAAAAAATCAGTTTGTATGTCTCAAGATACGCAATGTAGTATGACGTGACACTATGGCGCGTTCGCGTAATGTTTATACCTCTTTGGCGATCCTAACAGCCTGATACCACTTCACTCGAAAAAAGCGCCTTTATGGCGAATTAATGTCGCCGACAACAGTAAAATGTGCTTAGATCTTCATGACAAGTGCCCTGTTTTAACCAAATTTGGATTTTTCTCTACAGATTTTCATAAGTGTTCCAAAATATCAAATTTTGCAGAAATTCACCCAGTGGGAGCCGCGCTGATTCATGCGGACAGACGGACATGAATGTAATTGTCCCTTTGCGCGATGCGCGAATGACTGATATCACTTACACGTCACAAGTATTCGTTTCCACACTACTATGTAATTGTCCCTTTGCGCGATGCGCGAATGACTGATATCACTTACACGTCGCAAGTATTCGTTTCCACACTACTATGCAATTGTCCCTTTGCGCGATGCGCGAATGACTGATATCACTTACACGTCGCAATTATTCGTTTCCACACTACTATGCAATTGTCCCTTTGCGCGATGCGCGAATGACTGATATCACTTACACGTCGCAATTATTCGTTTCCACACTACTATGCAATTGTCCCTTTGCGCGATGCACAAATGACTGATATCACTTACACGTCGCAAGTATTCGTTTCCACACTACTATGCAATTGTCCCTTTGCGCGATGCGCGAATGACTGATATCACTTACACGTCGCAATTATTCGTTTCCACACTACTATTAATTGTCCCTTTTCTCGATGCGCGAATGACTGATATCACTTACACGTCGCAAGTATTCGTTTCCACACTACTATGTAATTGTCCCTTTGCGCGATGCGCGAATGACTGATATCACTTACGCGTCGCAAGTATTCGTTTCCACACTACTATGTAATTGTCCCTTTGCGCGATGCGCGAATGACTGATATCACTTACACGTCGCAAGTATTCGTTTCCACACTACTATGCAATTGTCCCTTTGCGCGATGCGCGAATGACTGATATGACTTACACGTCGCAAGTATTCGTTTCCACACTACTATGTAATTGTCCCTTTGCGCGATGCGCGAATGACTGATATGACTTACACGTCGCAAGTATTCGTTTCCACACTACTATGCAATTGTCCCTTTGCGCGATGCGCGAATGACTGATATCACTTACACGTCGCAAGTATTCGTTTCCACACTACTATGCAATTGTCCCTTTGCGCGATGCGCGAATGACTGATATGACTTACACGTCGCAAGTATTCGTTTCCACACTACTATGTAATTGTCCCTTTGCGCGATGCGCGAATGACTGATATGACTTACACGTCGCAAGTATTCGTTTCCACACTACTATGCAATTGTCCTTTGCGCGATGCGCGAATGACTGATATCACTTACACGTCGCAAGTATTCGTTCCACACTACTATGAATTGTCCCTTTGCGCGATGCGCGAATGACTGATATCACTTACACGTCGCAATATTCGTTTCCACACTACTATGCAATTGTCCCTTTGCGCGATGCGCGAATGACTGATATCACTTACACGTCGCAAGTATTCGTTTCCACACTACTATGTAATTGTCCCTTTGCGCGATGCGCGAATGACTGATATCACTTACACGTCGCAATATTCGTTTCCACACTACTATGAATTGTCCCTTTGCGCGATGCGCGAATGACTGATATCACTTACACGTCGCAAGTATTCGTTTCCACACTACTATGCAATTGCCCTTTGCGCGATCGCGAATGACTGAATCACTTACACGTCGCATTATTCGTTCCCACTATACATGTCCCTTTGCGCGATGCGCGAATGACTGATATCACTTACACGTCGCAATTATTCGTTTCCACACTACTATGAATTGTCCCTTTGCGCGATGCCAATGACTGATATCACTTACACGTCGCAAGTATTCGTTTCCACACTACTATGCAATTGTCCCTTTGCGCGATGCGCGAATGACTGATATCACTTACACGTCGCAATATTCGTTTCCACACTACTATAATTGTCCCTTTTGCGCGATGCGCGAATGACTGATATCACTTACACGTCGCAAGTATTCGTTTCCACACTACTATGTAATTGTCCCTTTGCGCGATGCGCGAATGACTGATATCACTTACACGTCGCAAGTATTCGTTTCCACACTACTATGTAATTGTCCCTTTGCGCGATCGCGAATGACTGATATCACTTACACGTCGCAAGTATTCGTTTCCACACTACTATGTAATTGTCCCTTTGCGCGATCGCGAATGACTGATATACTTACACGTCGCAAGTATTCGTTTCCACACTACTATGTAATTGTCCCTTTGCGCGATGCGCGAATGACTGATATGACTTACACGTCGCAAGTATTCGTTTCCACCATTACTATGCAATTGTCCTTTGCGCGATGCGCGAATGACTGATATCACTTACACGTCGCAAGTATTCGTTTCCACACTACTATGAATTGTCCCTTTGCGCGATTGCGCGAATGACTGATATCACTTACACGTCGCAAGTATTCGTTTCCACACTGCTATGTAATTGTCCCTTTGCGCGATGCGCGATGACTGATATCACTTACACGTCGCAAGTATTCGTTTCCACACTACATGCAAGCCTTTGCGCGATGCCGAGACTGATTGACTTAAGCGCATATTCGTTACTACTATGCAATGTCGCTTTGCGCGATGCGCGAATGACTGATATGACTTACACGTCGCAAGTATTCGTTTTCACCACTAACTATGCAATTGTCCTTTGCGCGATGCGCGAATGACTGATTATCACTTACACGTCGCAATGTATTTCGTTTCCACACTACTATGTAATTGTCCCTTTGCGCGATTCGCGAATGACTGATTTTCACTTACACGTCGCAATTATTCGTTTCCACACTACTATGTAATTGTCCTTTGCGCGATTCGCGGATGACTGATATCACTTACACGTCGCAAGTATTCGTTTCCACACTACTGCACGTCTCTTGTAGCAGCACCGTGTCCATTTCCGATACACCCACCTGCATTTTTGTACTGTACTGTACTGTACTGTGCGGTGCGGTGCAAGCAACTGAATTGTCTGCAGGCAAGACACTTCGTTTGGTAACGCTCACTGCGAAGTCGCGACACGTTTCGACTCTGTCACCTTAGACATTCGGCAACGTGATGGCTTGAGACACTGGTACTCTCTATGAATCCAGTTAGGGTCAGTAATGTATTTCCGGTGTCCTATAATTGATGAAGCTTGTAATTAAATATGACATTTCTAACTGAAAACTGCATAAAAAAAACTACCGCTTTAGGCTTTTAGTCTGGAGGTGCCTAATTCGAATCCCGGTCTGTACACCGGCACCATGCTTGAGTCTTTCGTTATTTCCGTCACACAATGAGTATTCCAGAAAGGGACGAGATCGTGAAGAACAAGCAGGCACACCCGTCATATTACGTACGTAATAAATTGTAAAAATATTTCTTGGTTACTTTGTCTTTTCATGTAAAGCAAGCGGTCTCATTATTTAAATATATGAGTATAAATGCAGTTCAATTGCTCGTTTCGTACATTCTATCCTATTAAATAAAAAAACATTTTTATTCAGCTTATTATTACAGCCACTCATGTTCACAAAGTAAGCAGCCTCGAATTATAGGCGTCTGTAGTTAAATAGGTTCACGCGTGTTAAGTATATCCATTTTTTCACGCGTCTTTTTTAAGCAAAGCTCCGATTAGAAATCATTTATGAGCGTCGCGGCCGAAAATATTTTATTCTGGCCGTGACAAAAAGTGTCTGGAAACACTGGTTTACAGCACTGAGAAAATTTAAATTTAGGTCGCCTTGCAAATTACTATCTGTAATCAGAAGGTATCACTTGGAACATGCAGGAATGCGAGGATAGTGTTTGGGTTTATTAATGTGGATCGCTCTCAGAACAGTAACAAACGAGCCATAATAAATCTAATCAAATAATATGAATTTACATATAAATACAATTCTCACACGTTTATTATAATACTGTATGACTAACGTGCTACTAATAAATTAATGTGTGGAGTAAAAAAAAAATTACCTGGTGGGGATTCGAACCCGCGAACCTTACCACACCCCATATGAGCACAGGCTCGTGAGACAGTTTACTCTGTAGGTATAACTAATTACGAATAAATAAAACACAGAAAATAAAACTAATTACGAATAAATAAAACACAGAAAGTAAAAAAGACGAAGTTGTAATTGGGCTGAGTGGGATCCCACGACCATCCTGGCGCCCGGAGTGGTCGTACGATCCCTTTGGTCTGCCTCAACTACACCTTCGTATGCAATTCAATGGCCTGGCGCCTTAACGATCTCGGCCATTGAGGTTGCACGTTATATAAGTGTTATTTTCTTGTACATATAGTGATCTTAGGCATTTATTTTTCGCTATATTTGAGAACTGCCAAAATATCTCAATAGATTATTCCCTTACAATTCATTAATGTGGGGCTCTCCAACAAATTAAAACACCAATGACGCAAATAAGTGAAGAAATTATTTTTTTATTCTCGTTGTATTAAATATATTTCGTTGGGCGGTGTAGATTGTCATTTGTTACGAAAAATCGGCATTTGTTACCAACTACCAACCTACACCCCACAACATCCCAGAAAAGCTAATGTCTCGACTACACGTGGGGGAAGCGTGAAACTTCGCAAGTTTTAAAGGTTCCAGTTACTGGATAGTTCGCAAAGTCGAATAATTAGACCGTATTTATACAATTGTGCCTGTCCCTCTTTGCATGGATAATAGGAGATATGTTAAGATGATGATCCGTTGGTAAGAGTGTTCTTGTTTGTATGCTACGTGACGTTGATTGTAATTTCAGAGTATTTTTAGAGAATTTTTGATACCAGATGGTTTCCTTCGGTGAATGTAGCAGAAAGGTAAAGTGAGCTTAATTTCTAATAAGCTCTAGAAATAATATCAAGCTCCATCTCAAGTGATCAGTACTTTCAAAATAATATTTTAACTTTTGTAGGTTCCTAGTCACGTTACGTCTGATAGTGACGCCTATATTTAAATAGTTTCTATTAAGCGTTATTCTGTACAGTTAATATTAAGTGAACTTTCTCATTGTCACTGCAGTGTTATAATGCCAACGAAGCAACAAAATACACTCAGAAGTAAGTACAGTTCCTCGTCATGCAACATTTCCTGTCATTGTTGTGCACTTCTACTGGGGGGGGGGGGGGGGGGAGGAACAGACTTGTTAGAACTCGACTCAAATATCTTTTCCGCGACGCAGAGACCGAAATCAGTCAGCCCCCACTACTCCCTTTCTGTCCTTTTAGCATCACCGTTGTTGCTACATCAGTCATTTTCCTTTCAGCCACCGTCCTGAGAAGGTTATTTAGTAGCGTATAGGAGTGGGAGGTATTTGTCTTTACGTTATAACAACTTGGCAGCGTTGCGTTGATTGCCCAGGTCTGGGTACAGTGCGCTATTGCCAAGTCGAAATAAACTGTTCCCAATATATGCTCCGTTAGTAATACGTTTAAACGATGTTACCTCTGTGAAAATTGAGAGAGAGTGACCATGTGGCAAACATGGTGCAAGGAGCCCTCTACCTTTGCACTTAGCTCCGCCCCTTCCTCTCTCTCTACATTTTTCCTCGCGCAGGACGCGGAAAAATTATATGTGTCGCATTATAGCAGTGCATCGGGTATTATTGTTGCTCTCTGAACGTGTTGCTGTGTAAACAGGCAGTCACACCCGTCACGTCAGGTAAATAACACACTCTAAAGCTAGTTGTTGGTAAAAAGCTAAACTTGTCCCTCCCCACTTCACCGACGCACACAGGGGGAGCATAGGTACGGCTGTAAATGGGGTTAGTGGTCAACCTCACGCCCCGCCCGCTTTAACCCCGGGAAAGAACACCCGTACCTATTAAATAGGAGCCTGGGAGGGCCCCAGATCCGATTTGGAGGTTCTGGAGAAGAGAATAATTTGCACCCCGTGCTGGGATTCGAACCCCATCTATTTATAGGTTACTTTCTGTTCGCATGTTGTACCGTGAAAAGGAACGTAAGTTACTGTGCATCTTGTGACTCATGATGTTATGCCGTGTCGTGTAATCTCAAACCCACCTCCGTACCTCCTTCCTGCGTCTGTTCTCCAGTCGACATGAAGCTTGGTTACCTTTCGTGTTAAGTTCTTTAATAACATATATGTTATGCAGACAAATGTACACTGTTTTATGTTATTTAACACAATTTTTATTAAATGCTGCCCAACATGTTTCTAGCCTATATAAGGCTCATCTTCAGGGGCTCTTTCGTTGAAATCACAACAGCTATATTATTGGTATATAAAATTCTTAAAATGCCGTTAGATGTATTTGGTTATTGATATCTGTAACAGTCATTCTGCTTTCACTATAGATTTGTTGGAGGCCTACTCTATAGTGAAAGCAGAATGAGTGTTACTGATATCAATAACCAAGTACATTATCAAGGAGGAAAGGAACATCCTACATACAATAAAACGAAGGAAGATTAAATTGAATGGCTACATCTTGCGTGGGAACTGCCTTCTAAAACACGTTATTGAAGGAAAGTAGAAGTGATGGGAGGACGAGGAAAAATATGTAAGCAGCTACTGGGTGACCTTAAGGAAAGGAGAAGATACTGTAAATTGAAAGAGGAAGCACTAGATCGCACTCTTTGGACAACTCGATTTGGAAGAGGCTATGAACCTGTCGTAAGACTGCGTGATGATGATGATGATGATGATGATGGTATGTTCTATCTGTACCTATTACAATAGTCCTTACTTCTCTTCCCAAACCTTATATACTACTTTTTATTTTTCGTTTTCCCACTCACATTTTGTCTTATATGTAATTTACCCAGATATCTCAGTGATATGGTCCTACTGCAGTTACTTATTTTCTCCTGTGCTATCTCCTCTTTTATATCTGACCACGTTTTCCTGCTTACGAATTGCATTCTCTCCCTCCCTTTCCTCGTGCCTTCCTCAGTCCCCTCACTTTCCAAAGTTCCAACCTAATGCAAGATATTCCATTTCTCTCTCTCATATTGAAGCACGGTATATACAAGTATTATTCTTCCCCCAGTTACTTTTTTTTATTTTCCACTATGACGCTAGAGGCCTCTCTTCTCTCATTTTCAGTTCCTGTCTATGTACGTATTTGCCATATATATCCGAGACCAGTTATGTCCATTTCCCCTCTAGGTAATTCTTTCGCCAAACTCTCGAGGTTAAAATTGCCTGTCACTCACAACAGCTTCTCAACCAGTTCGCCCTGTCCCACTTGCATAATCCTGCACCAGTACCTTAATACATGACGTAAGTTCTTTCCTCTCCTACTTTATCTACAAAGTTCCCGTTCTGCTATATTATCAGCCGCCACACTTCTGGGAATCCTTAACTTGTTTTTTTTTTGCTGCAGTATTTCCCTTGAATGGTGTGTAATAGCTCAGTGGTTAATTTTACATTTCATTGATCCCGTCGAATCATTATGTTCTCTCAGTGGGTTAGGGTCAGGTTTAATGAATATCACATGTACCTGATTCGAATCTCGCTCTGGACACCGTCTATCCTAACTGGAAAATTTCTTTATTTTTTCGAGTACCTCCAGATAAATTCGGCAATAGCACCACCATTACGCCACGATAACGTCCTTACAAATCCCTCCCAGTTTATAATTCATGAATGAGCATCCACCAATTTGACCCTGTATAATCCACAGAAGAAAAAAGGTTTACGAATCAAGCAGAAGTTGAAACGTTGTTTTCTGCATCATATCAGTGGGGCAGTCAGAGCTTAGGCCTGTATATATTTTCTAATTTCGATTCAGAACATCACCATATTAAGCAGTGGTGACAACCGCTGCGCTTCCTTGTGTTGGAATATATAGCTAAACTAAAATCCGTGAGAATTTTCCACACGAACTGCAGACATAGAGCAGGAGATGACATTTTAGATGGCAAACTTTTCTCTGTCCTTGTTGCTGGACATTATTGCTGCATGTGAAGTCCTGAAATGTACAGCGTCCAAAGGAAAGTTGTTATGACGCCATGGATGTGACCATATTTCGTACGCGGTAAGAAAAGACAGGGATATTGTTTGATATCACAATCATAAATTGTAATACAGACAAGATACAAAGAAATAAAGTAAATGCAAAGTTCTCCCTAGAACAGGCCATGAAGGCCCAGAGGGGGAGTAGAGGTATAAATCTACTCTTTCTTTAACCTCGGCAGTAGATGGGGTGGGTGATAAACTTCACACCCCGGCCGCTTTACCGCCGGGAAAGAGACGCAATACCCATTGTACAGGAGGCTGGGTGGCCCCCATGGCCGGTTTGGACGGTTGCGGAAAATATCGCCTCCACCTGGAATCGATCCCCGGACAGTCCACCCCGTAGCGAGTCGCTATACCGACTACGCAGTGACTTAAGTTGTATGGATCAGCGGTCGCCAACCGGTGGTCCGCGAACCACTGATGTTCCGCGAGAAAATTTTGGTGGTCCGTGGAGAAATGTGGACATTATTTGCAATTTTTATGTTTATTATACTGTTTCATTATATTCTGATTCGTCTTCGTGTCACCGACACAGGATCGCTGACAATTTTCGCCTTATTACGTTGCATCAAATTCACGTTAATGGAAAGGAATGGAACTTTGATGATCATTATTTTATAAATGTTTGTACCTTTTTAAAAAAAATTCATGTTAGTGGTCCGCGGGATTCAAAATTGTGAGTTTAGTGGTCCGTGAGGTCCGAATGGTTGGCGACCGCTAGTATAGATCAACCGCGAATCTGTGTTGACCTTGACGCGTGTGAGGCCCTTAGTCGCCAGCTTCTCACCGCAGAAGCTCTGGTTCTCTTACCGGACATTCTGTGTAGGCTTTGTAGTAAACACATTGGCACCCAAGATACGTTTTCCTCAGAATACTTTGGGTTTTACTTGTCAGTTTACATCCTACCAATTCTCCATATTTCTTTATCTGTCGGGTTGACAAGGGTTTCATTGGAGGTCCCAGTTACGACAGACATAATCTCACCATACCTCAATATTGACAGTAATAATATAATTAGGCATGTGTGTTCATGTCTAGTTTTCGTACAGCAGTATATGGCTGCGGTGTATTCCGATAATACATTCATCTACAATGTCGCAAAGAAAAATTTCTTTCAGTGTTGTTAGAATGTTTGTAGTATAGTACTCATAGATGTCATCTGCGTATAAGCTGCATATATGTCACTACCGGAATATCAAAGAAAACCTTCACAAAACAAACGCATCCATTTGGTTTAACAAAATCTGTAAAATAGAGCAACTATCACCAAATTATATAAACATTACAGTAAACGGTAACAATAAAAGAAAAGCTTGAAGAAACTTTGCATACCGGTGATTGTCAATGAAAAAATTGCCTGAAATAGTGTAACGGTTCTGTGATAATACCAAATGGACCAGTGAACAGTGAAGTGAACTTATGAATGTACAGCTGATGATGGCCGGGTCACGGCCGAAACATATGTAGGGTTACTTGAACACAAATACGAAAATAAAAGTGCTTTCGTTTGTTAAAAAACTGGAAATTAATGTGAAGATGCACGGTGAACACAGCGTGAAATACAGAGGGATGTTTTAATCTTTATATTGCTTTGTATTTTATATTTTATTATATATGTTATATTTTATATTTTACTTTATATGAACTTTATATTTATATTGCTTGTTACCCCCTTGAAGATGGTCTTAAAAATGAAAGCTTTATTAACATTATCAGTATACATAAAGTGACAAAACTGTTAGCAAGAAGATGGTCTACGGACCGACACACGTATAGGAGAATGCATCGATATTAATAAAAACTATAAAGTAGTTTATGTTTGTGCATTTGTTGGTTACTGAATAACAGCGGGATGTGTTCCACCAGGTTCATATGTGCCACATAGATAAGCATAGATAGATAGATAAGCATAGATAAGCAGCCTGCATAGATAGCTTGTGTTTGACAGTATCATTGCCTGCTGCAGTGAAATATGCCACCTGCAAAATTCATTTCGTCAACAGATGTCGCTAGCGTCTGTCATGTCTCTCCGACTGCCCACCCGGTTGCCAGTGGTGTGTTGCAGATGACGTCAATACGACAGCCATCTTGTCGGGGAATTTTGCAGGTCTGCTAAGTTGTAGTTGAGTCTGTCCCGTTCGCCATTTTGGATTGCGGAGAAAGTAGGTGGAAAGCTGTGTCTGTTATAATGTCAGACTATTAGCAAACGTTTTTATTAGCTGGTAGAATGGAAGAACATGTTTGCTTGTAGCTTGGAAGTGGTACATTATTTTGAAATTACGTACACGCTGTACAACGGTGTACATTTGCAGTATATCGTTCTGAATTTCTGTTCCAGGTCGACTGACTCAGCTGAACTAGATTACTTCGTTTGACACGCACGATAAGTAAAAGCAATGTAAGTAACATCAATTGCTGTCAATCCATGTAGGGAATGTAAGTTAATTTTAAAATTCTTCACATCGAAATGTCAAATTGTTCACAACTGGAGCCTAGGGATGACGTCATTCCGTGGTTATTGATTTGTGCTGGGTATTGTAAAACTGTGTGACGTGCCATTGCTGCGCAATGCAAGGAACGAAGTGATCGAAGATGCACGAGCATGTGTCGCGTTATTAGCTTGTCTTAACCGGAAAGCTGCAAAATTATGAGCTAAATGACTTTTCTGTGGCGGTCAGCATGTTATAACTGTATAACCGCAGAATGGATTGTCATGAAATCTGGTACTGGACGAGTTTCACTGAAATATTTGGTTACACTTGGGTAACAGTAAAGGACTCTATGTGAAGGCGTGTTTCTGTGTACACCTCTAGAAATATGGAGTGAAAAGTTGTAGGGAAAAAATGAAAAACATTTTTTGCCTAATACACTTCTGTGTGGTTTTGAGGTAATTAAACAAAAGGAACTTGATTACGTGTCAGTTCATGGGAGCTGTTTGCCTGATTATGATGAAATTTCATACTGGATTTCCCTGCACAAATTAATTGAACCCTTCCAGATTTCTTGAAGCATGGTGCAACATCCATGCCTTAATATGTAATCATGGGCCATATTTTAAATGTGTAAGGTAGATGAAGTTTGGAACTGGAAACAGAATTGAGATTCTACTAGTTTTGTATGTTTCATGCCTGCCTCCTCCAGAGGTCTTGAGAAGCCAATAATCAGTCTCAAAATTCCCTGCATCTTCTAGAAACCTAGGCACATTATTACATTATTGTTACTGAGTATGGTAGCTGTCGCAGAAGCATCCTGTTGCAATCCTGGATTTGCTGTTTTCTCCTGTATTTGGTGGATGGTTCTCAAAGTGCTGATCTTGAAATTCTGTGTAGTCTGTGCACCTGCTGAAAATGTTTCTCTGGACACACACAAGAGCTAATATCTTGAAATATTGGTAATTTCCCTTTCAGTATTGTGTTCCACCTCTTAGAATGTGGGTTGTTCTCGTATATTCTGTCGTTTAGTGTGGGCCACCGTAATTGAATTAGGGATCTGAGGTGGTGCAGTTTGTGGATTACCAACTTTTTTTTTCTGAAATTTATATTTAGAATCTTAAGAAAATTAGGAAAAGCCACCATAATAAGTACATTCTGCATGTCTTCTGATAACACTACTTATTTTTAGCAACATAACATACGTAGTTGTGACTATAAAATTACTTCTTTAATGTCAAACACAAAGGAAAGGAAAAATAATATTACATTAAATAAGTAGAATTACTGTATCTTAGTACTATTGTCATTGGACTTATGATTTTAATCCTTGACAAAAATGTATTTATCATGCCATAAACTTGTATAAGTGCACAGAAAGCTTCCTGTTTAGCAGTGTGTAGAATGATCTGATGATGATGCATTTACACTGAAACGTAATTGTCAGAAGTCTGCAAGGTACATATACTTTGTGCTGTGTTGATGGTGAATATGACTGACAGTGGTTGCTCTTATGAACTGTTTGCTGAAACATAGTGTATGGGCCATGATATTGTCTTGCCTACATTTTCTCTTCTGTTAATTGCCTGAAGGATGGTGGCAGTTGCATGTCACAGAGTTTAGAGTTTCATGTGTCATTTTGGTAATGCTTTCATAACAGGTTAGCGTTTGGGTTTTGATTCTGAGAACAAGTTTACAGATGGTTAGGGTTTAAGGTTTTATTTTGGAAAGTTATTGTATGAGAGAGGATGCCAAAATTTGACTGCCATGTGTGAAGTCTGTTATGTCTTACGTATATGGCACTGGAACTAACAGTCAGGGGATGCAGCCTAGGTGTTCAGTTTAGCCTACATTACAGTGCCTATCAGTGTTGGCACTCCTGTTATGTTATGTGTGCCCTTTCTTGAAGTGACATAACAATTATAATTTGAATATCTTTACTATCACAATTAATGTGCCTAGTTGTAACATTTTTCTGGTACTGAAGTAACAGTGTTTTGGCTTCTTATTGAGTACAGGGCTGGACTAAGGGGTGGGTCAGGCAGGCACCTGCCCGGAGCACCAACGTGTAGGGGGCGCTAAGATATAACTGGAATAATTGGAAATATGGTGCTAGTAAACTCAGGTTTACACACACACACACACAAAATCATTTCTTCAAAAATTATCTGCAATTTGGGCATGTGCCCTCAGAAAGTTTCGCCAGCCCTGTCCCGGGCCAAAAAATTGTAAGATGGTTTGAAGGAGTGCCAGATTAATTAGCCTGCGTGGGGCGCCAACATGCCTTGGGCCAGCCCTGGTTGAGTAATGTAAATGTTACCATTCTGGTCTCGTTACCAGTTTTTGTGTGTGTGTTCTGCCTGAAGAGAATGTGTGCTACTCAGCGGTCTGTGACATGCGAAAATTCAGATGTTTAAGAATGTGCAACATCAGTTACTGGGTTAGAAAATGTAACAAAATGGAATACAGAGAGGTTGAGTTATAATGCCCTGAGTGTAGGAAAATATGAATTTGACATGTGGCTGGTAGTTTGCCGGCACTATGGCTGTTTTATTGCTGCTGGTAACTGAGACCCTGAATTGGTCTTTTTTTTCATCACAGTATTTTACAACTAATGTGAGGTTAGTTCAAGGCGCTTGTAAAATCTATTCAGTTGAGCAAGAATGTTCAGCTGCAATATTTTTGGAAGTGTTCATCATGGAAAAAGGATAGGTAAAATGAAAAATACCATGTCAGCAGTGCTGTGCAAAAGAACAGCAGAAAGTTTTCAAGTCAGAGGTTTGATGATGAACAAATTTAAAGTATGAAAACTTATATATTTGTTGGATTGGCATGGTTTTTATTAAACAGGAATGTGAACAGCAAAAGGAACAGGTTTGTGTCAGGAGAATCCCCATGCAGTTTAGGAAGATTTCTTTGCATGACCTTGTAAGTGCAGTGAGTGCACATAGTATTATAGGTTCCACATTTTTTGAAGAAACAAAATTCTGGCCATCATGGCATTGGTGCACAAATCCCAAGCACCATGTTGCTGTGGTGACGAAATTTTATACAGTGGTGCCCAATACTTGTCCGTTGTAAGTTTGGAACTTCATTCATGATACCTTTCTGGCACCAAGAATTTTTAGGTGGCTTTAGATTTTTGGGAGTTTATACACCCTGCATTATGCTAAATTAATCCTGACACCGTTATTTTGGGAAGAAAAAGAAGATAAAATGTTGGGTAATCACTTTAATTGGAAGAATTGTAGGGCAATTTTCAAAGTGGACTTGTTAATATTTCAAGATAAGCTTTGTTTATATTTCTCCTGCCATGATTTGATCAGTAACGATAAGCAGCAAACTCTCCTTGTATATTTGTGGAACTGTTGGTATTTCTCATGTGTGATCTGTTGAAAACTGAAAGGTTCAAGGAAGTGAAATACTGCATAATTGGCTGTCTCCCTTTGACATAGTGTAAGCACATGAGTTTGCATCAAACAGGTCTAGTCTGCAGAACCCCAAAATGACTTCAATTACATGGTTTGATCTGATGTTGTGTAAATGTATAGTGTGAAGAATGGGAGTTGATTCAAATTTCATTAAAATTTCAGCCGCCTTTAGACACAATGTACATGAAACCTGATCATAAAAGTATCTGGACTAATGCTGCAATACTAACAGTACTAAACCTAACTTGATGACAGACTAATCCTCTTTGATGTGGGCCCCTACTTACTCCAGCGGCTCTTACACTGCTGGAAGCACCTTTTGTACTCACTTCTGGGCATCTCAAAAAGTTCCTGTTTTGCATTAAGTTTGATCATTTCCGTATCTTCCATTCGTTTAACTTTCAAGGTGTTCTTAATTTGGGGGAAGAGGACAAAGTCACTTGGGGCCACATCTGGGAAATATGAAGGTTGATGTACCTGTGGAATGTGGTGTGTTGCTAAGTTGCACAAGTTGGGCTAAGTGCGCCAGAGCATTGTTGTGATGGATTAGCCATGAACCAGACTGCCATTTTCTGGATCATTTATGGAGAATGGCATCACAGACATATTTTAGTACTTATAGACAGAAATGCTGGTTTACAGTATGGCCTTGTGGAGCGTATTCATGGTGCATAATACCTTCTTGTTAATAGAAGCAGTGAACGTCACTTTTGTATTGTTTTGAACTTCATGTGCTTTCCTGGGCTGTGCTGATGAAGATGTTTGCCATTGTGATCATTGTTTAGATTTGGGGGGTGTAATTGTAACCCATGTTTCATCACCGGTTACAGTGTTTTTAAAGAAAGTTTCAGCTGCTTGTACACACTTATGCAAGTTAGATGCTACAGAAAGTCAGTGCTCCTGCTTCACTGTCAGCAGCCATGGGGGTGAACTTTGCTGACACACATTTCATGCCCAGATCTTTAGTTAAAATTGTCTGGCATGAGCCAAAAGAAATTTCTAGTTCTAAGCTATTTTCCTGTTGGTTTGTCTTTGATTTGCTTTCACCAGATCACACACTTTTGCTATCACTTCTTCATTTTGGCTGGATTAGGTTCCAATTTTCTTAAATTTTGTGCAAAATTTGATACACATGCTTTATTCTGCCTTGGACATCGTGAATACAGTGCACAACACAGGCACTTCTGTTTACTTGTAATGATTGCATCAGACTGAATGGCTGCAGCGAGATACTACTGTTATATGACATACAGAAACATGTCCAGACATGCTCAGAATAGAGAAATGGACTCCGGATATTTTTTGATCAGGCCTTGTGTGTCCTACACTACTCAGCTCATGCTTTTCAATGCTCCGAGTGTCATCCATGCTAATGCAGGTTTAACACGTGTTTGGCAGATAACATTACTGATCTGTTGTACCTGTTTTGGTTATCACCAGTATATTGCATGAAGTTTTAATTTGATACTGTATAAGTTAAAGTTTATGTGCGTGGTAATACATTAAAACATGCCTTTAAAGACTTTAAAAAAAAATGCTGTAAAGTTGGCCTAAAACTTATCCCATTTTTTTAAAACCAAAAATCAGGACACTTTATAACAATTAGGTGGTAGTATGGGTGTGGGGGGAAAAAATTTAACTCGCCACGCAATGAAAAAACAAAGTAATATGATTTTGTAAAAGGGTTTTAACATATGATCATAGAAAGGAATTCTGACTTACACAGTGTCAAATTAAAAGTTCATATCAGATTAGTAACATTGTTTGCCAAACACGTGTAAAACCTATATTAATGTAGATGGCACTGATGATGCTGCTAATTCGTAAGTTGAAATGCATATGTCAAGTTGTGTGGCGTATGTTGTGTTTAATAGCGGATGGAAGTTTTAATAGAGTAAGATTTTAGCCACACATTATGCAGAACATTCAGGATTTGATTTGTTGCCCTTATTTTAGGGCATTTCATGGAAATAATAGGTTTGGTAGCAACAGTGGAAGGAATGGCTTTGCTGGCAATGGTGGAAGGATTGGTGGCTTCAGTGGCAACATTGGAAAACCAGGTTTAGGAGGGAATCAGGGAAGGAACGGATTTGGTGGCAAAAGTGGCAGAGGTGGCTTCCGAGGAGGAGATCGTAGAGGAGGAAATGGTTTCACTGGTGATGCAGACCACATGGGAAGTGGCGCTGGTGTCAGAGGCAGTTTGAAGGGCAAGCAGCCAGGTGGTGCACTTGTTAAACCTCAGTGGGAATTGCAGAGTCTGCGACCTTTCAGCAAGAACTTCTACGTTCCTCATCAGGATGTAACAAACAGGTTTGTCACTTCTGAACTTTCAACTTGATGTGTTGTAACTCATATTCTCATGTCCCTGGGATTGTTATTACATCCTCACTAAGCCAGGCTTTCAACAACTTTTACATGGCACTTCTTCCATGACCTTTCTGAAAGAAAACTACTAATAACTAACCTTGTATTGTGTAGTCTAGGACTATGTAGTTATATTGCCTTGTCAGTAGATGGAATATGAGGTCTAATAGTTTCTGAAGGAAATATATTAATTAGAGATATTTTGTACAAAATGTCTGACTTATAGACTGGAACTGCATTATAACTACCATGCAGGGAATGTGTGAACCCTTTACTGTATGCAGGATTGTCTAGCATAGTATGAGCAATTTTACATCCATGAGGGTCAGTGAAAATTGGAATTAGTAGTTTGTACTTGACTGAAAGAACTTCATATTAGGTTTGCACTGGCCGTTAGAATATGGACACATGAGAATGCCTTAAAGCAGACATTGCAGTGGGTATGCAGAACAGATGATAGATTCATTGAGTTGTTTGAATTGCGGTTTTCATGCTGAAGTTATGGAGATTCCTCTCCATTTTGTCTTCAATAGTAGTAACAGCCAGAAAAATGCTGACTTGTGTATGTGATTTTGTTGTAAGAGTTTTCTGACATTGTAGATGTTGCTGTATGAGTATTTTCGTGGCTTTATGATATTAATTTTAATATTATCTTCCAGTTTATGTATATTTTATGTAACCTAGAATTTTACTTGGAACGTAACTAATTGCCAAGCAAGCTGGCAGGAGCAGTCTTTCTTCCAGTAATCTGTGTTTGGGAGGTGCTTGGTTGCAATTGTGTCTAGGACAGTGACTGCTGACTGAGGGTATTTGTGATTTTACCCAGTACCAGGAAAATATATGGACTGTACCCTTTGGTGCTGAAAGTTGACTAGAGTGACAGTTTGTTGATGAGAAAATCAACAACTGAAGTCGGTGCTAAGAGCAAACAAAGTACTGGTGGCCATTTGAATTGTGGGTCTTTCGCAGAATAGGACATACTTAATTCTGGTGCCAAAGGATTAAATTAGTTTATGACTGTTTCTTTTCTTATCCTTTCCAATTCATTATTCACCACCCTTCTGCCATTCGACGTATAATCCTTAGTTACTGACACCGACATTAAATTAACTGCAGATGAACAGACATGCTGTTCACAAGGCATTGTTAAATAAAGAAACAAACAAATCTATCATTGTGTTTGTAGAAATCGTAAGGATGTAGAAGGCTACCGTGCTAGAAACCAGATTACAGTTAGGGGAAATAACATGCCAAATCCCATCCAGTTCTTCGAAGAAAGCAACTTTCCTGATTACATGATGAAGGAAATAAGGTAAACATGAACATATACTTGTTTTTATATAAAATATGTAATTATGAGGCCACAAAACAAGATAGAGAATTTTTTGATTAAATGCTCTCTATTTAAAGTAATGCATAGATCCAGTGTTTGAGTTCAACACTCAATGCAAGCCACTAGACTTCTGATTTACTTCCCAGCATAGCCATTTTTAAGGTACGCGCACACTGGAGCGCAGCGGACGGAACGGACGGACGCAGCGCATGGAGATAAGATATTCTTCCCTTTACTAGTTAACATGCCATCGCACACTGATCCGCAACGGAGTGCGGCAATTCCGTCTCGGATTCTGGGAGGGGAATCTTTTTCCGTCAGGCCGGCGCGTCCGGCTGACTCAGCGGTGAAGTTGAAGTTATCGTATTGCATGGCGTGACACGGAGGGGAAAATGCTCATGTTGTTAGCCAATCATCGGCCTGCACTGAAATGAATTGCGTCAGCCCGTAGGCGGAAATACGATGCAGTGTGCTTACTCAGTAAAAATATTGCGACTCGTCCGATGCGTCCGTCCTTCCGCTGCGCTGTAGTGTGCGCGTACCCTTAGGAGTACTTCAGTGAGTGATCTGCATGCATCTGAGGAAAAGAAGCTTGTGTACTCAAAGGGCATTCTGAAGAACTGTTTTTCCCTGTCACAGTATGTTACACTAAAATTGTGTCAAAAAGCATGTAAGAAATATTTTTGGCTCTGGAGAATTTTATATACAGTTTCTTGTACAATTTCAGAAAATTTGGATTTAGTGAACCAACTTCAATTCAGGCACAAGGATGGCCCATTGCTATGAGTGGACGTGATATGGTGGGAATTGCACAGACTGGTTCTGGTAAAACATTGGCAGTAAGTATGCTTTCCCATCTTAATAATCCATTTCTTGTGTTCCGGTTCAGGTACTTTTATCATATTTTGGTCTCTCATTTCTCATGGAATTTCTGAAATGATGGCTGTTGCCCTTGTGACACTTGCTTTGGGAAATAAATACCATTTGTTTTTTAAAAACCATCTGGAACAGTGTTGGCAATGAGTGCACTTTACCAGATTCACGTTCCATTTTTGACCTGGTCTTGTACAAGGTCTTAAAATATGTTTCCCTCTATATTTGGCAGAGGTGAGATAAATGCCAGTAATAAATATTAGCTTCATGGTTTATTATGGTGTGATTCTTTCCTTTTTACATCCACCTGACCAAACATACAATATGAAGAGTGATTCAGTTGACAGTATGAGTGCTGGACTACGCGGTGATGCCATATCAAAGCATGGTTCATAGGAAATGAGTTACATGAATGACAGTTTTCTCTATGTATTCTCATGTTATAATTTGAGATGTTCCACATAGTTCCATGGTCAAGTGGGCAGCATTGCTGATTTGTGTTTGGGTGGTCTGGGGTTGAGATATTTGCTAAATGACTGGCTCTTGTGATTTGAGTTTTTTTTTTGGGGTGATTTTGCTCAGTTCTACAGGTAGATGATGGGATAGTACTTTAAATAGGCCACTATTGCTTCATTCCAATTCATTATTCTGTAGTTATTGTATCATTGGATATCATATAATTAGAATGGCTGACTTGCATTGTCACCAGCAAGTAAAAAATTGATATTTCTTTTCTTTGGAAAAAATATGCAGTTAACACATTATTTGTAGCAGTGACTTAGCATATGAAAGGAGATATGTTTGTTAAGGTGTAGTGATGAACAGGACATAATACCTGAAATAAATTTTGAAGTTTTGCAGAATGGCTGCTTGTCGAATTTGATGAGTTTTTAACAATCCTGTTGACATAGTGTTCAAGCCATACCACACCAAACAGTAAGAGTCAGTTCGCTAGATAGTTTTGAGAAAACTGGGATCTTAATTTTCTTTATCTTTAGTTTCAGAAGAGAAATCTTTGTTGTCATTACGTGTGCTGTGTGTATGGTGCATGCTTCCTACATCAGATTGAAATTGTGTTAATAGCGGGTAGCTGAAGAGTACCCAGTACATCCTGATTGTTAATCAGAACATGGTGTCCACCTTGAATTTAGCACCGGGAATCTGCTTTCCTGTCTTTAATTGTTTTTCAGTGAGGATGATGTCTTCATGTGGGCTGTCACTGAATTGAAGTCTTTCTGCCTATTGCTTGTTATGAAATCTTTTAAGTCTGCAGTAAATACATGATTGTTAAACAATGGCAACATTCAGATGTTTCTTTTTTCTTGCATATTTGTGTTCTATTTTGAGGTGGTTTGTTTGCAGTATGTTCTTCCTGCCACAATTCACATTAACAATCAGGAAAGATTGACTCGTGGTGAAGGCCCCATTGCTCTGGTCCTTGCTCCCACACGAGAGTTAGCTCAGCAGATTCAGAGTGTTGCCCAGGGTTTTGGCTCCTCTACGTACGTTCGGAACACTTGTATATTTGGCGGAGCTCCGAAGGGACCCCAGGTAACATCCTTCTTTAATTATCTGCTTTTCCATTCATGTTCCTAATGGGATCAGACCATTTAAATTAAATACTTTGTGTATGTAATGTGTTAAAGCTTAACAGACATAATAAAGTTTTATTATGTTTTACTGGTTTAGATGTGACAGAAGGTAAGCAGCTGACAAATACAGTCCAGCAGATAGGTCAGGTGTTTCTTCCATTATTCTGTAGCTGTTGATTACATCAACTGATCATTGGCACATTTCTTTTTGAGAGATGTGGCCTTTAATACAAGATTGTGTATGAAGGCGCTTTGGTACTTAGTAGAACACTGTTCTCTGTGGCCTTCAGAATCGTAAAATCTGAGTTCTTACATGGATTGATTCCCATAACCAATATGTTGCAGTTTCACAATACTATTCATAAAGTACTGAGAGGAAAGATTATGAAGAAGGATGTTGTGATGACTCTGTTGAAGTTAGAAAATGAATAATGTTTCTAAATTAGACAACCCTAAGCAGAAGGATAAAATGTTTTCTTTTTGTGTTACAGTGAAATGACATGCAGTATAAATTTGTACAGTGAAACCTTTGTCCATCATTTCTGTCTGGATTTTTTCCTGCAAGTATCATTTGTTTCTTCTGGTCCCAGAAAGTTGCCCATATAAACAAACAGTGTATAATTATATTGGATGTATCGTCCTCAAAGTGTCATTTTCCCACGTCAGTTCAGAATTCTTGGTCCTGACCCACAGTGTTCCTGGAATGATCATTTCTGAGAAAATGTAGGAAAAGTAATGTGATCGTTTTGGAATGCGCAGTAGTGGTAACTTGCCTACACCAGTAATTATCGTTTACATACAAAATATTGTCATGTATGGGCCAAGTGTGAATGGTGGTTGAGCAGCAGTGGTGATTGGGAGGCGTAGTTGTAAGATGGCAAACCTGTGAACTGTGTTCTGCAGTTGTTATTATAGTATCGTCTGGCACCATTCTGGTTGTGGCCTTCCTGAGTTTGGCAGCCAAAAGGTGTGTGAGTTAATGTTGTTATGCTTGTTATTTGTTCCAATCATGTTTGGAAAATCATTGAAACCGTGTTTTAAAAACATGTTGTAATACACAAAAAAGGAGTGGATGACCAGAACCATTTTCACAGAGTTCTTATGGGTACCGGATGACTCCATTGGTGTGCAAGGTAGAAACATTTTGTTGCTTGCAGATAGCTGTGATGTCTGTCTGAAAGATACATTGTTTCTGTGTAATATAAAAGTTGTGTATTATCCACCAACCTGCACATGCGTGAAGCTGTTCACAAGGACTGGATGTGGCTAGACACTGAGAAGGATGTTGGTTTCAGTTCTTTCACGTCTGTACACAGTGAACTTGCCACATGTGGCATTTACAGCGTAGACGAGTGGTGTGACAATCGTATAGCTGATGGCAGCAGGGGAGGAGGAACGAGGAGACAAATGGTGTTGAACCAGCTAAAAGTTTTGCCAAAGCGTATGTTTTAAAAACTGTTAAATCATTTTGTTACCTGCACAGCATTTGTGGGTACGAAGAACAGAACATTTTGAACGTGGAGTTGCTGTTGCTTTGTCTGTCACATAAGGTTTTGAAGTAAACAGCTGTCATTTATGATTTCTTTACAGGAAGTTATTTGCAAGCATGTATTAATGTAACATTTTATGTATTTATTTATTCATTATTTTGGTAGGCCTAGGTGCACAATGTTAAATTTTCATTTTTTGTTTTCTCACGTTTCTAACACATTCAGTGGCGCTCCTGCAAGTTGTTATCCCGCATTTATTTTCTCCCCACAGTCCCTTCAGAAACAATGGATAGAGGTTTCACTGTATTAGTTGTATTGGTTATTTGTGGTTTAGAAATTGATGATGAAAGTGAAGCTGAGTAAGGTAGCTGGCTATGATTTGTGTGTATATTGTTACGTATTTACTTCAGGCACGTGATCTGGAACGTGGTGTTGAAATTGTTATTGCGACTCCTGGCCGACTGATAGATTTCTTGGAGCGAGGAGTCACCAATCTGCGGCGATGCACATATCTGGTGCTGGATGAAGCTGACAGGATGCTTGACATGGGTTTTGAGCCACAGATCCGCAAGATTGTTGAACAGATACGGGTATGTATATGATGTACCTTTTCTTATTGTTCTATCAAGTTGCACAAGAACCGCTACAAATTGTTGGCCTTTAAGTGACGTGTTTCACTGCCATTTAAGTTTGCAGTGAAGTATTTCTGAGCTGTTCATACAGATTTTTATTTTCCTGCATTGTCAAAATTCTGGGTATGTGGTGTATAAATTGTTAGTTGGAAAATTGAAATGTGATTGGTGTTAAAAGGTACTAAACACAGAATTGATTTATTCTGATAGACGCCAATAAAGTCTTGGCACAGTATTTTTAGATGTTATTTGTCCTAAGTAATATATTATTGATTATAATCAAATTATTGCAGTGAATATTGTCTTTCCTTACTTTGTTAATGTGTGAATTTGTTTTTTATGCATTTTATCATTCTCCACTTAAGACTCTTACAGTAAGATCTGCCTGCCTGCACTGATCGCTCTAGCAGCACAGATCACTTGCAGCCAGCTGGCCATAAATAACCAGGGTCACAAAATGAATCTCCCCTACAGGAAATTGCAACCTCACAGCAACATGTAAACAGAATAAACTGGCAATATAGAAACTTCCAGAACTTCATTATGTATGTTCAGGCAATGAGGATACTTAACTGCATGTTTTAAGACATGCTGGAGAATCTCTGTCTTATGTCTTGCAAAATGAGGTTTATTTCATGATTGTATCTTTTGTGGTTCAAGTAATAATGTGTGTGTGTGTGTGTGGTGGGTTTTTTTTTCTTTCTTTCTTTCTCCTGTGCATCAAAATTTAAAGTCCCCTCACAAGAGGCACCCTAGCCAAGACCCCCACTGTTTCGATTTAAGTGATGTTTTTTTAAAGGTTGAAGTTCCATAAGCTTGCCAGTAGCAACATGAAAGGAGGTGTCTTTCAAATGGGTTATTTTGCAGCCTGACCGACAGACTTTGATGTGGTCAGCTACATGGCCGAAAGAAGTGCGTAATTTGGCTGAGGAGTTCCTGACAGACTACCTTCAAATCAACATTGGCTCTCTGCAGCCTGCAGCTAATCACAACATTCTGCAGATTGTTGACGTGTGCCAAGAACATGAAAAGGCTACCAAGTGAGTACATATTTTTATATTTTTAGGCATTGTTTGAATAGAGAAAAATACTTCTTTTAGTGTTGGTATATTTCAACACTAAATGAGGAAATTTTTACTTAATACAAATTATTAACTTACAGTCATTGAAGTAGAATATTATATAGAAAATGTTGTGGGATTGGTGACATAAGTTGGAAAGTAAGAAGAAAGGTTTTGGCAGTGTATGCTTAGTGTAATGTTGTGGTACATTTCACTCCCTGCTGTTTGTCAGATTATTTAACAGGTTTTGACAGGTGGGACTACTGCTTTAGCGTGTTTGGAACCTAACTACAGTGTAGACCAAGTACTAATTTGTACATAATTTTAAAAGTACACTGAAACTGTCTGAGGATGTGTGTGTGTGTGTGTGTGTGGAAAAATTCAACAAATTAGAGTTGAGGGACAATGTCTTAAAAGGGTAAGTAGTAGTAGTAGTAGTAGTAGTAGTTTATTATTATTATTACATGTATATGCTGGATTGTGTAATTTGTTGCACTTTTAGGTAAGTAAAAGTCTTCATACATTCTCACATGTATCTGACCAACCACTTTGTCAGTAACCTGTCATTTGCATTTCTTTTTTACACTTTGAACTGTACTGGCAGTGATTTTTCATTCACAAGTTCACATCTCTTTTCAAAAAGTTTGTTTTTCTTGAAATATTTGTCAAGCGTGGTTTGTCTTGCACTTTTTTCAAACACTGTTGCAGTGTACATCTTTGGTTTTCACAGGCTTTTATCTGCATTCTCTGGGGCATCTTGTTGCTTCGTAGAAAATGGTCATACTTTTCCCAATTTCTTAATAGAATGTGTGGGAAGAAATGGACGGTCATAAGCCATTTTACCATGCATTTCTAATTTATCTGGTTTGGAATAGACATGATTACATACTTCGTCAAAATCTAACTCTCCACATGGTGAAAGGGCATCATCTGCTTGCACAAACTTTTAAGTGGACCAGATATTTTGCTTCTCCCAGGGGTTACACCATACATCACAGATTGCTTCATCATTACCGTGCTCATATTGTTCTGCAGGTACTGCATTCGTGATGAGTCCAGCCTTCCTAAAACAGTTGGCAGTAGTTTAATTGCATACTGAATTCTAGGCCATAGCGAGCATGGACACCATATCAAGCAAAGACATTTTGTAGCTACCTGCAGTGAAGTTAAGTCTTTGCAGCAATCTCAAAACAAAGCCTTTACGAAACTTCTGTTTTAAGGCCTTGGTGATACACTGGTCCATAGGTTGCAACACCAGAGTCATGTTTGCAGGAATTAACTCCACTTGTTTGAAGTTCTAGCAACTTCTGGATGAGGATGGCAGTGGTTGACAAATAGGATTATTTTCTTACTCTTTGATGCCATTCTCCTGTTAACAGTAAGTCATGTAGTCCTGTAAGTTCATGGAAGATGTCACACATCATCCAGGCAGCCTTATTTTGATGGTAGGTGCATGCCAGATGCTTTTTGGCTGTTTTGATTTTCCTATTACAAGGAGTGGGAATTTTTTTCTGCCATCCAAGTACATGCACACAAGAATGGTGATGGTTTATGTATTAACGATTATGCCTTTGCAAGTTGCCCCTTTGAATGTGTGTTTTGTCGGGCAGCATATTGTAGAACAGGCCACATTTATCAACATGAAAGATTTCCATGGGAGAATACACGGCTGTGAAATTTGGAAGAATTGTGTCTGTTAGGCTTCTGCCTTTTCTTGTTTTGTGCTGTTTGCCTCACCACTGACTTTGTTGTACGCAAGACAGAACATTTTTAAGCCTATCTGTCCGTCCATTGGATGGTCTGAATTCAGTATTCAATTTCATTGCAATATCTTCTGCCTTTTAAGAATGGGTCCATCAGTTGTGTGAAGTGCCCATTTAGTCAGACCTTCCCCATAAGAACTGCTTCCACCTTTTCATATTTCGCTGTTTTTTTTCTGCGTGGCTGTTCTGTTAGTGAGTGGTTGAGAATTTTTCTTCTGTCGTCATGTTATCATAAGAATGCCTATTTGTACAGTGATTTTGGTGCATTGGACACTTGGAATGCCATCCACTTTGTTTATTATGTTCAGCCTTGCAGATGTTGAGAGTGGCTTGTGTTTCATGTGGCCATGTTCAAGGACGTGTTTTGTATAATCAATGAAACAGTCTAATGACAGTTAATTCAACTTTAAACTCAGTTCATTGAAGCATTCAGTTCACTATTTAGTGCTGAGATGGAACAACTGCAACAAGTTTCAAATCAAAAACCACACTGCTCCATCTTGTAATTTCTACCATACCTTATGGGGATGCATCCACAGATATCATTGTTTGTGTGTCCAACAACTGATGTTAAAACAGATCGCAATAACATCTTGCGAGCACAAGACTGGTTTTTGATGAGTGGTGGTAGCCATGTGGATCGCATTTTCAATAATTATTTGCGTTACAGGATGAAATCTTGCACACATGCAATATGTGAAGTGAACAAAAACTGTACAAGTATGTACATTTTGTGCACAGAACACTTCAAGGTATTGAAATTCAAGTATAACACAGTTGCAGTAACAATGCGCTTTATTTTCCTACATGCCAGGAGGTTGCATCTACAGTGAAGCAATCGTTTGGAAGCAGCTGTGGAGATTAACCCAAACAAACTGACAGCAACGTTTTGACTTATGTTGGGAGCATATGAAAGGAATGTAAACTCATGGGGGGGGGGGGGATGGAATTTTTTTAAGATTTTGATACAGAAAACATATGAAGTGGGTGAAATTTTTGTTGTGTTATGAACTACTCATGCTTCTTAGGTGGAAGATCTGATACAGGAAATGTGTTAAAAAGGGCAACATACATGTTAATCATGTGGGAACTTTTTGGTTTTGCGTTATGCTGGTGTCTTTGGCGGGAAAACTTCTTAACCGAGGACATCTTAAGTAACTTTCACTGTACTTCTGTTGGGAAAAGTAATAACTTTTTGTTGCTGTGGTGGGGCTGCTGGTTTTTGATGAAATGACTGGTGTGATGCAGGATGTAAAGGTTTTGAGTATCAGTGATGTGTATTAGTAAAGTCATTGATCTGAGCAGTTTATTTTTATGTACATGAATTAAACATGTACATGGAATATTAAAGAACCTTAAGAGATATGGGGTTCCTGTGGTGGTGAATATAAAGACTAGTGTCTACGGGTATATAATACTGTGTAGTCTTGTAGCAATTTAATATTCCATGAACCTACTGCCTCCATGTTAGGTGAGAAGATAAAGATGGAGGTAGGTAGTAGGTTTTACCAAAGTGCTTGTAACATTGTACCAGAATAAATTACATACCATTACAGGATTCATTAGATTTTTTGTATGATTGTCAAGTGTTGTGCTGTTATCATTGAACACAAACACAGGTTCAGGCTAGACACAACTCGTTACTTTATTTCAATTGTTAAGCTACATGTTTGGATCCTATACACAGATCGTCATCAGACTTCATATAAAAACGGTGTGTAAAAGGTATAATGTGTGTATTATGTTACACTCTAAGTTTATGAGATATCATAATTTACAGTGATGTATATATACACTGAGGTTTATAAAATATTATTACAGTAGCTATTATTGTTAAAAATATAATTCAGTTGTAGTGTATTTTAGTCCTGGTTGCATGTTGATCTTCTGTTCAATAGTTAGCTTGTACAAGGTGTGTGGAAGGAATCCTGTTGTGGCAAATTCTGTCCGCTGTTCTGATTCCAATTTTTGTAGTCTATAAAATCCTTCAGGTGCCTCATTCAGTGTGTTATTCTTATTTTGGAATAAAGTTTACTTGTTGAGTGGGTATTTTTGATGTGTATTCTTCAGTGTTTTTATATCTTTTGTGTTCTTAATGCACATTGACATAGGACTGACACACCTTAATAGCTACTTTAATTATATTTTAAAATAAACCTCAATGTATATGAAAACTGTACATTATGAATTCTCATAATCCTAATGTATGACAACATAATATGCACTTTTTATGTTTTACGTACTGTTTTTGTATGAGGCCTGAAGATGATCCGCGTATGCAATCGAAACATGTAGTGTGATAAGTGAAATAAAGTGAAATAAAAGAAAAGTTGTGTTTAGACTGAACCTGTTTTTGTGTTGAATTTTCATTAAACGATCATATCTTGCATTTTGGTAAGTACGGTACATTCCATTATCCTACAAGAATTTTTTGCTTTAAACCTGTAAATGTCAGCTCTAATCTGTAGTGTGCTGAGGCATTTAATTCAGCATAACTGCTGTTCTTTCATGCCTTATGTGTATAACTCCTCAAAACTGTGTGTGTGGGTACAGAATTTTCTTCAGATGTTTTTTGAGTATATGATACAGATGATTGCAAACATACGTGGATACAGTAACATACGTAAAGACAAAAATTTTTGACAGTTTGAATGCTAAACTGACAATGAATGGTGAGGATTGTTAATGGGATTACTGATTTTCTTGTGAATGATGTAACAGAACTGGTGCTCATGTAATACTGCAGCAATGTGGCAGACATCTGTACACTGTATTTCCTTGAAAGCCATCTGCTGATTGGATTAGCTTGACCATTGATTAGTAGTTTGCATTTATTACATCTAGCTTTAGGGGGCCGGGATATCATAGTTGGTATAGCAACTCACTATGGTTCGGACAGTCTGGGTTTTGAACCCCGGCTGTGGAGCGAGATTTTCTAAACCCTTCCAGACCAGCCCCAACGCCCATCTGATTTCTGTACAATGGGTACCAGGTCTCTTTCCCAGGAGTAAAGCAGCCAGGGCATAGCATTGACCACTCGCCCCCTTTAGCACCGAGGTCGAGTATGGGTAGACCTATAGCTCTACCTCCGCTGTGTGCATGCTTGGGATGTAACAGGACAGCTTTTATCTTCACCTTACATGTAGATTTATTGTGGAGCTAGGGTAGCATAGTTGGTATAGTGGCTAGGCTACAGGCAGGGCAGTCAGGGTTTGAATCGTGGCGTAGGCAAGAGAGTTTTCTCCAGAATGTCCTGATCGTCTTGGGGCTCACCCAGTTTCCTATTCAGCAGGCACTAGGGTTCTTTCTGCCAGGTCATAAAGTTGACCACGTCTCTCCATCTAGTTCCAAGGTTAAGAATGGTTGGAGCAATACGTCTACTCTCCATACATGCCTTCATGGTGTGGACAGGTACAGCTTTACCTCTTTTATGTGTAGGTTTATCACATTAAGCCCAGGAGATGCATTGCGTGTGGTAGTTACTTGATCATAGGGCCCATGCTTGGGAAGTGGTCGATCAGAATCATTGAAGTGTTTATATACTGTACTTGTGAAGCAGTTTAAATGAATTCTGTTGCAGACTGACCACGTTGCTGCAGGAAATAAGCTCTGAACAAGAGGCGAAGACTATTATTTTTGTGGAGACGAAGAGAAAAGTAGAAGATATTACAAGGAACATCCGCAGATGTGGGTGAGTATAGACGGGATGCTGTGGTTGTTGTGAATGCTTTTTTATTGTATGTTGTTTTGCAGTTTCTCTTTGGAATCGGTAACTGTGGTAAAACTAGTGCGGTGTGTAACAGGACCTTCTGTTTTGTAATAGTAATAATCACTGGCATTGTCAGTTTCTTAATGATAAGTATGTAGAAAAGTAATGGGTATGGTGAGGGAAGTTCTTTCAGTGCCGTCGTCATAATGAGGGACTAGCTCATGTTGCTTGCCGCCCCCCCCCCCCCGCCCCCGCCCCTACTGATTGGTGTCAGCCTCTCACTGAGGGGCATGAGTGATTTATGGTGGACAGAGTGGCACTTGGAGAGGTTTTTCTCCAAGTGCTGGCTTTTCTTCTGTCAGTATCATTCCACCAAGCTCCATACTTCTGTTCATTCATCAACTGTCAATACTGCAATCTTAGCAGCTGACAGTAATGCTACATCTCTGTGAAGTCAGTGGCTTGTCAACTCCATGTCTGAAAGAATTTGAGAAATTGTGTAATGCTGAGAAATTTGTACCTCAGACTGACAACATGAATGAAACAAACTAGTCTTAACACTTATTTTTGTACAAGGTAGTGTGAACACTGTTTTCTTGATGTACAGAGACATTTTGGTATGTTGGCACCCTTTTAATATGATGTCCAGAATCCCAGAGCCTCAGTCACTGATGGTGTTTGTCTTGTCAGGTTAAGGTGATAGCATTTTAATTGCCTTCTCATTTAAAATCTGGTTTTGTACAGCTCCCACCAGGCATTTATTTCTATTGTTAGAGTCTTCATAAAGATCACATGGAATTTTAGCTGGTCATTTGTTTGTTGCAGATACCCTGCTGTATGCATGCATGGAGACAAATCCCAGCAAGAAAGAGATCATGTTCTGAGAGGTATGGAATCCTTTTGTGTTTATATTTTTTCATATTGGACGTAGTACATTGAAGTGTGTTTTTCCTCGGGGCAGTCGACTTGAACGCGTGGCCTTAAGTGGAGGAAATATAGTGAAACTCACTTAAGACATCTCCAGTTAAGATGTTTTCCCGCCTAAGACGTCAAGATAAGAAAGCACAAAAAAATCTCCCTTTTGATTAACATTATATGTTGCACTTTTAATACGTCCCCACATAAGAAAATTTCCCGCCTAAGAAGTAACAAAGGTTGACGAAGAAACAATTTTTTTTACCAGTTTAATACATTTTTTGTATCAAAATTTGAAACAGTTTCCCCCAGTTTCTGTTCATTCTGTTTCCAAATAACAGTGTTCAAATGGCGCGGCTAGTTGATACAGGTTAATCTCCAAGGTCATTTCTGCAAGTTTGACACAGCAGAATGATGCATCCTCATGGTGCGGGGGTGTTGCATTTCTGTCGCAATGCAGACTGCAGTCAGTCAGTCCCCACTATTCGGTCTCTGTCGCTCATCCATCACGACGACCGAAAGATTGTATTCGTGGGCCAGAAGCCTATCGTAACTGTTCTGTGACCTGCATGAGCCTGCATTTGGCAGCGCTGGCATGTGAAACCTGACTTGCCACTTCAACTGGCCAGGCACTGGGAGGGAACTCAGGCAGCCAATAACATTTGGAGAAGTTTAGGTGCGCTAGCTGACACCACCTGGGGTTCCACCTTGCTGCAGCAGAATTCTGCCATGTGGAGGTGGAAGTCACCCGCTGGGGGGACAGCAATCTGATGCCAGATGCATGGGTGCTCGCACGTGACATGTTTAAACGTGACTTATCAGCGGTAATAGAAATGTGTCGTGGTGTAGCATGATTGTGAAAAATTTGTGGTGACTTTGTGCAGATAAGTTACGACAGCAATTCCAGAAAATAAATTCAAGACACTGCAGAGTTAGTGAAAGTGACTGGAACTACTGACCACCCCTTATTGTCTACCTACTAGCAAATGAAAAGTCAGTGACAGTATAGTTAAAGATGTAAATAAAACTGTGAATGAAAGGCTACAGACAAAATGGTTAGATTGTCAGATACAGGTGAGAATGTGTTAAGACAGCTGCAAATTATACAAATTCAGCATACATATGTAAAGTTCACAAATAGAATAAAAGAAAATAGAACTTATCAGTCCTACCCTTTTAAGACATTTCCCTGCTTAAGAAGTCAGATTTTCTTGGAATCTTTACAAAAGTCGTAAGAGAGTTTCACTGTATAATGTTGGGGTTATTTTGACTCGGGGGCATTGAAATGGAACCACAAATTGAACATTAAATAGAGGTGCCACTGTAGTACCCTAAGAAACCCCACAATCCGTAGGTACACCATTTTTGTGAATTTTTCCATTAATTTTGAGGTGTTTTAAGTGTAATACCCTAAGAATTTGCCCCTGTCCCTCATACACCATTTTTATGATCTTTCCATTAATTGAGGGTTTTTTAAGTGTCCTTTGCTTTGAATTTTGTATTTTGGGGATGGGAAATTCTCTTCAAGTACATTCTGGAGTGTTGTTTCCAATATTTTTTGTGGTGTGGCATAAAGTTATTGCTTGTGAAACCCAGTGCCATTGTTGTGTGGGTAGCACACCTACCTTATGTTCAGGAGGACCTGGGGTTTTCTGCTCTTACCATTAAAGTGTGAGGATGGTACCTTGGATTAGGCCGTGATCACTTCTTTCCTTGAGCACGAAAGTGTGCTTGTCCCTGTGACTGTCAAGAGTTCTATCATGTGACATTCAAATGCTTTCATATTCAAAGATATGCCATTTTTACTAAGACAGAGGTTGAACATTGTGAACAGACCAGTGCCAATGTAACATCCATTAAATTTCCATTGTCAGAACTTGTATAATGTATGGATTTGGGGAAGAAATGAGAATATTGAGGAAACATAAAATTAGGTATACTCTGTCATTCCTGTGTGCTTTTCAGCAGGAATATACAAAAGGTGTAAAAAATGGGGGGGGGGGGGGGGGGGGACAGTGCGAGCCATCAGATTTGGAAGTTTTCACTGTATTATGAGGTACTGTCAACATTGTTAAACCTTACAGCCAAGTGGTTGCTTTATGTTCTGTCAAGTTTTACCTTAAAAAATTCTGTGTGCTGTCCACAGAGTTCATTTACTTGGTGCAGTCTTATAGTTCCCGGATTGAATTTTATTTTTCCGCAACAGCATCTCTTCTGATCAGTGTTGTCCCCTTCAAAGTAGACTCATTAGTATTTATAAAGTGAGCCATTGGTGTTGCTACCATTTAAAACATTTCTTGAAGTGCGTTGCTTGAAACTCTGCAAATGTGTCCTGCAATTTTGCCTGAAATTTGCTGTCATTAAATCTCCTTTCCTTTAGCATCATCTTGGGTTTTGAGAAAAGAAAGAAGTACATGGTGATTAGGGAGGATGTGAAATGGCAGTCATTTTGTTTTTAGCCAGACAAATGTGTACGTGCACTCTCTCTCTCACACACACACACAAGTGCGCACGCGCACAAGGTGGAGTGAGCAGATGTGTCACCTTGGTGGAGAAATAAATCTTTTGCATTCTACTTTTTTTTTGTTGTGTTTATTTGAATTGACTGGCATGAAGTTCCTAATGTGCTAGCAAACTCATGACCATGACTTTTTTGTTTTGGAGGACATGTTCCTTCATTTGGTCCACATTTTCGTATGTTTTGCCCTTCGATGGATGTTCTCAGCATTTGCATGTTCAGCAGAGGTCACACCACTTTGGAACTTGGAAACCAGTCAAAAATTTGAGTTCTTCCCATTTCCTGCTCTTCTAAAGCTACTTCAGCATTATGAAAGCTGTAGCATTTCACCCCATGTTAAATCAAAATTTGATGCAGACATGCTGTTGTTTTGAGTGGTTTTCTAGGGCACACCAAAATCGCAAATGTAACACATGCACACACACATGTACGTAACAGTACATTACTCACTGAATGTGCTACAGCCGTATTCCAAGCAGGAAATGGTTCATTGATCTGTACTCTAGCTACATCTAGCAGTTATGTATATGCTAATGATATTAGTGTTATCCTGTGGTCAGTCCAGAAACTATTTGATTTCACCACTTACATTGTTTGTATGGTTCTTAAACAGTGTTGACTTTCTTATACAGAATTAAGTGACTTTTTATAACAGATGTAGTGTGTTTACTGTGCAGTATGAACTGAATCTTTAAATATCATATGGTTCATCTTTAAATGGCCATGCCATGGCTCAGGCAGTTAGTCACTGGCCTCTCACTGCAGAGGCCTGGGTTTGATCACAGCCCAGTGTATGTGAGATTCATGGTGGAGAGAGTACTACTGGACAAGTCTTTATCCAAGTACTATCAGGTTTCACATATCACTGTTGTTCCACCATTGCTCCACACACATCTACATCTGGATGCTGCTTGTACCAGAAGGACAAATGGCCAGAGCTCTTGTCAGATATTGGGGGAGCATTGAATAGAAAAGTACTTTCATATTTCTTCAGCTTTGAAGGGTTAAATAAACCATAAGTAAGTTACTGGTGAAGTCTGCAATGTAATTTCTTTATCTCCTTAATTATTGAAGGGTTTGAATGATATAAACTAATGCTAATTCATGTTTCCCGTACAAATTTTCTTGGCAGAATTTCGCAGTGGAAAGGCGAATATCCTGGTTGCCACCGATGTGGCTGCTAGAGGTCTAGGTCAGTCCCATTTCCCTACATAATGTAACCCTTGCCTCGTTTAATGGGGCATGTGAGTACCTGGTGTTTTGCTTGGCGTAACATTGGTAAGGTAACCAGGTAAATGCAGTATGATAGTAGTCCAGACTGGTTGATAATTTTCTTAGTAACAAATGAGCATTTCTCAGAGGTTATAATTTCAGCTTCAGTTGCTTGTGTTCAGATGACAGTAGAAAGTGTCTCGTTAAAGGAATTCAGATTTAAGCAAAAGAACTAGAAATAAAGGGGGTGGTGTGGTGGTATAAGTGAGAGAATGTTACTGAGAGGGCAGTGAAATATCAATGTAACAAGTTTATTCGATTCCACATTTTGAAAGGTATTTTATTCTTCTTGTTGGCCAGGTTTAGGCATGTGGGGATCATAAGTCATGTCACACTTCAGAGGCCCTATAGTGAAAATCAAAGGATATATTAAAGTGGTACACTTGCATCTGATTACAGATGAAGATGCTGCAAAAAGATAATGAAGTAACAGTAACTCAGGTTGATACTTCATTTAAACAACCTTTTCATTTATTGTTGCATTTTAAAGTAAGATCATAATCAGTTACATGTATCAGTATTTTATTATTATTATTTAAAGTGATTCTTTTTGGCTCTGAAAATGATGAGTTGCCTAAGTCATTAGCTCAAACGTATTTACTCGTAAATATTGTTTCCACGTTAGGGAAAGCCATCTCATTCTTTATAGTCTGGTACATGTGCTGCTGGCAAGATGTCCTTTATTTGAATCATTTCTGTCTGATGTGTAATATCTGCTTCTTCAACAAGACCACATCATGAGGATAATTTTACACTGTGGCACATTTGTTCATCTTGGGCATCTGATGTGCTCAGCACTGGAGAATATGGCTGACTGCAAGACACTTTACAGCAGTGGTACTGTAAATATGTTAACTGAAGTAAAAGTGTGTTTTGCTTATTTTTGAGACCCATTTTATGTTAATTTTTAACCTAGCTTGAATGAGTTACATATGATGCCAACATTGGTTTTTTTTATTATTATTATTATTATTTCTTGTGTTTTGATGTCTGTGTGCAGATAGAAATTGCTGTGCTCATAACCAGTTGCCTGTTTATGGGGATCTGTACTTGCATACATGATTAACTGACATCTGAAATGTGTTGATATGGGTTCTTAGTGATACTTCTTTTCCAGTGGTTGAGTTGTACATTTCTGAACAAAAATTGACCAGTGTAGTTGGTAATGAGGTTGAAAGCATAGGGGCTAGTTTTGAGTTTCATTTCTGATTTGCCATGTCGAGATTATGAAATGTTTGTTCCGAATGGTGTGGAGTTGAGGTTTCAGTGCTTATACCTGGTGAGTTTGGGCTAGTGGAAGGTCTTGAAGCATAGTTGAACAAGTTGTTGATTACAAAATTATGGGCTGTGGGTTGAAAATTGAGAAGTCATCATCATGACCCTGGCTGGATTGGTGGGTGGTGAGAATCACATATGAGATGCTGGTTGAGGTGGTAAGGGTGGAGAGCAGTTGAAGGGCAGTAATTTATGAATCTGGAAAGGAAGATGTAGATTTTGAGGCGCTGTGAATGAGAAAGACATTGATTTGGGTTTTTTGCATGCAAATGTGGAAGGGATGTTGCAGAGCTTTCTATTGCATACAACTTTCTGAGAAGTTCCTGCTATATATGAATATTTTGATATGATGTAATATGCTTATGGGCCCTTACTGTAAGTAGATCTTGTCTTTTTTTCCATTCTAAACCAAATGACTTGCATGTGTGTTAAATTTTTTAAGTAATTCTGAAAAAAAAAAAGTGATGATAGAAATGAGGTAAAGGAAAAGGGAAAATAAACTTTCTTTCCTGGGTTCTTTTGTTTGTAATTTGTACGAGACATATTACCAATCAAGCACTGTAGTTGAAAGATGGAGTATTATGTTGGTATTACTGTCAAGCAGTGAGACATTCCTAATTAGAGGAAATCCTGATAGGAAATGAGAGAGTTTGTGTACCTGTGGGTACATATTTCATTTTCACTTTGGATGTCTCATGATTTGCATATGTGTCTAGACAGGCTTAGCAGTTTCAGAACATGTCACTGCAGAATAATGCTACACTTAGGTGGATACAGTTCTGAATAATCCATCAGTTTCTTTTATTTTGTTAACATACTTGAGGTTATGAGCACCTGATTTTTGTTTTCTGTATGCAGAAGGAATATATTTTACTGTGATTGGTAGTTCCATGTGTTCCTTATGTCTGTCAAGCAAGTAAAATTGCTGTTTCTAAATTTTAGCTGTTTTGTTTAATGTTCATGACTTTCCTTATGTTTATTCAGCAAGTACAGTTGCTGTTTCTAATTTTTACCTGTTCTGTTTAATTTCTATAATTTTAACACTTTGTCTCATTTAGTATAATTTATATGCAAGGTAAGTTAAGATGCTAGGACTGGAAGTATAACCGGCTGTCTGACGTAGGATTATTGTCAGGGTGTGTGTTCTGAAATAAAACTGCCTAATCAATGGACACTGTGTTTCCACTATTAATCAGTCTGGTATGTCTGTGTTCCTTTTGTTTCAGAGGCACATGCGAGATGATAGAAACTCTGTAACATCTGGCAGTGCCTCTGCTCACTCTCAATTCAGAGACGGTGGCACGTTGACGTTGGCTGCGTTGCGTGTTGCTGACAGTATGGTCTCCCCATTGGATGACATGACTGACAATTGGCAGGCCTGCCCAGGGCATACGTCACAGGCTACCTGCAGACTTGTGTTTTTGTCCGTTCAGTGATTTATGCAAAGGGGTTTATGAGACCAAGAGAGTATGATGGCAAATGGGCACCTACAAGATACTATCTATCACTGCTTCCCGATACACAGCAAGCAAAGTACACCTGGAAATTGGAATGTTAACCTCCAGTGCAAGTTTCACATGTGTTCATTAAGTCTGTCCAGCTCTTAAATGGAAATTACAAGAATTCCCTTGTTCAAGACCACAATGTTATACTTCAAAAATAATTTTTTGTGGTGAAACAGTGACTTGGAATTTGTCAACATTGAATTTTATGTTTTGAGCTTATTTTCTCGCAACATTGTCATCCATTATGTGCATGTCATGTTTACCTTTTGCCTGAAATGTCCAGATATGTGATTTGCTAAACTCCATTTTATGAATTCAGTTCATACAGAATTCTGACCTCTTTGCATTTGTGTGGAGTTTCCAGTAGATTTTTGTGGATGCAGTCTGTTTTCGTTCCAAAACGACATGTTAGATCTTGTTCTGATATGTTTCCTATAATCTGGAAATTTGAAAGATTGTAATATTAAGCTCAAAAATTTTTTAGTGCTGTGCAAATGTTCTTGAAGTAAATTTGTACCTTAAAATTCAGTATGTGGAAGGACTGGAGGTTATTTTTCCAGATTGTAAATAAGAGTAGAGTAGTATGGCTGCAGTGGCTGTAACAGAAGCTAGACATGCTCCATTGATTTACAACTGCAAGGTGTGGACAGGGAAGTTCCAAGAAACAGTTATATGCGTGAACAGGTTGGTATTGCTCTCATTGTGATGAAGTTGTGGGCTGAAAACTGTGGAATAGATGTGCTGTCCGGTGATACAGGTATAGTAATAAATATTTAAACACAAATGTTAGGTGGAGTGTGCAGGATCCGTTGTCTTCAGATTAAGAAACTACAGTATTATATTTAATTTTGTCACCTTTATTACTTTGCTTCTAGAGCAGGGGTTCTCAAACTTAGCTGGCATACCACTAAATGAAATTGCAATTTCAGTGTTCTATTGTTTTTTTTTCTTTTAAGCTGAAATGGGAAAGTTGGATTTTTTTTTATCAACTGTGCATACCAGTAAATGGTGGTTGGTGTAATGGTAGCAGTATGCATACCACAGTTTCAGAAACATGATTTAGAGGACACTGTGTAATTGCTTGTATTCCAAAAATCTTTGCCAGTAATGTGAAAAATAGATGCTTATATTTGAAGAAATTAATTTTTGATATTTTATGAGTTTAATGGAAGTCATTATAACAATATATATTTCAAAATGATAAATGTTGTGGTATACAGATGTTAGTGTTGTTATTTTTATGGGGGGGGGGGGGGGGGTGGCATTTTAACATTTGACTAAGTCGATTTGAATTGCTTTGAAAACTGAATTTAGCTTGTCACATGCTATATGTTTATTACTAACTTACTAAATTTTGTTTCTTACAACATACTGAAAGACTTTCTCCTAGTACCTTTTGTAGATTGTAATGAATAATGTTCATTCATACAGCTGCACTCCCCTGGCAACATGTTTGTGTTTTGTGTATGTATGTGAAACCAATGTTTTGTTTTCTCAAATATGTATTTTAAAATAATGGGTGATGTGCTGTCATAATCCAAGAGGCCAGGTGTTAACTTTATGCTTTGGCTGTAGGTAACTGGGATTTGTCTTTGTGAATTTTGATCACAAATTTTAGGGTTGCAGCCGTGACATCATGATATTTCCTACCATAAGTAGACGTGCTAAGGCTTTACAGATTTAATACATATTTAAATATGACTTTTTAAAAAAATTGAAATGTTAAAATTACAGTCTCTTGATTTCATTGGGCTTCTCATTAAAATTTCACTTAATCTGTAAATGGGCCCATTCTGTTGAATTAGACCAGATTTCAAATTGTCTGACAACTTTTTATGTAGAGAAGTTTCAGCTGGACATTCTATCATTATTTAGTATCCAAAGATCAAAGGAAGGAGACAAGCATGACTATTTGAGTTAACTCAACACAGGTAAATATCTGAACATCTGTGTAATGTGGTTTCTCTTATGGATGTTAGATGTGGATGGTATTAAGTTTGTGATCAACTTCGACTACCCGAACTCGTCTGAAGATTACATTCACCGAATTGGGCGCACTGGGCGTTGTCAGATGACAGGAACGTCTTATGCGTTCTTTACACCAGCGAATAGTCGTCAGGCCAGAGACCTTGTTGCTGTTCTTCGAGAAGCTAACCAGGTTGTGAACCCCAAGCTGGATGAGATGGTTAATCAAGGAAGATTTGGTGGTAGAGGTGATCGTAAGTATTGACGCGAGTACTGCACTTTACAATTCATGCTACATTTAATGTTTTTATTTTGTGGTATTGTGTGGTGGAGTGTTGTAAAGACACTGATGAACCCTCATGTTCCATGAGAGGTGAGAAGTATCTTGACCAACTGAATGACTTCTAGCTCCTCAAGAAGAAACCTAACTAAGCAGGTGGAGTAGAGGCCTTCAGAAGCTAATGGCTAGTCGGAGACAGCCATGTTACAGCTGACAGTTGGTCAGCCTGTCTGTCTTGGTGTCGAGGGGGCTCTTCACCTATTTGTGAATATTACGGTTGTAGTGTCTTGATGCACCCTTTATGACGAGGGTGAGTCTGCCCTATGTCATGAGTCACAGTCTTTGTCTGTAGTACATATTTACATATTACAGAGTGTATGTACAAGTATATGATAGTCTAGAAATTCCTGCCTTCCATGGAACTCCAAAACATATTACCATCTTCACAAAGATTATAATCCATACAGTTGGTTGTGTTGCAGCTGTGGTAGTTGTGATGCTAGCTTCTCTACAGAAGCATGTTGTAGTTTGTTGGTTCTAAACGGCTGTGCCACAAAATTTTGGATATTCTATTATTTCAGATAAAAGAAAATTTATAAATAATTTTGTTTAAAATCAGTTTTACTTACACGTACATAGGATTCAAAAAATAATCATCCTCCTCACCTCGCGTGTGCGAGGTTTTGACTCACTTTGCATGGGTGCAGGTTTTACTTTGACTACTACTGTCATTCTGTGTTGTCATGCTCATCTGTCACTGCTCTTGAGGTACATATTCAAAACTGACAGTATCATGCATCCAGACATGTTGTCAGAAGTAAATTTCCAGAAACTGGTAGCTGTTGGGGCCATTTGCTTGCCTCAGGGCCACTTGGATGCTCTCTCAGTGCTGGCAAACTGAGATGAGGTTACCCTCATATGGGTGCCGGGGCATTGTGGCATTCCAGGCAATGGAAAAGCTGACGAACTTGCTAGACGTGGTACACCGATGTCGTTAACTCGGCCCAGAGCCGCCTCTTGCAATACCTAGGTGTTCAGCAAGAGATGCAATTAAGAACTAGACCGAGCTTCAACATTGTATTGCCTGGAAAAATTTACCAAGTCACGGAAATGGCAAACTTTTCATTAGTACACCATTTAAGAAAAGAGCCAAGGACCTGCTTAAATTAAGCAGGCATCAGCCGAGAATGGTAGTTGCATTCCTCACGGGCCATGCTCCTGTGAAGAAGTACCTGAATTTTATGGGCCTGTTTGATGGTGATCCAGACTGCAGATTTTGCAAGATGGAGACTTAAACAGTGTACCGTATTATTTGCTGCTGCGAGGCCTCGGCTTGCCAGCGCTATAATTTCTTTGGGAAGTTCTTTGTAGAACCTAAAGATATAAGCATGGCTTCATTGAAAGACCTGTGTCTCTTTGTAGGAGACACAGGTTAATGAATTTATGCCGAGATAAAAACATAGGGCTGCACAATAAGCCCAAGGCTGTGGTGTGTCTGGAGCTTCTGCTGACGGGCCCTTTGGGAAGAAGAGGTGTCTCAGGGCTACTGACAGGAGTATGAAGAATGAGTGGCAGAGGAATGCTAAGACCCTGCTGCAGTGAGGTACTGGATCTTGTCCCCCTTTCTTATGTAATGTCTCCCGCAGGTCGTTTCGGAAGCAGTGGCTATAGGCGTCCACAGATTGGATATGGTGGTAACAAAAGGTGGGAAGGCAACAGCAATAATGGTGGCTTTGCAGCCTGTATGAAGGGAGGTGATGTGGGAAGCAGGAATAAGCCCTTGCATTTCTCTGCAACAAGCAAGCCTCTGCAACCACAGGCAGGGAACAATTATGGTTTTAACCAAAGGATGGGAGGAGAAAACAAGTTCAGCATGCCTCCACCACCACCACCACCACCGCCACCATCATCATCATCATCATCATCCTGTGACATGAATTGGGTGAAGCAGTTTGCACAGCCCCCCAAGATAAACAGCACTCCTGGTGCAATCTCGACCCCAAGATGAACAAAACCATGCCTAATGTAAAGGAACTGTGTAATGTTCAAGGAATGGCAGCACCAGGCAACAGCAATGCCTACAATTGCCAAGCATTTGTGAATGCTTTTGGATGCACCAAATTGCAAACTGTCCAACAGTAGACGTATTAAAACATAACTGTTGGGCATGTTAGAAGTACAATCTGCATCTCTGGATGAACCATATCGGTCAATTGTATATGATGTTGTTCCGTACAGTTTGGAAAAATGCTTAGATTTATATTGTCATACTCTTTAACAGTGGTCTGTTCACAGAATTCTTATTAGAAAAACACTTACAATTTATATTCCCTCATACTCCTTAACAGTGGTCTGTACATAGGCTTGTGATAGATGTGGCAGAGATGCAGAAGTGGAGGTGGTGCAAGCATGTCATGTCATTGAAGTTTGTTTGCTTCATATGCCATGTGCTGCTTTTTGGTGATCAGTAGCACATTGTTAATGATATTTGAAGCGCATAAGTCACTCATTTTTAATAATTTAAATGGGGACTCATTCCTCAGGTTAGTTGTACATAGCCTGGTTGAAGTTTAATGGAAAATTGATGTTGGAACATGACAGTGTTGGTGTCCAACATGCATTGAGGAAGCAGAGGATAAATTTAGACTGATTATGACCCTTTGGCACCAGAATTAAGTGCCCAGTGTACTGTGCAAAAGACAGGGATTTGAATGGCTTACTTGCTACTTTGCGTGTTATTGGCCAATGACTGTTGTCGCCATCTGGCTTGCTCAGCTTCGTTACAATGCATGACGACTCTAGTCATCATTCGGTGGCAAGGGATCAGTGGCACAAATAAAATTCCAGCTCATGTCATTCCATGTTTCTTTTTTTTAAATATGTTGTCAAGAAAGTGGACAATTAGTGCTTTCAGTTTGATTGTAGCTACACAGTATGTTTTGTCTTGGGTTTGTCAGCTAGAAGCCAACATATGGGGCTGGCTTGTTAATTTATTTATTTCTTTAATTTGAAGTTGTACTTGTTGCATCATACATTATATGAAAATTGTCATGACACAAATGTGCATGGAAGTGTCTGTCATGTAGTAACATTCACATACGGTTGAGTAGTATATGCTGAAGTCATGTAAAGGTTCTGCTTATCTTTTGTACCTTACTGTCTTTTAATCTTTTGGCTTCTGTGTGTTGTGGGCAGTACACCACTTTTCCCACGTTGACCTTGTGTGTAGCATATACATTTTTTTTAAATTATGTTCTTTAATATGTGATCTGTGCAGTGACTCACAAATTGTGTATACTCTGCCATCTTCTGACAACCATTTGTTAATATTTATACATTTCTTCGGTCCTGATAGTGAGCTAATAAATATTGAGCAGTCAAATGGTTAAAGTCATAGATGAAGACTGAAGGTCATAAAATGAATACAAACAAGCACTGTATCTGTATGCCACTGTTCCCATCTGTTTTGACTACATGTTATTTTGCTGTATTTTCAGTGGCTCAGTACAATAAAAATTGTGAAGTCTCTGTGTGTTTTATTTCAAAGCCTGAACATTTTTTGTCTTCCTGTGTTTTGTTGTCCTTGTAGCATAAGATAAATGTGGACATGTTTTATTAAAATATTGTGTTATGTTACCAGGGTGAACCAAAAATTGGGATATGAAACAGTAGGTTTGTTTTGTTGTGGTAACTGGAGAATGTCAGTGCATTTTATTGTTCTTGATCACTACTGTTTTAATTCATACCACTGAAGCCTTAAGTGCCTTGTAATCCAGCGGCTGTCTGAAGAGATGACGTGGTGTGATGAGCCAGCTTACAGTAGCAAGTATGAATATTCAAGCTTAATATAAGGTGAGTGTAGGTGTGTAGGAGGATGGGGGTGCAGGAAAACGTTATTTGCTACCAGTTCTCGGGAGGGGCAGGTATAGGTGTGTGTGGAGATAACAGCAATACTAGACCTGCAAGTGGAATCCAAAGCCCCACTTACAGAAGTAAATGGTCCTTTCTGGGAGGCTAGTGAAGATGAAGTTTGTAGATTTTGCCATGACCATCGTACTGGTGGTAATATGTGGTCTTGTTAAGAATGTAATAATTATTTCTTGCGAGTCATTTCATTCATTCTGAGGACATGCAGAATAGCTTGGCATTGTATATCAACAGTAATACACAATAAATAATGCAACAGAGTATTGTGTTCACTGTTTTATCTTGAAGGGGGATGCAGCAAGTCTCTGCAGTTCTCACAGCTTTGATCAAAAGTGCAGTATAATTACCTCCGAAGACAGTATCTTTATTTTCACATGTTGCATTCTGCTGTGTTTTGTACACAAATGAATACAGTTGTATTAATGCTTTAAGCATAGCTAGTTTTATTAGTATGTTGTATATCACAGTGTGTACAATAATGACTGCCATTTCAGCTACTAAGAACCATCTTCAAGTCATCTGGTAGCTGACTTCAAGATGGCTGTTAGTATCTGAAACATGCAGTCATCATATGTCAGTTATACATAATCTGATACGGAACATGTTAATAAAACTGGCTGTGTTGAAACACAGAATTTTATTAATTTTTACACGTAATCGTGGTAATTGCTGCTCTGGGAACGTCAGATATAAATTGTAACTGTGGTTATTGTCATCCAGAAATAAACGAACAGAAAACGTACATTATATACGAATGTCAGGAGTTTTCACACTAGTATTTATTTGTGACTGTACAGTTACATTGTCACAAGTTTGTATGAACACTGTAATGAGTGAATTGTTGCTTTCAATTGTATGTACTTACAAATCATAATTAGCTTTGATTTGGAAGTAAATTTCTTTTTCAGTTTTTTCTGTAAATATTACACTTTGAACCAGTTGTACCATAGTCCACAGGTGATGTGTTGGTTTTAGCAGACAGGATGATACTGTGTCCAAAGCTGGTCATTAGTGTAGTTTTGTTATGCAACTTGTACAGTAATTGATACTGTGTAGTCAGTATGGTGACTGTGTTGGGTGGTCTGGGCTTCTTTTCATGCTTTGGGAACAGAGATCCAGAATGTTGAGACCAGGCCTGGGACCCCATCAGCCTCCTATTCAGTGGGTACTGGGTGTGTGAAACTCGCTGCTGACCTCTATGTAGTCCTGAGGTTGAGAAAGAGTGGAGCTATATCTCCACTTCCCCTATATGCCTTCATGGCGTGCACAGGGATGACTTAAAGTAACTGATGAAATAGTCACTTTACAGTTTTTATTCAGTTCGATGTCTAGGGGTGAGAGACTTTCTTGTCATCGGAAATGAAATGTTGAAAATGGTACATTGTGTAGAAAGATCATTTTGCTGAATTCACAGTCAAGTTTAGTGTGGTGTTCTTTCTTAAGCAAAAGAATTCGATATATCTGTCATTGAAGACATTAACAATATCAAGTACAATTTGGACGAAGATGACTTGGAAGACCTTTGAAGAGACTATTAGATGAGGCCAAAACAGGTCTATTAATGCCTAACTGGTGACATCATGATGACGACGATGATGAAGTAATATCAGGCGTTTTTTTTTTAAATTTCTTCTCCCTGTTTAAGTGTGTCATGTGCAGTTACAACGGCAAAGCTAAGTATATTGTGCAGAGTCCTTGACAAGCCAGTAGTTCCTCAACTAGTCAAGAAATTCTTCGCATCCTTGTAGACAAAATTTTGATCTGGTCCTTATCCTGAGCTACATGAATCCAGTCCCTGCCCTCGCATCATATTTCTGTAAGACCTATTTTAATACCTGATCTTCACTGAGGTCTTCGAAGCAGTCTCTTCCCATTAGGTCTTCCCACCAACATGCCGCCTGCATTTCTTCACTTGCATGTGACATGTCCCGCCAATCTCATCTTTTATTTGAGGCTCTTTATAACAGGGCAGCAAGATGCAGTTTAGTTAATGGGATAGCATGCATGAGTTGTGAGCACGGTCATAAGTCTTGTGTCCTTGTGAACTGTAATATTTAAGTATGCTGCAGTTTACTACGTGCAGATCCATTTGTTTCACCCCATGAAGGTATAACATAGGATGAGGTACCATGCACTGTTTCAGGGATCCTAGTGCCACTATTGGGGCCCTGGTCTTGCAAGGCATGCATGCATTCACTGTGTTGTTACCAAGTGTAGGCGATTAAGTGTCAATTCACGTTATATGACACAACAAAATATTCTTGTGTGGTTTTAATATGCGAGTTGACCCAGGGTCATAGTGCAGCTGGAAGGATGTGAATAAAAACTTCCAGTGACACCATCAGGAATCGAACCCTCGACCATCCGGCTTGTAGCGCAGTGTCTCAACCAATTAAAATTCAACTAAAATTATACAAGGCAAACTGAAGAAAAATAAACCAGAAAACTAATCAAAGTTACTTTTTATACAAAGGACAAGCAAATTCTTCCTTGTCTGCAGCCATCAATCCAATGCAAATTTCGTGGACATATGTTTTGCATAATGTACAAGCCCGCATGTCTTGCATTTCATTCCCTTCACAGATAAAACAGTACCATCTTTCTTTAGACTTCTTTGGAGGGGCTTCCTTTCTTTATTTCTTTTGTGCAGCACAAGTGGCACTTTTCTTATCATCCCTCATTGATGATGTTTTACACTGAAGATTTGTTTTAGATACTACTGCACAGTTATTTAATGACTTGTCAGAAATTTCCATGGAATTGAAAGAATGCTTTGGAATGATATTGGTACTAAGACCTATGAATGTCTGGTATTTCTTGTGAAGGTGCACTGATTGCATTCTTCTCTGGATCAGCATCATCATCTTTATCAGGGGACAACATATTTATTCCTGTAGGTTGGCACAACTTTGCCAGATGTACCATGCACAGGAGAAGCTTTCCGAGTAGTATTCTGTGACAAAAAAGCAGGAGCTGGTGTCTCGATCACTGTCACAACATTGGAGACTTGAGCATCCTTATTGTGTGTGTTACAAGACTGGGAGCAAAGGTTTTTTAGGGAATAATCAAGGTGTTGAAGGGATAGATGCCAGTGGCATGGAATCCTGCTTTAATGTAAGCTCATGTGGCTGCTTTATCCCATGCTTTGATGAAAATCTTGCCAAATCTCTTCTTGGTGAGAGTACAATCTGTGCAATGGTTATAAAACAGCAAAAGCTGTTCATTCCAGTAATGCTCAAATGGTCCAAAGACAAGATTTGTTCATAGGTTGCAATTCATGGGTAGTGTGACTTGGAAGGCAGAACAGAGTAATATGGTGGTCTGCAGCTGCAGTGTGGTGTGATCCATGTGTGATGTCACCCTGTCAAACACCAACAAGCAGGGACCTGCAACTCTAAAATGGCTGAAATGTTAATGCCAGTTAACAAAGGCTTCTGTCATCATACTGCCACAACTGGCCATGTGAGCTGTAGATCCTAGAGGTAATGCATGAAGCCAGTGTTAGCAGTGGTGATTGTTCTCACTGCACTCATTGCATTCTGCAAATTCTCCTCCTGCAAGTTATGGCTTAAATATTTCTTTTTGTATTTGCCCATCATCAAAAACGAATAAAGAAGTTAATTTCTTTCAAAAGTCTGTAAAACTTGCAAGGTTAATGATCACATATGTGCTGAAGGTAATAAGGCCAAGGCATGGCTGTATAACCCTCACACACCATGTTCATTTTTGAATGAATGTTAAATTGAACAAAATAATTTACAACAGTTGCTGTTATAGCAATATAAACTACAATAAATGTTATTTTCAATTATGTGCATGCAATTTAAAAGATTTGTATTGACATCACTTTGATAAACTGACACCATGCTGATATTACATCAGCCACTTTCACAGATGACAACTTTGCTTGTGGTGACAATGAGGATTGCTGGGAGCCCCTGACATGAAATTTGTTATAGCAAACATAAACTGTCCAGTCTTCCTGACATGCTGCATATACTATCTGTTGACACACTTATCACACCGTTTTGCAAAGGCCATTCGGCCATATTACCCTTGTTGGCTATATTCCCCTCAAGTACAAATGATATTTAAATTTGACAAAATATTGCATTGAAGTGGAGATAACTTATTTATTCTAACCTAAATTACTAGTGAAAATTGTACAAGTTTCTTTATCATTGTTAATGGTGAGAGCAGGAAGGCTGTGGTGGATCCTCAGGCTCGTTACTGTCTTTACACCTGTCACTGTAACTGGATTTCTCAAAGGAGTTAAGTATTATGTTGAATGAAAATGTGGAAGTCGGCGCAAGAAACTTCCTGAAAATGAGTCTTTATCAAGAGAATTCCCCTGATAGTTCCTCCATTGAATCGGTTCTTTCCATTGGTCCATAATGTATCCATGACAGAAAAAACACTTTCATCCCTTGCTTTTGTTCCGGAAGGGCCAAAGAAAATCCCAGAAGTAGTAATGCATTTTTAAAAGAAGTATTTTCTAAGAAAGTGAATATTTTGCAACAATGCTATTAATTTCCACTCCTCAGCTTCAGTTTTAATCACATCTTTAACATAGCCGATTTCACTGAGAAGTTCATCTTCGTTTATAGTTCCAGTTACGTTTTTGACAACAGCAACAAATTTCAGTCTGTCCTGAATATTTTCAAAGATTATCAGCAAGAGATTGTAACTTAATCCAATTTAATGGTGTCAGATATTTAAAAGGGTAAGCCAATTTTTCCATGTACTCAATAAAAGTGTCATACAATAAATTCATACTTTGTAAATACCTGTATTCAGATTCTGTCAAGAGACCATCCTATAAATCTGAAATCAGTGATCATATTTCTATAGTATGAACATTTTCTTCTTTCATTCTCTTGAATCTTTGTGCTAATAAATCTATGTCCACCACCACCTCACTTGTTGATGTGTATGTACCTTCAATTTTTTCAATGGCTATGGAAAATGTTTTGAGTTGGCTTTACAGAAACATAAGCCAGAACAAAGATTGAGGATTTTCAAAAAGTGTGAGACAAAAAATAAGATTTCCATTCATCATGAATTTCTTTGGTCCTTTGGACAGCTGAGTCTAATGAAAACCACTTAGTTTTCACACTATCAAGCATTTTTCTTCATTGTTGGCGTCCTGTTGTGCTATTCAATGGAACTGCAATTTAAAAGTAATTGGGTATTATCTGGTCAGCAAAACAGTATTTTTATTACAGTCTCAGTAGGAGTATAAATTATAATTCTGTTTACTCATTATTTGACTGCACATTGCACAACGTGTTTCAGCCTCTGTAGGTGACCTTCAGGTGCAGTATTTTTATACTGAACACATGAAGGTATTAGCTGCGAGTGCTAGTTTTGTGTTGTGGTTTGTACTTTCTTTGCATTTTGTTCTTGTACTTGTAAAAAAGGGACAATATACGTCCCATCGTATATTTGTCAGGACAACGGAACACGACAGTGAAAAACGGGATGTATGGTGACCCTACACAAACAGCAAATAGCCGCTTAATTTTCAAATTAACCGCCTTATTTGTATGCCGGATGAAAGCATCATTAGTCGTCATCCTTTGCACCTGATCCATGTAGTTTCCTTACTAGAGGACAGAGTACACTACTAGAACTAACTAACTAACTACATGGGGCAGAGTCCTTCTTGAGACGCTAACAGGTCCTCAGCTAGTCAAGAAATTCCCCGCGTTTTATGGAATCTGAAGGTTCATTACCGCATTCACAACAGCCCGCCACCTGTCCTGAGCCAGATCAATCCAGTCCATGGCCCCCCATCCCACTTCTTGAAGATCCATTTTAATATCATCCTCCCATCTACACCTGGGTCTTCCAAGTTGTTTCCTTCCCTCAGGCCTCCCCACCAAAATCCTGTATGCACCTTTCCTCTCCTACATATGTGCTACATGCCCCACCCATCTCATTCTTCTTGATTTGATCACCTGAATAATATTTGGTAATGTGTACATAGCATTAAGTTCCTCGTTATGTTGTCTTCTCCATTCCCCTGTCACCTCATCCCTCAACCTTTGTTCCGCCCTCAGTGTGAGAGACAAGTTTCACACCCATACAAAACAATAGGCAAAATTATAGTTCTGTATACCTTAATCTTTATATTTTTGGATAGCACACTAGAAGACAAAAGATTCTGCAACGGATGATAGCTAGCATTCCCCGACTTTAACCTGCTCTTAATTTCTTCATGAATGGAATTTAGATTCGTTAGGGTTGTTCCCAAATATTTGAACTGTTCCACCCTTTCAAAGGATTTATTATGTATCTTTATGTTGTGATTTTTTCCCCGCATTCTGATCTCGAGACATGACCATGTACTTAGTTTTCTCAGCATTTGCTTGTACATCAATCTCCTTACTAGCGACTACCAAAGCTTCTGTGTTTTTCTTTATAGTATGTATGCTTCGCCGCAATATATTATCATCATCAGCATAAACTAGAGACAGTTTTGTACCATTTAATTTCGCGCCGTAAACTGCTAGAGCTACGTATAAACTGTCCCCATCTGTCGGAGAAGTTCATTCTTCATTGGTTACCTTTTTCCGGTACCAGGCATCACAGGTGATCTCGATAACTTGATAGACTTTTTCTACTGTTTAATGTATTAAAATTGATAAAGTATTACAAGTACTAGAATTAATAATTAATACAATTAATTTTAATGCATCGTACAATGGAAAAAATTTATAATGTTAATGAGTGTAGATGTGATATACCATTGCCAGAATTTCAGCGAACTGTTTATAGATGACATATCGTTAATTTTCTGAAGGTGAAGACATGAGGATTTAAATCCGTAATAGAACTTATTGAACTGTAGAAAATATAATTTACGTTCATTGAATTTGAAACCCAGTCATATTATGATCCTAATGTTACATATTCCGTTTTATCAACAATTTAAAACTTGTAACGTTTAGAGCCCTTATTTTTAATTTAAAATTAAATTGTAAACTACTTTTGCGTCTGATAATTCGGAAAATACTGACGTATGTGTATACACTGTGCAGGTCTTAGGCTTTGTGTTATGATGTTGATCACTTACTTCGTACTGGTAGATTTTAAAACCTGTGCTGGATAACTGTCATACTGGACGAGCGAAGTATTGTAGTTTTAGAGCCGGCTTTGTGAAAGTTATATGAAACGTAGTGTTTTTTAATGCTGTGTCGTTTATGGTGTGGTGCTTTGTCATAACTATTAGGTTGAAATGGAAGAAGGACTTAGTGGGATTTCGGCAGGTGTCAGTGTGGATATAAAACGGACAGATGGTGAGTACTTAGGCCATGTTGTCCATATGTGGAAATCTGTATGCAGTTCGTTGTTCGTGTTATTTTGCGTAGGGGTAGGGACTCTTAACGACAAATATAAAAGGGCAAAATAGTACACATAGGATACCATTTATCCAGTTTTCTGTACGTGACCATATGCTGTGTTTAGTAGTTCGAAAGAAATTCGTAAACATGTAACTTTTTCATGGTGTAAATATGTCAAACATCCGAACAAAATTAAGTCTCCCATTTACTACGTATGCAGTATTATTTACGTTGCTGTGGTTCTTGAATCTGCATAAAGTTAGTTTCTGCGGCTGTTATATGTTTTTGATTGAAAACATTCGATTTAAATTGTGGGAAGCATGTTTTGTTTCATGATAAATTTGTATGTGTTAGCATGGCAGTGGTTGGACGACAGATTTGAAATACTGGATTAAGTATATTGCCAAATCATAATCACCATAAATATTAAGAGGTTGTGTGAATTGTCAGTATCATCTTACCGGGAAGACTAATGTGCAATAATAAATTCCTGTGTATGGAATGTTATGTATGATTGTGGTGTATGTTCAGTTGCTGTACTGGCTTCATAGGCCATAGTATTCGTGTGTTATAATGCACCAGGAATTACATAATGTGTGTTAGAAAATTTCCTGTTGTATTTTATGTATAAGACTGAACACATTCAGCTGGTTTTTCCATTTTGTATAGTAGAGTATTTTTGATGTATGAGTTCCATGATCCATGTACTGATTTCCCATGATATGCAATTTAGGAAACGTGGTTTAGCTTCCCCTATTCTACTGCATTGCTGCTGCCATGTTAAGGGAATTGATGAAGCAGGAGTCCATTTCATCAGCTAACTGCAAGCTTACATAATGCCGAAGCCCATGGAGTGGAGTCTTTGTAAGAAGATCACAGTTGCTTGGCTAGTTTAGAAATTTTTTGAAGGTTCGGTATGGTTTTCACAAGCGAATGCTACTAGACCTTGTTTAGAGCCAGATGAATCCAGTCCACCTCATCCCTCATAGTTAGCTGTAGCATACTTTAATTCTAGCTCAATAATTACAAGGCTGTGAGCTGGATGATTGAGGAAAGAGAGTTTGATTCCAGGTAGGGTAAGAGACTTTTCTCTACAGCATCCAGGTGAGCTCTGGACCTCACCCAGCCCCCTATCCAGTGAATACTCGGGGCTTTTTCCTTGGAGACAATGGGGGCAGGGCATGAAATTGACTGTTCGCTCCATCTGGTGCCAAGGTTAAGACTGTGTGGAACTATTCTGTGGCTTTCTCACATATCGTCATGGTGTAGTGCTTAATTAAGTACAGAGACAAACATGATCTTTCCCAGTTTAAAGTGGGAACTGTATCATATGTATTGGCTGGGTTCATTAAGCAGTCAGCTACTCTTGTGTTTTATTTGACAGTGGTGTCTGTAACCTGGACTGTACAACAGTAAATGATGGATGATTAGTGATTAATGAATAGGAGAGGACATGGAAGGAAGCAAACATGGATGTACATTTCCCTGGAGGGAATGAGGAAAACTACAGAAAACCTCTGTCACAATACTTGGTCTCCAGGCTGACATTGAGCATGGGACGCCCAGAATATAAAACAGAAGCTTTATCCACCCGAAAGTGGCGTTTGGTCTTGCTTTTGTTATGTAGTTTATTGTTCATGCATGGTAGTATGACTGCTGTGCTTTGTAGTGTAGCAAATAATACTTTACTGCTGGTTGTGTCATGTGTGCAGTTGTCATCATTTTGATGTAACTGAGGGTGTCTTCCACCGCTGGCATATTAACATTCAGACATAAACAGAGTTGTGAGTAAAGTCCAGATAGGCAAACATTTGTCTGATACATTTTCTATTAAGAATGGTCTGAAGGAAGGAGATGCTTTATTGCCATAGCTTTAAAACTTTGCTTTAGAATGTGCCAGGGGTGCTCACAAAGTGGCTTGCACAAGTTGCATTTAACAAAATAATATTCAGGTAGTTTACATGTAAGTGAGGCTGACCACAAACAGTGTTTTAAAAAGATTTTCTAAAGAAAGACTCATAACTGACAAACTAACCTACTGGAATTAATTATATATACTGGTAAATGCACATACAGTATGTAAAAAAGTAACAAGTTATTTGTACTTACCGCTCACTGAAACATGTAGAAGAGTTTATTGGTACAAATAACTTGTAATATTTTACATAGCCTGTTGTGTATGCATTTGTTGGTATATATAATTAATTACAATCACAGTGCATGGAATGAATAATATTAACCTACTGGGGTTTGATGAGCAGAAATAAGAGGCCATCAGATAAGGCAAAGATATTTTATTGATGCATGAACCTTGTCTAATTTTTCCCCAAAGTGGGTTTATGAAGCTCCTTTAGCTGGTCACCCCTGGAGTATGCCATTAGGAAGGTTCAGGCAAACCAGGAGGGGTTGAAATTGAATGGGACACATCAGTTTCTGGTTTATGCTGATGATGTTAATATATTGAGTGAAAGCGTACATACTGTAAAAAAAAAAAAAGAACCTTCATTAAGCGCGAGTAAAGAGGTTTGTGTAAAAGTAAACGCAGTGAGCAGACTGCAGGACAAATTCAAGCCATAAAGTTAGTATTAAATCCTTTCAGATATTTGGGAAGGTAAAGCAATCCCATTACAGGCCTGGACAGGCCCTTAGGGTTCCAGGAGGTTGAGGCTCCCAGATATCTAGGCAATCGGCACAAGAAGGTGGTAAGGTTGTCAGCCCTACGCACCAGCCGCCTTTACCCCCCAGCAGATATTTCTGGTACTCATTTCTGTTAGAGGCTGAGTCAACCCCAGGACCATAGTGCGACCGGAAGGATTATGTCAATGAAAAATTCCAATGACACCATCGGGAATCGAATCCGCGACCTTCCGGCTTGTAGCGCAGTGAGTCAACCAACTGCGCCACCGTGTGCCCCAGATATTTGGGAACAGCCCTAACAAATCAAAATTCCATTCATGAAGAAGTTATGAGCAGATTGAACTCTGGGAATGCTTGCTACCATTCAGGCCAGAATCTTGTCTTCCAGGTTGCTGTCCAGTGATATGTAAAGATTAAAATATACAGAACTGTAATTTTGCGTGTGCTTTTATTTGGGTGTGAGACTTGGTCTCTCACATTGAGGGAGGAGCATAGGCTGAGGGTATTTAGGAGGAGGGTGCTGAGGAAGAAATTTGGGCCTAATAGGGACAAGGTAACAGGGGAGTGGAGAAGTTTGCATAATGAGGAGCTTTGATCTGTACTCCTTATAACGAACTGTTATTTGATAGGGACAAGTGGCTCTTGTGATCACAGTAATGAACCTCCGGGTTCCATAAAGTGCAGGGCATTTCTTGACTAGCTGAGGAAGGATTAGCTTTTCAAGAAGGACTTTACTCCATGGAATTAGTTCAGTTTTTAGTGTGGTGATTGTCTTTAATGTAATTAGGAGTGCATTCTGATGATAATGTGTCACTTGTAGATGTCTTCAGTTGTTTATAAAGAATATGGTTACTGGGTTTGATCTAGAAATGTTTTGCTTTACATAAGACCTGTGAAGTAAAAGTAATGGCAATTGATTTTATCTCTGTATGTTGCATTGTCATGTGAGGTGCAAAATGTGGAAGACCTTATGTGCATATTATATCCAGCCTTGGTTTACCAGAGCTGCTCTTGGGGTATGGTTTTTCTCATATTTTTAATTAAATCATATTTACATTGATTACTTCATTATGCATTATATTTATAAATGTTATGTAGGGTCAGAGTTGACTAGAATGATATTTCTGAACTTTTAAGTCACCCAACATAAATTTTGCTGAACATGACTTTGTCTGTATGTCAGCGTAACATTTCAAGATGGCTCAGTTTTGTGAGATAAATATTTTGTGTTTCATCTTTAGTGGAAGACTTGGCACAAATATTGATGAAATATGTCATAGACAGTATAGTCAGAATATGCCTTACTTGATGAACATTGTAAGCTCTGTTTTCCAGGATGTGAAATATTAAGATGATTGATTTAACCATTTTTTGTGATTTGGAAGCTCTGGCTTTTCTCGAACATAGCTGCTTGGAAGGCGGTGATTGGGGTGTACATGGGGTGATAATGTGGAAGCGGATTGTAGGGAGACTACTTGTAAGGTTGTGGATTGGGTTCAGTTTACTCAGTGTTGGGTCTGGCAGAGGGCTTTAATGATAACAGTGTTGAAATGTTTTAATCCATTTTGGTAGAGAATTAGTGAGACACATGTGTTATGTATGTGGAAATGTTCTTTCCTGCTTCCTGCCTTGGACCTCAAAGAGAACACACAGATCGCATGACATTTATTCTGTACTCTGATAGTGTAGTCGTTACAGTGAGAGGCTGGAGACTTGAAGATTTTCTAGTGAAGGTAACAGATCCAGTAGGTATTGGGGGATCTTTCCCTTGGATAAAGTGGCCAGGGCCAGAAACTGACCACCCTTCTAGTGCCAAGGTTAGGAATGAGTGGAATAATACTTCCACTCCCCCATATGCTTTCGTGGCTTGCACTGGGACAACTTTACTTTGTCTTACTTGACTTTACTCTTCATGACATGTATGGTAGCCGTAACTGTTAAAATAGTTTTGGATGTGATTCTAATCCTATTCCCAGTTCTTTCTTCATTTGTTTCATTTTACATTATTGTTTTAATATATGCCTAGGTCCAAAATTTTGCTTTCTTAATTTGAGTGTTAATCCTTTAAAATTGAAAGTGGGCAAAGAATGGGAGTTTCTCTTGTTATTTTGTATACTGGTGTATCATGATCAAGTGACTTGCATTAGAAGTTTTAATAACTGGTTTGAAATATGATTGTCATGTATGTGGCTTTGGTCCTCTGACCTGTTTCGATTCAGAGTAAGTCTGGAACACTGAATTCTTTAGACACTTAGTAGGATTTACAGGATGGTGACTGATTTGAATACTGAAGGTAAGGGCAGTCAGTCCCTGCGTGTTTAAAATGTTTTCTTCCCTAAAGACTGATTGGTGTTTTGGTTTGCTGATGACACTAAAGTAAAGCAGTTTATAGTATCAGATATGACTTGTGGTAACTAGGTAAGGGGCTTGGTGGGAGGTTGTGTTCTAATTCAGAATGCCATTCCAAAAATTGTCGGATGGCACGTGAGAATACAACTTGTTGAGTGACACAAGGTTTTCCGTTTTTCATCAAACAGCAGACATGTCGAATAATTGCTGTACTCGGGTGTCATATGAACCAAGGACTGGCGATGTGAGTGTGATAGAGGTTAGTTTCTCCATACATCACTAGTGACCATTGATGGACATCTGGATATCTACTGCTCCATATGTATATACTAATTTATCCTTGGGGGGTTTTTTTTTTTTTGGTTTGTAAACCGGTTCTTGGCCTAGCTACAGGTATTTCATTGATGTTAATGTACCACTTTCCATTTTATTCGTGTCTTAATGGCTTTGCCCGTGTCAGGTTAACGTAGATCTTGCACATCAGGTTGCATAATGCCGTCTAAACCCATCGAGCAATGCTGAGACAGTTGTCTGAATACATCAGACTATATTAAGTAAAAGCTACTTTGTACCACGAAATTAATACATAGTCATACAGAAACACACGTACACACATTTTGTATCTCAAGTGCTATTGCAGTTAACGCCTTCGTGTACTGTTGACACCCGAAGACAGTCATGTTTTTTTTTAGCGTATTCGTGAGCATTGCAGTTATCGTGAGACGTCCTGGCAGATGTAGGCTTTCTGTGCGAATAAAAGCTGCTGTGCCGAGGGTGGCGATAAAAGGCTCGCCGATAATGTGAAACTATATGAACTTTTGCAAATATACAGGTGTTCCGCATAAGGTGTGACAAACTTCGGGATGTTATTATATGGGCCATTGTGATTATACAGTGTGTCCACAAAGTCCCTTCGGGGTCTTGAAAAATTGTGGCGCGCAAACAAATTGAGCTAGCCACATGCGGTTTGCGGCAGATTACAGTGAAACTCTGGAAGTTTTTTACTGACCTCAGTAGACCTCGATGTGGGCTCCCTTGGTAGCACGGAGAACGTCCAGACGATATTCGAGCTCTTGCCATGTTCTGTGGAGCATGTCCGCTGGAATAGCCAAGTTCGCATTCCTGATACGGGTCTTCAGGTCATCAAGTCATCTGTTGGCGGCCAAAAAAAAACCGCATGTTGCTAGCTCAATTTGTTTGCGCGCCACAATTTTTCAAAACCCCGAAGGGACTTTGTGGACACCGCTGGAATAGCCGAGATCGCATTCCTGATACGGGTCTTCCAGAGTTTCACTGTAATCTGCCGCAAACCGCATGTGGCAAAAAAAAACTTCCAGAGTTTCACTGTAATCTGCCGCAAACCGCATGTGGCTAGCTCAATTTGTTTGCGCGCCACAATTTTTCAAAACCCCGAAGGGACTTTGTGGACACACTGTAGATGCTGTAACAACATGTGCCCGATTATCAACTGCTATGCCGCTACGAGCATTTTAATGTACGTGCATGGCTGTAGCCAGACATTTTACTACAATACGTAACGTTTTTTCATACTGTGCAAATACAAGTAAAGTTATCTGTCAGGTAACACCACAAAAGGAGGATAGCCATTAAGTCTTAAACGTGTTGTACAACGTGTGTCCTAGAACACCACGAAACGAGGGCAGCAGTTAAGCTTTACACTACTGTATGTACATTAAAATAAAATTGTGCCAGAGAATACCACGAAATAAACGCGTGGATTTTTAGTTGTGTCACCGAATTAGTTACGTTAGTTGACATAGTTACGTTACAGCGCGGAAGCTGAAGATCAGTGTTGATTAGATAATGTCGGAGAACGTAAATTTTCACTTACGTTACACTGATTGCCTTTCAAAATGATCTTCACCATCCTTGATGCGCAATTCTGCTATTATGAAATAGAATTTGTTGCCTTTACGATAATTCCATCATCTCGCCTTATGCGGTCAGCGGACTTCATCATTCCTGCAAGAGTGCTTCTCTTGCCTGCGATTTTTGCCAGTAGACCGTGTCCTTCATGTGCCCTTACTAGAAGCGTTCATGGGGCGTGAGGTCTGGTGACCTCACAGGCCAGGCCTGTGGACCAAAACGAGTACGAGGTACGATGGACTAGTGTTTGCCGGAGTTGGCGTAAGCGTTAGGGCCATTTATAAGAACGGGTACCGTACAGTATCGCACAGTATCTGGAAACATCAAAATGCTCTTAACGGGTGATAAAAGGGCGTATGTTGATGTAGCGTTTTTCACTCAAAATGACTCATATAATAACATCCTGAAGTTTGGCACACCTTATGCGGAACAATGTATAGTAGCTAGCAGTGTGGGCTGAAGCAGTGTGCGAGGATTGCAGTAGACTTTTTGGATGTTGTTTGAATCGTCATTCGTAAACTCTTAATTGTTGTAATTACGCGCATCAGCTTCAGTTCATTAATTCGACTCATTTCTTTCAAGCTTTGGCTGCTACATAGCGCGATTAACAACCATATCCTGGATGAAGAATGGTTTTGCTTGTTATGTGTAAAAATTTCCTGTATCTTTTATTAAGCATATGAGAGGCAAAACAGCAGAATCTTCAGTGGTGTTTCATCATTAAAGACGACATCGTAGGTGGAAAATTATTTTGATGTTGCTGGATGGAGTCATTTCGAGGTAGCCAGTCTAGCACAAGCTTGTGAGAAAAAACAGTAGTTCAGATATCATTTGAAGATTTGAGGTTCTCATAGGAGTGACTGAAGATAATGGATTTTGGGTTGACGCCGTGTTGTCTGGTATAAATTTACCGACATCTCGATGGAACGCACGGCCCTGATCTGCGGGCGCTATTCTTCGCAAAATTTGAAGGCAGAACATTCCTCCGAACGTTGGAAAATTTGTATTAGACGACATGGCGTCGCATTCCAGAAGACTGTAATATTTAAATATGAAACTGTGACTGAATGTACTGAGATAAACCGAAAAACAAAAATAGACTAATTTAATAATTACGTCGGGCATGATGTCTTAAAGCAGGAATCTACAAATCCCGGGCGCCTGGGCTACTGAATTTTGTATGGGGGCGCCGTATATTTATGGGCCCTTATTATGGAACTTGGTTTGTGTCACCCTTCTGGCGCCTAGAATTTTTAGGTGTCTCGTAGATTTTTAGAAAATCTTTAAACCCCTGTTTTAAAGTGTGGTGGTCTGAGGGCACGAACTCTTTGAAATCTGAAGTCCGTCTAAATAATATGGGGTTTTCATTATATGACACTACTTATGCCCGACGTAAGCCCTGAACTAGTCTAGGCCGGCCTGCTTTTATAAGCGTGTTTGCAGCGTCATAATTTGAAACCCCCGAATGTAAAAATTCAGTACTTACTTTACAGAAAACAATGCATCTCCACTACTAAGGCCAGTCAGTGCGAGGGAAGTGGTTTTAATTCTGGTCTTATTTTACTGTAGACGGTCTTAAAACAATCGTGTGGAAAAGACGTTAAGACCATTTTGCACGTAAATCACAAAGTAATTCAGCAGATAGGGAAAATCGTAACTACTTGTGTGCCAAACGTTCAGCTCATGGTTCCTCACATAACTGCGTCTGAATGTAAGGGCATTAAATGCTAAGACAGGCTTCAGCCCGCCGTTATATCTCCAGTCGACGCATGGGTCTTTTAAATGTAGTTGTTTTTGCGTTTCTAAGAGTTGTGCAAACCACATGTACATCCTGGCAGTGTAGTAACAAGTAAGAACAAATGTTGAAAAATGTGCTGTTACTATGGAGCAGTTGAGGGGTTCGCATATCAGCAGGCTAAATTTCAGGATTCTAGATATTGTCACATCCACATATATCGCTCAGTGGCCATATTATTTGGAATTAAACAGAATGAAAGAAAACGTGTGTGACGTATTGTTCAGAGATCAGTGATATCAAATAAAAATTTTTTAAATTTTATTTTATGTATTGTCATATTCTTCTCACCTCAATTTTGCATGACCGCCATGTTGTCGATTTCAGGAAGGTAAAGGGCCAAGATTTGTAGGTCTCCAGTAACATACTGAGTTTTTGCCAAAACCAGTTACGGCCTAATATTTATGTATATAAAGTCAAGAACAGGCACATATTAGGAGAATGTAACTCCGACTAATGAACTTGTTTTTCGGAAATCGAAAATTTTTGATATTACGCAACGAACATAAGAACATTGAAATTCCAGTGGGAAATCGTTAAAAAAAAACAAACTTTGTCAGAGATACGTAACATGAATAACTTCAAAAGCTTTAGGAACAACTAAATTTATACTTAGATACTAAATTGATAGAATAACACGTACTTAGCAGTGTTGCTATCTAGAGGGTTTTTTTTTGGTTAAATGTGGGCAGTGTAATGCGAACTGTAGCGTACCTTCAGCTGCTGTCATAATCTGCTTCGGTTCGAAACTGTGTGTATGGACGAACTGGGCTCTGACTATACAACTTGTATGAATTAAAATTTTATATTGTTCATACCGTGCATTGTCGATAATGAAATCACACAATATTCAGTGCAACAGAATGCACTCTGTTGTTTTCAGATATCCTATATTACAGTATCGCCGATCCCAGTGGTCGTGCGGTCTAAGGCGTGGGTCTTCGGCCGCTCGCGTACTAGGATCGTGGGTTCGAATCCCACCGGGGGCATGGATGTCTGTCTGTTGTGAGTGTTGTGTGTTGTCAGGTAGAGGTCTCTGGGACGAGCTGGTCCCTCATCCAGAGGAGTCCTACCGAGTGCGGTGTGTCTGTGTGTGATCGTGAAACCTCGACGAAACGAGGAGGCCCAGGCCCATATAGGGCTGTCGAGCCATACGAAAAAAAAAATTACAGTATCTTGTTAATCCTACACGTTTCGACCCCTCATGGGATCATTATCAGGGGTTCATATCAAAGTAACATTTCAAAAAACTGAAGTAGCAATCCATATACAAATTAAAAAGATATAAAAGACGATCGGTTAAGATGTGGGTGATTTTGTAATGGATCACTGGTGTGCTATGTTTTGGAGATTGCCTACGTACTGTCTCATTCTTCCGCATTAATTTTATACAACATATTAATAGAAAATTGTAAGTAACAATATTGTTATTATATGTACTTGGTTAAACTTTAACCCTAATATACACATGTAAAATAGGGTTTGTTTTTGGAAAAATAAAAAAAAAATAAAAAAAAAAACATAGTACACCAGTGATCCATTACAAAATCACCCACATCTTAACCGATCGTCTTTTTTATATCTTTTTAATTTGTATATGGATTGCTAGTTCAGTTTTTTGAAATGTTACTTTGATATGAATCCCTGATGATGATCCCATGATGGGTCGAAACGTGTAGGATTAACAAGATACTGTAATATAGGATATCTTGAAACAATAGAGTGCATTTTGTTGCACTGAATATTGTGTGATTTGACTAAAATTTTCCAGGTAGATTTTCAAACATTGTTATCATTGATGTTCTGATACGTGTTTGTTAGGGCATAGAAATCAGGTTGGCACGCATGTTGTCCTGGTGGGTGTACAGCCGTGTTCCAGAAGCCTTATAAAGCCTCAGCAAGCTGTCAATGTTACGAAGGCCTTGTGCATATTTTTTTCAGGGATGTACGTGGGTTTCGTGGCGCATGAGCTGCTTGCTGAAAGCGCAGCTGTGTGCATAACAGGAGTCTAGGGTTTTGATGGAAAACCCCTGGGAAGGAAACCGTTTTGAAGACCTAGGCGTAGATGGGAGGATATGAAAGTGGGTCTGGAAAAAAATGTGGGAAAGTGTGACCTGGATTCTTCTGGCTCAGGATAGGTATTCCAAGTGGTCTATTTCCTTTGTTTTGTGACCGAAATTTTGTATTAATTATCTCTGCAGTGCGTGTTACATGCCTCACTCTTTTTCTCCTTGGTTTGAAGATCCTAATAACGGTAAATGTTCAGTACAAACTACTCATTATGCCGCTTTTTCCATTCCCTATACTGTCTTCCATTGCCCAGTTTTTGAATACCCGCAATCTGTATCGAAGCTGCTGCCTCCGTCTTCAGGGTAAATCGTTTTTACCCTGAATATGGAAACAGCATGTCCCCCTCCTCCCCTCGAAAAGTTGATGCATAAACTACAGAGTGTCCTGTCCCAGAAGACCGTAATCAGGAAGCCAACCGACACGATAACCGCCTCTGATATATTTTAATTGCGTTATTTGTTTTGCTGATTTGTGTGTAGTTAGCGAGCGAGTCCAGTGTGTGATACAACAACAGAAAGGTAATCGTTATACTGGATCTTGGATAATATGTGAGATTTGTTATTAATGGTTACGTTAGGACGTCAGTGGTTAGGTTCTAAATTCTGCCGTCTTTCAGTGTCCAGGAGGAAGAACAGATAGCGAGTAAATCCGTTACGAGTTCGCTAGGTCGGACAGCAACAGGACAGGTATTGATATTTCAGCTGCGGAATGCAACAGAAACGGCAGAGCGTGAATGTGTTAATGATACTGGATGTTAAGCGTGGTATTTAACGACGCTGTCTGTTGCTAAGAGTATAGCGTCAGTGATGGATGGGCAAATAAATGTGGAGCGTTGAGGGAATATACCGGCAGACGAAAACCGAAGTAGTAGGAGATAAACATATCCCATGGCCACTTTGTCCAACAGAAATCCCACATGACTTGGCCCGGGATTGACCCTGGGCCTTCGTGGAGAGTGTCCACGGCCAAATGGCCTGTACCATGACTTGGCCCAAAATTATAGGTTAATATAATAATAACCATGGCTCGACAGCCCTATATGGGCTTGGGCCTCCTCTTTCCGAGGTTACTTGTTATTGTGCATTTGTGGCAGTGAGTGACCAGCTCACTAGCCTATAGGTTAAATATAAGTGTATAAAAATAAAAGTTTGTCTTGCTGGAGACCGAATTAGTTTAATTTTATAACGATGGTCGGAATTTTGCGATGTTTTGAGAATATTGGCTGTGCTTACTGGTTGCTTTAAAACGGTGTGTTGGAGGTTATTCAAATGCAGAAATGTGAAGGTTACTGTTTTTTGGAATGTGACGCCGTGTTGTTTTATAGATACGTACCAACCTTCTGGAGGAACGTGCTGTTCGCATCTTCACAACCTCTTCATCTCGGAAGATGCAGACGGTAGGTTTCTGAGAAACATGGCTGCCAGACTGTACGGTGTTACAGCCCAGAAGGCATTACTCTTCATAGGCACTTCTTTGAGAACCCAAAATCTCGCATAAGCAAGTCTTGGTTTTATGTTTACGATTGATGTTCAACTTCAACTTGCTGAAAGCCACGTCGGAGGTATGTTGATCGAAAAGGCGACGTAATTGTTTTGGGGCTGTAATGAGGTGTTTTACCTAAGTACAGTGGCGTTTTATTTTAAGCAGTGTACTTGACGGCGTCTTTACCTGCCCGTAACAAATGATCAGAGGACCCCGACAGCTCCCACACAAGCGGCCCTGTAGCCTGTGAAGTATGTTGTGTGTTGTGTCGTTAAGATGTGAGCAGCGCGTTACATCACTTGCTCTGCATTCTGCCAGACTTGGTCTGTCAACTAATGAACAGGACATTTCTCCGGGAAGCCGTGGGTTTGAATCCACCTGGATTAAATTGTATTGCACGTAACGTCACGGCAGAGTATATCCCAGTTCATTTCTGCATTCAGCGTGTTCCACTTTTAATTCTGTAACCCGACTCCTATTATCGATACTTTTTTTTTTTGGGGAGGGGGGTGTTGCCATCCTTCGTAGAACTTTTGCATTTGTGTAGTGGCAACGCTCCGAATTCGCGTACAGGAGGTGCCGCTTCCGAATGTCACGTTATTCGTTGCGCTGACAAGATGTTCGTGATGTTTCCGTAACATCTCCAGGTGAATACCAAGATAGTGCCCTGAAATAAGCCAGGACTGTGTCCTCACCTTGTACTTACCCGTCTGCTTCTCGTAATCTACCAAAGACTGTATAAACTGTGTAGTTGACGTGGGGTCGTCACATACCGCAAGGTTAAATCTTACCTCTGAAGTATCGAACCCGTCACGTCGAGTTGTTGGTACTTTTGTTTCCTGTTCCGGAGGTTTCTGGTTCAAATCTAGGCCCCGGAGATTGGCTGTCCTGACCGAGGTCTTTCGTCATTTGAGTTCTTCCAGCCAAATGCTTGGATAGTACCTCAGATTAGACAGTGACCTCTTCTTCACCCTTTCCGATTTGGTATTTGCCAATCTTACGATTAGACGCCACGAAATCTGGGCTGCTACAACCGTCATTTAAAGGCAACAACGAATTGGCTTAAATACATAAATTATAAATATGCCTGAGTAAGTAAATGAATTTCCTCGAAAGTATAGAAAGTCTGTGTTAAGGCAAAATTGAATGAAAGAAGATACTAAACCCACTGGCAGAGAACATTTGTTTATTTATATATCTGTTTATTTCGTTTGAGGAGTATTTATGTACTTCAGCACTGGTCTTTATCTCCTGCCCCTCCTGTTGGCTACTTCTGGTTTCCTTAGTGCGTCCAGAAATACGTAGCCGTGTTTGTATTGTAAACAAAACGCACGTGTTGGCGGCACCGCGCCGCGAAATCATCAGACCGACGCACACACGCATAGATGTTAGCTAGGTTTGTAATTAATGACTATAGACGAGCCGGCTAGCGTCCGACCTAGCAGCTGTTTCTGTCACGATCACTTCCTCCAGCCAATTTTGACGCTTTGTCAACCAGATAGGCAAAAATGCGTGTCGCCATATCTGTGGCAACCCCGTAACTGGTGAACGGATTTTCATGAAATGTTACGTCGGTAAGTTCTGCTAACACACCGGTATGTCAACACATCCCAGTTCGAGTTAAAATCTGATAACAGCAACGGACATCAGTAAAATATTCTCGGGCTAGCAACCGCGTCATGTGATTGAATGGCGAATAGACCAGCGTTTCAAGGACCATCTCTGTTCTCGTCATCAGGGAGCTGACTACCTCCTAAATCTGTCCGCGACAGATTTGGACAGATTTCGGAGATAGTTGTATAGTAACGGACATGTTACGAGGTTCTGCGCCTATTTCTGGCGGTAATCGCTGAGTATTATGGGAGCGAAAAACGTTGGACCAGAGTTGTAAGAAACGCGTTTTGTGCACGGATCACATTTCCCATGAATTTTTGTGTTTTGCGAGATAAACAGAATGAATGTGTCTCGTGTAAGGGATGTACCACAGCACGAGACACGTCAGCATACGGCACAGGGACTGGATCTTTTTGGATTGAAAACTTCTATACTAGACGGTTTGTATGCATATAACTACATACAGTATTGACAGTGGCACATCAATGAATTTTGTTTAAGAATGTCAGCATCGTGTGCCGGGATAGCGTAGTCGGTATAGCGACTCGCTACGGGCTGGACGGTCCGGGGATCGATTCCCTGTGGGGGTGAGATGTTCCACACCAGTTCAGACCGGTCCTGCGGCCCACCCAGCCTCTTGTACAGTGGGTACGGGGTTATTCCCGGGGTAAAGCGGCCGGGGGTGACGTTGACCACCCACCTCCGTCTAACGCCGAGGTTAAAGAGTAGAAGTGTGCCTCTACTCCCCCTCTGTGCCTTCACGGCGTGGGAAAGGGCAACGTTTACCTTTTTATATGTCAGCATCACATGTACAGTGTCCACATTGTTTTTGTATATTTATTTAATGTCTGCCAATTTTCGTTTTGTTAAAAAATTGTACGGTTCTCGTGTTGCCGTTGTTGTTCCCACAAAGTCCCTTGGGGTTTTGAAAAATTGTGGCGCGCAAACAAATTGAGCTAGCCACATGCGGTTTGCGGCAGATTACAGGGAAAATCTGGAAGTTTTTTTTTTGCCGCCAACAGATGACTTGATGACCTGAAGACACGTATCAGGAATGCGATCTCGGCTATTCCAGCGGACATGCTCCACAGAACATGGCAAGAGCTCGAATATCGTCTGGACGTTCTCCGTGCTACCAAGGGAGCCCACATCGAGGTCTACTGAGGTCAGTAAAAAACTTCCAGAGTTTCACTGTAATCTGCCGCAAACCGCATGTGGCTAGCTCAATTTGTTTGCGCGCCACAATTTTTCAAAACCCCGAAGGGACTTTGTGGACACACTTTATATGCAAATTGGATGTTTATTTTATATTCCTTTGTATTAATGTGTCCCTGGGGATGACGATTCGCTGAAACATGTAGGAAGTTATGTATGTGGATGGTATGTGATTTTATATAACTTGTGTACATTAGTTGGTGTATATGAATGATTATAGAGTTATGCAGCATTTTGGTAAGGGGACGTCTTGGGAAGAGATAATTTGGAAATATCAATGCTGATCTCAGTGACAGGTCGTGTTGGGTCTGGATGGGACTGTCTGCAGTTCGTGTTAGTTGCATTCCGTGGTACCTGTTGGCTGTGACCTTTTTGTTACATCCAAATAACAGCCTTCTCTACTTTCTCTCACACGCCATTGTATCACTGCGGAGTACCGATTGTGGTGCACGTACCGGCCGTGACGTGGGGGATGTCTCTGATGTAAGTTAAGAAATAAAACCCTGCTTGTTAGTTTTCACTTTTGTGTGCAGGCGATCTGTTCCGGTCCATTTCTGTCACAACTACCAGGATTTCTTTCTTTATGGGCATATGGATGGTACGCCGCGGGTTCATTGGCACGGTTCCTGAACATCATTACCGCTTCAAGCGCAGTCATAACTACACATACCGCTCGCATGACATTGAAAAACTCTGCATTTTGCCTACAGGGTGTATTCATGCGCTCCCTATGATCCTCCGAGTAATCAGTGATTACTGTTACCATGCACTATACGCTAATTAGTGTAAGCAGAGCACTGTCCTTCGTTTCCGTGGAGGCCGAATCATAGTATCTTTTGGGCAGCCCATTCCAGGACGACCGAATGGCAGTAAGAAGCGATACTTGAGCGCATGCTTTAGTTGGTATTATTGTGTCGACCATGACCAGAAGAAGTTTAGTTTATCACATAGCGACTGCTTATTATGTCAGGCTGTCTTTACGTTATTAGAATAAGGCCGTGTTCACTGTTTTGAACGTTTATTGTGCGTTTGGAGTAGGCCCTACTTCAGTAATGACCTGAACAGCTGTGTTTCTTTGCCGAAGACAGGAAAGGCGTCCGCAAGGTGAGTCGGTTGTACTCAGTAGAACATGGAGTTTTTCTCCCTTTTATTTTAGGCTTTTCCCAGTCTTAGTGTTAATATTTTACCTTTACCGGATAAAGTTTTAAGCAGTTTAAGGACGTTTCTTGTTTGTAATTATTCCAAGTCAAAATGCTACCGTGAGTTGAGATATTTTTGGGAGGGGGTCCGCAGATTTAGTGAGACTTTGTGTAAGGGGTTTGTGGTACCAGAAAGGTTGAGAAACTGGCTGTGAACCTTTTTACTGTGCTTGTTTTACGAGCTGTCTTTCCAGACATTTTAAACTCCACTCTGTGCATATTCAGTGGAATCAAGAGTCGGAGTGTCTCTCAAGGGCTGTAATATGTCTGTTTGAAGAAATGGTAGGGTTGCCTGTGGAACCGTAGCTAGAGAGGGGATGTGTAAACAATTCTGTTGTAGTTTGACGGAGTATTCCACTGGTTTCCCGAGACTGCCTTTGGCTTTCGTAATGGAGAAGCGCAGTTTTTTTTCAGCGCTATAGAAACTGAATTTTTATGGAGAGTGGCGCAAGTCACTTGTGACGCTACTTGACACGCGAATGTTCACGAATACATTTATTAACTATGTGACATGTTCAGAGTCTTTCCTTCTGCATTGATACATCGTCTAAGTCTTTCCGAACGCTTCTTGCACGTACTGTCTCACAAGCTTGTATACATCTCCGTACTTAAGTCTTTCCGGAAAGCTTGCACGTACTGTCTCACAAAGCTGTATACATCGTCTAAGTCTTTCCGCAACGCTTGCACGTACTGTCTCACAAAGCTGTATACATCGTCTAAGTCTTTCCGAAAGCTTGCACGTACTGTCTCACAAAGCTGTATATATCGTCTAAGTCTTTCCGGAACGCTTGCACGTACTGTCTCACAAAGCTGTATACATCGTCTAAGTCTTTCCGGAACGCTTGCACGTACTGTCTCACAAAGCTGTATACATCGTCTAAGTCTTTCCGCAACGCTTGCACGTACTGTCTCACAAAGCTGTATACATCGTCTAAGTCTTTCCGGAACGCTGGCACGTACTGTCTCACAAAGCTGTATACATCGTCTAAGTCTTTCCGCAACGCTTGCACGTACTGTCTCACAAAGCTGTATACATCGTCTAAGTCTTTCCGGAACGCTGGCACGTACTGTCTCACAAAGCTGTATACATCGTCTAAGTATTTCCGGAACGCTTGCACGTACTGTCTCACAAAGCTGTATACATCGTCTAAGTCTTTCCGGAACGCTGGCACGTACTGTCTCACAAAGCTGTATACATCGTCTAAGTCTTTCCGGAACGCTGGCACGTACTGTCTCACAAAGCTGTATACATCGTCTAAGTCTTTCCGGAACGCTTGCACGTACTGTCTCACAAAGCTGTATACATCGTCTAAGTCTTTCCGGAACGCTGGCACGTACTGTCTCACAAAGCTGTTTACATCGTCTAAGTCTTTCGCAACGCTTGCACGTACTGTCTCACAAAGCTGTATACATCGTCTAAGTCTTTCCGGAACGCTGGCACGTACTGGCTACACAAGCTATAACATCGTCCTAAGTCTTTCCGGAACGCATGGCACTACTGTCTCACAAAGCTGTATACATCGTCTAAGTCTTTCCGGAACGCTGGCACGTACTGTCTCACAAAGCTGTATACATCGTCTAAGTCTTTCCGGAACGCTGGCACGTACTGTCTCACAAAGCTGTATACATCGTCTAAGTCTTTCCGCAACGCTTGCACGTACTGTCTCACAAAGCTGTATACCATCATCAGTGTCACTGAAATTATCATACGTACGGCATTTCTGTTAAACATTGTCATATGATTTTTGCACCACTCTGTGTATTATTTAGATGAACTTCAGACTCGGTTAATCGGAAGCTCTCTTGGTTTAGACAGCACTCCGTGGCTGATGGTCCGTAGAGTTGGATGTTTACAGGCTACACCAACATCATAACGATTCTGTACTGGCTTTCAGCTCCTGAATTCCGGTTTATTTCATTTCCCATTTCATCTAGTAGAGGTGAACTGTTTGAGTGTACATCCCGAAGACATTCCTAAGGTTTTTCATTCGTATCCGCAGTTCCTGCAGACAGAACCTGAGCTTTGTCAAGGCAGCATCCTGATTTATTCGTTTCATCACTCAGCGTATAATTTTTTTTCACTCTTTATCGTCTTCTCAGTTTATCGGCTGACGAAACAAACCGAGATACAAACAGGCTGTGTTCCTGAAGCCTGCCTGATGTGGTCGGGGAACCTGAAGCGTCGTTTCTAAGAACTAACATTACAAAGGATCGAAAGAGGCACACGTAGGGCAGGAGGGTGTGGACTGAATTCGTGTGGCTCAGGATAGGGACCAGTGGCGAGCTTTCGTGAACATTTTCGGGTTCCGTAAAACGTGGTGAATTTCTTGTCTGTCTGAGCATTTCGCTCCTAAAGTTCTTTCGTGTCTTGAAGCACGATTGATGTTTCGAAGTAAATCAGGAGGTGGGTCAGACTTCCTCTACTTTAAACCGTCGTGCATTTTCAAATTTTATTGCCCTCCCTTACGCCCTCTCTGCGGAGGTCCGTGTTCAATCCCAGGACCGTAAACACGTGATTTATGATGTACAAAGTAACGCGAGACAGGTGTTTCTCTGAGAACTGCAGTCCTAAGTTACCTGTGACATGTACGACAGGCTACACCAGGCATCATGTTATCACAGTACTGGCTGGTGGTTCACTTCAGGACTGGTATTAAAGAAGTACAGTGCAGTTGTATTTTATGCGAGGGGCGCGTTTCTGAAGACCTCACATAGTTCAAGACTAATTTCCCACAGGAATGAATGTAAAGTAAAGGGGATGCGTTCTCGGAGCGCGTAGTCTACAGCCATTGTAGCGTATGTTTGCTTTCAAACACGTTTTAAGCACAGTATAAGTAATTATTAGTCAAGTTTAATTTAATGACGTGTTATTAATGTAGTACACTGCCTGTAAAGACTGAAGAAATTCGTCGTATTACGACGACACTGAAGGATCAGGAGATAGGCTATAACAGGCGTCCAATTAGGAGGCGCTATCTCCCCACTTATTTGTTTTAATTTTTTTGGATTCGCATTGTTTCAAATTTTGCGCATGAAGGTAAAAGTTTGACTGTACACTACAATTCTTTGACAATGGTGTAACATGCGAAACATCACTGATGTATATTTGAACTTTTTCCATCGTCACTGAGTACACAAACACGACTTTTCAAAAGCAAACTGCTTTCGCCTTCAGGTGCTCAGTTTGTTTTTGAAAAGTCGTATTTGTGTACTCAGTGACGATGGAAAAAGTTCAAATACACATCAGTGATGTTTCGCAAGGTGAAGTTTTTCCTGTTCACGCCATGAAGGCTTACTGGGGGAGTATAGGTATAGCTCCACTTATTCTTAACTTCGGCCTTAGATGGAGGTGGTTATCTTCACTCCCCGGCCGCTTTATCCCCGGGAAAGAACACTGGTACCCATTCATAGGAGGCTGCGTGGGACCCAGAGCCGGTCTGGACTTTTTCTGCGCATAAAATGTGACTTTATTAATAAAATGAGACTTAATATTTTTTTTGTGTCGCACTATTTCAGGTTCGCATAAAATGCGTCTGCGCTGTACATTGGAATCTCTTCACATTTCGTCGTACTGGTTAAAGGAGAGCAATTTGTAATGCACAAATAAAAAAGTCATATCAAAAGTGAGAAGTGAGTAGCAGGCGCTTTGTATACGGGAGTTCTGCAGGTGTGCCAAACAGGACGTTATTGTATGAGCCTGTTTGAGTAAGAATGCTGTATCAGCATAAGCCCGGTTATCAGCTGTTACTTCGCTACGAACATTTTAATTTTTCAAGATCCTGTTTTATACTCCACGGAATCGATTCTTATGAACCACCCCCACTCTTACTCCCTCGCACACCCCTACCATTCCTCTACGGCAGTGCTTTTCAAACTTTTTCGTCTGTGGAACCGTTGTCCAGACTGATATATTGCGCGGAACGCCACCACTGTCTTTGAGTTGGCGTATAAGCAATGTAAATAGGAGAACTGTAGTCCTACGCTGCTTTTTTTTTTTTTTTTTTTTTTTTTTTTGTGCAAATAAAATAACAGTAAAACTTCATTATAAGTTTGATCAATCAATAAAACAGTACAAATTATTGTGTGTTAATTTCTCAGTGTGACGGATGAGGCCGTTTTGATGAACATATTTTCGGTTACAGCCATGTATGTACATTAACATGTTCGTAGCAGTGTAACGTTTGATAATTATAATCGGACATATGCTGATATATCACTTTTGTACTGAAAGTGATTCATAAAATGACATTGGGAAGTTCGGCGCACATGCAGAACGTTCTGTAGGATCTATATAGTCCGTGGCTCTTGTGCACCGAAAAGTTGTGAAACTGCGCGCATTAGCTGTCTGTCCGCAGGTAACTCGAGAACAACTGCATGGATTTTCGTCAAATATGATGTGGACAGTTTTTAGTAAAATTAGTCGAGCGTTCCGTTTGGTTACCACCATTAAATAAGGCACTACGTACACGCGTTTGGTTGCCATCATAAAAATAAGGGGCACTACGTGACACGCGTTTTGGTTGCCATCATATAAAAATAAGGGGCACTACGTGACACGCGTTTTGGTTGCCATCATATAAAAATAAGGGGCACTACGTGGCACGCGTTTTGGTTGCCATCATAAATAGGCACTACGTGCACCGTTTGGTACATCATAAAAAGAAGGGGCACTACGTGACACGCGTTTTGGCGCGTAACTGGCTAAATATCTGTCGGAACGAAAAAATATTGAGAACGCAGATTGTAAAGAAAATGAAACATTGGAAGTTATTTATTTATCGTACCAACTCATGCACAATTTTACAATATTATTACTTCACCCCTATACGTATTTCGGCATTCAGAATGCCATCCTCAGGGGTCACAGTGTTAAAAGCATAGACTATACATCGATTGTATAAAATGTTACATCCATATGAGTAAAATGTTGCTATAGAATGCACGGTCAATATAACGTAAAGTTAAACATATTTGGTGGAAGAAAATTTTTTGGGGGGAGGGGGGCAAGTTAACGATTTTGGAGATAATGCAGTACCAAGAAGCGAACGCATCAGAATGGTTATTGCCGCATTGTGAGCGGACAGAGAAACATGGTTTTGTGATGTGCAGTATTTTGCTGCAACACGTTTGTAAACGTCTTCTAACTGCAGGTTTGTCTGTTACGCCCCTCTGATGCTATTGTGGTATTATTTGAGAAAGAGGAAAGGAAGATGTCTCGTTTGCAAGAGGGAGAACGCCCTTATTTTAGGTATGATGCTAAAACCCTACAGTCCGCTGTCTAAATGAGCTGCTGTGTATTTCACGCATCGCCGTTCTGTGGCGATCCTCCTGTTGAGTCAGTGCTTCCCAAACTGTTTCCTTCATTACCCAAAACCGCTTATCAGAAAGTCCTTTTTACCCAATGTAGGTAAAACACTAACTGCACAAAAACTTATTTGAAAGTGAAGAGAGATCGGTAAAAAAAAATAGGAAGCAGACAATATGTTTGATGCAATGTCTTTATTTTAAACATCTCTAAACATTTTAGCAGCCACAAACAATTGGTAATTATTCACCATAAATATTTCATCACCCAGGTCCCAGCTAACGAGTATAATGCCACTGTTAGACTGCTTTACAGTATCGGTGCACACTGACTGGTCACTTTCTTCAGAGTACTTCTTCTTCTACACTTTTACGGTAAATTTTAATGTGTATTCCGAGGTGTGTCGTTACCCAAAGAAAAACCACTTTTACCCAATGTTGGGTAATTACCCAGGTTTGGGAAGCGTTGTGTTAAGTGTTGCGGATATAATGCAGATCGCTCAGGAATATTACCCACTACAGCAGCACTTACGGCTAGCAGGTTCTTTCGAAACGCCGATATCTGTGTGCAAAGCTACATGTCACGTCCCAGAAGACCTTTTAACAATAACAGCAAGTCACAACTGAAGAAGGTGCATTTACTGTGAGACGAAGCAGTACGCCAAGCCACTCTGAGACCTGTTGTCACGCGGGCAGGTTAGTTTTGTGAAACTCAGGTAGCGGTGTCTGCGGATTATCAGGCGGGCAGTGAGTGACTCATCGGGCAACCCTTGCTGCAGTCTTGGTAACTGCAGTGTTCAGACCTAGAAAGACACGCGTTGCTTGTTTAACTGTAAAAGGCGATGAATGGACTTTTCGTGTATATCATAAACCGTTATTCGCATTTTATATACATGCCGAAAGTAAGCTTAATAACTTTTAACGCTTATTGGTCCAATGTCGAGTTGAACTCGACAGCGTTTTGCGTTGTACTAAGTCCAATGTCGAGCTCAAATCGACACGTTATTTTACAGTGTTTTATGCTGGTTTTTCCTAAGCTCCTGCCATTTATGGCTGCTTTTTTAAATTCGAAAGTAGAGATTTTCTGGAAAATTAATTTGGACCAGACTGTTAGAATTTACGATAATCTGGACTGCAAAGAGTTAAAGAAAGCCTTTGAGATTTTTTGTATTGTTTTGTGCAGTACACTTTTCCGGCATATTTCAGCTACGTATCGGCCAAAGAAAACGCCGAGGTTAAAATTTTGCGTTCACACATTTTGGCTAACAGGTCTGTAAGACGCGGTTTCTTTAGCGATCGGCTGGCCCATCGTGCGCCCCGCTTGTGTTTCCCACTTGACATATCCTTCATCCTGATCATTACAGGGCGACAACTGTAAAACTACGAAACATTTCATCTGTTTGTGGCCTAGAAGCAGGAGTAACGCGTTGATCCGCATCACATTTAGACGCAGTTCACATATCGCCGGTATTAGTTCTTGAAGATGCTCATTTCTTTTATACGTGTACCGATCTTGAAAGTTACTCTAAACTCCTGGTATGGGGGTTTCCCCGAGAGTTTGATTTATGTTCATCGCGCCAGCAAAATTTCCTGCTTTCGTAGAAACCGAAGGACCAATATCGCGTTTGCAGAAATCCGCCGTTGATTCTGTTGAGTGCCAGTTTGAAATAAAATCACACTTTCTTTGCGTCTAAAGTACGTTTCTTTGGATGTGACTGCTGATACCAGGTTTTCACCCGTACACTTCCACTATATTTACTCGTATTTACTAATGTCCATCGTTTATCTTACAGAATTTGAGCTGTATACAGTACAAAGGTTTCTGTTCTTAGGAGCCCCCTGAAGATGGCCTTGTAAATTCTGAAACATATGTAGGTGTTAAAGAATAAAGAATAAGAAGCGAAAATATAGTGCATTTAGTTGGTGTGTAGTTTGTGAATTGTCAAGTATCGAGTTTCTTAGATGCAGAACATCGAAAGCTACTGTCTTCCCTTGACAGTAAGTAATGGTTTTGTCACTTGCCCTGTGAGTTGGTCGCTGCTACACGTGAGTCCTAGCTAATGTCCCTTACTCAAGATAATGCAGTTGACCTCGACAGCTTGAGTAAGAGTCCCGTAACACTCGCGACAACGGTCGGCGGAAAACATATAGATGTCAAAACCATGAGTCTGTCACTGCATGACCTTCTTTCTACTGGTCGCCATTTGTTAGGTGTTTCGTTTATAACAAGCCGAAAGCCAACGTTAACACTCTACACTACAGAAAATGACTGCATTGTCTTACACGCACAAAATCCGACTGCATTCAGCCCAATGTATTTTTAACTGGAATACATCCGTTACTAGGGCACAAGCAAGGGATGGTTGGCTTTCTCTAGCGCAAACCGCTACCAAGGTCAACTTCATCTCCACAGTCACTAGCTGTAGGTCTCCCCCTTAGATGAAGCAGCCCTCCAACTAACACTTGGTCTAATATGTAAATCAAATAATTTGAAAAGAAGAAAATCTAAATATAGTAATGTAATAACCTAATAATATCACAACCTAGCCTGGGGTCGAACCTGTGTGTTCTGCCACATATTAATAGCAGATGTATACAGCTGCAGGTACAGGAGCGTATCTATTGTGAGCTCTGCTCTGAGGCATATGTTAAAGCATGAAGCGCGCGTCACTTGGACCGGCACATCCGTACAGTTTCTGTGTGGCGCGATGTATGAATTGTACTTGTCATGTTGATATGCCAGTCTGTGTACCTGCGTTTATGGTGTTAAAAATAACTAATCTTCAACGAGAGTGCATGTTTTTATGTGAATGGGTGGATGATTTATGGATGACAGTTCGAGCCTTGTGCGTGTCTGTTTTGACTCATCTGGAGCCCGGAGGTTTTATTGTGTCCCTTTATGGCCCAGAGGTTGTGATGATACGTAGGAGCAAGACTGATGACAGGGAAAGTTGTGGGGGCATGCAGGTTCTACTGTACGAATCACAACGAGGCTCGGATGTAACTACTTCTGTGGAGCAGAGACCATCGTGAATAGCTAACATGCGTTCAGTTTGTGACATTTTTCCGACTTTCATAGAACGCAAAGCTTCATTACCGTATTGACAAGACCCGCCATTGAAACTGCTGAATGCAATTCGTCTTAGCATCTTGCAGAATCGAGGCATACGTTGCTGGGCGTTCGGAGTGACTTCAGTGGTAGCCATTTTGTGATAATGGTGTCAGGACGATCACAGGGAAGCGTCTTTCATAAAGGGTTTGGCGGAAGCTGACAGAATTGATTAGTTAGCTGTGGAAATGCAGGCCGTTCACAAAGTAGGTTCCCCTCAAGACAGACCTACAGTCGAGATTTATTTTTCGAAAGGGAAGGTTGCGGTAAGGACATACGACGCCTAGTTTAAGGCCGCGTTCTCACGGGGCTTGAACCACGCGCGTGAATCACACTTTCGTGGGCCACTACCCGTGAGAACGCGGAGTCGTGGACCTTGCGTGTGACGTCAGCAGTCCACGATCCTGTCGTGGCAGGATCAAACCATGTTTGATTTTCAGTCGTGGTACTGGCGTTCGTGATGTAAAAGATGTCCTAACGTGTGCTAAGACTCAGTGACAACGAAACGTTACGTTGGATTTATATCAAAATGAACCTGTTCTGTATAATGCCACTTTGGAGGAGTATCGGGATCGAGATTTAAGGGCGGCGGCAGCAAAACGAATATCAGCCGCTTTACACATATCTGGATTCGGACCTGCAGAAATGTTAGTGAAGTTAAACACTTGAGAAGTTCATACTGTCAGCAAGCAGCAAGCGCAAGCAGAGATCGGGATTTTATGTGCTAAACTTACATAAAACACAGAGCACACTACGGCACAGCCCTCAGCAACTGTCCCGTCCATGGTCACGACTGTACTGAAACCTTTTGTCCGTGTGAACAACTCACGCTTTCCACCAAGCGTGGAGGCAACACGAGTGAGCACGCCAGCGTGATTCACGCGCGTGGTTCACGCCCCGTGAGAACGCGGCCTAACGGATATGCCTTAGTTTATGTCGCAAGGCCTGGCAGTAGTAACGACACACATGATGACTCAGTCAGGCCTGTGACAGAAGTGAAACTGGAGTGAGGCAAGATTTGAAGTAAATGGGGTGAAAGGGTGGACACAAAAGAAAATGAGCTCAATCTCCTGATATTTGAAAGAAAAATAATAAGGAAAATATATGGTCCTATTAAGATGAATGAGGAATGGAAAATCCGTACAAATGAAGAAATAGAAAATATCTAGAAAACGAAAACATGGTGAGGTTCATAAAGGCACAACGTTTAAGATGGCTAGGCCATGTAGCAAGAATGGGAGAAGACAGACTTACTAAATAATTTTACAGGAGAAAATATTCTGAAGCAGAAGAAGAGGTAGACCGAAGTTGAGATGGTTAGACGACATAAAGAAGGATCTACATATAATGAGAGTGACCAAGTGGGAAGAGAAGGCCAGAAATAGAGAATGCAGGCAGATAGTGGAGGAAGCCAAAGCCCACCCAGGGCTGTAGAGCTGGATGGTAAGGTAAGGGGTGAAAGGGTGTGGACCGGGTTCTTTGGCAAACTTTGGGGTCCATTTGTGAACACGGTAATAAACCGTCGCGTTCCGTAAAACGGGGGGGGGGGGGATATTTTGACACTCCGAGCGAATCTCGTCTGCTGGAACCGAAGGAAACTGCACATTGAGGAGCTTCACGATTTGTAATCCTCACCAAGGTGATCAAATGAAGAAGAATGAGATGTGTGGGTCATGTAGCACGTATGGGGGAGAGGGGAGGTGCATACAGGGTTTTGGTGGGGAAACGCGAAGGAAAGAGTACGTGGAAGATATAGGCTGAGGTGGGAGATATTAAAATGGACCTTAAGGGGTCGGTTGGGGGGCATGGACTGGATTGATCTGGCTCAGGGTAGTGACAGGTGGCGAGCTCGTGTGAACGCTGCAATGAACCTTCGGTTTCCATAAAATGCGGGGAATTTCTTGACTAGCTGAGGACTTTGGTCCTTGGAGTTAGTTGTCTGATCGATGGAGTTGCTTTTGCTGTAGGTGACAATATTACAGTGATTCCTCGTTAAACGCGGTCGTTAGGGCAGTGATCACGGTGTGTTGGGCAGAACTTCGTGTGCGTAGAACGGTGTTGTTTGAACGCGGACTCTGATGGACCGCTTCATCGCTTGAGGTACATACATTTCTGGACATAACACATTTACACAGTCCTTGGGTGGCTGATGTTGCCAGCTTCCGCGGTGTTTGAGTAACGGCGCGTGTATCCGCGTGTACGTGGTACGGCCGCGTTATCCGCGTGTACGTGAGTAACGGCCGCGTGTACCGCGTGTACGGTAACGCCGGCGTGTTCCCCGTGTAGTGAGTAAAGGCCGGCGTGTATCCGCGTGTACGTGAGTAACGGCCGGCGTGTATCCGCGTGTACGTGAGTAACGGCCGGCGTGTATCCGCGTGTACGTGAGTAACGGCCGCGTGTATCCGCGTGTACGTGAGTAACGGCGCGTGATCCGCGTGTACGTGAGTACGGCCGGCGTGTATCCGCGTGTACGTGAGTAACGGCGGCGGTATCCGCGTGTAGTGATACGCCGCGTGTATCCGGTGTAGTGAGTAACGGCCGGCGTGTATCGCGTGTACGTAGTAACGGCGCGTGTATCCGGTGTAGTGTATTCAAAATTGTCAACGTTTATTATGCTTGCACTGACGTGGCTACCTAGCTGAGAAGGAAAGTATTCATGGTTAGCGTTTGTAGGTACCAAGTAGGTTGCTGTATGCAACAGGCAGAACGGTATATGCTTGCCTAATGGTCATAGTTCGCTTTTGCGTTAAGTCATGTGACAGGATCCCGGTGACTTCACTTCGATCGCCTTATGTACTGAACTGTATACGAGTATGTAGTTCTTGGCAACCACAATAGCGCGAGGACTTGTGGAATGCAGACTTGTAAATTCAAATTGCTTGACCCTGTCAGCAAATGGACAAAGAACATGTAAAAATTTTATAATTTTTATAATTCTTATAATTTTAATTCTGTATTCTACATATTCCCTAGAAGTTTAAAGCTGAACTCATAGGGAACTACAGTTTTATTGAATAGTGTTTTGCTCTAAGAGGATATACAAACTTTTATAAGTGATGTATAGTCTATTGTAAAGTCTTTGACCCCTGAGGATGGCCGGTAACCGGCCGAAACGTATGTAGGGGTGTACATATTATTGTAAAAAATATATAGTGCATGTGTTGGTAAAGTGAAGCTTATGGGCCAGTTCGATTTCGCCATGTTGTCAGTGACGACATTTCTCCGTTGTTTACGTGTTTCATATTTAGTGACGTGAGGGGTGAGTGGTAGGCACAGGGGTAAAGGGCGTGCATTGGGCAGTTGGCAAATGGTGCTATTTCTGTATAAATTTGGCATTACGCAGTTCATACGCCAGACAACTTTAAAATTCGTATTTTAAAGTAATTTCTTAAATAGAGATTTAAAACTTATCGTAAGCAGTTGATTACTGGATTCATTAAGGAGCTGGTTCATTAGTTGTGTCAGCTGTGATTTAAGATTGAAGCTGACGATCGTTAAAGCTCGACCGATCAAAACAAACGAGCGGTCTGTCACTTGTGTTGACGTAACGTTTGATGGTTACATTGGTTTAACGGTGAGTTGTTCAGTCGCGACAGTTTTACAGACTGCCCCAAGTTTGGACGAAGTCGTGAGCTTAATCGATTAACAGCTAATGAAATAATAAGCATTGAATTTAATCACTTAATCGCGACATTTTTACTCACTGTGACCCATGATTCGAAAATGAATTAACGTTTGCTTCGCCGATTGAGAATTTGAATGCAAGTAGAGTGAGTACTTGTGGCAGTTCCAATAACCACTCGTTTTCTCGGAAATGACCGGGACTGTGGCACGCAGTCGGATGCGTTGTTCTCGAGTCGGAGTGCGGCAGCCGTATTGGAGAGGCGAGGTGGTCCGGTCTGTAGGCGTAGCAAGGTTGTTGGCTGAAGGGTCCAATGCGAGGGGCCGGCCGACAGGATGGTGCCCATTCAGTAGTGTACACGCCTGAATGGAAATTCTGAACGGGCCTCAAAATGTACAAGGGTAGGGCTGTGATTCCCGATGTTGTCAGATTGCATATTTTTTTAAGCCATGCAAAATCTAGTTTATTTTATGAGCACACAAATACGTTATGTACGCATGCGCGTACATAACCAGCATAATGATCTCATGCCTGTTTTCTTTTTTTAATCTCTTGAAGCCTGAAGTTCATGTAAATGCTACGTAATAATTTTACACCTCACCGAAAACATTGCGTCCAAATGTTGCTTACGGTTATAATTGCTGCTCGTTCTGAAAATCATAGGTAAAGGTAAAGTTCTCCCTAGAACAGGCCACGAAGGCCCAGAGGGGGAGTAGAGGTATAGCTCTACTCTTTCTTTAACCCTGGCACTAGATGAGGGTGGGTGGTCAACTCCACGCCTCGGCCGCTTTACCCCCGGGAAAGAGACCCGGTACCCATTGTATAGGAGGCTGGGTAGGCCCCAGGGCGTAGGAAACCCATAAACACAAATATTTGAATGTTAAAGCAAGTGGTATATGCAGACTTGCGCAGTCTTGTCTCGCCGTACATCGGGAGGGTTAGGATGAATAGAAGGGAAACAGTGTATGAAGGCTGAGGTGGCTCAGGATATTGCATCCGGCTGCAGTATAAAAGTTGCGGGGATTTTACGTGTTTGTTGTGGTAGGCATGTGAACTTTTGCCGAGAAAGTCCGTCGATGCGGGTATCCAGTTATGCGTAGTGATGTTGGCTGTCACTGAGCTACGCGTACCTGTTTTATTATGTGGGCGGTTTGGCACTTTTATGCGAGTCACGTGCAGTTTGCATAGAGGTTAAAACCGTGTCGCTCCGTGTCACGCCGAACCCTGCATTTCGGCCACATCGTAGTCACTGTGGCAGTCATAAATGTTTCCACGATGTGAGTGAAAGTGATACATGCCTTTGCTTCAACTCTGTAGGGCTCTGATGATGGTATGTGACTCACTGACAGTCCAGTGACTGAGAATGGCCCTACCTAAGGGGTCCACCAGATTAGTGCTTTCCTTGCCTGAAGACGGAAGTAGAGCCGGCTTCGAACGTAGTGCTTCATAAAAAATTATACAATGGAAAAAGTTCAAAAACAGAGATTATGTCATTGATGCCTTTGCTGTGTTAATTGAGATTATTTGTAGCATTTTATCCTAGGGACTAGGTCTTTCTGCGTTACTATGGCTACTAGACACAGGTGGAGGAGGAGATACGAGATTTGAGGGGGAAACAAGAAATTGCTATGCACTTTTCAGAACGGTTTGCAAAGTTAGTGACACAAATGGCAGATGCAGACGAGGCGACTATTTGAAGAGTGAGCTACATTTATGGACCCTCCCTGCTTTCAGATACTGCACCCATTTTTTTTACAGCAATATAGAACGTGGTAATGCACCTCGCAACATGTAATTAGCCCAGATTTATGATGCCGCGACTGTTACATGCAGGCAACACATGATTTTCATTCGCTGCAGTATAAGCAGTTAACACGGTTACAAAAGCTTAACCGTAAAGATGTGTACACAGTGTGACAGCCACCGCTGTTGTCTGTCAGGTACACGAGACACAAGAAATGTCCGGACCTCAAAAACGTAGCATGACGGTTGGTTCCGTGCCATTGGTCATGGCGTGCTGTCAGGATTTTAGACGTACGAAGTCTGAGAATGGAAGAGAATTCCAGTATGTTAATATTGAAGGGAAGAATTTTCTAGGTGAAAATATACGAGTATACGTGCCTAGGGCTTCGGACGGTTATTCTAGGTGAAAATATATACGTGTCTAGGGCTTCGGACGGTTATTCTAGGTGAAATATATACGTGTCTAGGGCTTCGGACGGTTATTCTAGGTGAAAATATATACGTGTCTAGGGCTTCGGACGGTTATTCTAGGTGAAAATATATACGTGCCTAGGGCTTCGGACGGTTAACGCCGCACGGTTAGACATAACTGATGTACTGGACATGTACGTTCAGGTGCTGCGCGACTTAACTGTATGAGTGGGTTCAGTTCCGAAGTGAGGTTACGTGTCTCGAAATTTTTGTTACTCCTTTTCATTGAAATGACGTGATTCAGTTAGCTTTAGTGCCGTTCATATTAACCTTTTAAAGCCTAATGGTTACTGGATGAATCAACAGTTTTAACAATAACAAATTCTACATTCTGCCCACACTGTATTTATGTGTATTGTATTTATATTACAACAAACAGCGACTTTTGCCTTATATAAAATAAATTGATTTGTATTTTTAAACCGAGATGAAAAGTGTTTACTGCGCGGTACGAACTGGGTCTTTAAATGCAACAGTTTACGCTTCGTCTGTAAAGGGTTAACTGTTTAGAATCGCGTTTTCTTATAATCTATGCGTATATTTTAATTCCGTTTTTAATGTTCACTAAAAATTAAGAAATTTCAAGTGAAGTTAACATGAATTATTGACCGACTGAGTATCAGTTTCTGAATGAAGACCTGCACTAGGAGTAATTCCTCATATTAAGGCACTGTGCCGCTAGAACTAAGTCTTGATTTCTGGGGAAGAGCCAAAAGTGACACAGTGCTGGTGGCGCGGGGCCTTTACAGTGATACGACCACGGGCCTTACACTGCTGCGACCGAGCAGGTTACCTTACATGGTAATGCTTTTCCGTCTTGCATTCGTCACGTGCGTGTTTCGGATCTAGGCCAGGGTGCCGACTAGCCTGATGTTTTTCGTGGTTTTTCTCAGTCCCGCCAAGCATATGGACGGATAGTACGTACTTCACATCTGGCAACAGCTGCTTCCGTCTACACTTTTTTCAATTCATCTTTCGCTAATCGTACCATTCGACACTGTACGGTCCGGGGATCGAATAACGGTGTGGACATTTTCCGCACCCGTCCAGACCGGTCCTCGGACCCACCTAGCCTTTTATACATGGGTACCGGGTCATTCCCAGGTGTTAAAGCGGCCGGGGCGTGGCGTTAACCACCCACCCCCATCTAGCGCCGAAAGAAAGAGTAGGTTATACCTCTTCTCCCTCTCTGGGCCTTCATTGCCTGTTCCAGGGTCAGCTTTACCTTTACCTTTCGACGCTGTATAGCCTGAGCAATTAATGGAGCCTTTTGCGTGAACCTTAAATACATAAGTAACCAAGAATATTTTTTTGAATCAGTCGACACAACTTTGTTGGTAGACAAATTACTATTGTTTACAATAAGTAGCTACATGTTTCGGCTTGTACATCAAAACGTCATCAGGCTAAACCACTGTAAATGTATATTAAAGAAAACGTTATATACATCATTTGTGGTCGTGAGGTCTCACACCTTACAACAGTTCGTTGTATATTATTATTATTATTATTATTATTATTATTATTATTAATTTGTGGTTAGGCCTGCGTTTTAATGTTTATTACATATATTACAAATTAAAATTTCTAAAACTTACTATTGTAAAGTGTGATGTGTCACTACCACATTGGATTTGAAAGTATATGAGTTTTTCCTTAATACACTTTTATGGCGATTTAGCCTGATGATCGCTTTGGTATAAAAGCCGAAACATGTAGTTATGCATTGTAAACAAAATAAATTTGTTTACCGATAAAGTTGTGCGGACTGATTCAAAAAGATATTCTTGGCCTCAGACCAGAAAACAGCGGTATGACACACACTAAGATCATAAATAAATTTATGCTGCGACTGACAGGCAAGTCGGGATGTGGACGTAGGTTTGTATTTTGTTTAAGGGATCGGGCTTCATACCTCGCTTATGTTGCCCCTGTTGTGACAATCAAGTGCATCAATCGCTGTGTAGCGGAGTTCCTTGATGTAGGAGCTGGTGACGTGCTGTGCTTTAAACGGCTAACCTTCACAGACTGTCAGTAAGACTCCCTTGATCTTCGACCAATAAAAGTTACTTAAATTTGATGTAGTACTTTCAGGGAATTGCTTATCAAAATCGAAACCTCTGAAATAATTTTTATAATTTAAATTAGCATCTTATACATGCACATATACACGGTATTATACATTCTTAGTGGTCGGGTTGGGCCACCACCCCATTTCACACCCTTCTGAATTTATTGTTGTGCCCTGTTCTAACAGTCTACGCCATATGTATGTATAGTTTGAGTTACCGTACTGACAGCGTCGTCAGATAATAAATAAATGTTTGTTTGTTGGCCTCCGGAGAAAGTTTCACTGTACCCTGGGGGGTGGGGGACTCCGGCTCCCACTTCGGGAAACACTGTTTTAAGGGACACTGGTAACTATGCATACCACCTTCTTTAGCATTCAGTGGTTTGTAACATGGCCCAGTGTGTGTTTGTAGTTTGATTTTTAGTCTGACAGCTATTGCATTCGTAAGTATAATTAGCCAACGGATCTTTGTAACTTACATTATTTTTTTAAAGGCAGAAAGTGAAAGTAAAGTTCACCCTAGAACAGGCCATGAAGCCCCAAAGGGGGCGTAGAGGTATAGCTCTACTCTTCAAGTTCGAGGTAAAAATGTAAATTTTCTAAAAAAAAATTACATTTTTACCTAGAGTTTTAAGTATTTGTATAAAATAAATACCTGAAGATCGGCTTGATCGAAACATGTAGTGTTTGAAAAAAAAATAAATACGGTTGTGTCAGACGCAATACGTAGTGTTATTTATGTAATTCTCTATACACAACGGCATGGATAGCGTCAAATTGATTCATGTGGTTCATCCTATTGAGCCATGCTGTACCAGATGCTGGTATATTGAATTGTGGGCATAGAATTTGGATGGGTCAGTTTGTAGGTGGTTATCTGGACGTTCGGTTGGAGTGATTGACAACAGCAGCAAAGAATCACAGAATAGCGGACTGCCCGGATTGTCGTTGAACCGACACGCCACAAACACAGGTCACACGTCGCTCGGTCTGTGCTCCCGACGGACATGGAAATACGTTGAGTGATGGCTAGACATGCGACACATACTGTGGTCAGAATAGAGTTGGACATCCCTGGTTGTCTTGCGGAGGTGGGAGCGAGTGAGTCACCTTACCTGCTGGAGGCTGCCCGCTCGCTTGTAGCTCGCGGAGACCAGCTAGGCTGGCGCGAGGAGACTGCTTGCGAGAGATTTGAGGTTCTTGACTGCGGTGCGGGCTTGTGGGATGTGACGTTACGTAGTCCGCTATAAGTATGCCAGAGTTTCACAGGAACCTTCTGCCGCCATCGTGTACGCTCTGAAACGTCGGTACACTGTCAGATCCCAGTATGCAGCAAGCTTCATAACACCAATATACGATATCAAAACCAACAGGTGTACGTGTGTGAAAACATATTACACACACCGTATACCTCTACGGTGTGTGTAATATGTTTTCACACACTTATGTGGATCTGTTGGTTTTGATATCGTACCTAATTGCTCAATGCACGGCTATGGATCACTTAAAATTCAAAACACCCGTTTCGTTCATTCTTTCTGTCCCTTATCTCCACTCTTTGTTTCCATATTTTATTCTGTATTTGTTCTATTGTTTCATCTATTTCCGTTTTTTCTTTGTTTTCCTTTCTGTCTGACCTCATCATGTTGCTTCTACCCCCCCCCCCCTTTCTTATTCTCTTCCTTTCCCTTGTTCTTTGTTTCTGTAATCCCTGCTTCTTCCCTGCTTCGCTTGTCCTCTGCACTATCTCCACTGACTTAAGTGCCTGTTCAACGCGCAGCCTTGTAGCCATATATGGGACACGACCACGCGGTCCGCCAGCCGCATACCGGCCATTGCGCAAGATCTGCTATAGTAGATATTGCGAATATTTGGCGGCACGACCTTACAACGAATGTTTGGTATGCGTGTATGTGACAAACTGCTACTGCAGTAGAGTACACGTGTTCCAGTGCTTTTTTTCTGTTCAGCGACTTTTCAGCATTATGGGCTTCCCTAAATATCATTAGGGTGATAAAGTGAAGGAGAATGAGATGGGCATTTAGCACGCATGGGACAGATTAGACATACTGTATTTTCACGTTGTATTCACCGTGCATCTTTGTATAACTGATTATCATTCACCAACAAATGCACATTTGCATTTGTTGGTGAATGATAATCAGTTAGACATACTGTGTATATAAGGAGTTGGGAGGCATAGGTATAGAAAGAAAAATGGGAGGGTGAGGACTGGATTCATCTGGCTCAGAAGAGAATCCACTGACGGGCTGTTGTCAACACTGTGATGAACCTTGGGTTGCATAAAAGGCGGAGAATTTCTTGACCAGCTGAGCGACTGTGAGCTTCTCAAAATGGTTTCCATTCCATGGAGTTTGTTAGGAAAGAGATATCGAGCAATTGAACGTACAAGTAATTCCTTTGTTCTGTTATTAAACAAAGTAGAAGCAAAATAAATATATGAAGATCGCGGTCTTTTGTGATGTGACAGCTTGTAGTACTGTAGACAGACACTATGCTACACGTCATGTTTGCCGTGGGAGTCGCATGTCAAAATAATACATGCATTTTTCTGTAATTATCTTTCATAACAATGGGTCTGTATTGTGCTTTACATTACGGATTTTAATGCTCATTTCTGTCACCAGACTTTGCCACGAGATGGATACAATGAAAGGCATCTGGTATCTGTAGTAAATCTAAACATCCTGAAGACCATAGTGGAATGCAGATTCACATAGATCGCATTGGTAAATTGTGTATGTGTTTTATCGTGTTAATCGTACATTCAGAACGTGATAGTTCAGTAGTGGCGGAGTGGGGTGGGGGCGTGTAACTCCTGGATGGAATTTCGTAGTTCCAGGGAAAAATCTCGATAATAATAGCTGTGCTACTGTGGAGAGGTAACGACTTGTAGGCAAAGGCCAAGGCTGCAGTAGCGACCGAAGCTTCGCTGTCTCGACTGCTTCGTCAGTCGCAGTGTCATCTGGTATACTTAATCTATAAGAATGACTTTGCTACATGAGGACAAAATAACGACAGAGCTGTATGTAAGTTGTCAAGTAGTCTGCGCCTGTACTAGCTAGCTTCCGTTATTGTGGCGGATTGTGTGGCTATAGTACTGTGCCGCACAATAGTCTGGAAAGTGACCGTCTCCGGGCTAAATGGCCAGTGTTCCATTCTCGGCAGGGGCAGATATTTTCTCTACTCAGTCATGTTCGGGTGGGCTATGCGTTCGACTCTTCTATTCAGTGGGTACCGCGAGTTAAGCGGCTGGAGCGTTAAGCAGGCAACCCATTTCCGTCTTGTATCATGGTGAGTAGGCGGAACTTAAAACTCCGCGTCCTTTGTACGACGTAACGTGATGCGTAGGCAAGGGTGTAGCGCTCTGGCTTTTACTAGGTACGCCCAGAAAGTAATGCAACACATTTTTTTTTTCTCATTCACAATTGATTTTATCAAAACTTCAAATATGTCACATCATTACATGAATCTTTGGCTACCTGACCCTATTTTTCGACATAGTCTCCTTCTAAATCTTTGGCCTTACGCCACCGAGATGCGAGAGCATGTATGCCTTCGCGGTACCAAAAGTCTGTCGCCATGATCTTGCCGGCTGAGGGAACTGCTTTAAACTTTTTCTTCCGAGGAGAGGTCGTGTGATGCCACTCCATGGATTGCCTTTTCGTCTCGGGCTCGAAGTGATGAATCCATGTCTCATCACCCGTGACAATGGTGGACAAGAAATCGTCACCCTCAACCTCGTAACGAGCAAGCAACTCGGAGCAGATGGCTTTTCTTTGTTGCTTGTGCTCTTCGGTTAGGTTTTGAGGGACCCATCGGGCACAGACCTTTGAATATCCTAACTGGTGAATGATTTTGTCGACGCTTCCCTTACCAATACCGAGTACAGCGGCGAGTTCCCTGGTTGTGATTCTCCGATCGTCTCGAATAAGACTGTCGGCTCGTTGCACTGTTGCAGGCGTCACAGCTGTTGATGGGCGGCCCGAGCGCGGGAGATCAGACAGAGTGCCCCGTCCTTGTTCTGATAACGCCAATCGCTTCGCCCAACGGCTGACGGTGCTTTTATCCACTGCCATGTCTCCATAGACCTTTCTTAAGCGCCTGTGAATTGATTCACTCGTTTCGTTTTCTGCCAAAAGAAACTCAATTACTGCTCTCTGTTTAGAACGCACGTCACTTGCAGACTCCATTTTGAAAGCTCACTACTGCGCTGCTATCCAGCGGGAAACATTGCACCTATGTGCATAAACGCGGGACATTTTAAAAGATACAGCACGCAAAATATCATTTTTATCCAACAAAATTGGGCCGAGAAAAAAAATGCGTTGCATTACTTTCTGGGCGCACCTAGTATATTGGTATTAAGTGTGTATATGACTTGAGATCGGCATAGCCTGGTACGTGTGACCGATCCACTTTAATGCGCGTTCGCATAAGTCGCTAAAAGCGCCTATTAGCTTCGTCATGTCCGTCCGTTGGTCTGTCCGCATGTCTCTACTCGGTTCACTCGGGAAGGATTTCCGTGAAATTTGTCATTGGGGTAATTTATGCAAATCTGTCTGAGAAAATCGAGATGTGGTTAAAATATGAGGCACTTTACATGAAGACGTAAGTAGCTAAGTGTTATTGTTGCTGACGAAATAATTTCGCCATAAAATCGCTTTCTTCATGTGAAATTGTATTAGGCTGTTAGGATAGTCGCGGAGGTATAAGCATTACGAAATGGTTTAAGCTCAACAACAGTACTCCAGAGCACGTTCAGTACTTGTATTGTTGACAGGGACATACGTAGGCCTACAGTACAAAGGAAACACATTGTTCTTTCCATGGAAACTGTTTACCTCTATACTAAGAACTCATTGTTGCCGGCAACATAAATTCTAGTGAGATTGTATTAGGCTGTAAGGCTAGCCGAAGACGAATAAACGTTACGCGAACGCGCCACGATTTCACGTTACACGTACATTGCCTATCTTGTAATGATTTGTAGACCGCTGAGTTTAGTGTAAGACTAGCTGCAATTCTTGCACTTGTGTACCTGCCTTAGAAAGAGATGATTTGTACTGCCATTACGTGTATGATTTAGTTCTTGTATTTCAGTATTCTTGCAGTGCCTTCCTGGTGTTGTGGACCACTGTTTGGTAACTGCTACAGACGGCTCCAAACATCAATCTTCAGTTTCATTTGTAAGCCGTCATAGGCAGATCGATGTGTGGCAATGCACGCAACAGAACCGCCTACACATTCGGAACTCATTCATTATAGACGTCGCCCTTATTGACATTTCTGATTTAAGCGCCTAACGGCTCGCACTGCAGGTGACGTGTACAGTGCAATGTCGTGTCCTGAAAGTATATTGTGGCATTCTGGGTTGTGACGCCGTGTAATAGTGTACGTGGATAGCTACGTTCCGGAGGAGCATGGTGTCTCCATCTTCAAGATCGACCCTGACGATGGAGGCAGCATGATCTCTGAAACGTTGATACCGACCGACGGTCAAGACTACACGGAGTCACAACGTAGAGCATCACAATGAACACTCATCGCCGTCATCAGCAGCCTTGAGTGGGCCTTCGCTTTTTTTTTGTAGTTTTCCGCTGTTTTGCTTGGTCTTTGGTTCTTCTGCAGTTCCTAACAGCATTTACCAGGTCGTCTGTCACACAACCCAACCATCGTAGTTTGATCACCGTGCTTGACTGTGACCCCCAGGGTTCAGCAGACACGAGTCAGGTACAGCTGTTGTACCTTTATCATGACAGCTATATCTGGTTCTTTAAAGGGGTTGTATAATTGATAATTATACCTCATACGCCAGACTCCTGCCTCCTCCACCGGATCACAAGTCTTAAAATTGTTCTTTCAAAAATTTTGAGTCTCTTCTGTCTGAAATGGTCCATGTTTCACAGCCATTTAGTAATACTGAACGCACAAGAGTTCTATACAGCGTAATTTTGGGGTTTCTTGATAGGAGCTTGAACCGTAGATGCCTCTGAAGTCCAAAATAACAGTTGTTGGCAGCAATCAGGCTTGCGTCAACATCTTCGCTAATATTGTTGCCATTTGTCGGGAACGAACCGAGATACGCAGATTGTCTACTGTTTCGGAAGTGTACTTTTGTGCGGTTATCTTTCACAGCCCAGCGACCATTCGATGACGTCAGCCATGTACTTGTTTTTATCTCCGTTAACGGTGAATCCCACCTCAACCGTGAAAAATTATAAAGTGAAAGATATTTATTTGTTCGTAGTTTCTGCTCAATTCTAGGAACGGCAGAGTCCTCCGAATGTTGAATTTGTGAATTATATATTGTTGTACAACTCACTGCGGGCTGGAGGGTCCGGGGATCGAATTCCGGCGGAGGCGAGGTTATCCGCACCGGTCCAGGCCGGCCCTGAGGCCTACCCAGCTCCCTATACAGTGGGTACCGGGTCATTCCCGGGGATAAAGTGGCGTTTACCACCCACTCCTATCTAGCGCCGAGGTTAAAGCAAGACCAGAGCCGTACCCCTAGGCCCTCTGTGGGCCTTTATGGCCTGTTGTGGGGTGAACTTTACTGGTTTTGGTTTATTTACTTATTTTAAGACGTTGTGTAATTGCATTGGTTATAAGTGCCTCAGAACCGGAGTAGCTTAGTCTGTATAGTGACTAGGCTACGGGCTGGAGTAGAGCTATACCTCTACTCCCTCCTACTTTCAAGGCAGGTTATAAGTTGACCTTTACCTTTATAGATTGTTGTGACAAGTTGCTGGAAGCAGAGCTCCTGAAATACCGATCTCACTTGTCATTGGTGAGTTAACAGAAACAGCGCATTGCATAAGGTTGGTTCTTGGCGATGCATTTTTATAAGTGGCTATGTTGTAAGTCCTTGTTTAACGTTGGGGTTACGTTCCTGAAAATCGCAGCGTAGAGCGAAACATCTTAGGAGGAGGATTTTCCCCATAATTAAAGTACCCGTGAGCATGGCCATTGCAAATCCAGCCAGCTGCCAGCGAAAGCACTGTTAAGCCAAACAGCTGCGTTTGGTGTACGTTAAGCCAGGCCTGCTCAACCTTCTATGTGGTGCGGACAGCTTCGGTAAAATTTCGTTTGCATGCGGGCAACATGAAATCAAATACACAATGAAGCATGAATGATACGTGTATACGTTTAATTGTGCGTTTTTGTTTGTATATCATGTGCAATAAAAATATACTGATAATAAGGAAAATTTATAAAAATTGCAATTCATAACATAGGCTAGGGTGTCGCTATTTTTAACACGGTTTAACAAAATGAATTAGTAATGTAATGGACGTCTTCATAAACAGCTCATGACCAGTGGCGTAGCTAGGTTTATGGCGCCCGGGGCGAGTAATCATATCAGCCGTCCGTAACAGAAATTATGAACTTTACAAAATCAATTACTCATTGAATTACTTTTGTTTGGCTGAGTAATTTAAAATTTATTGAGCACAGAATTTTTTTTTTCGTTTGAAATATTTGGCGGCCCCTTGGACGCTGCCGTTCGCAGCGGCCGCACCACTTCCGCTTCCCCCAGTTACGTACCTGCTCATAAGTTTTCAAAATTGTTTCGGCGTTCTATCTCGGCTTTGAGAGGAAAAGGGTTCAAATACATTTTCTCGTTTCAAATATCTCCGCGGGCAATATGTCCGCGAGCTACGGGTTGAGCGCGCCCGCTTGAGACGAGGTGGTGCTCTAGTCACGTCAATAACTGGCTGTGATGGCGCTCAATACTTCTTTGTGCCTGTTGCATTGCCCAGCAGCCCACTGTCGCCTGTGTCAACAAGCCCATAGCGATTGTCACTAGCGAACGTTATCGCATTATTAGTGTCAACATTCGTGGGAAGAGAATAGCTATGCGACTGGACATGAATACAGGTAGGTCCCGTTTTGCGACGGTCCATTTTACGACTTTTCACATTAACGACCGTTTCAAAATATTACCTTAAAAAATTAAAAAATTGAAAATTAAAAAATTGCATAATAATAACACGGTACAATACGTATCTTTAAAGGAATTCGTAAATCTTGCTGGACGAAAAATATAACTTCACTGGTTTATCATAACCTGCACTAAAAAGAAGGGAAAGGAACCGTCAGAACCCTACGACCCTCAACCAGGAACCTCCCATTAATATCGCCCCTTTACGCCATTGTCACATAAAATATCAGTGAAATAAATACGTACTCGAGCGATGGCTCTACAGGACTAAAGTATGTAACTTAAGTTTTAATTTTTATCAAGTGTTTTATGTATAAGTATAAATAAAACATGTGCATTAAATGTTTAAAATATTTAATTATTTATAAAAATAGCAATATTAGTGCATACTTGGAAAAATTTTAGGAATTTTGGAACCTATCTCATTCAATTACATTATATTTTGGTCAGGTTTTACGAATTTTTATTTGACGACCCTGTTTTGCTGGAACCTAACCCTGTCGTAAAACGGGTCCTACCTGTATAGGACAGTACGCTGGACGGGAAAGCTGGTGGAGGGGGCGAGGTGTCGGTCTTCATGCCGTTACGGCGTTCGAGTAGACTTAACTGTTTAAATTGCAGGGGAACTGCATGTGCCAAACGTTTAAACTTTTCACAAAATTGGCAACCTTAAAAAAAAAACAGGATGGACATATTAAATTGTTGTTTAACGAGATGAGTTGTTAGGAAATGAATAGGCCTACACTTGCATAACATAATACGAGTAGATACAAGTAGAAAATGTCCGCAGGGTGTTAAGACTTCTGGCACGGTGGCTGTGGCATTGTCCCTGTTATTCGCAGTGTTCCTGTTCGTCAGTACGCAGTCAATATTTTTTTCTCGCGTGAGGTGATATGTTGAGATCGTTATCTGATTCCCTGACGTCACTGGCAGTGTCTTATTGTACGATACCGTATTTCTTGTACTTACGCCGTGAACGGGGAGATATCGTGTTCCTTGTGCTTAATGGGGCGAGGTATCTAATTTCATGTACTTGTGTCGTAATGGGCGAGATGTTTTCTTTCTGGTCCTCGGTTTCTTCCCCACTGTCTGTGTCAATTATGAAGATTAATTATGTCAATGTGTGTAGATATTAATGTAAGGTGTCCGTTATTTTTGTCCGATATTAACCAAAATTATAATGAGCTGTGGTGCAGTTGGTTGTGGCACCGCGTCTCAAGACGGGAGGGTCCGGGTTCGATACCCTGTAGGGTCCTTGGAAATTTTCAAGTGACCTATTCCTTCTCTCCGCAATCAGTAGCCCTGGGGCCCACTGAGCCTGTAACAGGAATGAGTACCAAGGAATTTCCTTGGGGGTAAAGTGCGGCCGGCGCGTAGAGTTGACAACTCTGCTGTCCTAGTTGTGCCGAATATCAAAGCAAGGATGGAAGCCCAACATTACATCCCCCCCTCTGAGTCTTCATGACTTGTTACGGGAAAGCTTTACAAATTTGAGTAAAAACCCAAACATGAAATGTCAGGAACATCCGTCAGGTGGGAGTCGTGTTCTACGCGGATAAACGGACGGATGCTTTCACTTTGCGAGCGCGCCTCAAACATTGCATTTTGTTCACAACCATGATTGTGTGTATTGTGCAGTTCCGACAATAAACCCGCCAATATTTCGCCGAAGTTAAATCTATTCATCGATTGAACTTTGAAATGGAAGCAGAGGACGTCCGAAACAATTTGGTAAAATTTCTACCGATTACAATGTGTTACACCGAATAACTGTTATTGTTATTCTTATTGTAATATTATCATATTATTATATATTATATTACTGCAATTGGGTTTTCACCCGTGGCAGTGTCACACTAGTACACAAAACAAAATGGACATATAATATACAAAAAGTAACAATACAAAACAAAACTACACAATTTCAAAACAAAATACATACAGTAAATACAAGTACACATATTAGAACACCGTACACACATCAAAACCACATCTAACAAAAATACCAACAGTACAAATACACTACACCTTACAAAACACCAACACATACAAAACAAATACATACAGTAAATACAAGTACACATATTAGAACACCGTACACACCTTACAAAAACACCCATACACATACAAAACAAAATACATACAGTAAATACAAGTACACATATTAGAACACCGTACACACCTTACAAAAACACCCGTACACATACAAAACAAAATACATACAGTAAATACAAGTACACATATTAGAACAGTACACACTACAAAAACACCCGTACACATACAAAACAAATACATACAGTAAATACAAGTACACATATTGAAACCGTAAACCTACAAAAACACCTACACATACAAAACAAATACATACAGTAAATACAAGTACACATATTAGAACACCGTACACACCTTACAAAAACACCGTACACATACAAAACAAAATACATACAGTAAATACAAGTCACATATTAGAACACGTAACACCTACAAACACCGTACCCAGTAAATGTAACATATAGAAGACACTTCACAGAACTCGTATACGAACTGAAGATTTCGTACAGCTGTCCTTTAGAGGAATGTTACGACGTGTCAAGTTTGGTGTTGCAAAAAGGCTCCTCAGGAAATGTCGGCGTGTAGTTTTGTGTGATGGCTAGTCTTTGAAGTACGACGTTCCTCAAGATACTTAAAATGAATCGTTTCCGATCTGAGAAAGCATCGCGGCTCCAATACAAAAACCAGCCAGTCATTATAAAGATAACGTTCTTCCTATAACCTGCCATGAAGGCACAGAGGGGGAGTAGACGTATAGCTCTACTCTTTCTTTAACCTCGGCTCTAGATGTTGGTGGGTGGTTAACGCAACGCTCCGGTTGCTTTACCCCGGGAATGACCCGGTACCCATTGTACGGGAGGCTGGGTAGGCCCCAGGGCCGGGCCGGACGGGTGTGGAAAATCTCGCTGCCACGGGGATTCGATCCCGGACCGTCCGGCCCGTAGCGAGTCGCTAGTCCGGTCCGTGCCAGTCATTATTGCGTAAGGAAATGGTGGTTGTTTTCCAGAGTACTGTATTGTTTTAAAATCATAAATACACTACATGCGCAAAGTGCAGAATTTTCGTACGTTATGGAGGTGATGGTAAACAGGTTCCAGGTGTTCAGACAGCACATGTGAATATGTAACCGCGTATCTGTGGGAGCCACCTACTTATACCGCGCTTGTTGGTGTTACCAGCACGGCCTGTCTAGGATTACCGGTCACCCTCGCAAGGTTACGTAGGTTCTGATCGGCGGTGTGCAGTGAACTGCAATTTACCTTAGCTAAAGGTAGGAGCGTGGGAACAGGCATGCATTAGGTGAATGGTTTTAGCCTACTTCTGTCTTTCGTAAGGATTTGTTATGGTATATTGAACGGCGTTTCTGTGACTATGCAACATCGAATGGTAGAACGATAAACGAGCTACGCCTTGAAGACGTACGGGGGAATAGAGTGGCTCCCCACATCTTAACTTCAACACCGAATAAAGATGAGTGGTGAGCGTCACGCTACAACCGCTTTAACCTTTCAGACAAAACTCCGGTGGACATTGGATTAGAGCATGGGCTTCCAACCTTCTTACCTCAAAGGGCCACAGCAGTTAATTTTAGGCTGGTTCGCGGGCTGCAAGTGGAAGAATTACAGGAAGTGGTATAGGTAATCGTTTAAATTATTGTGTAATTTTACAATATATACTGTACGAAATTTACAAATGTAGCCAAGGGACGCATATTACAATTTGGAGGGCAGCGTGTTACCCGCGAGCCGCGGTTTGGGCACTCATGGTTCAGAGGGTTTTGCTGCAGGAAGACGCTGTACTCAAGGGTATGAAATGCCGTTTTGAATCGCACACGAAATGGGAGACGACGACGTCGTCACAAGTGTTGCCAACAACAAGTCCTCATTTATTCGGAAAAAATCGTTTAACTTAAACATATTGCTTGGAAGCAACATATTTCCGTCGTGTCACACATTGGTTAGGGCTTATTGATAGCGGTCATAATTACACAAATCACGCTTATTGATAGCGGTCATAATTACACAAATCACGCTTATTGATAGCGGTCATAATTACACAAATCAGGCTTATTGATAGCGGTCATAATTACACAAATCACGCTTATTGATAGCGGTCATAATTACACAAATCACGCTTATTGAAAGCGGTCATAATTACACAAATCACGCTTATTGATAGCAGTCATAATGACACAAATCACGCTTATTGATAGCAGTCATAATTACACAAATCACGCTTATTGATAGCGGTCATAATTACACAAATCACGCTTATTGATAGTGGTCATAATTACACAAATCACGCGTATTGATAGCAGCCATAATTACACAAATCACGCTTATTGATAGCGGTCATAATTACACAAATCACGCTTATTGATAGCGGTCATAATTACACAAATCACGCTTATTGATAGCAGTCATAATTACACAAATCACGCTTATTGATAGCGGTCATAATTACACAAATCACGCTTATTGATAGCAGCCATAATTACACAAATCACGCTTATTGATAGCAGCCATAATTACACAAATCACGCTTATTGATAGCAGCCATAATTACACAAATCACGCTTATTGATAGCGGTCATAATTACACAAATCACGCTTATTGATAGCAGTCATAATTACACAAATCACGCTTATTGATAGCAGTCATAATTACACAAATCACGCTTATTGATAGCAGTCATAATTACACAAATCACGCTTATTGATAGCAGCCATAATTACACAAATCACGCTTATTGATAGCGGTCATAATTACACAAATCACGCTTATTGATAGCAGCCATAATTACACAAATCACGCTTATTGATAGCGGTCATAATTACACAAATCACGCTTATTGATAGCAGTCATAATTACACAAATCACGCTTATTGATAGCGGTCATAATTACACAAATCACGCTTATTGATAGCAGCCATAATTACACAAATCACGCTTATTGATAGCGGTCATAATTACACAAATCACGCTTATTGATAGCGGTCATAATTACACAAATCACGCTTATTGATAGCAGTCATAATTACACAAATCACGCTTATTGATAGCAGCCATAATTACACAAATCACGCTTATTGATAGCGGTCATAATTACACAAATCACGCTTATTGATAGCGGTCATAATTACACAAATCACGCTTATTGATAGCGGTCATAATTACACAAATCACGCTTATTGATAGCGGTCATAATTACACAAATCACGCTTATTGATAGCAGCCATAATTACACAAATCACGCTTATTGATAGCAGCCATAATTACACAAATCACGCTTATTGATAGCAGTCATAATTACACAAGTCACGCTTATTGATAGCAGCCATAATTACACAAATCACGCTTATTGATAGCGGTCATAATTACACAAATCACGCTTATTGATAGCGGTCATAATTACACAAATCACGCTTATTGATAGCGGTCATAATTACACAAATCACGCTTATTGATAGCGGTCATAATTACACAAATCACGCTTATTGATAGCAGCCATAATTACACAAATCACGCTTATTGATAGCGGTCATAATTACACAAATCACGCTTATTGATAGCGGTCATAATTACACAAATCACGCTTATTGATAGCAGTCATAATTACACAAATCACGCTTATTGATAGCAGTCATAATTACACAAATCACGCTTATTGATAGCGGTCATAATTACACAAATCACGCTTATTGATAGCAGCCATAATTACACAAATCACGCTTATTGATAGCGGTCATAATTACACAAATCACGCTTATTGATAGCGGTCATAATTACACAAATCACGCTTATTGATAGCAGTCATAATTACACAAATCACGCTTATTGATAGCAGTCATAATTACACAAATCACGCCCTTCTTTCCTCGTATCTGGCACCACTACACTGCATAACGTAGTTTTTTTTAACAAACAGAATTTAATTTTTCAGTTTGTAATAAGCCCAAAATCAAATTTGTGTCTGTCTCTAACCAGATAGAACACGACACAAAATAATTGTAGTTTCTCACACAGGACGCTTTAGCAATGAGCTATCGAAGTGTGGCCCTAGTTTGATTCGAACACGTCAAGCAATATACGTACGAGTATAACGTAACATTCAGGCGCGTTCGCGTAACCACTGTTGCCTTGGAAAAGCAATAAGTACGAGTGTTACTTATTAGAGTGTGTGTCTGTAGCCTTAGTTATCCAGCATGCAAAGCGTATGCGTCGTATTATGTTGTCATCTGTGGCCTGTCTGGCTCTACCATATTTTTCCACATTATCTCATAAACGGTACGACTTTCGGAAAAAAACATTTTTGAACGTAAATTGTATGTTTTGATTTCGTCTATAACTTTTTGTGAAACATTTCTCATTCTAAGAAGAATTCAGCGAGATATTGTCATAAACGTACATAGGTCTTCATGTAAAGTACCCGTTACTCTTGTCAGGTTTTAATGATGCTTGAATTTTCTCGACTGATTTTTGATAAATACTCAAATATCAAATTTAATGAAATCTGTCCTGTGAGAGTAGAGTTCTTCCATGCGGGCGGACGGGCAGACAGACAGACAGACAGACATGACGAAGCTAATAGACGCTTTTCACAATTTTGCGAACGTGTCTAAAAATGCGCTTCGTGGTTTCTCCATGTCTGTCCGCGAAACAACTTAGGAACCGCTGGCCATATATTTATTAAGTCTCAAACTAGGGGGTTTTATATTAAGTGTGTAGACACATTGCAGTTTCGGTTCGGATCTGACAAGCAGTAACAAACACTTTACGTGAAGACAAACGTGCATTAACATACGCATGTCGAGCGGAACTTGCTAAATATTTACCGGAGCAAAAAAGTGGTGTGAAGAAAAATGAAACCCATTTCGTGTACAGTACTTTCTCCGTAAGTCTTAACGGTTTTTTTTGTTGTAATTAAAAGTGAATGAACGCTGCATAATTGTACGCTATCGTTTCCTAACTTGTTTTTTTTTGTGCTGACGTATAGAGTGTTTGCGATGGTCCGATCCTTTATTCAAGGTTTACACTGGTTGTCCAAATAAGGTTGTAGGAAACCTCTGCAGTAGAGGAGGCCAAGGCTGAAGTCTGTAACACGGCTGAACGTATGGCAGAGGCCGTGCGATGGCCTGACATTTCTACCGCTGTTGGGAAGACTGGATAATCTGTGCAGTGGAAAAGACGCAGGTGAGATTTGGTCCGTAACATAGGAACCGTCTAGTGAATGAGGTTGTGGGTTCAGACTTTCTGTATTGCCCTCTGATTCTAAAGGCATTGCAGTGGGCTGACCCACCACTGAACATAAATAGTAATCGATTTGTTTTAGTTCGATGTGTTAGCGGACATTGGAGAAGTGTGTGTCCCTGAGTTAAAACTCGCACACTGTCGCCATAGCTTTCGTCCACTGATACTGACATCACGATATTGTAATGTAGCGAAATGTAACGCCAGCTACAACGAGAGTTGCTTCGTGGAAGTTGTTGGAGGGCCTGGAAAAGGTCGCGAAAACATCACAGTTGCTCGTGTTCTCACCCATAGGAAGCAGAGGCCCTCTGGAGCAGCGGTCGCCAACCATTCGGACTTCACTGACCACTAAACTCACAATTTTGAATCCCGCGGACCACTAACATGAATTTTTTTTTAAAAAGGTACAAACATCTATAAAATAATGATCATAAAATTTGATTTGATGCAACGTAATAAGGCGAAAATTGTCAGCGATCCTGTGTCGGTTACACGAAGACGAATCAGAATATAATGAAACAGTATAATAAACATAAAAATTGCAAATAATGTCCAAATTTCTCCACGGACCACCAAAATTTTCTCGCGGACCATCAGTGGTCCGCGGACCACCGGTTGGCGACCGCTTCTCTGGAGTAAGAGCTGGTACTGCTGGATGTTTTCATACAGCGCCCTGCAGCGTACATTTGAATTGCGTGCCGCCTGCAACACTGCCTCAAGAGACACAAACACAGTGTACGTACACCTGTCTTCTGCGGTCCGCTAACGGACCCTGCAAACAAGGTGACAGCAGCCTGATTAAGAGTAACCTGCTATATAAAAGAGTTGGCCGAGCGTTGCCATGGCAACTGCACAGTTCACAGTTGCGCAGCTGAAGTGCCGTGTACGTTTGTACCAGATTTATGAATTAAGTGTAGGTTTACTGGGCGCCCTCGTACAGCGGCAACTTTCTACCCTTGCACTCTTGATTAGTTGTCTTTCCGTGGTTTTACTCACTGTCGCCATGCAAATGCTGCTTTAAGACAGACATTATCGTTTTCCGCACTACATTTAACGCATAACGTGTGCAGTTGAAGTAGTGTCTTCAAATGACATGTCGCAGTTTGAGTTTTAAGGTCTTCATAATTATGAAGATTCTCTTTGTGGATTTCTCGGTTATGACGCCATGTAGTGTAGTAGGTAGGTATCAGCGGTTTTTGTAGAACATGTTGCCTCCACCTTTATTTCTGCCCTGTAGATGGAGGCACTATGTTCCTTCGAAACGTTAGTGTTCGTATACCATAACTCAGAACGTTGCAATATGAATGAAGCAGTTTGGTTAAGAGTTTAAATCCTGGTCGCGCAGTAGTGATCACTTGATAGGGAGGTAGTGTGTCAGCGTGCCGTATCTCAGACCACGTGGTTGTGTTTGGCTCTGCACAAATATTTTAGGGCGAATTTCATTACAGTCATCTGCCGGCTGTAAGTTACGCCACATGAAACAGGGATTTATGGATTTTCTGAAAAGTGAAACGTGGTACAATAGATTTTATGTTGTATATACCGTGCGTTTTATTGTGAGTTTAAGTCAAAACTAACAAATGCACAAGATAATTAACAAGTATAAAATGTATTTACAACCCCTACATATGTTTCGGCAAATAAATTGCCATCCTTTGATAGATACCCCCTGAGGATGACGATTTATTTGCCGAAACACATGTAGGGGTTGTAAATATATTTTATGCTTGTTAATTATCTTTTGTATTTGTTGGTTTTGACTTAAACTCGTGGTGCAGTAGAGTTCGTGGATGTTTAGTTTGCGTATTTTTCGATGTTGTGTATAGCCTAATGCACTTTACGAAACACAGAGAAAGAAATGTGATGAGTTTGGAGGGTTGTGACGTGGGTGTTTAATGTGACACACGCTGGACTTTCCCATCCTTTCATATTTATTTAAAACAACTTCGTCACCCCAAAGAAGGAACCAGACGTGCGAACTTGCGGGGCGGGAGCGACATAGTGCCGGTTAATTTGGGGTTCTGAAGTGATGTATGGTGTTTGACCTTGGAAGACTATGCATTTTTCGTTAAGGCAATAGACTTATAGAATATGAAATAACGAGATGACGGAAGTGCGGAACCTTTATTAGCTTTCGGTTAGACGGTCGTAACTAATGAACTGCTGGAGCTAGGGCTGTGACATTTTGGTACTGAGGCAGATCATGAATATACGAAGGTTGCCAAAGGTTTTGCAACAATTTTTGTTGCTAGTAATTTATTGCATAATTCTTTGAACAAATACTAGATGGATGTATTGCACATCGCGTTTTTCTGCATACTGTCCACCAGCTCCAACAGCCTTGAGCCAGCAAGAAACAAGCTATCTGTCCCCTTCTTGAGGGCTCCAAACAGGTGGAAATCTGAGGCAGCAATATCTGGGCCGTATGGTGGGTGGGGAAGAACAGTCCACCGGAGTTCTGTGATTGCTTGCTGTGTGCAAACCTGTGCTTGGTCGTGCGCTGTCGTCTTGAAGGAGGACTTCAGTAACATTTTTGTGAGGCTGAACTCTCCTGGAACGCTTCTGCAAGGTTTTAACTAGAGGTGGGACGAATTCTAAATTTGCTCGAATCCGAATCCTAAAAGGTTCTCGAATCCCTCGAATCTCTCGAATCCTTCATATAAGAATAATAATAATAAGAAAAAACTAAAGGGAAAAAGACTTAGTTCTATACCATTTAGTATTTATTTTAAAATTAAAAGTTTTTATTTGAAGCAAAATTTAAAATCTGTGTTTAATGAAAAAACACATTTAAGAATACAGTTTTCAAAAATATACCTATATTATTCATTAAGAAGATACAAATAATGAAATAATAATAAATATTAATTATATTAATAATAATACAAATAATATTTGAGTAACAGTTCACATTTTTGACATTTGTGTAGAGGGAGGGGATTATTTCAAGAGTTAATATATCGTAGATAAACAGTAAACGCTAAACATGGAATACTAAATTCCTTCCAGAAAATGAAGAAAAATAAAAAAACGCGTTTATTTTAAGAGTTAATAAAAATTAAAAACACTAAACACTGAACTCTTTAAGGGCAATCTAAAAGAATCAGAAACCTTTAATAGAGATTTTTATTTAAGAACACTAGCATTCGAACTCGCTCTGGGTCTAGCCTACTTCGTTTTTTATCAGCTATGATACCTGCTGTACTGAATAGTCTTTCTGATATTACTGTCGATGGTGGTGTGATTAAAAACTTTTTAGAGAGTTTCTTTAAATTTTGATATTTTTGTTGTCCTTCCAGTATTTAAAGATGTCCGCAGATGGTGGAAGCAGTGTTTCTGCTAAGTAAGCATTTATTTCTTCTTCAGGAGGCAAACTATAACTTTGCTCAGTGCTGGTAGATGGTATCATCAATTGAGAATAGTAACTCCACATGCTATGAACTCCTTGTTGTTCAGTTGGCGATTTTTGAGTGGTATCTCTTTGACTTTGTTCTGATGACTGCAGATCAGTGTCATCTGCTTGCAAAATACTAATATCAGAAATTTCCATGGTCAGTGTTGATTTAGCTTGCTCAAGGTTTTCTTTGCTCAAAAATACACTTCCTTTGAATCGGGGATCCAGTGTAGTACCAAGAGCATACAATTTTTCTGTTTCAACAGACTGATAGCGCCTTTTTAGAGATGTAAGCAAGTCATTTCGAAAACGCTGTATGGAACCTAAAGTTGATTTGAAGTTTTGTAGAGCATTAATGGTGCTATTCACTAAAGGAATTATTTCTGAGATTGTTACTTGACTGGAACTGGCCACAAATGTAGCTCTATCGAACACATCTAGGCTTCGTATCACTTCTTCTATAGTTGTCCACTGTCGAGCACTAAGATTTACCTGAAAATTTAAGTCTGAAGCAGATAATAAAACAGCTTGCTTTTGTTCCATGAGACGAGTGAGCAAGTGAAGCTGAGAATTCCATCTTGTCGGTTCGTCTTGTATCAAACGATGAGGTTTAAGACTTAATTTAGCTTGAAAAGCTCGTAAGACTTTCATGGCTTTAGAAGAGTGCTTGAAATATCCCACAATACTCCGGCAGGCTGACATTATTTCCTTAATTTCACTGTTGTTAAGTAGACCATCTTTGATAACTAATTGAAAAGTATGAGCCAGGCATGGCAAGTGGTCAAAGGTACTGCGTTCTATAGCTGCAACCATATTCGGACCATTATCTCTCATGAAACACACAACTTTTTCTAAGATATTTCATTCTTTCATAGTGTCGGTTATGAAAGTTTCTATTGAAGATGCTGTATGTGAAACTTCTGCAAAGGGAATGCATTCTAAACACAAGTGATGATACTCAAAGTTTTCATCTACGAAGTGAACTGTCAAACTGAGGTAATCGTCAGAAGATGTTGATGTCCACATGTCTGTTGTGACTCCAATAAACTCGGTTTTTTTCTAAAAGTTTCTCAACTTTTATTTTTTCTTCTTCATACATCTCTGGAATTACTTTATGGGCAAAATGTTTCCTGCTTGGGATAATATATCTTGGCTGAAGGTGATGTATCAACTTTTTAAAACCTTTATCTTCCACTATGGACAATGGTTGGTTATCTTTGCAGATCATTTCGGCGAGTAATCTGGTAATTGTTTTAGCTCTTTTGTCTCCAGGCTTAAAATGTTGCATTTTATCAACAAATTCTTTCAGAGTCGGTTGGTTAGACGATACTGCTTTGCGTTTTATTGGGGGTGTTTTGAAAGGGCTTTGTTCTCCATAGGAAGAAGCTGCTGAACGTGGTGTAGAAGTTGAACTGATGGAGAACTCCCAACAACAGCTGGATCATCTGGGTCATTATTGTCTTTGAATGGAGAGTCAACTCTGACAGTCAAAGAGCTTAAGGTTGAAGCTGGAGTCAGTAATGGGGATGGTGAACTTCTACCTTTCAAATTTCACACTGTTGACACCGTGCATCTTCGTCATATTAAATTAAGTTACAGACCAACTGATGCACACTAAAACCACTTTTTAAGTAGCTTTTTTATTAAAATTGTTAAAATTGTACCCCTAATACACTATGTACAATTTTAACAATTTTAATAATAAAGCTACTTAAAAAGTGGTTTTAGTGTGCATCAGTTGGTCTGTAACTTAATTTTCTACCTTTCAGTTCTTGAAATTTGGATAAATGTTTGCCTTTCAAATGTTTCCACATTGCTGAAGTAGTATGTGACCCTTTTCCTCTGGATATTTTTGCAGAACACAGATTGCAATTCGTATAATTTTCATTATCCGAAATCTGGAAATAGTTCCAGATATCAAAAGGTGCCATCTCATGGGTTGTAGGTTATAGGTGACATTGGTTGTAGGTTATAGGAAATAAGAGGTTATGCCAGAGGCACAAGATAAATCGCTCCCAAGTAAGCGTAAATGCTGTGGTTAGCGATAGAAACCACGTAGGAATAATAAAAAAAGCGTGAGAAACGCTAAGAGTGAGACAAAAATACAGTCCGGATAACGCCGAGCGTAGACTGATAGCGTGTACAAGTGAGACGCTGCGGACAGTTGAGTAGAACTAGAAACGCTGAGCTATAGAGTGAGTAGCACTAAGTAGTTTAAGTTCCTCAAGATTCCGCTAGGTGGCAGAATTTCGCTAGGTTAGGATTCGAAAGATTCGAAAGACGAAAAAAGTGCAAAGATTCGAGTTTTCGAATCTCGAATATTATTCAAGATTCGAGGATTCGAATATCCCATCCCTAGTTTTAACTGTCTGAATGTACAGATCTGATTTTACCAGAATCACCCACTTTGCATCCCAGAAAACAGTGGCCATGACTTCCCCTGATGAAGGCGTAACCTTAAACTTCTTCCCAGGAGAAGGTGGAGGATGTCCGGTGAAGAGCCGTGTACACAACACTTCACCGGACACACAACGTCACAAGCCACAGTACACGACACTTCACCGGACACACAACGTCACAAGCCACAGTACACGACACTTCACCGGACACACAACGTCACAAGCCACAGTACACGACACTTCACCAGACACACAACGTCACAAGCCACAGTACACGACACTTCACCGGACACACAACGTCACAAGCCACAGTACACGACACTTCACCAGACACACAACGTCACAAGCCACAGTACACGACACTTCACCGGACACACAACGTCCCAAGCCACAGTACACGACACTTCACCGGACACACAACGTCACAAGCCACAGTACACGACACTTCACCGGACACACAACGTCACAAGCCACAGTACACGACACTTCACCGGACACACAACGTCACAAGCCACAGTACACGACACTTCACCGGACACACAACGTCACAAGCCACAGTACACGACACTTCACCGGACACACAACGTCACAAGCCACAGTACACGACACTTCACCGGACACACAACGTCCCAAGTCACAGTACACGACACTTCACCGGACACACAACGTCCCAAGCCACAGTACACGACACTTCACCGGACACAAAACGTCCCAAGCCACAGGACGAGATCGTCGTCGTTCGACTATATGATTGTATACATGGCCAACAGCCAGTAAAACTTTTTTTTTAAACTTTTATATATTTTAGTCGTCTAGGTCGAGTCATGTGTCAGTACTTGTATGTGATAATTGTTACTGTGTTATGTGAAGTGTCGGCTTACATCACTGACTTAGACACATCGTGTTGCTCACTCTTAACGTCTGGTTTTGTGACTGTGGACATCAGTTCATTTTAATGTTGTGAGCGGCATGTGTGCTTCCTTTGTAATGCCGAGTGTGTGTGTATCTGGATGCCGTGGATGTTTGCGATTCTTTGATGCGCCCCCTGAGGATGGCAATTTTAATTGCCGAAGCGTGTGTGGGGGTTGCAAATATACTTTATTAGTGGTTCTTGTGCATTGGTTGGTGTGACTTGGGCTTGTGACGGAATGCACGGTGCATATAATATACCTAGTAACTCCTTGTAAGTCAGGTTTGAACATGGCGACAGTGCGAAACTTTGAGGTTACGTCCTGCAGATTTAACGAATTATTATTATTATTATTATTATTATTATTATTATTATTATTATTATTTACTGCAATTGGGTTTTCACCCGGTGGCAGTAGTCCTTACACTAGTACACACAATACAAATGTTTTCACCCGGTGGCAGTAGTCCTTACACTAGTACACACAATACAAATGGACGTATAATATACATAAAAGTAACAATACAAAACAAACTATACACAATTACAAAACAAAATACATACAGTAAATACAAGTACATACATTAGAACATCGTACACACATTACAAAAACATCCACACCTTAAAAAAGCATCCACTCCTTACCAAAGCATCCATACCTTACAAAAACATCCACACCTTACAAATACATCCACACCTTACAAAAACACCCATACACATACAAAAAAAAATACATACAGTAAATACAAGTACACACATTAGAACACCGTACACACATTACAAAAACATCCACACCTTACAAAAGCATCCACTCCTTACAAAAGCATCCACACCTTACAAAAACATCCACACCTTACAAATACATCCACACCTTACAAAAACACCCATACACATACAAAAAAAAATACATACAGTAAATACAAGTACACACATTAGAACACCGTACACACATTACAAAAACATCCACACCTTACAAAAGCATCCACCCCTTACAAAAGCATCCACATCTTACAAAAACATCCATACCTTACAAATACATCCACACCTTACAAAAACACCCATACACATACAAAACAAAATACATACAGTAAATACAAGTACACACATTAGAACACCGTACACACATTACAAAAATATCCACACCTTACAAATACATCCACACCTTACAAAAACACCCATACACATACAAAACAAAATACATACAGTAAATACAAGTACACATATTAGAACACCATACCTTACAAATACATCCACACCTTACAAAAACACCCATACACATACATAAACATAATAAGTTTTTCTGAAAAATAATGTAAGAGTATGCCTGATGATGACAGTAGATATGCAGAACTGTAAATCAGTGCAGTAGGGAAGTAGACTCTGTGTTCTGATAAGAACTTTATCATCAGGATTTTAGACGGCCTCGAAACAGACAATGTAAACCGAATGTCAGCAAGTATTGTCCGAATTTTATCTAATCTCAAATCCGTTATTAGTATCTTATTGATATGTCACTGTGTTTTCTGGTGTTTGAAGTTATAAAGTAAGATAAAGTCTCTGTGCTTAATTAAGCATCGCTCCGCAAAAACGCGCGCGTTAGTCTAGTCTGGCCTGACGGTTAATGATTCACCTGACAGTATGTTTAACGCCAATTTTACAGTATCCATCCATTTATCTGCGCCATGTTTCCTGAAACTGGTAGGCGTACCATTGCTTATACGCCAGACATTGTTTACAGGTACGCAGCCTTAGAGAGAGAGAGAGAGAGAGAGAGAGAGAGAGAGAGAGAAACCCGAAATATTAAAGAGATAAAAATTTAAAAAATAAGGAATACGTAAGCCATATATTTTTTATTTTAAAATTGTCCAGTTCGTGCATTTTAGATCAATATATTCAATTTATTGTACCAATTAAGATTTCATTAGTTACAGTTAAAATACTAAATAGTCTTTCTATATACCATATGTTGAGAGGACCCGATCCACTTTTGATTGAGATACGCACTAGACACCTGAACATATAATGCCACAAACTGCAAGTGTCCACTACAAACCGCAACTATAATTCTAATTTGTATAAATTATATTTATTATGTAAGAAATATTTTAATCACATTTTAACTACAAGTTTTTAAAACAGTACAAGCTGTACCTTTTATACACAAATTACACCAACAACGCAGCCTACTACAGACTGTGGAACGCTGTATATAGTGACTTGTCACTGGCAGTTGGTTTTAAACCCGGCGTATTGTGCTCACTGAGGATGATGCGCTTGTACCGAAACGTCGGAGTTACGTGTGTAACACTTATATGTAACTAATGTGCATTTGGTTGGTGCAATAAATTGAATCCATAAGCCATATATATTTGATAATACGTGGCAACATAAAACCAGTCCCCACTGTCAGTCGTTCCAGTTTCAGATTTTTTTTTAAATACGAAGAAAATATTATTGGTGGTGCATTGAAATTGTTAAAAGTTTATTTAGTTTTTTTTTTTCCAATTGCTCGACAGCCCCTTGGGGGCCTAGGCCGCCTCATTGTTGTTTCGAGACTTCACGATCACACACTTTTTAGACACACCACAGTCGGTAGGACTCCTCTGGACGAGTGACCAGCCCGTCGCAGAGACCTCTACATGACAACACACAACACTCACAACAGACAGACAGACATCCATGCCCTAGGCGGAATTCGAACCCACAATCCCAGTAAGCGAACGGCCGTAGACCCACGCCTTAGACCGCGCGGCCACTGGGATCGGCTCATTTAGTTTTAGGCCAACGAAAAGGTTTGAGAACCCCTGTTATGAAGGAATGAAAAATAGTGGGCTGGAGCCCTCATCGGCCCCGATGCACTTAGGCCTTTGTGCCCAACCTGTGATGTGCACCACATGCTCCAATACTTGGCCAGTGCGCTGGATATTGCGTATAGTATTGAGCGTGAATTAACGGTACTGTAAGTGAAGGCGGCGATTGAGAGGCGAATGTTTGTCGGGACTACAGTTATACAGTAAGTCGCTCTGTTCCCAGAACAGTGGATTTGTCGTTAACTGCATTCGTGAACAGAAAGACTGCAGTGGTTAGCTACACTTGAGAACTGCTGGCTAAGGTAATCGATGTTCAAGCGCCAATGCCTGTATAGTGTTCGTGCGACAGGCGATGGTTATGCAGCTGGCCAGCAATTTCCCCAACTGTTTCCCCGCTATTGAACCCTGTTAATCGTCGTCGCCTCCAAAGCCTGTCAATGGAAGTGATTCCGACGAAGTGTATCAGCATTAATAGTGTGGTTTTTCTTTTTTTTTGGGCGGTACATATGATTTAATTGACTTTTATTATTTTCAGTTTTATTTTGCTTAATTTTCTGATTCGATTTTATTCATATGAATGTTATTCATCTTCTAATATTCTGAACAAAGCACAGCGTTGGGGGAAGCTGGATCTCTTCCCGCCCTTGGGTGAAAATGTGGGGAGGTACGTACTGAGTTGGGTCTGACAGAAATATCTTTTTCCCAGTTACTGGATTTCCTGTCAGTCAGTTACTGACTGATCCAAATTTTGAAACAGATCAGTTTCCTAACTGATCTGTTTTTGACAGAAGAAATTGGCAAGGAATACTTGAGCAAGCCAAAACCCATCCAGGTTGTAGAGCTTAATAATAATAAGTTCTTTGCCGGAATACTGGACGACGTATGAAATCCGATACGCAAGTAATCCATCATTACGCCCTACCTTTTTTTTCTATGGCTTGACAGCCTTATATGGGCCTGGCCTCCTCGTTTTTCGTCGAGGTTTCATGGTCACACACATTTGAGACAGTCGGCAGGACTCCTCTGGACGAGGGACCAGCCCGTCGCAGAGACCTCTACCTGACAACACACAACACTCACAACAGACAGACATCAATGCCCCCGTGGTGGTGGTGGTTTTTTTTTTTTTTTTTTTTTTTTTTTTTCCCCTGTCCGGGTTTTTCCCCTTTGATCCATTTTGTACTGTTTAAATCCTGCCGTCCTTCATGTCATTTACGTTTCATGCTACCGTCCTTACAACAAACACAACACAAACATCCATGCCCCCGGTGGGATTTTTTTTTTTTATTATTAATTCCTGGGTTTTCCCCTTTGATCCATTTGTACTGTTGAAGTCCTTTTTGTCCTGCATGTCACCTTATGTTTCATGCCATTGTCCATACATCTAACACAACACAAACATCCATGCCCCCGGTGGGATTCGAACCCACGATCCTAGTAAGCGAGCGGCCGAAGACCCACGTCTTAGACCGCACGGCCACTGGGATCGGCCATTACGCCCTATCATGTCTTCATAATCCATTTTCCTAACGTCCATTTTAGTATTTTCTGCATCGTTATAAATCTGTCAGAAGAATTAAATATATAGGATATCTCAGACCTCCAATAGTTGATCACGTTACTTGGACACACTGAAATAAATCATTTGCCGCAAGAGCGAAAAAAGGAATGACCGCATCCACGTAGAAGTCAGAAAGACCATTAATGAACACGACAGAACAACTCTGTAGGTAGCGCGGGCTATGTAACGTTGGGTGATTTATGAATAATGAAGGGGAAAGCATGTGGAAGGAAGCGACCGTGCCCTAATATGAAGTAGTGTTCCTTTAGGAAGACCACGAAATGCCTCAGGATAGCTGGTATCCGAGTCGAGATTTGAATCCGGAACTTCCAAAATACGAAGGACGAGTGTTATCCACTTGAAAACGATGTTCAATCTGTATTATTTTTTCTACTACTACTACTACTACTACTACTACTACTAATATTACAGTAATAATAGTAATACTATTGTTATTATTATAATTGCTACTGCTGGTGTGCCGCACTGACCAATGTTTTCTCTCTCTCCGTACCATAGCGGCGCTATAAAGAGCATTTTGTTTTCCTTTACAGTGATAGGAATTTCTCCGTATCCCGTTAGCGGCGCTAGTGTTGATTTTCCCGGGGTGTGACAGGAATTGCATAACAATGGGGAAATAAATTGCCTTGAACTCGAACGCATGTAGGGGCAAAGTTAAATTCTCCAAGCTTTGCTTCGTAAAACGAAGAGCTTCAGTATTTGTACTTGTCTATTATCATTAGTGACATAGCGTGACGGACAGACACTGTGGGCTATTGTTAACTAACTAACTAACTAACTCCGTAGAGCAAAATCCTTCTTGAGAAATCAACAGGTCCTCATCTAGTCAAGAAATTCCCCGCATTTTATGGAACCCGAAGGTTCATTACCGCGTTAACAAGCTCCAGCCACCTGTCCCTAGCCTGAGCCAGATCAATCCAACCCATGCCTCCCAATCCCACTTCTTGAAGATCAATTTTAATATTATCCTTCCATCTACGCCTGGGTCTTCCAGGTGGTTCCTTCCCTCAGGTCTCCCCACCACAACCCCTTATGCAACGCTCATCTTCCCCATGCCTGCCACATGCCCGCCCATCTCATTCTTGATTTGATCACCCGAATAATATTTGGCGAGGAGTGCAGATCATAAAGCTCCTCATGATGTAGTCTTCTCCACTCCCCAGTTACCTCGTCCCTCTTAGGCCCAAATATCTTCCACGGCGCTTATTCTCGAACACCCACAGCCTATGTTCCTCCCGCAATGTGAGAGACCAAGTTTCACACCCACACAAAACAACAGGCAAAATTACAGTTCTCCATGTCTTGATCTTCATATTTTTGGATAGCAAACTGGATGACAGAAGATTTGCACCGAATGATAGCAAGCATTCCCTGACTTCAGTCTGCTCTTGATTAGTTCATGAATGGAGATTTGATTCGTTACGGTTATTCCCAGATATCTGAACTGTTCCACCCTTTCAAAGGATTTATTGCCTACCTTTATGTTGTGATTTTGCCCTGCATGCTGGTCTGGAGACATGACCATGTACTTAGTTTTCTCAACATTTACTTCCAGACCAATGTCCTTATTAATGACCACTAGAAGCTTTTGTGTTTTATAGTATGTATGCTTTCACGTAGTGTATTATCGTCAGCATAAACCAGACCTGATGTGTACCATTTAATTTCAAGCCATCTTGGTTTGCCTGAACCTTCCTAATGGCATATTCTAAATTATTATTAAAGTACAAAAGGTATTATTACTAACTGCGTGTTCTTAGTAGTGCAATGCCATCGGCACCGATGGGGGTAAAACAATGTGTCGTTGGCAAAGCTTAAGAGTGCTGCATATATTTCATATGTTGACATTCTTCTAGTGGTAAGATATGTGGGGCCGATGTTATTCTGGCGTAGCGGAGAACAAACTGTCATTGACTTCAGCATCCTCGTCAGCTGTCAGCTGTTGTTGCGTTGCTGTAGGGTAGTCTGTGGCGCCACGCGTGGGCGCCTTTGTGAACTAATAATGGCAGTTTCATGTATGCTCCACTAGATCGCGGTAGTGATATGAATTCGACGCAGTCGGCGTGCTTCCGAAAGAACTTCCACGTACGTTTTGTTTTGGAAATTACACTGAAATTACAGAAATTACAACTGCTGTTGCCAGATTTACAAAACAGACGAACCACCTGCGAAGAAACGGCTGCAGCTGCAGTCGGACTTGATACTTTCTGTTAGTACTGTGCCGTCGAGAATAGAGAAGCTGACGTCATCAAGACAAGCTCACGTCTTACTAACACGGACGGGGTGTGAAAATATTTTGGATATGTTTCATGTTCTGTTACTGTATTTTGATATTAGTCTTACATTAAAATGGTGTACAATGAATGTTAACTGTACAAAACGTTAAATTGGAAAAGTAGCAGTTGCGAAATTTGAGGTTTCCACACCGTTGTTCTTTCGCTGGTTAGCAGATTTGAAGACTTGAAACACTCTAACCAGCGAAACATCCCGGAAGACCATTATCCTCAAAATATATATTGTTATTAATATTTTCAGTACCTAGTTGCACGCGTGCATGTTGTTATTGTGACAGTGGTACGTGTACTACATGTTTCGTTTATGATAGAGGTACGCCAGAAAAATTTGAAAAAGCATTGTCCTGAATTACTCCTGTTACACGACAGAAGACTGACCCGCCACATAGACGTGTCGAAGAAGTTGCCGATGAAGCGCGGCACCATTGTACCAGTAGCGTCTGTGGTCGTGTTGCACGTCTTCGTGTTAACAGCAGACTGCCTCCCCCTGTCTCTTCTTTCAGTGTAAGAAGCCGTAGAACGGTGTGATTTTTTATTTAGGAGGCACTAGGTTCGAAGTTCTGCCGTCTTATTACCGCCATAATTTTTTTCTTAATCTTATTCTCCCTACGGGAATGCTGCTGAATTATCTTGGAACAGACCACGGCGTTTTCCTGCGCTTAATAATAATAATAATAATAATTCTTGGCTCAACAGCCCTGTATGGGCCTGGGCCTCCTCTTGCCTCCTCTTGTCGAGGTTACTAAGTCATGCGCATTCATGGCAGCTGGTGACCGCCAGCTACCGCGCTTAGTTTTCTATCGATCCTGATGTGCACGCCAGAGCCATCTGGCAGGCAGTCAGGAGACTTGGATGAGAAATGGAGGCAATTTCGCTTACAGACTTAATAACTTTTCCTTTACAAAGAGTGATTATTGTAGTATTTGCCATTGTGTGTCAGACTCTGAGTAATTGTAATCACTGTCAATAGCGAGTTAATAAGCTTCTACTGTTCTTAGCGCGTTCGCAATGAAAAGTTACACAAATGCATTGCTCACCTTCTGTTTTTCTGCATGTAACAGCTCGAGAACCGTTATGCGGCATTTCGTGAAATTTCGTGTTGTCGAATTTTACTAACAGTTGTTGACGTACTGCAACTTATGTTGCAAATTGGAACAAAAATGACGGGTAATTTACATAAAGAATTCTGCGCACATCTTGCAAAATATGTAAGGGAGCGAAACATGTTTTACACACCGAGTAGAGAAAGTATGAAACATTTTATGCCAGACACACACACTTTCGGCGGATTTTTAGTGGTTTTGGAGATAACTAAACAAAGGGGAGGGACGCGTCAGAATTGTTACGATCCCGCAGCATTTCCTAACTTGCTACCAAATGTACACAGTGTTTCGCTCCCTTCTGTCCTGGAGTTCTTACAAACCTCACGTATTAAGTACTGGATCGGTTGTCACATTTTGATGTACGCGTTTCATTCCGATGTCCTCATTACCGATCAGGCTGGTGTAGCGATAACGCTCTAGACTTGTATTCGGGAGGTGCCCGGTTCGAATTCCGGCCTGGACACAGGCTATCACGAGGTTTTTAGTGATTTTTCTCAGTCCCTTTAGGCAAACTTCGGGATTGTAGCTCGTTTAACCCCATGAGCCGTGGCTGCTTTCTTGCAAATCCTGTCCGTTTCATTAAACATCCAGTCATTCGACACAGAGTAGTCGACTGACTTGACAGCGCCATAAAATAGACTACGAAAGCGTCGACCTTCATAGTCATATCACCGTGATTTGTAACTGTGGCCTTAGGGACAGGTGAAAATTAGAAATGTGTCATGGTGCCTGCTGTGATGTGTGGACCGCGTCAATAGCAGCTGTAGCTACGGCTGTAAACTCTAATTACTTGACATCTCACTACATTGCATCAGTTGCTATGACTGCTGGCTTTCTGATTGTACGCCTTCCCGTGTTTGTTCGCGCAGTGTCTTTGATTTGTTATGCTGTTTACATTCTGTGACAGATAGGTCTGTATCGTTTATAGGCGTTCTGTGATAGAGGAGCTGCACCTGAACCGTCGGACAGTTTTTAGGCGCTTTGCTATACAAAGGGAAAGGTGCCTGTTTGCTTCCTCTTGTCTGTCCGTCTGCATATATCAGCGCGGCTCCCACTGGACGGATTTTCCTGAAATTTGACGGGAAACTCCAAATTTGGTTAAAATCGGACAACAATATCGAGCACTTTACATGAAGACCTAAGTACCTTTATATTGTTTACAGCAGTACGAAATATTTTGTAGCTCGAGAACAGTGCAAAGGGAATGCATTGTTGCGTTTTTATTGCAACACTCAACGGTTTTATGTTGTGTACAGCTACATGTATGTCAACATACAGGGAAAGAGACCACTTAGAAGATCCAGGCGTAGATGGGAGGGTAATATTAAAATGGATCTTTAAGAAGCGGGATGGGGGGGGCATGGACTGGATTGATATGGCTCAGGATAGGACAGGTGGCGGGCTCTTGTGAATGCGGTAATGAAACCTCGGGTTCCATAAAATGATGGGCATTTCTTGACTAGCTGAGGACCTGTTAGCTTCTTAAGAAGGACTCTGCTCCATGGATTTAGTTAGTTATGGACTTAATCCTTCCTTCTGCATTATTATTCTGGGTTTGATCCATCCTCTAACAGAAATGAGTATCAGGGATATCTCCTAGGTGTAAAGACGGCCGGTGCGTAGGGCTGGCAACCTTGCCACCTTCGTGTGCCGATTGTCCAGAAATTCTAGGAGCCTCAACCTCCTGGAGCCCTAAGGGAATGTTCAGCCCTGTACAAGGACTACTTTACGTTTCATTATGATAGTCAAATTGGCCCGCAGGGAAGTTAATTTTAATTGAGACCATACATGGGCTTTTTCGTGCTTATCATAATTAGATTTGGGTCAAGTTCGATATGGCAGATTGCACGCCACAACCTCGTTTTTAATTTTCTAAGAAAAATTTATTCGCTGGTTGGGCATCTGGAAAAACTAATTGTCGTGAAGGTTCACTGTGGGGAACTCGGTTTGGTAGAGGATATGGACCTTTCGTACGACAGATTACGATATGATGGTATTTCGCTATTTATGTATCCAAGGTAAGAAGCCTGCACAGCGTTGTACTGCCTAACTGATTATTCTGAACCGTGCGATACATACGTCCCCATTTACGACGCCGTCTCTCGGACGAAATCATTTCGGTTTTGTCGCTCTCAAAACCGCACACAACGTAAGTGCAGACGAGCTGTCTAACAAATGTGCATCAGCAGCTGATATCTCACTTGAGCAGTAGGACGCCTGGCCACACTTCGTACTGCTACGTGAGTTGATGTAAATGTGGCTCCAGGTGGCGAAAGATTAGCTATCCCCGATGTAGGGTTATCCTACCTATCGCCGTGACACAAAGAAGCGTTAAAAGCCTGTAACCCACACACGCCTATTTCGAGTCTAGCTTGCGATACCTACCCTACGCAAGAAAATGTTGTGAGGCGTCAAACCTGGTGACCCTGACAGCCAGGTGTTTGGTTCTCACCTCTCTCGATGTGCTGAAGAACTTAGCCTTGTTGGAATTGAAAGAAAAAATGTAAACAGCGAGGTTTGGGGTTCTCACAACGTTGTTGCGGAGTTGCAAGTCTTTTAGGATATGACGTTATGTCGGCAGCTTCATGCTTCGGAATACTTTAATATTCGAAATTGAAGTTCGTAAGCAAGACGGCAAGACCGACCACCGCATCATTCCAGCAACAGTGTTAGTGATGCACTTAGTGACAGTTTTATAAGTACTGGATGAAGTGACGATCGATCACTGAAGACTCTTGAGATCAAACGATTTGACGTCACACATTTTCTTGTGCGACTGTCGGAAATAAGCATGTGGGCTCAGTGGGTGATGACCAGCTTAGAGGAACTCAAAACAGCGGATCATTGCAGCTGCTAAAACTGCAACTTCAACAATTCTGACGCGTGTATTGCTTAAAATCAAGTAATTGTTGCGCCACAACAACGGTTCAAGTGAAAATTTGGCCTAACAGGAACGTTTTTCAACTAACCTTCATGCAGCGCTTTGTTTTTTTTTAGTGCGTCACACAGTTAAGAAAACAGAGCCTCAAACACTCCGAGACAGCTGTATGGTTACCCTGTGTACTGCCTCAGTCCATCAATGTGTGCCAGTAGTTCCTGTCGCAAGCTACTACACACAGTGCGACATAAACCCTACGCGTGTGAGTCGCGACGCCATAAATCAATGAGCAACAGGACCAGTCGATACGAGTCCTGGACGTTGACCCCCCAGGGTGTACTACGACTGCAGTTCCTGGGCCGTGTTGTCTCACATAAAGAACCTCACAAGTCACTGCTAAAACGCGCTACTTCGCACAACGTCCGTGGGGTCTTTCTTCAGATTCAGTTCGGTCTTGGATTTGCTGAAGGAACATGGACACCTTGTATAACAGTTTGCCCTAATTAAAACGGATAAAATAAAAATCTGTGGGTCGCGATAGCGCAGTCGGTATAGCGACTCGCTACGGCTGGACGGTCCGGGATCGAATCCCGGTGGGGGCGAGATTTTCAGCACCCGTCCAGACCGGCCCTGGGGCCTACCCAGCCTCCTGTACAATGGGTACCGGGTCATTCCCGGGGGTAAAGTGGCCGGGGCGTGGCGTTAACCACCCACTCCCATCTAGCGCTGAGGTTAAAGAAAGAGTAGATCTATACCACTACTCCCCCTCTGGGCCTTCGTGGTCTGTTGTAGGGTGACCTTTACCTTTTACCTTTAAGATAAAAATCTTTAATTCTTTCCATCCGGCCTGGCCATCAGTGGGAATGACAATGGCAAGAACATACAGCAAGCAACCTTTACTATCTGGCGGTACAGCCCCCCCCCCCTCCGGTTTCCGCGTAGATATGCTAGTACAGCGGTCGCCAACCGTGGTCCGCGGACCACTGATGGTCCGTGAGAAAATTTTGGTGGTCCGTGGAGAAATTTGGACATTATTTGCAATTTTTATGTTTATTATACTTATTTCAAACAAGCAGCAACAAATATAACACTAATAATTTTGTTATAATTAAACAAGTGAATTTCATATTAATAAAATGGAACTTTTATGATCATTATTTTATAGATGTTTGTACCCTTTTAAAAAAATTCATGTTAGTGGTCCGCGATTCAAATTGTGAGTTTAGTGGTCCGGAGTCCGAATGGTTGGCGACCGCTGTGCTAGTACTCCTTGCAAGGGCCATAGTTCCGTCACAACGCCTTTACACACAGGGCAACAGAAACATAGAAAGATTTAACACCAATCCCTCGATTTTCGCGGGGGTTAGGTCCCAAGACCCCCGCGAAAAGCGAAAATCCGCGAATAATTTATCCCCCAAAACAATGTTTTAGTATTTTTTAGTGTTTTTAGTTTCTTTGCAGAAACATTGTGATGGGAGCTGCTTCTTTTTTTCTTCAGCTCCTTATGGCTCGAAAACCGGTTTTGATGCGCTTCTCCATAGAAGGGTCTGAGTTATGTGTTTTTGTTGGGGCGAATTTGCGAAACCGCGAAGTACGAACCCGTGAGAAACGAGGGATGAGTATACATCCATGCCACGGGTGGGATGTGAACCGAATTTCAGTGTCCGAGCGGCAGAAGACAGTACAGTCCAAGACCTGGCATTGCCTGCACGGTTACATTCGCCCATTATCAGCATCTCTGATGAACGTGTAGTGGTACGAAACGAGTGTCTGTAGATCAAATACATCTCTATGTACTGAAAGCGTAAAGGCAAGTGGGTGTGTTGTCAGTCATTCCTGAAAAATGGACTACCGGAAAAAAGTGTACTGAACACACAGTGTGCTGCATTTTTCTCTACAACTTTTCTTCAAAGCACTTTACCTCCGATAAATGTTAAGGAAAGCTTATAGGTTTCTATGTACAACGAGTCGTCAACACATTGTGAATTAAATAGCAATGGATACGGCTCAGTAACGTTTTCATAAAACTCTCTAATACGCAATTTAATCAAAATCGGGTTATCAGTTGTCGAGTTGCTTCACACACACACACATACACACACACACACATACGCGCGCATTCATTCATTCCGTCGTCTGTCTTACGACAGGTCCATAGCCTCTTCCAAAGCGAGTTCTCCACAGAGTGCGACCTAGTTCTTCCTCTTTCATTTTCCGGTACCTTCCCATTTCCTTATCGTCATCCAGTAGCTGCCTCCGTCTTCTTCCTCGTCTTCCCGTCACTTCTATCCTTCTCTCTATCTTTCCTTCAATAACGTGTTTTAGAAAGCAGTTCCTACGCAAGATGTGACCAATCCAGTTAGCCTTCCATCTTTTCATTGTATGTAGGATATTCCTGTCCTCCTTGACTCTGTGTAATACTTCATATCTCACATGATCGGTCCAGTTGATCCTTCTCCATCCTTCACCAGCACATTTCAAAACTCTCCAGGTATTTCTGATCTACTTTCCGAAGTGTCCAAGTTCCAAAGTCCAATTTGCGGGTGAGAAGATTCTTCGTGTTTGGTGCTGCATTTTCCATCGCAATCCTAGATTTATTTTCACATGTATCCTACGCAAAAGAATTGGTAAAGTACAGAATTAAGACGCGGTTGATGATAATGTAGACAACCTGAAAATCATCGGTGCCAATTCTTGGCGATCTCGGCCCCATAGTGCAGACCTGTCCAACACGAACCATCCATCAACCGGAAACATTATTTTCTGAAGATGTACAGCCTTCATACATGGGACCAGTTGTCGTGGAACGTAAAGGTAATGTCCGTGCCGTGATCACGTTATGACGGCATGTAGTCGGAGCGGAGAAAAGTCGTGGAAAGTTACTTGAAGAAACGGGAAATGTAAACGGTGGAATGGACGAAAGAAACTGCTGTTGAGAGGACAATTCTGTGGGTGCGTGAATGTTAAGAGAGTCGTCTTTGGGTAAAGTCAACTTTGCGTTTTGGATGAACCTTGCAGTCTCCATCTCTGTCCGTTGCCTTCACTTGTGTCCTGTTGATGAAGGTTCCTCCGAAATGTTTGTTCCGAGCTACCAACTGCACGGTGCCATAACCTGCAACGACACACTATGGATCTTCGGACGTTGAAACCTCACGTCTTTCGGATTATTTTCTGTAATTTTTTCCTCCTTTCCCGAAGAAGAATATTGCTGCAAGAGATAGGAACAGATTTCGGCCCGATCGTCACCAATATGCTTCCAGAACTTTTTGTGGACAGTTGGACAGAGTAACGGGAAAGAAAAGGAAATGAAGGAGCTGTGCACTGTTCAGTAATAGTCCAACATACGCACGTAATTATGTAATATGAATTTCTGGCTTGTCATGTGGATTATAATTATATGCAGTACTAGCAGTGCAGTGTTTTGTATAAGTAGGCTTTGTACTAGTGCGAAAGGCTACTGCAAGAAACTGAAAGATGCTCATGTTCCTTTATATTCCGTTATAAAACAGCGTCTGTTGTGCCTGATTTTACTTGTAACAGGCTCGCTTCAAGTTACAGATGTAATTACGTATGATGTAACCATGGTTTCAGAACGCTCCGCCATAGACACCGCAAATTGTACTGTTTGCCTGATATTAATATTGCGTTTATGTAGATATTCGGACGAGTGGGACATGTAACACGTGTAGGGAAATTACTAAGTGCTTGTATTTTGGCTGGAAAATTTTGAAAATATAAGAGGCTTGGACGTAGATGGGAGGATGTTAAAGGATCAGTTTTACTGGGCTGAATTCAGCTGGCTGAGGTTAGAGTCCAGTAGCGGGTTTAAACGCGGCAATGAACCGTCGAATCCCATAAAAGGCGGGTAATTTCTTGACTACGTGTTTCTTCTTCTTCCTTAGCATCACAGCTCGCGGTAGGCCTTAGCTTCCTCGACAATTCGCCTCTTTGCGAGGCTCATCATGAGGTTTCGTAAGCATGTTTTTTCCGAGGTAGGTTGTTGGCCCTATGCTCAACCCCCCCCCCCCCTGGAGGACCGGGTTTGTAATCAGGGTTTCTTCCCCTAGGGAGGCTGGTTTTACCCACCTACAGAGGCCCCCCTCCCCCTTGGTTTTCTGTCAGGGTTTTCCTTCCCTTAGCCCAATGCACCCGTTTCAAGGCGGCGGAAACTCGCCTTTCGTCCGTCTCTCTCAGCTACACTCTGAGCTCTCACTTTAGAGCGTATTACCAGGGCCACCACTTGGAGGTGAGAGATAGGACTTGCTGACCCAACCCCGTTACAGGGGGGCATTTCCTGATATTTAATGGTGTATACCTATGAAGAAGTATTACACAGAGTCAAGGAGGAGAGGAATATCCTACATACAATAAAAAGAAGAAAGGCTAACTGGATTGGTCACATCTTGCGTAGAAACTGCCTTCTGAAACACGTGATTGAAGGAAAGTTAGAAGGAAGGATAGAAATGACGGGACGACGAGGGAGAAGACGTAAGCAGCTACTGGATGACCTTAAGGAAAAGAAAAGATACGGAAATTGAAAGAGGAAGCACTAGATCTCACCCTGTGGAGAACTCGCTTTGGAGAGGCTACGGACCTGTCGTAAGACAGACTACAGAATGAATGAATGAATACCTATGGGCATCGGTATACCCCACCAAGACCCGAGTCAGCCTTTTGACGTGAGTGTTTGTCATACTTAATTCTGTTTGTTCTGTGTTAGCACTTCTTCCGACCTGACCTGCTCCAGTGTGCTGTTAATGACCTAGAGGACAACGTTCCGGTTAACTGTGCTGTAGAACTGTGTTGCGACTAACAGTGGGAATATTGCCATGGTGTGTATCAGAGGCCATGCCTTGCACTACATATGCATCCCGCAAAGCATTTAAGAGCTTGAGTCACACATTTCTGCCGCACGCAGAGACGACAGTCGGTCAGTCCCCGCTACTCGGCCTCTTGTCAGTCTTCCAACACCACAGTGATTTTGCTTCAAGCCACACCACTGCTAGCGTTCTGTAGCAGTGTTAATGTCTGGAAGGTCGTTTTCCTCACGCCAACTCGAAAGAAATTCGCATCAAGCTGCGTTCGGCATGTAATACTTCTCAACGATGTGTCCGGTGTGAAAACTTGAGGCATGCTGACCATGTGACAAACGTGATGCCCGAGTCCCGTCTCCTTTGCAATCCGCCAAGCTCCCTGTTTAATACAAAATTTTCTACAAGCATTGTGGCCCTGGTTTTCAGTGACTTCTAGTTGTACGCAATGAGCAGTTTTACGATCGCTATTAGCATCGTCGCTATCCATCCCACGGCCTGTCGCAGTATTTCTCGCGCATGTCGTGGCAGAATTATTTGCTGACCGCTATACGTACCTTCATTGCTTCTGTACTTGGTGCGCCTGACGCTATATATTGGGACTGATTGTTGTTCAGCAGTAACGAATGTCCATGTCTTGCATGGAGCCCAAAGGTTCATTGCCATGTTGACAATAACCAACCCACTTCGTGTTGCTTCGTATCAGCTATCAATAAATTCCGCGCCGTCCGTGGAACCCAGAGGTTCATTGCCGTGCTCTCAATAGCCCGCGTCATATTGTTTCATACAATCAGCTGTCAATAAATTCCGCTCCTTCTGTGGAACCCGAAGACACTAGGCATGTTCATATTAGGCCCCAAGTCTTGTATGCGTTCTTCATGTTGAGTGCTCGAAATGACACAAGGTTCTGTATTTCAGTCACTTCTCGTCACAGCCATTCGACGCTATATAATCTGAACGACTTAAAGTGTCGATAACCGGTCGAAGCACGGTGCTTATTTGTACGTAAGCCTACTGCCTACTTGTATCGAGAAATTAACTTCTGTTGGGGAAAAGATCGTGTATAGTATGTTGTACGAGGAAAGAAAGAAGTGGACTGGCGTGGTTGCAAGCGGGGGTGTGGGAGGTGAATGGAATAGTAAGAAACACGACAAAGGAAGATGCCCCTTATGTTTAGGCGAAGAGGATGTCAAACATATATTACTGGATTGTTTAGAAACTAACAATTTGGGGTAAATGAAAAAATTATTAAATATGATTGAAGAGAGATCCTGCAGGAAAATACTAAGATGCGCTAACAAAGATCAGATAAGAAATGTAGGCAGATATTTAGACAAAGTCAAGTATAAATCGTTTAATACATCAAAATTAAGTGTAAATATGTATTATAAGCATAAAATGTTGATGGGCTGCCACCGTGACAGCCCGGTGTTGACCGGTGGGTAGCCTCAAAGAACGGAACTCATTATTATTATTATTATTATTATTATTATTATTATACTGTCTACTTTAACTTTTTAAAGCAAGGGGTTACTGCATATACCATCAGATTTAGCATACAGAAGTTCTACTTTATGCCTACACAGAGTATATCTGTGGATGTGATCTCATAACAATAGCTATTATTTCGCTACGGTGCATTAATTGCCTGGTTTGTACAACCGAGGCGGAGTGTGGTGACTCCGTGCTACGAACTGGGTTGTGTATACTTGTATAATTGAGGCTAATTTTAACGAGTCCTTGCTGTGGTTCTGGAGGTTAGTCGCCGGTTTCTCACCGCGGAGGCCCGGGTTTGATCCTGTTTCAGTCCGTATGACATTTGTAGTACACAAAGTGACACTGGATCAGGGTTTCTCCGAGTGCTTCGGTTTTCCCCTTCAGCATCATTCTGCCAGTCCTCCATATTAATATTTCGGATATCGGCGAGCATTGGACAGAAAAACACTTTCACATTATTTTGTTAATTTTAGTCTATAAGCCGTTAAATTAAAAAAAAAACTTTGCATTTTGTCCACACTGTATACTTATGTAGGTCGCGTGATGCTCAGAGAACAACGATTACCTGTTTATTTATCGGCATTATCCGACTGGTCTTTGTAATTGAGATGCTGTTTTCTGTGAGGTAGGACGTGACCTTTTTAAAAATACTGTTCAGATGAACATATGCTGCAGGGGATTAAGTACAAGCCGAATAGATTGTCTGACACCTGTGTATGGTAGTTGTAAGCAGTGTTCATTTCTGTGTTAACACTGCAAAAGGTATCAGTCTCCCGATTTTTTTTCAGTGTTGACGTCCGAGTGACGGATGTTCAGACTGATTATGTGAAATGTCGGAGGCTTCTATGCCACGTTAGTTGCCACGTGTGCAGAGTTAATGTGGAGCAATAACCAGTACAAAGCTTGTGTGAATAGGTATTTGCGGCGCAGTGTACACTCTTAACCTTGTGAACAAGTCCTATGAGAAGAGCAATTCATAACTTCCTGTGACTCATCTCGGCATTGTGTTTATTTGGCTCCCAGTTCTCTGCGGGCTGTCTGCAGACGTGCATCGAACTTGCTGTATCCGCACTGTGTGTTCCGTGTTCAAGAGCATATCCTTGGAGCTGTACATTAAACGTTTGTTTTTACTGAAGTGTGTTCAAGGTTTAAAGTTTCGTCAAATTGTAACTGACCGTCTGTTGTTTGCGAAGTACATTAGTGAACGATGTTGCGTTGATGTATTGCTTAACGAAAATCTGTGAAATGCGCCCATTGGCTTCGCCATGTCTGTCTGGCTGTCTGCATGTAATAACTCGACGATAAGTGAACGGAATTTTATGAAATTTGATATTCGCGAGTTTTGCTAAAACATTCCCACACGCCCCTGATATTGGTTGAAAGTCGGACAGCATTATCCGACACTTTACAAGATCTACACGCGTTTCTGTACGCCTGTCGAGCGCATTTCGCTGAATATTTGCGGTTCAGGAAAAGTTGTGAAACGGAAGTTGTAGAGAAAAATGAAACGGACGTTTTGTGTGAAATAAGCTTGTCCGTAAGTCGCACAGTTTTCTGAGTAACGAAACTTACAGAACGCACCACAATTGTTACTCTGTGTTTTTTATTTGCTCTCCCCCCCCCCCCCCCCCCCCCCCCCCCCCCCCCCCGCATATTGCTCTGAGTAACTGTGGAATTGGGCGATAATATTTTGCTGATTGTACTCGAATGGTAGCGAAATATTCGATTTGTTTCCGTTTCCTCGAAGCAAAATTATGGGGTTTTAACCATGTGATTTTATCTGCACCTCATTCTAGTGCCGATGTTAAGAATGGGCCGAGTGTTATGTCATATTCCTCATACAGTATGTATTAATGGCGTGGTACTTAAACTTAGGGGCAACTTTACCTTTGCTTTTATCTTGCAATTTATTCCTGTAACACATAAAGTTAAATAATTTCTCCACCGCTGTCGTGACAGCATTATGCATTGTCTTATACAGTATTCAGAATATTTTATTTCCTGTGTCTTGGCTAGAAACACTATTGAAATATGCTAGATTCTTATTGCAGCTTTATGTGTGTGTGTTGCTGGAATTTCGCGGTTTGAACATACGGAGGATATTTGGACCTGGTTTCCCCCATTCTGTTAGGGCGAGTAAGTCGAGTGCGAGAGGTGATGTAGCATGTGGCAGAATTTTGAGAAACCTGCACAAGGTCTGTTGGGAAATAATTAAAGATGTGCTTGGAGACCTGAAGGTAGGTGGCAGGAAGTTAAACTAGGTCTCAGTAAAATTGAAGATTACTGTGTTCTGAGATGACTCCGTGTAGTTAGGTAGGCGAATACCATGCTCAAGGTAGACCACGAAGATGAAGTGATTTTATCAGAAACGTTGTTTCCTGTATTTTATATTACTTTCACCGTGCATTTTCAATCCACTATCTATTAACCAACTAAATGCACTTTCACTTTCAACTTTTAATAGTTTTACAAATTTCCCCTACATATGTTTCGGTCCATACAGGACCTTCATCAGGCGGTACACAAACTACACTTTATTTACATCCATAGGTTCAATCAGTCACCATATTCATTCTAGTTCAATTCAGTCTTTTATGTAGGTTGTAATCAGTTTCTAAAACCAACTTCTAAAAACACATATTTAAAAAGTAGATTGTTACGTGTACATAAAACACTGTATGTAAGTTCTTTAAAGAACTTATATACAGTGTTTTATGTATACGTCACAATGTGATGATGGTCTATGCATAGACCGAAACGTATGTAGGGGAAATTTTTAAAACTATTAAAAGTTGAAATTGAAAGTGCATTTAGTTGGTTAATAGACAGTTGTTTCCTGTCTTCTAAGCTACACGGTGTCGCATTCCACAAGGCTACTTTGTAGTCACCGCAGTGAAGACCTCAAATCTCAGTTACTGAAATTGATATTTAAGGACATAATTAGTTTTTGAACTGACTGAGGATGTGTCCATTGTCAAGGTGACGTATCGGTGACGTCGACCGTCTGGGTCTTGTTGTTGCTTTTGTGCAATGTCCGTGAAGCATCACGGTTTTGTAACGTAGGAAATTTCGTACTGGCTGAGTAAATATGTCGAGGGAAATTACCATAGAACGAATTAGCTTGCCACTTCGAGTGATTTCCACAAAAATTGTGTACACTTTCTTGTTTCCACCGGTCAGTATGGGCTTGCTTGACTTAGCCACCCGGGCAGTACTTGATGATATCAGAGTTCATCCTTCTGTGATAGCCTGTCGAAATATATGTCGGCTTGGTGTAGGTCTTACGTATGGCTTGTTTTGTACAGTGTTTGTAGTCGCTGACTATAAACTGGCTAAAAGATTATCCAGACATTTCAGTAGCACATAAGAGCGCCGAAACACTCGGAAGAGGTGATTCTGAAACAAGAGCAACATGATTGCAGTGTTGTGGGTATACGCAGGTATGCGGCCAGTGTTAACAAGTTGTTGTTATTTCAGAAACTAAAGATGTCGTTTTTGTGCCAGGGTGCCTTAGGAACATGTTGCTCATTGGCAAGTATTAGGTGTCGATATTCTGTCCCGAGAGTGGGCTATGAAGACGTGTCAGTGCGCATTGTGTCACTCAGTCACCGTGTCATTCCCCGTTCTGATAAATGTGGGGGCCCCTCGCGTTGGTATGTAAGGCCAGAATTTGATGGCAGTTTGAAAGTCTACGAAGTGTCCAAAGAATTCTTGACCTTCGAATTTTGTCCATTCTTTCGTGGCTAGCTCCCCGAAAACCGTGATGCAGTCTTGAGATACGTTCGCTTTAACGTGCTGAAGCGTGAAATCGTGACAGATTAGCGTGTTGAGTCTTGTTCAGTGCAGTGACTGGCTGGACGACCGGGGTTCGATTTCTCGACACCATTTTCAGACCGGGTCACCCAGTCTCTCAAGTGTGAACCACGGACTCTCTCGTCGGGAGTGAACTGGCCGGAGCGTAGATCTGACGTGTCTTTTTTATGTATACTGAAGTTAAGGATGCGTGAAGCTTTACCTTTGCCTCCCCCCCCCCCCCCCCCCACGGCAACATCTTTATTTTTTACTGTAATATGTCTAGAAACAGTAGGAACTCGACGCCTTATTGTGAAAAAAGTGGCAATTCGACGTCATATGGCGTGAGATGTTATTGTTAAAGAAAGTAATGACTGTACATTAAACAGTGCCCACATGTGTCCTTAAGTTTGTGTTTATACGTGTTGTAATGTGTTATAGGGGATTTTTTTTATGAAGGGCCCTCGCACCACAGCCTTAAGGCTTTTTGTGCAACCCCAACGATGATGATAGATGAGCAGTTTTTTTTTACCAATTTTTACAATTAATGGAGCACCAGTGGAATGAAATCGACAGGGGAAAACCGACAACTCGGAGAAAAACCTGTCCCAGTGCCACTTTGTCCACCACAAATCTCACATGGACTTGACCTGGGACCGAACCCCGGGCCTCCGTGGTGAGAGGCCGGCGACTAACCGCCTGAGCCATGGCACGGCCGTTATAGAGTTACATTTAGTGAATTTCACAGTGTTAGTTTCAAAACAAATATTGCGTTGTTTTAAGAATTTAGAGTGCATGAAACTTTCGTTCAGACGAATTAATTGTGAGTTGCTTTCACTTCATCATCGGGTAGATGAACTGCATTACAGCCCAGCATGAGAAAACGTAATGAAGATTTGTTTTTGTGTGGTTGTAGACTTAGGAAGTAAAAGCTCAGAAGTCTTAGTAGTGGTATTTTTCTAAACGGTAGGTAGACTATAGTATTGTCACTCTCCCCCAGCCCTCGCTCCACCGAAGTACATATTACAACTGGCAGCACAAATCCTTAGTGTGACTACGTCAAGGCCTTTAGCCAAAATGGGAAAAGAGCGTAAACGGAAGTCCCAGTTACGGTTATAAGGATTCCGCATCACAAGCCGAGCTAATGCTTCAGCGGACCGAGGGACGCCGACTTGCGTTTCGCGCAAGTGTCCACCCTTAGCTTTTTTGGTTGGTCTGGTGGGTGCAGAACGTGGGAATAAATTTGGTGGAATGATTGATCATGTATGGAAATGACGGGGGGAGGATATTTGCTTTCATTTGCATGGGATAATCCCTTTGATGCGATAAGAATGCGAGTCGTATAGCCAAGATATTCCCGACATTGTCGTCGTGTGTGGCTCATATCCACCGGCCACTTTACACATTCCTCTCTTCCGCAGTGTGCTTCATGTAAACGGTTTTGCGTGGGCACGACTCGTCCGTGGGGCAACGTACATGTATCGGGTGGTTTACGTACCGACCAGGCTCGCACCCATACAGCTCGAGGCGTGACGTAAGCCTATGCGTCGGACTGTGACATTGTTACGCGAACAGCGTTGCTGGTGATGGGCTGGCTCAGTCGCCTGTTCCAGTGCACTTCGCGGTCCCGTGGCGGCTCTCATCACCACGTTGTGGACGATGATACCCAGAAGCAGCTGTCGAAACCGGCTACTGCCTCCCCAGCGCAGAGCGGAGATGCCGACTGTGACGACGGTACGTTGTGTTTGGTGACGCATTGTCAACTGTTCAGGTTGTTCCACGTTGAATGACAGGACGACTTCAGATACACCACGTTTTAAAATTCTGTCCCAGCGTCTGGCTGTAGTAACTGAAGAAAATAATTTAAGGCTTTCAGGTGACCGGTATCCGGATGAAGATATGAACCCTATGTCTATCTTCGCCCCTCTTTTTCTTAATTTCTTTCTCTTTTTTCACTCTTATTTCTTCCCTTTATTTCTTTTTTCACCCCTTTGCTCTTATTCCTTCATTTTTTGTTTTCTTTATATCTGCCAAACTTTTCTTTCCTTCGGCATTTATTAATTTCTTTTATTTATTTCCTGCCTTCCTACCTTACGCTTCTTTTTTCTCTTTTGTACACTTTGTTCGCTTCTTTGTTAGTGTCTTGCACACGTAATTCCTTCCCCTCTCTTTCCCGTTTTCGTCGTTCCTTGTTCTTTATTTCTGGATTAATTCAGCTCTTTTAGTTTCAGCGGTTTGTCCGCACGTTTAATGTGGTGTCCGCTGTTGACGCTGCAATCAGTGAAACTGCTTGTTGCTTCACTTCGCCTACAACATAATTTAGCTTGCTTTCCTCTCCCTGTTCAGAATATCATGCCAACTGCACCGTAAGATTTTACGGTTTATTGCCCTCCTGGACATGTCCTCCATCTAGTGTCGAGGTAAAGAATGCCTGCAGGTGTACCACCACTCCACTATACGTCTTAGTTACTTGATGTTTAATTAAGAACTGATAAAGTACTGTTTAGCATGAAACGAGCCAGTTGAATCCAGTCGTCGCCGTTACATCGCTGTTAATATTCATCTGAACATTTTCTTCCCATATACGCACAGAATTGCGTCTGTTTTGGACGAATAGCTACGTAATTATAGTGATTAGGCTACGGGCTGGACGACTGTAGAATCGGGGTTAGAGTCTCAGCAACGGCAGACATTTTTCTCCTCCCCACTATGTTCCCACTGACTCTGGGGCCCAGTCAGCTTTCTATCCAATCGGTAACGAGTGTAAAGCGGACGGGGCTTGATGTTGGCTGCATACCTACATCTGATGCCGAGGTTAAATGCGTGGAGTGATACCTCCACTTCCCCCGCATGCCGTCTTTTTGGCGTGTAAAGGGACTGCTTTAGCCTTTTGTGCGTTTTCTGAAGCCGTACGGTCGCCTCATAATCACACGTTCCTGTTTGCTGTGGGCAGCAGAAGTTCGGCGTCACGATTCTGAAGAGCTCTCTTGTTGCAGGTCGCATCCACACGGCTGTCGTGTCGGGCATCAACTACGAGACCCGGAGTGTCACCGTCGAGTGGTTTGAGAGGGGAGAAACAAAAGGCAAGGAGGTAAGTTCACCCTGGGCTCAGTGATGCTGTGCACCGCATGTGACCCTGATAAAGGGCTTCGTACGTACAGACTGAAATCAGGGACGCGCGGTTGCCAGACGTTTCAGTCCTGTTGTTGATCCGTATTATCATGATAGTGCACATGTTAAGTGTTTGAACAGTTACAGGCGAGTGGGTTAACTATGGAAAGCCTGAGATTAATCTAAGTATTATATGAAAATTCAGTTCTTCCTACAAAAACAGCGCCTCTCTTAGACGCACTAAGCAATTACTGTTCTTTAGAGAAGTAATCGCTGTTGATTTTGCAAATCATACGCTGTACATAAATACGGTGTGTGGGCAGATTACAGAGTTTTTAGGCGTTAAAGCGGTTGATATACATATATATATATATATAGTAGTAAACAGTTTATTAGATTCTTAAGATTTATCACCTATCTACCTACGAGTTTGCCCTTAAAATTGGGGTAGACTGTTTTCCCGAGACGTTAGTACCTATCTACCAAACTGTACGGTGTCACTTTTTGAAAGTCGCCGCCGTTAAGTTCTCAGATTTCACGAACCTACGTTGTTAAAGCGGGGCACGCGGTGGCGCAGTTGGTTGAGGCACTGCTCTACATGCCGGAAGGTCGCGGGTTCGATTCCCGATGGTGTCATTGGAATTTTTCATTGACATAATCCTTTCGGTCGCAATATGTCCCTGGGGTCGACTCAGCCTCTAACAGAAATGAGTACCAGGAGTATTTCCTGGGGGTAAAGGCTGCCGGTGCGTAGGGCTGACAACCTTACCACCTTCATGTGCCGATTGTCTAGAAATGTGGGAGCCTCAACCTCCTGGAGCCCTCAGGGCCTGTCCAGGCCTGTAATGGGATTGCTTTACCTTTACCTTTTACCTTTTACGTTGTTAAAGCACCTAACTCCGTGTTCCCTGGGGGGGGGGGGAGAGGATGGTGGCCTGTAACCATGAAAGATGTTCTTTCTGGAAGCAGTGGACCTGCCGGCAACCTCCAGGTTCCTGTTCCGTTCGTCAGACGCTGTTTGCAGTCTGAAAGCCCTGTGTGTGTCCGACATTTGAGGTACTCACAGCTGTGAAGATGTACGGCAACATGAGAGACGTGTTCGTGTCGTGGATACACACAGCTGGATTTTTTTCCACAACGTCCCTGGTGTTTTGCGTGGAAGCCAGGGCGGACGTCACGAGAGTCAACAACTTGCGGGAAATAATGTGAGCGTAGATGAGTATTCTGCAACCACAAAGGAGGGGATGCAAGCGCAGTATGCCGCTTTATATGTAGTAACTATAACCACGCGACGATTAGGAAGACTGTAAGGTCAGGTTACACTGTTTTGAATCTGAAGCACTGTTGTCCGCACCATCGCTAGAGCGAGAACTGCTATTGCTCATTTTGCCAGGTGTAATCTGTACTTGCAGTAAAGTTCGTCATTTAAATTGACAGGGACTTTGTGGGAAAATTCACCTATACCAACTGCTCGGAGGAACATATTGTCTCCATGTTTACATCCTTCCTGAAGACAGAGGCAGTATGTTCCTTCAACACGCTGTCTTCATCCAGGAGACCGGGCTGATGAGTTCCATATAGGATTCACCGAATGTGTGCTTCCAATTCTACAAGTCTTGTTTTGTTAATGCCTTACTTATGCGTTAAATTTGTAATCCAGCAATACAGTTCAGATTGTTTGCTGGACACGAGTGTAGGTGTTTGTGGGACCGAATTTTGGTCACATGTTTTGGGAAGCATTTAACCCCACTTGTTGTAGGAAGGAAACGGTGTTCCTGAAAGCGTGACCACTGCTGTCATCACCTGCCCGGGGGCCGTTTGTCTGGATTGAAAGCTGGGTAGCAGTTATGTTATCCTAGTGACCAAGAAAGCACAGTGCTTGAACGGTGATCCTGCTATGGTCCGGTGGACATGGAATATCTGCATACAATACCACAGTCCAGACAATGACAGGACACGCCTTGCAGTAGTGGTACACGCTTCCGGACTGGTTCTGTACTATTCACGTTGTGGTCTGGGGGTAGGTGGGTACATACTGCCTCCATATACTTCTCGAAGTCTTGTCTCCTGACGACGGAGGCAGTGTATTCCTCCAATGTAGGTAGCCACCTATTAGACTACACGGTGACGTAACCCACAATATCACGATGTGAATCTTCGCCTCTATGGCGTCATGTCTCCTATAAGCCGACTTCTCTACACTACTGGTTTGGCCAGTCTCAAAGAGAACGAACTACATTTATTGGAAGAGTTGCCCATCATGTTCCTAGTACTACTACACCGAGCAGGTTAGCTCAGCGATAACAAGCCTGGACTAAGCGAAGTACCTGCAGGACCTTATTTAATTATCCATCACAACAGTAAGTGTTGATGTTTCTGACAAAAAGTATTTGATTGGCTTGTTCGATGATGCAGTAGTGTGTAAATATGTATTTTGGACATCCGCTGCCCTGAGTGATACTGTTGCGTGGTTATCGTCTCTTTTTCTAGAAGAAGCAGGAAGGGAGAGAATAGCACACTTAACAACACCCGATATTATTGGTGTATTACGGTGATCACATCAAGGACGATGGGCTAGTTTGACCACGTAACATCTATGGGGGAGCTGCAAAAATGAAAATTTTAATCGGAAGCTTGAAAGCAAGAGGCCATTTGGTAGTTCTAAATCTAGATGGAAGGATGATAACAAGGAAATTGGGTATGGAGATGTGGGGGGCTTGGTTCGTCTGAATACAGGGCACACTGCCTGCTTTTGTGGACCCAGTGATGAACATCTGGCTTTCATAAAAGACGTGTAATGTTTCCACTGGGGATGAGTCGTTTCTGAATGAACGGGTCAAAGAGAACGAATCAGAGAGCGGACTGATGTCCGGATCTGGGCTCGGCGGACCCATCGTTTACGTAGATCCGGACGGGTATGTGTCGTTCATCGTTCGGCATGTCTTCGTCTAACTGTCTCGTTCACCATCACGTTCACTAACCTGTCTCGTTCACCATCAGCCTTTCACTAACCTGTCTCGTTCACCATCAGCCTTTCACTAACCTGTCTCGTTCACCATCAGCCTTTCACTAACCTGTCTCGTTCACCATCAGCCTTTCACTAACCTGTCTCGTTCACCATCAGCCTTTCACTAACCTGTCTCGTTCACCATCAGCCTTTCACTAACCTGTCTCGTTCACCATCAGCCTTTCACTAACCTGTCTCGTTCACCATCAGCCTTTCACTAACCTGTCTCGTTCACCATCAGCCTTTCACTAACCTGTCTCGTCCATCAGCCTTTCACTAACCTCGTTACCATAGCCTTTCACTAACCTGTCTCGTTCACCATCAGGCTTTCACTAACGTATCTAGTTTACCAGTCAGTATTTCCTTTTGTTCACGGATCCCACGGATCTGTCTTTACCAGTTCCCAGTTAATCAACACGCCCTGTACCGTTCAGATACCCGTGTCATTCACCATCTGGAGTATCAGTTAACAATGCTGAGTGAGCGTGGGCGTATTAATTACGTAAAGATACCACTTCGTTCAGTTTTATTTGCATTTATAAGTCTTCTGGGTTTTATGGCGGGTGTTGTTCAATTGATGGACGTCTTTTTTAGGTTTTTACCCAATGTAGTATATGTGGATTGTTCCTCTGAAACGTCGAAACAAACCGACTATATTATAAGGTATAAAAATCCAAAAGACTGCCATAATCAGAACAAATAATATCAAGCTTTATATGATCCATAATCCGTGCATTATTCGAATATGTACAATAATAGCACCAACAAATGCACACAAGTACATTGATATTAGTTTTTTTTATACACGGTGACCTACATGTTTTGGCCAAGCATGTGGCCGTCTTCAGGGATGTAAAATACAAAGGTTAGATACATTAAAGAGTATACTTTTAATGTTCCCTTTTCATTATCACGGATTATGATGTCCGGTTTGTTGTTAGGGATGGTTCTGTCGGTTTTCACTTGTTGACACCATAATACGGTTACCTTACCTTCACGACTTGTTTCTGCCGATTTTAGTACATGCTTATACCAGTGTGCTTTGTCTAATTTTACCATCTCCTTGCATATGTTAAAGTGTAGTTCAGCTCACACTCTATCACGTCTCTTTATGTAATGTTCTTTTGCCAGTATTGGGCATGCTGTTGTTATGTTGTCTGTTGTCTCATCATACTGTTGACATACTCGTAGTCTGTATTTGCTGTCTGTTTCTGTTTGTAATATTTTTGTTGCATATTTTGTTTGTAATGCCTCATCTTGTGCTGCAGTCTATCTATCTATCTATCTATCTATTATTATTATTATTTATTTCAGATGACGTAACCTATAAATTGGGCGTAGCATGTAATTGTGTATTGGTTTGATAAAGTGAACGGGTTAAATGAAAGGATCACCAAAGGGACCCTTAATGATTGAACCGGATCTCAGTAAAGACCCGCTTTGCCCATGTCTAGTTTCCGCCACCTGTAGGACTATCAGCTGCTGAATGAGCCGTGGGTGTGCCGCGGAGTGATTAGGATGGCCACGGTCTGTTGTGCTGCGATAATTTTCCTCTTACTGAGTTGTGTCTGGTGATTTCATTGCTTTCAGTTGCGAAACAATGAGACACGCCCTAGCGTTATGAAAATCGCTTGGTCTTCACAGGCGTTGTCTGTATTGGCTCAGACGTGGTACGAATACTGCCATGGACAGGATATAGGCGCTGTCTGTATTGGCTCAGACGTGGTACGAATACTGCCATGGACAGGATATAGGCGCTGTCTGTATTGGCTCAGACGTGGTACGAATACTGCCATGGACAGGATATAGGCGCTGTCTGTATTGGCTCAGACGTGGTACGAATACTGCCATGGACAGGATATAGGCGCTGTCCTGTATCGGCCTCAGAACGTTGGTACGAATACTGCCAGGGACAGGATATAGGCGCTGTCTGTATTGGCTCAGACGTGGTACGAATACTGCCAGGGACAGGATATAGGCGCTGTCTGTATTGGCTCAGACGTGGTACGAATACTGCCGGGGACAGGATATAGGCGCTGTCTGTATTGGCTCAGACGTGGTACGAATACTGCCAGGGACAGGATATAGGCGTTGTCTGTATTGGCTCAGACGTGGTACGAATACTGCCAGGGACAGGATATAGGCGCTGTCTGTATTGGCTCAGACGTGGTACGAATACTGCCAGGGACAGGATATAGGCGCTGTCTGTATTGGCTCAGACGTGGTACGAATACTGCCAGGGACAGGATATAGGCGCTGTCTGTATTGGCTCAGACGTGGTACGAATACTGCCAGGGACAGGATATAGGCGTTGTCTGTATTGGCTCAGACGTGGTACGAATACTGCCAGGGACAGGATATAGGCGTGTCTGTATTGGCTCAGACGTGGTACGAATACTGCCAGGGACAGGATATAGGCGCTGTCTGTATTGGCTCAGACGTGGTACGAATACTGCCATGGACAGGATATAGGCGTTGTCTGTATTGGCTCAGACGTGGTACGAATATTGCCATGGACAGGATATAGGCGCTGTCTGTATTGGCTCAGACGTGGTACGAATATTGCCATGGACAGGATATAGGCGCTGTCTGTATTGGCTCAGACGTGGTACGAATACTGCCATGGACAGGATATAGGCGCTGTCTGTATTGGCTCAGACGTGTACGAATATTGCCATGGACAGGATATAGGCGCTGTCTGTATTGGCTCAGACGTGGTACGAATACTGCCATGGACAGGATATAGGCGCTGTCTGTATCGGCTCAGACGTGGTACGAATATTGCCAGGGACAGGATATAGGCGCTGTCTGTATGGCTCAGACGTGGTACGAATACTGCCAGGGACAGGATATAGGCGCTGTCTGTATTGGCTCAGACGTGGTACGAATACTGCCAGGGACAGGATATAGGCGCTGTCTGTATTGGCTCAGACGTGGTACGAATATTGCCATGGACAGGATATAGGCGCTGTCTGTATTGGCTCAAACGTGGTACGAATATTGCCATGGACAGGATATAGGCGCTGTCTGTATTGGCTCAGACGTGGTACGAATACTGCCAGGGACAGGATATAGGCGCTGTCTGTATTGGCTCAGACGTGGTACGAATACTGCCATGGACAGGATATAGGCGCTGTCTGTATTGGCTCAGACGTGGTACGAATACTGCCATGGACAGGATATAGGCGCTGTCTGTATTGGCTCAGACGTGGTACGAATATTGCCATGGACAGGATATAGGCGCTGTCTGTATTGGCTCAGACGTGGTACGAATACTGCCATGGACAGGATATAGGCGCTGTCTGTATCGGCTCAGACGTGGTACGAATACTGCCAGGGACAGGATATAGGCGCTGTCTGTATCGGCTCAGACGTGGTACGAATACTGCCAGGGACAGGATATAGGCGCTGTCTGTATCGGCTCAGACGTGGTACGAATACTGCCAGGGACAGGATATAGGCGCTGTCTGTATCGGCTCAGACGTGGTACGAATACTGCCAGGGACAGGATATAGGCGCTGTCTGTATCGGCTCAGACGTGGTACGAATACTGCCAGGACAGGATATAGGCGCTGTCTGTATTGGCTCAGACGTGGTACGAATACTGCCAGGGACAGGATATAGGCGCTGTCTGTATTGGCTCAGACGTGGTACGAATACTGCCAGGGGACAGGATATAGGCGCTGTCTGTATTGGCTCAGACGTGGTACGAATACTGCCATGGACAGGATATAGGCGCTGTCTGTATTGGCTCAGACGTGGTACGAATACTGCCAGGACAGGATATAGGCGCTGTCTGTATCGGCTCAGACGTGGTACGAATACTGCCAGGGACAGGATATAGGCGCTGTCTGTATCGGCTCAGACGTGGTACGAATACTGCCGGGGACAGGATATAGGCGCTGTCTGTATCGGCTCAGACGTGGTACGAATACTGCCAGGGACAGGATATAGGCGCTGTCTGTATGGCTCAGACGTGGTACGAATACTGCCAGGGACAGGATATAGGCGCTGTCTGTATTGGCTCAGACGTGGTACGAATACTGCCATGGGACAGGATATAGGCGCTGTCTGTATGGCTCAGACGTGGTACAATACGCCAGGGACAGGATATAGGCGCTGTCTGTATTGGCTCAGACGTGGTACGAATACTGCCAGGGACAGGATATAGGCGCTGTCTGTATGGCTCAGACGTGGTACGAATACTGCCAGGGACAGGATATAAGGCGCTTGTCTGTATCGGCTCAGACGTGGTACGAATACTGCCAGGGACAGGATATAGGCGTGTCTGTATGGCTCAGACGTGGTACGAATATGCTGCAGGGACAGGATATAGGCGTGTCTGTATTGGCTCAGACGTGGTACGAATACTGCCAGGGACAGGATATAGGCGCTGTCTGTATTGGCTCAGACGTGGTACGAATACTGCCAGGAACAGATATAGGCGCTTGTCTGTATTGGCTCAGACGTGGTACGAAATACTGCCAGGACAGGATATAGGCGTGTCTGTATTGGCTCAGACGTGGGTACGAATACTGCCATGGACAGGATATAGGCGCTGTCTGTATGCTCAGACGTGGTTACGAATACTGCCAGGGACAGGATATAGGCGTCTGTATCGGCTCAGACGTGGTACAATACTGCAGGGACAGGATATAGGCGCTGTCTGTATCGGCTCACGTGGTACGAATACTGCCAGGGACAGGATATAGGCGCTGTCTGTATCGGCTCAGACGTGGTACGAATACTGCCAGGGACAGGATATAGGCGCTGTCTGTATGGCTCAGACGTGGTACAAATACTGCCAGGACAGGTATAGGCGCTGTCTGTATTGGCTCAGAGTGGTACGAATACTGCCAGGGACAGGATATAGGCGCTGTCTGTATTGGCTCAGGGCGTGGTACGAATACTGCCATGGACAGGATATAGCGCTGTCTGTATTGGCTCAGACGTGTACGAATATGCAGGACAGGTATAGGCGCTGTTGTATTGGCTCAGACGTGGTACGAATATGCAGGGACAGGATATAGGCGCTGTCTGTATTGGCTCAGACGTGGTACGAATACTGCAGGAAGGATATAGGCGCTGTCTGTATTGGCTCAGACGTGGTACGAATACTGCAGGACAGGATATAGGCGCTGTCTGTATTGGCTCAGACGTGGTACGAATACTGCAGGGACAGGATATAGGCGCTGTCTGTATTGGCTCAGACGTGGTACGAATACTGCAGGACAGGATATAGGCGCTGTCTGTATCGGCTCGGACGTGGTACGAATACTGCAGGGACAGGATATAGGCGCTGTCTGTATCGGCTCAGACGTGGTACGAATATGCCAGGGACAGGATATAGGCGCTGTCTGTATCGGCTCAGACGTGGTACGAATACTGCAGGGACAGGGTATAGGCGCTGTCTGTATGGCTCACGTGGTAGAATACTGCCAGGGACAGGATATAGGCGCTGCTGTATCGGCTAGACGTGGTACGAATATGCCAGGGAGGATATAGCGTGTCTGTATCGGCTCAGACGTGGTACGAATACTGCCAGGACAGGATATAGGCGTGTCTGTATTGGCTCAGACGTGGTACGAATACTGCCAGGGACAGGATTAGGCGCTGTCTGTATCGGCTCAGACGTGGTACGAATACTGCCAGGGACAGGATATAGGCGCTGTCTGTATCGGCTCAGACGTGGTACGAATACTGCCAGGGACAGGATATAGGCGCTGTCTGTATCGGCTCAGACGTGGTACAATACTGCCAGGGACAGGATATAGGCGCTGTCTGTATTGGCTCAGACGTGGTACGAATACTGCCAGGGACAGGATATAGGCGTGTCTGTATCGGCTCAGACGTGGTACGAATACTGCCAGGGACAGGATATAGGCGCTGTCTGTATCGGCTCAGACGTGGTACGAATACTGCCAGGGACAGGATATAGGCGTTGTCTGTATTGGCTCAGACGTGGTACGAAATACTGCCAGGACAGGATATAGGCGTTGTCTGTATTGGCTCAGACGTGGTACGAATACTGCCAGGGACAGGATATAGGCGTTGTCTGTATTGGCTCAGGACGTGGTACGAATACTGCCAGGGACAGGATATAGGCGTTGTCTGTATTGGCTCAGACGTGGTACGAATACTGCCAGGGACATGATATAGCGTTGTCTGTATTGGCTCAGACGTGGTACGAATACTGCCAGGGACAGGATATAACGTTGTCTGTATTGGCTCAGACGTGGTACGAATACTGCCAGGGACAGGATATAGGCGTTGTCTGTATCGGCTCAGACGTGGTACGAATACTGCCAGGGACATGATATAGGCGTTGTCTGTATTGGCTCAGACGTGGTACGAATACTGCCAGGGACAGGATATAGGCGCTTGTCTGTATTGGCTCAGACGTGGTACGAATACTGCCAGGGACAGGATATAGGCGTTGTCTGTATCGGCTCAGACGTGGTACGAATACTGCCAGGGACAGGATATAGGCGCTGTCTGTATGCTCAACGTGGTACGAAAACTGCCGGGACAGGTATAGGCGCTGTCTATCGGCTAGACGTGGTACGAATACTGCCAGGGACAGGATATAGGCGTTGTCTGTATGGCTCAGACGTGGTACGAATACTGCCAGGGACAGGATATAGCGTTGTCTATGCTCAGACGTGGTACGAATACTGCCAGGGACATGATATAGGCGTTGTCTGTATTGGCTCGACGTGGTACGAATACTGCCAGGGACAGGATATAGGCGTTGTCTGTATTGCTCAGACGTGGTACGATACTGCCAGGGACAGGATATAGGCGTTGTCTGTATTGCTCAGACGTGTACGAATACTGCCTGGACAGGATATAGCGTTGCTGTATGGCTCAGACGTGTACGAATACTTGCCAGGGACAGGATATAGCGTTGTCTGTAATGGCTCAGACGTGGTACGAATACTGCCAGGACAGATATAGCTTGTTGTATTCAACGTGTACGAATACTGCCCTCAGTATAGGCGTGCTGTATGGTCACGTGAATACTGCCAGGGACAGGATATAGGCGTTGTCTGTAATCGGCTCAGACGTGGTACGATACTCCATGGACAGAATATCTCAACGTGTTGAAATGGGGACAGTATAGCTGTCTGTATGGCTCAGCGTGGTAGAATACTGCAGGGACAGGATATAGCGTTGTCTGTATCGGCTCAGACGTGGTACGAATACTGCCAGGGACAGGATATAGTATATATGTTCTTCTAAAGTTATTGTCCCTTACTCAAGAGAATGCAGTTGACCTGTCTGTACAGCTTGAATAGAGTCCCGTAACACTCGCGGCAACGGTCGGCGGAAAACATACAGATCTTGTCAAAACAATGAGTCTCTACACTGCATGACCTTCTTTCTACTGGTCGCCATTTGTAGGTGTTTCGTTTATAACAAGCCGAAAGCCATAACACTACAGAAAATGACTGCATTGTCTTACACGCACAAAATCCGACTGCAGTTCAGCCCAATGTATTTTTAACTGGAATACATCCGTTACTAGTCACAAGCAAGGGATGGTTGGCTTTCTCTAGCGCAAACCGCTACCAAGGTCAGCAGCAAACGCCACAGTCACTATCTGTACATGATAATTCCTGATTTATTATACCAAGAATGTGGACATGTTAACATCTTGGTCTTGTGGAATGTCCATGTCGTCAGATATGTTGATATAAACGTTTAGGAAAAACATTCTGCATTCATTCTCAGGATGGCAGTGAAAATGGAAACAGCCTGTCCGGGAATATTGATATGTACCAAAGTACACACCGTCGCATCCCAGAACACGGTATTCTTAATATTCTCCATCGTGAGAATCTCGGATAGGTGTATTGGGACATTTGTTGCCTGTTATTTATAATGTGCACAGCTGTTCGGGAATGGGGAGAGTGGAGACTGTATTTATGTGGCTCACGATGGGCACAACGATGTGAGTCTCCGCGTTTGGTAAAGACAAGAACTTTCTTGACTAGCTGGGAGAGAGTGCATTTCGGCAGCATTCTGCTTTGTGGAGTTAATTGGCTAATTAGCGAGTCACCGCCAAACACAACTGTGTTTTTATTTTGTAACAGTAAGCTACATGTACATGCCGATCCCAGTGGCCGTGCGGTCTAAGGCGTGGGTTTTCGGCCGCTCGCTTACTAGGATCGTGGGTTCGAATCCCACCGGGGGCATGGATGTCTGTCTCTTGTGAGTGTTGTGTGTTGTCAGGTAGAGGTCTCTGCGACGGGCTGATCCCTCGTGCAGAGGAGTCCTACCGAGTGTGGCGTGTCTCAAATGTGTGTGATCATGAAACCTCGACGAAACGAGGAGGCCCAGGCCCATATAGGGCTGTCGAGCCATAGGGGGGAAAAAAAGCTACATGTACATTTCAATCCTGACGGACCATCAACAGACTGTGCCAGAAATTACAGAAAGGAAGGTAAAGTTGTAAACACGATATGTATACACTTCATGTGAGATTTCACTTACATTCGTTACAACTTATTAAAATTGTAACCACAGACGTTGTATTTGTGTATCTTAGTTTATTTAAGTGATGTTTTTTTAAAGATTTACTCTGTTAAATCTTTCAAAATGTATCCAGCGTTTTTAAAATTTTATATGGCTGAAGACGACGTTACGATTTAGTTAAAATTATTAATATTAATAGCTAATATGATGGATTTGTTCTAAGGTGTCTTGAACATTTTTGTAGACACGTGCTGAATTTCCCTTATGCATTGTTTCTTTCACTGTGAAAGGTTTGTGTGTTTACGTATGTGTGTAATTTCACACCTGCTGCCCTCGACTGCATTATACGGAAACGTTTCTCTTTGTTTCAGATCGAAATAGAAGCCCTTTATCGTTGAATCCTGATCTCTTACCGAAAGGAAACTCTAATCAAAATGTCATACCCACGAAGGTCACAAGGGTAAGTAAAGTGTCGTGTAGTATTTACTGAATGTACTGTGGTGTTGGGGGCTGAAGCGAGTGTTCTCTTCACCTGCCAGGTCACTTCACGTTCTGACAAATCCGTATTGTGTTTATTGTGTTCATTAATTCACCAATCACCGACGCTATGCAAATTTAGCAGTTGGCATCGTTGTTATGTAACGCACACAGAGCTTTGTTGAGGTTGTCTTTATACGCAAAAAAAAAGTTGCACTTGCGGAGATTGTTTTGAGAGTTGTTTTTAGGCTGAACAATTTTTCCGTTGAAATTTCAGCGGGCATTTTCTATGCTTGTCAAATAATAAGTAATACTATTTCAGCCATCATAGTTTAGTCTGAGGGTGTTGCTACATCTGACACTCATTAAGTAGATATCCAGTTCGAATTCCTGACGGAATAATTTCGAATAATATATTTAGCTGGCTAGTTCAGTTCCTGTAGGTCAGTGATATGCAACCCGTGGCCCGCCGAAGTTACGTCTGTGACGCGCGAGTGTTTTCGAACACGTTCAACTTACGGCGCCCCCATCAGAATGAAGGATAACTTTTTTTAGTGATTTGGCGAACGTCGCACGCATAGTTAAATGGTGACGAGTAAGTTGGTACGGTATTTGTACACGTTGCGTGGGGAAACGTGTGTTGGGACTGTACAGTGGGAGGAGCGACAGACATACGGAGTGGTAAGCTGCGCCATGCTCCTTACTCTTTGGGTTCTGAGTACGTTCTAATAATAATTAGTGCAAGTGTATCGCAGTCATAGCCGATCTCAGTGGCCGTGCGGTCTAAGGCGTGGGTCTTCGGCCGCTCGCTTACTGGGATTGTGGGTTCGAATCGCCGATCCCAGTGGCCGTGCGGTCTAAGGCGTGGGTCTTCGGCCGCTCGCTTACTGGGATTGTGGGTTCGAATCGCCGATCCCAGTGGCCGTGCGGTCTAAGGCGTGGGTCTTCGGCCGCTCGCTTACTGGGATTGTGGGTTCGAATCGCCGATCCCAGTGGCCGTGCGGTCTAAGGCGTGGGTCTTCGGCCGCTCGCTTACTGGGATTGTGGGTTCGAATCGCCGATCCCAGTGGCCGTGCGGTCTAAGGCGTGGGTCTTCGGCCGCTCGCTTACTGGGATTGTGGGTTCGAATCGCCGATCCCAGTGGCCTTGCGGTCTAAGGCGTGGGTCTTCGGCCGCTCGCTTACTGGGATTGTGGGTTCGAATGCCGATCCCAGTGGCCGCGCGGTCTAAGGCGTGGGTCTTCGGCCGCTCGCTTACTGGGATTGTGGGTTCGAATGCCGATCCCAGTGGCCGTGCGGTCTAAGGCGTGGGTCTTCGGCCGCTCGCTTACTGGGATTGTGGGTTCGAATGCCGATCCCAGTGGCCGCGCGGTCTAAGGCGTGGGTCTTCGGCTGCTCGCTTACTGGGATCGTGGGTTCGAATCCACCGGGGCGCATGGATGTTTGTGTTGTGTTGTATATGGACAGTAGTATGAAGGACAATAAAGGATTACACAGTACACAAATGGATCAAGGGGAATACCCCAGGATAATAATAAAAAAAAATCCCACCGGGGGCATGGATGTTTGTGTTGTAAAAAGACGGTTGTGGACCGTAAGTGACATGAAAGGACGAAAAAGGATTAACACAGAACAAAAATGGATCAAAGGGGAAAACCAGGAATTAGTAAAAAAAAAAAAAATCCCCCGCGGGCATGGACGTTTGTCTCTTGTGAGTGTTGTGTGATGTCAGGTAGAGGTCTCTGCGACGAGCTGGTCCCTCGTCCAGAGGAGTCCTACCGAGTGTGGTGTGTCTCAAATGTGTGTGATCATGAAACCTCGACGAAACGAGGACGCCCAGGCCCCCAAGGGGCTGTCGAGTCATAGGAGGGGTATCGCAGTCATAATTTTATAGAATGGAATTCTGTGTATTTCTTAAAAAATATCAGTGACTGAGAACCAGGGGGAAGCTTCTCATTGACGTTTATAAGTTATTCAAAAATAATTTTTGTCGTAATTAAATTATAATCAATCGAAATATTAATTTTTCCTAATTATTAATTAATAATATTAGCCTTTCAGTAGTTTGGTGTAAAGTAAATTTTCCCTGAAGAAATAATACTCTTACTGTTAAGCATTTATTTGCTGCCCGCGCAGTGTTGGGAGATTTTGAAATGGCCCGTGTGCCATGAAAGGTTGCTTGCACTGCTATAGGAGATTGTCGTCATTACTTTCAAATAGACCACGGCCGCAGCTTGCTGAATTCGACATACGTATCGCCGGTCATAAGATGCTGCTGTGCGTACGTACGTGTGCCAACGAACTACGCATACGAGCGCTGGCTCGGCACAACAGTTTCGTGCGCTGCAGCGGTGTGCCGTCTGAAGACGAAAGGCGAAGTACATAGGCGTAACTTGGCCAGTAGCACTGTGTGGGGGGGGGGGGGGGGGCAATTGACCACGCGTATTAGGAACCCAGATGCCTCTATTCTGCGTCCCGCAAAACGCACTTTTTTCTTTTTTCTGTTTTTACACCACCCAAATAATCGTTTTGAAAATATTTCAATTTTTATTTCCCTTTCTTCAATTCAGTAGCTAAAAAAACTATTGTTAGGTAGAAAAATATTGGGAGGGGGCATTTGCCCCCCCTGCACCCCCACAAGTTACGCCTATGGCGAAGTATGTTACTTTGCTCGAGTTGAGCTGAGTTGTGTTGTCCCAGCTAGTACTAAAACAATAAGGCGGGGCCAGTAAATATTGTAACACGGGGAGAGATGAATAAATGAGTATCACTGCCTGTCTGTTCACTGGGGACTTCGAGTGCGGTGTTCGTGTAATCTTTCGGCTGACACGATGTTTCAAAGGAACGCCTGCCACCGTTTTAACTTCTGTTGTGTAGTGTATGTGGGCCGGGATTGCTCAGTCAGTATAGAGACTCGCTACGGGCTGGACGGTTCGGGTTCGAACCCCGGTGGAGGCGAGATTTTCCGTATCCGTCCATACCAGCCCCGAGGCCCACCGAGCCTCCTGTACAATGTTTACTTGGTATTTCCCGGTGGTAAAGCGGCCGGGGCATGACGTTGGCCATCTACCCCGATCTGGCGCCGAGGTTAAAGAAAGGGTAGAGCTATACCTCTGCTCTATGTCTATGTGGCAGGTTATAGGGAGAACTTAACCTTTCTAGATTAGGCAGCAGATTCTGAGGTCATTAACTGTCCAGTTTATTACGCAGATTCGTAAGTGTACTAAAGCTTCATCGCCTTGTGAGCCAAGAATACTATTATTCGTGACTGCCTTCTCTCGCGCCCTTTACAGCTGCATGTAAAGTAAAATGAAATGGTCTCTGTGCTTGACTGAGCATCACGCAGTACGAAACAAATTATTATATGGGTACTAGATAGAGATGAACGCCAGTGTCACGCTCCGGCTACGTTGCCACCCGGGAGAAAAACCCCGGTATCCATCACATATGAAATTTGATGAAAATTGTTCCACATGGTTGTTGAGTTATGTAATTGTCCTCTATTTTTAAAAATTTGTATACCATTGTGCAAACACCAGATTTAATGACTCAAGCAAGTGGATAAGAATGACTGAGCCGTAGTCGATTTTATCAAGTCTTAGGAGAAAACTGTAACGCAGTACGAAGTTGTCGGTCTTTGAGCATTTCACTTGAGACGGAAAGTCTGGCAACATCGCAGACATTGGGTCCTGTGGTCCGTTCTTGTGGATGCGATAATTAATTTTAGGATTCCGTGCAGGGTGGGGAATTCCTTGAGCAGATGAGTGACTGTTAGCTTGTCAGCGAGTACTATTCATCGAGATTTTACTACATTACTAAAACGCGAGGTCCCTGTAAACGTCATGAAGGCATATGGGGATGGAGGTGTAGCTCCACCCTTTCTTAACCTCGGCAATAGATGGAGGTGAGTGATCAACCTCATGCCCTGGTAATTTTACTACCCCCGAGGAAAAGCCCCGGTGTCCCTGGAATAGGATGGCTGAGTGGGCCTCAGAGCCGGTCTGGACGTTTTGGAAAATAATCTCTTTTGCCCCTGCCGGGATACGAACCGTACTACATTAATACTAACCTACAGATTGAATAGCTTACTGAACCACCTCCTGAAAACGCAAAGGTGTCCTTGTCTACGCCATGAAGGCATATAGGGGAGTAGAGGTATCGCTCCACTCATTCTTCTGCACTGAGGGAGAGTAGTTAATTTCACGCCCCGGGAAATAATCCCGGTATCCATTGAATAGGGGCTGGGTGGGCCCCAGAGCCGGTCTAGACGTTTTGGAGAAGATCCCTTGCCCCTGTCGGGATTCGAACCCCGGAGCGTCCACCCCTTAGCATATTGTTTGTACCGAATACGCTACCCCAGCTCCCGGGGACGTTCTGAAAATGCGTTACTGCATGCATCTCGGTCGAAGAGGCCGCGTCGCCTTGAAGCTTGTCAGTATGGTGACACACAGCGACAGAGAACGAATTCTGTCTGAAGCATTTACACGAAAATTGAAACGATGCGTGGGTGCGTTGACCCTGCTGTTGTGGTCCGCACTAGCTGTTATTGATGAAGTGCCCTTCGGTGTGCAACATGCGGTCAGAGAGCCGGCTGTCGCACGTTGTAACGTGGCATTCTGCTACGTTTCTTTCGTTTGCTTTCTTCTCGTCTTGTTTTAGGCGTTTTTGGAGGTCATGTCTGTCCGTCCGCCTATTTATCTTTCTGTCGTCTTGTATTAACGCCAGCACTTTTAAACATGATGAGTGGAAACGTTTATTAACTGCAATACATTGCACTAAAACGCATGGACCCGACTAACGCAAATTGGAATAGCGGCGAATACTGCCCGGCCTGCCGTCACGTGAAAAGTGAATTCTTAGATAAAATAATGTCCGTGTAATAGTGGATTTCCAGTCTTTTTTTCCTTTAATTCTTCGTGTCTTTACTGTTTCGTTCCCTTTCTGCTTGTTCAGTTCATACCTCTGTCCTCACTTCCCTGTTTCCTTTACACTTGCTGTATGCCACAATCCATTGGTTCTGATCGTTGCCTGCATGTACGTCGCAATCATCAAGCCCCATGAGACACAATTTGGTTGGCCGGCGGGGGGTGGGGGGGCTAGGACAAAAAATTGTTAACCAGGCACGCAATGAAGAAAAGCAGAGTAGTTCGGTAATATTGATGCAGCGAGAACTCCAGTCAAATTGACGTACAAATACAAAAAGAAATGATGATAATAATAATAATAATAATAATAATTCAGTTCTCATGTATTAACATGCTAGTGTATCCGCAGTAGCCGATTATAAAACCGGCAAAAATAAATAAAACAAGTCACATGAAGACACCTACAACCCAACAAACAAACAAATAAATAAAACAAAAGTCACATGAAGACACCTACAACCCAACAAACAAACAAACAAATAAATAAAACAAAAGTCACATGAAGACACCTACAACCCAACAAACAAACAAATAAATAAAACAAAAGTCACATGAAGACACCTACAACCCAACAAACACACAAATAAATAAAACAAAAGTCACATGAAGACACCTACAACCCAACAAACAAACAAATAAATAAAACAAAAGTCACATGAAGACACCTACAACCCAACAAACAAACAAATAAATAAAACAAAAGTCACATGAAGACACCTACAACCCAACAAACAAACAAACAAATAAAACAAAAGTCACATGAAGACACCTACAACCAACAAACAAACAAATAAATAAAACAAAAGTCACATGAAGACACCTACAACCCAACAAACAAACAAATAAATAAACAAAAGTCACATGAAGACACCTACAACCCACAAACAATATAAACAAAGTCCTGAGCACCTACAACCAACAAACAACAAATAAATAAACAAAAGTCACATGAAGACACCTACAACCAAACAAACAAAACAAACTCAATGAAACACTAACCAAAACAAACAAGTCACATGAAGACACCTACAACCAACAAACAAACAAACAAAAATAAAACAAAAGTCACATGAAGACACCTACAACCCAACAAAAAACAAATAATAAAACAAAAGTCACATGAAGACACCTACAACCCAACAAACAAACAAATAAATAAAACAAAAGTCACATGAAGACACCTACAACCCAACAAACAAACAAATAAATAAAACAAAAGTCACATGAAGACACCTACACCAACACAACAAAATAACAAAGTCACATGAAGACTACAACCTAAAACAAAAATAACAAGTCACATGAAGACACCTACAACCCAACAAACAAACAAATAAATAAAACAAAAGTCACATGAAGACACCTACAACCCAACAAACAAACAAATAAATAAAACAAAAGTCACATGAAGACACCTACAACCCAACAAACAAACAAATAAATAAAACAAAAGTCACATGAAGACACCTACAACCCAACAAACAAACAAATAAATAAAACAAAAGTCACATGAAGACACCTACAACCCAACAAACAAACAAATAAATAAAACAAAAGTCACATGAAGACACCTACAACCCAACAAACAAACAAATAAATAAAACAAAAATCACATGAAGACACCTACAACCCAACAAACAAACAAATAAATAAAACAAAAGTCACATGAAGACACCTACAACCCAACAAACAAACAAATAAATAAAACAAAAGTCACATGAAGACACCTACAACCCAAACAAACAAACAAAAAATAAAACAAAAGTCACATGAAGACACCTACAACCCAACAAACAAACAAATAAATAAAACAAAAGTCACATGAAGACACCTACAACCACAAACAAACAAATAAATAAAACAAAAGTCACATGAAGACACCTACAACCCAACAAACAACAAATAAATAAAACAAAAATCACATGAAGACACCTACAACCCAACAAACAAACAAACAAATAAAACAAAAGTCACATGAAGACACCTACAACCCAACAAACAAACAAACAATAAATAAAACAAAAGTCACATGAAGACACCTACAACCCAACAAACAACAAATAAATAAAACAAAAGTCACATGAAGACACCTACAACCCAAACAAACAAATAAATAAAACAAAATCACATGAAGACACCTACAACCCAACAAACAAACAAATAAATAAAACAAAAATCACATGAAGACACCTACAACCCAACAAACAAACAACAAAAAATAAAACAAAAGTCACATGAAGACACCTACAACCCAACAAACAACAAATAAATAAAACAAAAGTCACATGAAGACACCTACAACCCAACAAACAAACAAATAAATAAAACAAAATCACATGAAGACACCTACAACCCAACAAACAAAACAAACAAATAAAACAAAAGTCACATGAAGACACCTACAACCCAACAAACAAATAAATAAAACAAAAGTCACATGAAGACACCTACAACCCAACAACAAACAAATAAATAAAACAAAAGTCACATGAAGACACCTACAACCCAGCAAACAAACAAATAAATAAAACAAAAGTCACATGAAGACACCTACAACCCAACAAACAAACAAATAAATAAAACAAAAGTCACATGAAGACACCTACAACCCAACAAACAAACAAATAAATAAAACAAAAGTCACATGAAGACACCTACAACCCAACAAACAAACAAATAAATAAAACAAAAGTCACATGAAGACACCTACAACCAACAAACAAACAAATAAATAAAACAAAAGTCACATGAAGACACCTACAACCCAACAAACAAACAAATAAATAAAACAAAAGTCACATGAAGACACCTACAACCCAACAAACAACAAATAAATAAAACAAAAGTCACATGAAGACACCTACAACCCAACAAACAAACAAATAAATAAAACAAAAGTCACATGAAGACACCTACAACCCAACAAACACACAAACTCCGACACTCAGTTCTCTTACTGATTTTTCTGTACATGTCCGTGTCTCATCCTTCGCAGTCTCTGTCCAGACTCTACAATCACTAATCTACACATCTCTTCCTCTCTAGTTTCTTCTTGCTTTGGCTGGCCTTGTGCCTGTCGTAGATGTTCTCTCCCACTGTGGAAAAGTCAAAATGTTCGCACGAATTATTAGAAATATCGCAGTATTTTATGACTTGGAAAACCCTGGGACATTTGGCGTCCCAAACGATTTTTTGAGGCAGCTCTCTTAAAACTTGTAAAATTGGCAGTATCCCGAGAAAACTGGGGCGAATGGGATATGTACTCATGGCCTGTGAGTGAGCTTCCGGCATAAACATTTACGTTTCAGGATAGAGCCATTCCCCTGTTGCTCGAGTAAGCAGAATCAGGAAGTTCTGTAGGTGACTCATTCAGTCACGTGTGAAGAAGTAATATTATGAATATGGAGTGACATGCGGGAAGGGGGGGGGGGTTGGGAGGTCAGGGAACTCGAGCCACAACCCTCTTCGATCCAGGAACTGGAGCTAGCTTGGGCTGCCACCACCCCACCCTTATTCATTGCAAGTACCAAGGAGTTCTTTTGTCTCGTACCACTCCTGTCAAATTAGTACTCTTTGCTTCCGGGTCAAAAACTTGACCTTATGTAGACGGCCTTACTATTACGCGCTCCGTCATGTTAGAGCAATGCTTATCAACCTATGGTTCGCAAACCTATTCTGAGTGCGTCGTGAAACAAGTTCGTTAATCGACTGACTTAAATCACACTGCTTTGATGAGTATATTAAAAGAAGTATTTTTAACATGTAATCACGTGTAGTGACACTGTACCAATGTCGGTTTGACCGTCGTGGTATAAAGAATGACACAGACCATTGACAGTTATTACTGATTGTGGAGTTGGCAGTTGACCTTGGCTTGCGCTAGGGGAAGCCGACCATCCCTTGCTTGTGACCAATAACCGATGTATTCCAGTTAAAAATACATTGGGCTGAAGTGCAGTCGTGTTTTGTGCGTGTGAAATAATACAGTCACTTGCTGTAGTGTTCTGTGTGGTTAGAGCTGTGCATAAATTTGACTTTAAGCTTGTTAGATATGGCTCAGGATAGGGAGAGGTGGCGGGCTCTTGTGAGTGCGGTAATGAACCTTCGGGTTCCATAAACCGCGGGGAATTTCTTGACTAGCTGACGACCTGTTAGCTTATCAAGAAGGACTCTGCTCCGTGGAGTTAGTTAGTTAGTTATAAACGAAACACCTAACAAATGGCGACCAGTCGAAAGAAGGTCATTCAGTGACAGAAACTCGTGTTTTTGACAGGAGCTAAATGTCCCCCCCCCCGGGACCTTCGTCGCGAGTGTTAGGGACTCTACTCACGCTGTGCAGTTCAACGGCATTCTCTTGAGTAAGGGACAGTACTAAGGTTACCATCGTCTTAAAGAAAATGTATCATCAGATCAGCCACACAAAATTGTCGTTTTTCGCCGAAGTTATCATACGGTTAGAAACATTTTCTTGCCTTGAGGTGTACCTCGCAAAACACGGGAATACTCAAATTTACAAGGTAATGAAGACATTCAAGATATGAGAGCCATTAGAGTTGTCACAGTACTAAACTCAGGCTCGTGCTGAAGTGTGTAAACGCGTAAGTTATATTTACCTTCATTTCATTAAATCATTAAAATGTGACATTCGTTACACCGATTCATGTTTGTTACACCTAGGGTGTTTAGACAAAGGCCAATGACCTAATCCGGGTCGCGGCTCACACTTTGTTCGAGCATTGTAAATAAAAGTAGCAAATCGGTCGAAAACGGAGACATGCCTTTTGTCGGAACATTTGTTTGTTACCTAGAACATCTATTAGAGAGGGTGCCGGGGTAGCTCAGTCAGTACATCGACTGGTATGTATGTTGGATAACCGCAGTTCGATTCGTAGCAAGAACATGTATTTTTTTCTTTTCTCCATAGCACGCAGACACTGACTGGGGCTCACCCAGTCTCCTATCTAGTGAGCACTCTGGAGTCTTTCGTCGGGCGCATAGCTGCCCGGGGTGTAAAACGGACCACTCATTTGCATCTGTTGGCGAGGTTAATAATGCGTGGAGCTGTACCTGTATTCCCCCACACGTCTTAATGGCATAATAATCAGGCATAGAGACAGATTTACTTTTCACCGTGTTTAAATCTCGCATTAATGAGATCTGAGATTTTGACGATCGTGAAATTTAAGATTACGGTGTTCTGAGTCTATGCATGTAGACGTTTCGGTATCGTATGTTGCCTCCATCTTCAGTACGGTAGAGTGAGAATGATGTCATCTTCGAATTTGAAGATGGAGGCAGGGGGCCTCTTTGAGGCGTTAATACATATGTACCAAATTACACGGGGTCTGGATCGCACGATGTGTTGTACGTAGCCCCCTTATGAGGCATCCAATTACAAACAGATGGGACTCTTGGGCAGATTTTAGTGAGCAGAATATCGGATTTATCATTCATAATGATAACTGTTTGTCGTTTGGCATCGCATTAACTTTCGCTTTCAAGTTGGAGTTTAAAAGTCGAGTGGCCTAGCGCTACTAATGAACGGGGCGAGTTCCTGCTTTGTGTGATGCATTTCATGGCACATGACCTGAAGACAGGAGCGGAGTCAACCCACGAAACATGGGTTTTATTTTATATCCATACAGTGGACAGTGTCTAAAGAATATTGTAACTGTGTTTGCTGAGTTGTGTATCAGTGCATAGTGCTTTTGGTGGAGAAACTGCCATGAAGTGTCTGAAGATATTGCATTCATGCCGATATTCGAGTAAGTGGTTTGAATTTAAAGATCATTGCGGAAATAATGATTAACTGTAATTAAATGTTCGGGGTTGTAGTGTGGTGTTTACGAGAAACTGCCGCGTTTGTGTATGTAGAGGAAGGTAGTCGTTCAGAAATGTCGTGAATTACTTAAAAAACGACACTCCTAATACCGAAAAGACTTAATTACAGCTATTCAATTGATTGGTTATATGTGAAGTAACGATTAGTATCGCAGGTATACTTTGTATGTCGGGATCATTGTCATATATTGAGAGGTGTGTGATTGTGGGACCGTTTTTGTGATTGCGCTTACTGTTGAAGGATTGGCTTATTTATCAAGCTGGAGACAAGGGCACTTGTGGGTCTGGAGGTAAAATGTTATGTGTTGGTATCACTGCCATGTTCAGAGCAACACACTTTACATATTTATTTTATAGTTGTGTAGCCTCCACCGTTCACAAGCTGGGACTTGTGCCAGAGATACGTATTTTGTGTTGTAACAATTCACTTCCAAATATGCACAGTGTGTACCTGCTTAGGCCTGCCGTGGAGCTGAGTGGCATTGCACAGTCTCGGAAAGGAACATCTTTGGAGCTAGAGGTAAATTGTGTGTGTTCTGGAAAGGTTTTCCGTACATGTTTATTGTGGAACTGGCTTAATTTTGTTACGCACCAGACTGGGACATTGTTGTGGGGCCAGAGGTAAACTTTTGTGTTGTTGCCGTCCAAGGATCCGTCAGAAGATGACGATGACGAAGGTGAGGAGAGCCTTCTGGATGAGATGGACGACGACCTCAGCAACCAGAACAGCAGTTACGATCGCTTCCTTCATCAGCAGAAGACTTCATCGGGCACGCTTCCAATCCGCGCCCCGTCTTCCCGCCCGGTTTGTAGTAACGTGTACATAACCACAGGGTCCCCACTCTGTACAGCCATAAGCCGAAAGACCTTCCCGACTTCAAACGGACACAGAGGACATTGTGCCTAGAAGCTAAGGTTATGTCGGTGGTAGCCTAGTTTCTGGTAGGTCCTCGCGTGGCGGATAGATATTATGAGCAGGTTCCATCAGAACGTCACAGGTGACCGGAGAGACGGAAATGGATCGGATTTCCGAAGTGAATTTTATGTTAATATTACTGTGTTAATGTTATGATTTCGGAATAACATAAATTTACACATTTTTTCCCCCCCACAAAATACTTTAATTGCACTGTATTTATGATTCTGCGTTGCTGCCTCTTTCCGTTAACGTAAGTTCAGTGCGATACATTTCGATCGTCTTAAAGCAATTTTACTGCAGGCGTTAACATTGCACTCCTACAAGTATCATAGAATACAAAAGGCTAAGCTGTGTCGCTATATGCGTACGTTATGTATTTTAGCGGGTTATTACGAATAGGAACAGAAGGTGGCAGAAGCGGAAGGTATGCATGAGTCGGTACCTTCCTCAGAAAGTGTGCTTAAGATGGCAGCACCTGTTGTTATTACTCCAAGTTTAGTGTCTTAGTATAAATGTAACTGTCTCTCCTGAACTTACTAAGCTATTGAAGTTAAGTTTTTTTTTTTACGAAATTTGGTGGTAACAATTTTCATCTTAGATATAACCGGTATTTTTGCTAGTTCAAATAAAATTTGTAGTCTTCGGATCTATATTATAATTTACATGCCCCTTTTTTGTACCGTTCACCCTTTAAGTAAATCGGTAAAGATAATTTGAGTGTCGTGTAAATTAGGTATTAAATTTTAATTGTGATTTGTAGGAGTTAATTTAGCCCAACATGTTCAAGTGAGGGCCCTCAATATCAAAATTTAATCTAAATTAGCTAATTGATTTCGGAGATATTTGTTTATTAGACGCGTTCTAGGTGTTGTAAGAGTGGAGACTCTGACGAATGAACGAATACCTGTGGTCGCCTGCACCGCTTCCTGTCGCTTTGTACATGGCGCTTTGAGTGTTGTGACGTCAGCACCCACACCTTTGTAGCATTTGCCTGCAGGAGGCTGTGTTGCTTCCATCTTCCGCTGTGTCAGGGCGCTTTCCATGAACAGATATCAAGACCACCCCCATCTGGAATGTAACGCCGTGTAGTTTACCAACATTTCGGATGGAGGCAGCACGAACGTTCCTCTGAAATGTTGGTAGCACACTACCCTGCATCCTTCGTTGGCTGTTTGATTCCACCGGAGGATCAAATGCGGCCAAAGCATGTAGTAGGAAAATCAGTTTTATTATAAAATGCGTAATTTATTTGTTTGTATATACGTTTCTTAATAATACAGACACTCCGCAACTTACGCAGTTTCACATTACGCAATTTAAAAAAGTAAACTGAAATAGTAAAATTTTTGAAACGCGCGGCGAATTTTTTTTGTGGTAATGAAAGCACATTGAGAAGGTGGTGGTGGAAGAATACTGTTGGGCGATAACACAGGCGGCTCTGCGATCTTGCTGTGCCTAATCAGTTCCCAGTGTGTTGGAGTGCGAACTGTAGCAGGACTCTTTTGCATCTACATGCATAGTTGACCGTACGTATACTCGCCCAATTCCGAAATGCGCAAAATTCGACTTCCGCCGGATGTTCCGGGACGTAACTGTGGCGTAAGTGGGGGAATGTCTGTAATTGACTAGGCCTGCAAGCAAAATGCAGCATTGTGAATATCTGAAACAGGGTTGGGAACGTAGAGATTCTGGGTATATTTTTGGATGTATTTGTTTGACTCAGCAGTGTTATATCGAGTCTTCAATGACGTGCGTGATTTTCTTTGCCATTTATTTCCTCAGTTGAGCACCTTCGACTGCAGATTACATTAGTAACTTTACTCTACAACCCACAGTATTCCTGCATGACCTTAATTAAAAAATTACGGCCTTCTGTGACGTAACGCCGCGTAGCGTGATAGATGGCTGTGAGTATTTTGGGGGAGTGTTCTGCTTCCATCTACAAGACTGTTCTGACCTGACGACGGGGGCAGCAGGCTCTTTCGAAACGTTGGTACTAGTCTGCTGAACTGCAGATGTCACAATCCGGAACGTAATGTTGCAACGTGCCGCTGTGAGACCTTCAAATCCAACATTAATGTCCGTTACGTCACCAAAGGGTTCATCATGGCTATCTGACTCTGGGCATTTTAATATTATGATATGTCTGAGTCTGCGTTGTCCGAATGGTGTCTTTCTGTACGATTTTCTAGCGGCTCGTTATCGTGGCCACATGACACTGGGCACCCTTCAGTTCTTAACATTTACAATGTTCGTTTTAATATTTTCATATGTGTGAGCCTGCGTTGCCCGAATGGTGTCTTTCTGTACGATTTTACAGCGGCTTGTGTTGTACCTTATAACCGATCGTTGCTGGTTTTGTATACACTCAACAACGTGAATGCTCTTTCCAATGGGTTTTACTTTGTTTCTTTATTACAACAATACAAACATCAGAGCTGGCTACCACTGGTCTGCCTTTGTCTTTTACACAACACCAACTGGCGCGAGACACCTGGTCCCTTCTTCTTCCTACTCCCTTCCTCCCCTTTACCATCCTACTTCTTACAAATATAGAGGAGTGGGGGAGGGGAGTCGAACTGATCCAATAACGTTCGGCTACAACCTTATGTTGCTGAAAGTCTCCCCAGTCTAATTTTTGTTGATTTTAATAGGCCAAACATAAGTACCCTTAGGCTAGGCGCACACTTGCGATTTATTGCCGCCGCGACTGAAAAGTCGCAATCGCCGAAAAGTATTGTGGTCCGCACACGGCGACCAAAAAATCGCTAGTATATTTCAGTAATGGTATGGATTTCATCGAAAGTACTTGTGTGATTGCCTTATTACTGCGTATGAAATCCAAAAAAAGACGCAAACGAAAACATTGGGTGCATCCACTTATAAGTCAAATTTGTTGTCATACAGAGCAGGCCGTTTTTCCAATTCAAAAATCAATTTCTCCGTGTCCAAAACAATGTGTGATGGTGAATCATCAACAGCAGATTCGTTATCAGACATAATTCAATATCAATAACAAATAATTCAAATACAATAATTTTCAATGATAGATTTCTCTCCAAGGATTGAAATGCGACCGAACAGCAGCAGAAGCAAGTGTGTGCAGGTTTATTCCTGTCTATGTAACCCATTTTAATTCGCGACAGTCGCGTCGCTAGTAAAATAGGGCTGGTTGCATCTTTTTAATCGCTACTTTTATTTAGTCGCATGTGCGCGCATTCCTACTGAAAACAGCGTGTTCTATTTGTGCGACTAAATAATCGCGCGACAGAAAATCGCAAGTGTGCGCCTAGCCTTATGGGCAGTTAACCTGATTCCTGTTCGCGGCGGTGAAGAGGCAAGCTGGTAAGGGAAGAAGCACAGCGCTCGAAGTTCCAGCCGTTTTCTATGCATTTCAAAAACATTCTCGTATAACTGCCAGGACTCTGCAGTTGCTTGGAAACAGTGGGACGAGTGGAGTTTGGTGTGCAGTATGCCTTGCTTATAGACCGTAGCGGTTTGATGGTGGGACGCAGCATCACATTGTGGTAGAACTCGACTCAAATATCTTTTCCGCGACGCAGAGACCAAAATCAGTCAGTCCCCACTACTCCCTTTCTGTCGCTTTAGCATCACCGTTGTTGCTACATCAGTCATTTTCCTTTCAGTCACCGTCCTGTGAAGGTTATTTAGTAGCGTATAGGAGTGGGAGGTATTTGTCTTGACGTTATAACAACGTGGCAGCGTTGCGTTGATTGCCCAGGTCTGGGTACAGTGCGCTATTGCCAAGTCGAAATAAACTGTTCCCAATATATGCTCCGTTAGTAATACGTTTAAACGATGTTACCTCTGTGAAAATTGAGAGAGAGTGACTATGTGGCAAACATGGTGCCAGAGCCCTCTACCTTTGCACTTAGCTCCGCCCCTTCCTCTCTCTCTACATTTTTCCTCGCGCAGGACGCGGAAAAATTATATGTGTCGCATTATAGACAGTGTACTCCTATCTGAGTAAATGTTTTTGCCTGGCCATTCTGACGTCAGCCACGGATTGGCCGAAACGTGCTGAGTACAGTTGTGTGCAGTTTGGGATACACTAAATGTAAAAGGTGAAAGTCGCCATTTTTTGAGAGCACCACGCTGTGAACATTCTGTTTGTATCTATAAATAGTGACAGAACGGGGAAACAAGTTAGGAAATGCACGCGTAGCGTAACAGTTATGTGGCATTCGATTTTTATTGTTTAATTCGAAAACAGAAGACTTGCGGGAAACGTCTGTGAGGCATGCAGCGTGTTTCATTTTCTGTACAGCTTTTATTCGAACCACGTTTTGTCCCGATAAATACTGTATGTAGCGGCGAGACACACGTGATATGAGCGCAAAAACTCATGCAGCTCTTGTAAAATGCCCTTTGTTGTCCGATTGTAACTCAAAGTGCGACATGCCAACTAATTTTAGTATAATTTCCCTGTATCAAATTTTATGAGAACTCATTCAGTCGTTCTTAGAGTTGTGACATACGAATGGATAGGCAGCGAAATTTGTGGGCACATTTTGCTACGGGCTGGAAAGTCCGGGGATCGAATCCCGGTGGGGGTGATATTTTCCGCATCCGTCCAGACCGGCCCTGGGGCTCACCCAGCCTCCTATACAATGGGTACCGGGTCTCTTTCCCGGGGGCAAAGCGGCAGGGTGGGTGGAGTTGACCACCCACCCTCATCTGGTGCCAGGGTTAAAGAAAGAGTAGAGCTATACCTCTACTCCCCCTCTGGGCCTTCATGGCCTGTTCTAGGGAGAACTTTACCTTTACCAAAAGCTGGAACACAGGCATGTCTGCAGAGGAGCGTTCAGTTGCTGGAGGGGCGGTGATCGTTACCTTCGCGCTGTGCCCATAAGGGAGTCGTTGTGTAAGTGTGGTGTCGCTGTCTGGGGTACATGTTTGCCTACATGCCTGTTATACGCCGTCGTTGCGTGGTGCTGAAACACAAGGACGGCCTTTACGAGCTCGGGATTGTCTACGGATATTTCTGTCGACACTGCAGCTCTCTGCAGCCCCTTATGATTTGTGCTGAATTCGGGCAGTGTCGTGTACTAAGTAGTTCGCAGCTGGGTTGTGCGTTATATTACACGTGTACTTGCACGGTAACTTATTAAAATTGTACAAAGAATATACAGCATGGTAAGATTTTTCGGAAAGAAACTTAATATGAATATTGTTATAGGCTTAAGTATTGGGTCCTATTGTGATGTGTTTTTAAATTATAACGTTTGAAGATAATTTCTTATACTTAATGAAATTTTGATGTTTAACCGCGGGTCCAGAGATATTCTTCAAGCGCTGCAGTGTCTGTATGTTAATGTACAGTATTTTGTTGCAAATTGCTGTTACATGTACATGTTATGTATTGATACTAGGTGTAATGTTTTTACGATGGCTTATAGTAGTAGTAGTAGTAGTGGTAGTAGTAGGAGGAGGCATGTTTTATGTTAGAGAGGTCTAAAATGCACCGTTCCGTAAATAGTAGGTGTGTCATTTACTGTGTTGCTGCCAGCGACTGTTCGGTAAGACTACGGAGGTCGGGTTGTCTTTCTCCTGTAACGAGATGGTAAAGTGTACGCCAATGGAGTACAATTTTTTCGGAATCAGTTGTTTGCTACAATTTGCACCATTCGGGGGGGTGGGGTGGGGGGCACACTTTTAAGTGCGCAACCTGTCGCAGTTCACACAACCTGGAAGTCATTTTACTTAGACGTTTACAGCAATCCTTCACCAATCGCGATTTCGAGTATTCGTGGTTTTCCATTTATATTGTTTTGGTAAGTACAGTGTTTGTTTTTCTGTACCTGTGGTTTGTGCACACACGGCAACAATGGGCGACGTTCGAACCAAGGGGCCCGTATTTGCTGGGGACGGGTTTGTAATGGCCGCCCTGTTTGTAGGAGCCGGGATTGCTCAGTGTGGTGACTAGTCTGTGGGATGGGCGATCAGGGGTTCGAAACCCGGCGGGGACAAAGGAGTTTTCTCTTCAAAACGTCCAGACAGACTCTGGTGCTCACCCATTGGGTACCGGCTGCTGTTCCCTTGGTTAAAGCGGCCGACGCGTGAGACTGACCACTCACTTGCATCTAGTGCCGAGGCCAAGAATGAGTGGACCTATATGTGCACTCCCCTAGATGCCGTCATGGCGTGTAGAGGGACAACTTTACTATTAAATTAACATCCTATTTTTAAAAATTAATTTTAATATTATTCCATCTGTGCGCGTGTCTACTAAGTAACTTTTCCCCTTCAGTTATTGCGACGAAAATTGTTTATGTCTTTAGACTTTGATGAGTATTGTCTGTGCAATTAGCCGTTTTGGAGAAAAATTGTGTAACGATGGAATTAATGTTTTTATCACAAAGTATTATGTTCTAATAACCTGTTATGGTAGACAACTTACTGTTCGCTGCTTTGCCACTGGGATCTTGAATTTAACACTGTCCGTACCGTGTACGTGCCTGTATACAACGGTATGTATTGATACCAACTCGTACACAAATGATAAAATCCAATAGACAAACACCCTTTATACAAACCCCAACATTGAATTTTATTTAGGATGTACACCAACAAAATGCACAAATTATAAGGTGCAAATTTGCTCCCTATATCATGATTTACCCTACGCGTTTCAGCTCTTCATGAGCCATCATCAGGGGTTTTTTTTCTTATAAAAGGTGCTTTACAAATGCTGCATCTGTGATGACACTTTTGAAATTATGCACTATTTTAGAGCATAAGACACTTGTTCATAAGTTAAAAAACACGAGTCATAAAACACAGTTAAAATGATGGTTTGTTAAAAAACACTGTTCACTGCGTCTATTATATAAAAATTGTTCGCACTTCTAAAAGTTACAGGAGATCACACACTGCACTATGCTGGTTGCGATGGACTTTGATGCAGGCGTGCTGTATGACGTGTTGTCATTTTGTTTATTACGTTGTAGTGTGGTCTTCCTGATGGTGTGGTGTTGGTGTACATCTTAAATAATAAAAATGCACGGTGAGTTAAGACTAAAGATTGAATTTTATGTTGTATTCACCGTGCATTTTTGCTTAATTGAACAATTTTTTACCAACAAACGCACACAGACATATAATGTCAATAGTTTATTTTATAAATAGCTTTCCCCAATACGTATTTCGGCGTGTTTACATTTCGCCATCTTCAGGGGGTCGTTGGACGTTTTTAGCATAGACCAATATTTGTCTATGTTAAAAACTTCCAACGACCCCTGAAGATGGCGAATGTAAACACGCCGAAATACGTATTGGGGAAAGCTATTAATAACATAAACTATTGACGTTATATGTCTGTGTGCGTTTGTTGGTAAAAATTGTTCAAACCCCAACATGTTTCGACTCTTTAATGCATCATCTTCAGGGGGCACTACATTTAAAAACACTTACAAACACACAGCACAGTGTTTAAATTGTTCATTAAAAACATCGTCACACCACACAAGTTAACGCAGCGTTTTGGTGTGTTGTTGAGTAACATTTCGTGGAAATGGAGTGTTGCAGAATACAAGCATCAGAATCACTGTGTAGCCTAATACCGGCTTGTAATCTTCATGTTCTTATAACATTCATAATACAGGGTGTTTCAAAAGAGATGGACCCAATTTCAAACCACTATATTTCACGATGGCAACATGTTACAATTACACAAAAAGTTACAAACGGTTTAGTGAGTCATCAAGTGTTACTAACCATTTCATAAATGCTCTATGTGCCCTCCACCTGCCGCACGAACAACATCGAGACGATAGTTGAATTCGTCCCAAACGCTTCTCAGAGTGTCTTCTTCCACTGAAGTCACCGCCGCCGTGATTCTGTTTTTGAGGTCATCCAGATTAGTCGCTAATGGTGGCACAAAAACACGGTCTTTGACGTATCCCCACAAGAAAAAGTCGCAGAGTGTAATGTCTGGGGATCTTGGGGGCCAAGAGTGTAGCGCCAAGTCTTGGGGTCCCGTGCTACCTATCCAACGTTGAGGCAATGTGTCATTTAGAAAACGCCGGGAGAGGCATCTAGCGGCGGTCATTGGAAACTCTATGCCCCGCCCTTTCAAGTGGTAAGAGTTTCATTCATGGGCGGTTCGTGGTTGCAGAGATTTAGCGATTTTAGATCGGGTCCATCTTTTTGAAACGCCCTGTATTTTGTAGGACTAAGCGTGTATTAGGATACACAGTGATTCTGATGCTTGTATTCTGCAACACTCCATTTCCACGAAATGTTACTCAACAACACACCAGAACGCTGCGTTAACTTGTGTGGTGTGACGATAATGTGTTTAATGAGTAATTTAAAAACTGTGCTGTGTGTTTGTGTTTTTTAAACGTAGTGCCCACTGAAGATGGTGCATTATGGAATCGAAACATTGGTATTTTTATAAAGGTGTATTGGATTTTATCATTTGTGTAAGAATTGGTTATCAATACATATCACTGGAATCTTGGTTTACACTCAAATTCGGAGACTTATATGTTACGAATGTTATGTTTATGTATGTATGTATGTCTGCCAGCGTTTGTTTCTGTTTATGTTGTCCTCTGTGTGTGTGTTCGTGTTTGTGTAGAGGCCGTGCGACCCGCCGATCTCCCGTACAAATGGCCGTGCCAGATATCTCTAGAGATTTAGAATCTTGAGACGCAGTGACCTCTGCACGCCGTTGAAGAAGCTTGCTGGCCTGTGTAGTTGAAGCTGTCATTCAGAATGGAAGTCCCCGAAATAACACCGCAAAGCAAATGTGTGTTGCATACGGGAGTTCTTACGACGTGTACAATGAATGTGAGAGTTTGTACAGTTTTGATACGTCATACGCTGATGTCAGTAGTGTGTTCTAATTGTTGTATTTCGCTCTGTTTCAGTACGCTGCAAAATCTGGCAACATTGGAGCGGCTGGCAACAAAGGTAAGCAAAGTTCTGTATAGTTCTGTAAAGTTCTGAACACAGAGGACTTTCATTCCAGAGATCACGTTTAATTGCAAAGCCTCGGTACCAAGAATGGTAAGGTCTGTTCTGTATTCTGTTGATATACGTCTATTTTCTGAGGTCTTGGTGCTCATTTATTGCAGATATATATTTTTTCCGTTTCTGTCGCATGATGTACCTTTTCCTGAACTTTTATGGCACAACTGAGAGCTAAAACGTCGTAACATGGTAGTCTATAACTCTGTTGTTGACAGAACTAAATTGTACACCGTACTGAAACATGTTTGGAGTCAAGGGTTAGTGACAGCGTCGTTAAGTAACCTATAAATAAATAAAGTAAATAAATGTAATATCTGTAGAACTTAACGAGCTTTAAATTTGCCATGTCACGTTTGTATTTTACTGGGCCAGTTTCAGAAATTCAGAAGTTCAGTTTGCACTTCATACAAAGTAGGATTTAAAAGAAAACTATCCGCCACAGAACTTTTGCAATAGACTGTTTACCTCATGACTGAATTTCATCGAAACCCGTTCACTAGAATCGTAGATGGGACGGAAGGACAGACAGACAGACGTACGACTTCCGCATTATGTCTTATTTTTTAAACTGGAGGTCGCGGTCGAGTGAGTGGGACTCCGTATTTGGGATGTACCGGGTTTAAATCTCTGTTCTGATACCGGATGTACCGAGCGAGGCTTCTAATGGGTTTTACCGCAGTCCATCCGACAAGTGCCAGCTGTCAGTATAGTGAACAGGCCGCGGGTTGACGACTTTGGAATTTGGGTTCGATTTTCGGCAGGAGTAGGCGCTTTCTTTGTCTCGCCAGCGTCGAGACCAGATCTGGGTCTCGTCCAGCCGGTGTAGTGCAGTGGTATTCAACCTGGGGGTACGCGAAGACATCTTAGGGGGTACGAAAAATTAAAAAAAAAATTGTTATTTCATGATAAACACTGAATAATCAGGGCCAGATTTAGGGTTAGCCACAAGAGACCCGGACGTAAGGACATGCGATTTGGGAGCGCCAATTTCTCTCTCTCTCTCTCTCTCTCCTTTATGCGATTCTTATCTGGGCGGCTAGTTTCATTTCATTCCACATTGTGCATATAATTTTGCTTTGCTAGAATACCTTTGTTCCTTTATTAATTGTTATATGTTAGGCAATAATATATTTGTTATTTAATAGCTTGATTCTCCTTTTTCTCATTTAAAACTTATTATTTAATACATTATTTTGGATGTAATTTATTTAATTTATTTTAGATGTAGATTATAGAGTGTATAACTTAAATTATGCACCAACAACTTTGGGGGTACAAAGTTGAAGATAAATTATATGCGGGGGTACGCGAACAAAAAAGGTTGGAATATCACTGGTCTAGTGGGTACCGGGGACCTGCCGATGCCTGCGATGTGGTGTGGCCTTAGGTGGAAGCAGGTGCCAATGGTAGTGATGTCCGCGTAGTGCAGTTCCGGGTTTGCATCGATCGGCGAGTGCATGTGGTTGATATAAGAACGGCTTCCGCGTGCTTCTGACGGCAGTCTTGAGAGTGGACCTGGTGGTGTGTGTGACACGTGCACAGTGGTAGGAATTGCACGTGACATTGTTAGGGTGTTCATGCAATATGTGCTGTTGCTTACGTTTGATCGGAAAGTCTGAACTACACTGGGGAAACCTAATCTCGAATGGGAGGATAATATTAAAATGGGCTTAGAGAAATAGGACGTGAAGTAGTGGGCTGGAGTCAGAGGGGATTAAACTATGGGTGTTTGTCAACACGACTCTGAATATCGGGTTGCATAAAAGACCATTCAGTACCAGGATGGAGCATGCGGGATTTGTGGTGAACAAAGTGGCACTGGAACATATCTTTCTACCAATGCTCGGTGCATATCTGCCATGAGGCGCTCAGTTTTTCCGTATTACAGCAGCGGGGAATATCTTGACGAGAGCAATGGCTGATCTTTTGTCATGGAGTGTAGAAATCTGATGCGCCTCTGTTATATTTTTAGTTTGTAAATCCCACAAAATTTGATGTGTGAGCTGAGACTTGCAATATTGTTAGGGTACTTAAATGGGAAACATTCTGATGGATAGGGCATGTAGCACACGCGGAAGAAGAAAACTGCTGCCCGATAGATTTGTGAAAAGAGAGATCAGTGTGTCCATGTTTATGCAAATGGCTGTGCAAGTGTGAATGGAGTGAGGATTAGAGTACATTGACAGTACGAAGGATCTGTTTTATGGTCATCTGGGTTACGGACGCCGTGTGGTTTGGTAGGTGGGGTCCGAGCATTTCTGAGGAACATGTTGCCTCGGTCTTCAGGGTAGAAGATGGAGGCAGCAGGTTTCGTGGAAACGTTCGTAACCTCGTACCAGAAAGTGTGCACCAGTCTTGCTTTAAAAGTAACTGATGCATTTACACGAATGTAATACAGTATATTCCATGTTTACAAGTCTGGGAATTGTACACTGTTGCTGACTAAACTTCTTGCAAAAAGAATTTCTGTTCTTCGTGTAAGTTTCTTTGTTTCTCGTGTCCTATGCGTGTTTTCACCCGGGGCTTACCGTGCCACCATCAAGCACAACACTTGTTAAACTTCATGTTAAAAAATATGTCGATTATGGGGAAAGTATTTTCACTTTGAAGAAATGAGAGAGCGCTGAGAAGTAGCCTACGTATGTTTTACGCAGTGTCGGCCAAGAATGGAAGACCGCTTGTGTGTAGTAAGAACAATGCAAGAGGAGGGAAAGTGATTTTGAGTAGGCCAGCTAAAATAATTTTTTTTTTGTTAGGTCGAAATAATGACATTCTGAAATGTTTTAATTTAATTTCGCTTTCACGTCCATGTCTTTCTGTTAATGATTTTCTGAATTACAAATGAAGCTGTATTGTTGGTAAAGAATCCACTCTTCGCATGGAGTTTTTTTTTTTCACTAATATGCCATGATATAGGCCCAATGCCGATCCCAGTGGCCGCGCGGTCTAAGGCGTGGGTCTGCGGCCGCTCGCTTGCTGGGGTTGCGGGTTCGAATCCCGGCGGGGGCATGGCTGTACAATGTACACAGTAACAGGACATACGAGATTTTAGGTTATTATGACGGCTATGCACAGATTTCGGTCTTCTGGGATGTGACGCCGTGTACTTTGGTAAATACGAAACCACGCTGTGTCACATCCCAGAAGACAGTCGTGCTGATAATACGACACTGTAACCTCAGGCAACTCTTGAAAAAAAATTGTGCACATCAAGAAACGAACACAGTTCGTCTTACTTGTCTTTAAATTCAACTTTAGGAAATGAAAGTGACATTACGTTTCAGTTTCCGCGATTCCCCGTCCCGTGAATTCGAAGCCAGGCGCGAAAAGTTGTAAAGTTTAGTGAACCAGGTTTAACCGTAATCAATACCCAAATTGTCATCAGTATTAACGCCTTTTCTGCTCTTAAGAAGGGGTTGTATTGATTACTTGGTCTCACGCTTGAAAACATGAGCGTATTAGTCACAGTGTCTGCGTCTCGAACGTCTGCAAGTTTGTAAATACACCAGTGTTATGCATGGTAAATGGTATGCATCTGGATAATGAGTGGTAATGTTACCACTCCCTGAAAAACAGGCATGTCAGCAGAGCAAAAATACTGATTGCAGTGACGGCCAGTTTGCTTAATGTCAGTTATGTGAAGGGTTTATAGATGGGAGTGGAGGTGTAGCTCCATGCATTCCTAACCTCCACGCTAGATGAATGTGAGTGAGTGGTCAGTTTCACGACCGTGCCACTTGACCCCTTGGAGAAAGACTCACTGGTACCCACTGAGTAAGAGGTGTTGTGGGCTGTAGAGCTTATCTGGACACTGGAGAAGGGAAACATTTCTTGCCCATGCCAGAGATATCTGAAATAGGTGTAGTGTCAGTCACTTAGAGAAACACTAAAGAAGTATCTGACATTGACATAGTGCAATTTAGGGTTCCAGATAATACTTAACCGTGTAGATTCAGAAGTCTAATTTTGCAATACTTGACTCCATAAAGTTTGTGGGTTCTAGTGTTAGTATTTACATAGGTTTAAAAATTAAACTTATGAGTATTGTACTTCCTAAAGTTAAAATATTTGAGTCTTGACTTTATTTTCTATGATTGTTCAGAAGATTGAACAGCGTGACATTATATCTGAATTCAGACCCAAGCACATCATTACAACAGGGGCATCAGGTTAGTTCATTTGGTACTGGATAGTGTGTATGAATGCAGTGCTGAGCCTTTAAGTTCCTTAAAAGGTGGGGAATTTCTTGGACAACTGAGTTTTCAGAAATCAATGCCAGTTAACAGTTGTATAAAAATTGGCATTATTATTGAAGATTGTATATTTGAAACATGATAGCAATCAGATCTGAAGCTTGTTGGTTCTATTAAGATAGCTTACATAAACTGTACTTTTATGGCCACAGCATCATGCAGAATTTTGTACTGTCATTATACATTTTGTTCATTCATGTGAAATATTTAAGGTATGTTAGGAGGCAATTTCAGGGAGGGTCCGTATAATTTGTAAGTTGTGTCGAGGTTCAGTTCCAGGTCAGTGTGGGACCCATTATATGCGTTTTATGTGTGTTTAGGTTTATGCTGGACCCAGCGTCTGTTTAAGGTGTGTTGTGGTTAATGAGGACTCAAAGTGTGTTCAGGTGCAAGTGTGAGGTAAATGTAGGAAACTGTGTAATGCAGTAATTGGAGTTTGTTGGAGGTGTACGTGTCATAGGTTGTGTGACAGTAACGTGTATGATCAGGCCCAATGTGCTTCTCAATGCTCCTGTATAGAAGACTCGCGAGTGTCAGTCCAGTGCCTGATAAAGTCACACAGATGGAGGTACTGCCTGCAGCCCTTGCTGAGAACAAGGGTGAGTGTTACTGGACTGACAGAACATGTAGAAACCTAGTTCTCGTTTTCAAGGAGTGGTATGATGTGGTCATGTATTTGAGTGTTAAGAGTTTGAAAATATTGTAGACACTTGCAGATTATATACATCTTTGCAAAATCCTGCACTGAACACAAAATAAATGCACATTCTTAGGTCATGGGCTATCAATATGTTTGATCTAAAAAATTAGTCAGTGAATTATGATGATGTTGGGAGTCCTGCATGTAGAGTTGTCCAGTGTGTTTAATGCTGTTGCATTGATTTGATGTGTAAAATTCAAATCTTGTTTAATTTTAGTTCCTATCACTAGTTCTCTACTGTAGAGGGAATTCAAATTAGATCTTATCACATAATTTGCAAACAGCTCATACAAAACAAGAGGCCTACCTCCCACTTCGCAAGCTTGTGTGTCGTGTTGTTATTACTGATCGCTGGAAATGGAAATGTACAACATTGGAGTGGCTTTTTGTGGCAAAATGTCCATGCCAAGTTTTCTGCAGGAAGTTGGTATGGGGAGGGATGTAAACAGCATGGTGATTTTGTATGCATATCTTTCTCCTTTTAAGGAAGGAAAATGGACTAGAAATCATTGCAGACTTATTAAGATGTACAAGGCTTCTTAGGTATGATGTATATATAGTGACGTACAGTGACAATTTATGCCTGCATGTGTAGAAGACCTTGTACTGTTGACAGCATGGCAGATAATAGATTTATGTTTGAAATACATGGACAACAAGGTAAGAAGACACCAAGAAAATATGGTTATTTGGGCTTTATTCAATTTTCTCAGCATTCTGTTCATTGTGGGGCCTTACTCAGTTTGCTGCCTAATGACATGGGTGGTTGTTGTTACTTAATATGGCATTATGTTGACTTAGAAAGTACTTTGTTCGCATCTTGGACTCACAGGTTTCTGTTGTTATTGCAGTCCCTGTAGGTAAATAGCAGAGTATCATTTTGACATGTCATGACTGCTCCACTGTAATCTAAAATTTCATACCAAAAATTGCAGGGCACTCCTGCTTTATAAACGTGTGATCCCACATTCAGATGTTGGTCCAGACACTGGCTGTTCTGAGTGAAGTTGATGTGGAGATTTCACATCTTCTGGGATGTGAAGCAATGTAAAAAGCTATTTAACAGCTTACACAGTATCATATCCCAGAAGGTTTGAGCTTCAACACCGTTGTGAAAACCTCGAATCTCATTTGAGGTTACGTGGTCTGGTCATTCTCTCCAGATAAATAAGGTGATATATCAAATTTCAAGTTAGAACATGATAAATTGCTTCCACAGCCTTTCAAATTACTTATCCTGTGATCATTCCTCATCCAATTGTGAGCTGCTAATGGCGTCATTAAATGTAGCACAAATAAGTAAATTCACTTTTAAAGGACACTAAACATTTGGTTGGTATGATGTTATTAAACAGCTTTTTCAGCAGTGGTTGTAATTGAAAAGACTCTTAAATGCAAGTGGCATCTGTGCCTGTGGTCTAATTAATGTAATGATTCATATGATCAGTGCCTGAAAATTAAATAATTATGGCATCACAGGTTACCTAGCACAGAATGGATGTGATGTTCAGGCGTGAGCAAACACTGGTGCTGTTCAGCTGTCAGACAAAAATTCTATTTGGCAGATATTTCTCTGTAGGACAGACTATGAGTACCCATGCTGTTTTGACCTGCTTACTGACACATTACATACAGATATATAAGTAAAAAACAATTTCCCTTATGTTACGTAACACATACGTAAGCTGATCAACATTTGTGCAGAAATAATAAATCGGAGCAGGTGAAAATACTAATGCTTCTGTGTTTTTAAAATAAGGTTTTTCTTTGCTGTGTTGTAACTGCACAGAGATGAATAGTGTAAATAATTCTGTTTCTTTTGGAACGAAACAGTTTGCATGTACAGAATGTCACGGTTAAGTGGGTAGCATTCCTGGTTAATATTCTGGAGGTCCGGAGTTCAAATCTCAGGTTGGAAGCAGTTCATCCTTGATTGAGATTTTCCCACTTCCAGATCCCTTCAGTTCGTTCAGGAATCATCTTATCATTGATGATTTGTTATCTTGAGCTGCTGACAGCATCGTTGGATAAACCGTCAATAATTGCTGAAGTGAATGATGTAAGAGTTTGTTGTTGATGGAGCCCTCAAGTTTTCTTTGTACATGTTGTTTGTCATTATGGTTTTAACATTTATACATGGTTAGAAATTGTAAGATGTGAGGTTCTTGTGGTGGTGAATATGAAGATTGGTCTTTGTGAGACATGATATTGTAATGTTTTATTTTGGTGGACAAACTTGCTGTGATATTTGTGACATAAGTTTGGTGAGATGCGGGGAGCACGTATGTGTAAGATGTCACTAGTGTTTGTGAAAACATATCATACACAATATTAACAGCAGGCAATGTCACTGGAAGCTGAGCTCACAATGTGTATATGAAAGTCAGTATTTGAGTACAGGCTTTGCTGTTTGCCGACTGAGAGATATGACCACAATGTTTTCCAGTAGTCTGTCCCTAGTTTCCGTCCTGATAACGTTTAAATAGGCTACATTGCTTGTAGAACTTATTTTCGCCAGATGTACTGTGGCATGGCACGTTGTGTGCAGTGACTGACACAGTGCATTCACTCAGAGCATGTCTCCATTGAAAACAGGGGACTTTCACTGCTCAGTAATGGTAACAGGAGCAGACTGACTTTGTAGGAGCATTGTTAATGGGAGATATGGGTTAGTGGGGACTGTTCACTTACTGAGGTCTGTACTGCAGCAGATTTATTTGGCACAAATTTTACCAACATTTAGAAACAACCTCTTTGCTCTGTCTTCAAGGTGATAGGATTCTGTCCTGAAGATGGAGGTAGCAGGTTCCTCTGAAGCTTGGGTACCTATCTACCAAACAACACAGCATATCCGAGATGGCTGTACTGCTAATATTTGCTGCTTAGACCATGTGGGGCAAACTGGTTCTAAAGGTGCTAGATGAAGCAGGTTTACCTTTGAGCACCCAAAACTGCTCTTATTTGTGTTTTATACCAGCTTTGTGCATGTTTACATTATAATACAAGATTCAAGGAGTATATTTTCTAAATTGTACACGGTGGTACAGTTGGTTGCGCTACAAGCCAGAAGGTAGTGGGTTAGATTCCCGATGGGGTCATCAGACTTCTCATTGACTTGATCCTTCCAGCCGCACTATGGCCCTGGGGTTGACTCAGCCTCTTAACAGAAATGAGTACCAGGGGTATCTCCTGGACGTAAAGGTGGTTGGTGCATAGGGCTGACAACCTTGCCACCATCATGTGCCAATTGTCTAGAAATTGTGGGAGCCTCAACCTCCCGGAGCCATAAGGGCCTGTCCAGGCCTGTAATGGGATAGCTTTATGTTCTAAATTTTTAAATACAGGAAATTACCATTGATACTCTTGTAACTCGGAAAACCTTGACATCTCCACACTATCTGGCAGAAAGAACCTCACTGTGGTGACTTGCTGGTGATTGAAACGTGTAATCCAGTGGTTGGTTTGCAGACTGGTATTTAAAAGGGTTCTGGGTTCAGTGATGACTGTTGCTACTAATTTAAAAAATAAAAGAGGGAGAAATATGTCTGTAATATTTCACCTAAATATGAGAATAGATTGAGGTGCTGAAATATACTGTATGTCAGACAGTGTCCAATAAAACATGCTGTTATGGACCATACTGAATTAAGCCTTCTGAAATCAGCCATAAAAATGTTCACAGTTGATGATGGTAACCGTTCAACATATTACCAACGCACACGTCAACAGCAGGCGAGGCCTACTGACATAATCCCTGCTCTGAATGGACATGGAGAGCAGCAAAACATTGCAAGTGCTCGGGGTGTTGAGAACACCATTCCAACTCCGAGTACGCCCACAGTCACCAGTCTTGCTGCCAAACAACAGCAGCTGCAGCAACAGCTTCAACAGCAGCAGCAGCAACAGCAGGCAGCAATAGCAGCAGCGCAAGGTGTGTATAAAGTAGTGGCAAAATTGCTTCTTATATTCTGCCAGGTGGGGCAGTGTAGATGAGTGCATTGATTGTTTTGCTGGTCATTAGAATATTTACTAACGTTGTGAGTCTGACAGTATGATCTTGTTAGTGTGATGCTATATAGTTTGGTAGACAGGAGGAAACTGCTGCCTTAAGTCTTCAGTGTAGAAAGTATGTGTGAAGTTGGATGCAGCACGTTGCTTTGAAATGCTGATACCTTTCTGCTAAACTCTGTGGTGTTTTAACTGTAGAGGTTGCTTTGAAGGAAATGGAAAGGTAATCATGCCTGGTGAGTGAGTATGTTTGTGTTTGGAAGGAGACTGTGGTTATTCAACATTTTACCATAACACTCTCATGGTGAGGCTGAGGAAAACCAAGAAAAGTCAGTACAAATAGGCAGTAATCTGCCTAAGACTGAAACTGGGAACTTATCAAGTACAAATCTACCAGTTTCTTTATGTGCTAAAATACCAGTAGAATATAAGGGGTGGCCAAACTTGCTTAACGTAGGAGCCACATATGATATACTTCAGATGTTTGAGAGCCGCAAGACATGAACAAATAAAACACACACTTTTTATTGTTACACGCACATTTTGTTACAAAGTTCTTAAATAGATTTACTCACCATGAACATTAAACTTATGTTTTAATCCAGTGGACACTCAGTTTATACCCGGTAAATAATTATAAAGCTTGAAAAATTGTTATTTACCTTTTGTATGAATTATAATGCAAAAAGGAGTTCAGCCAACATATTTCCGCGAGCCGCACATTATATGTCAAAGAGCCGCATGTGGCTCGCGAGCCGCGTTTGGTCACCCTGATTTAATATATATTTTATTTATATATATATATTTTATATATCATGACTGTAGTTTGGTTCAGTGCTGTCCTTTCATGGACTACAATATTATATTGCAAGATGCAGTAATCTTAACATGGTTGCATTCATAACTTTGATACCTGTTGAAGTTTTAAAGTTTTTAACAATTTGACTTACAGCATAACTGAAAAATCATTGTGCACATGGTTTATGTAGGATGTGGGTTAGAGTTGGTGTAGTTAATAGTAAATGTGCATTACCTACAGTTACAATAAATGTTGGAAGTGGCGCCCATGGACATGCAGTGTGGCATCTACTCATTTTATGATGTTAATAAAGACCAATTCACTAATGGAGAGACCTCCAGTGAAGTTAGTCAGAATGTGACAATTATCTGTGTAGGCTGCATTTTTCATTGCACCTCACACATAAAAATCAGGGAGAGTGAGATCGGGTGATCTCTGTGGCCAAGTGTTACTGGAACTCGGTCGGTTACAGAAGACTTCTTGCAGAAGTGCTACAGATATGTGGTGAGCTGTGTGCACTGTAGCATTGTCCTGTTTGAAGTAGGCTTGGGCAGTTTCATCCTTAGGTAATTGTTCAGTTAAGAGGTATGGAATTATATTAACAGTGTGAGTTTTCTCAAAGAATATTGGGCCAGTCATTATTCTTCATAATCTCGCACATTGTACGCAAATCTTTTGATCATGCAGCGAGTGGTGTCTGCTGAATGGCGTGTGGATTAGCCACTGATCACACACGGTTGTTCTGGGAGTTGGTGTAACCTGATAAATGGAAGCAGGCTTCACTACTGGCAACTGTGATGTCCAGAATATCTTGACAATTAGCTGTAAGGCAGTCTTGAAACCACTGGAAATATTGCACGTGCTTTATATAGGCAAGTTAATTCAGTTGTGCATTGACTTTTTTTTGTATGGATGCAACTTCAGGACTTTTGTAAGTGCCTTCCTTGTTGGTTCATAAGAGATAATGTATTTGCTGAGATAATTTGTGGTTTTTTGGACTTCTGATGATGCAATCTGAAATGTTTGTTACTTTATAACAGCTGTATCGCCACCAACTCATACTCTATATTGAAGTACAAGTAACAAACTCTATAAAACTTCCGACATGTTTCGGTGTAACATCACACATGTCGGAAGTTTTATAGAGTTTGTTACATTGAACTTCAGTATAGTGTACGAGTTGGTGGTAATACATGTGTTATAATAAGTACGTACACGGTATGGATAATTTTTAAAAAGTTCGTTATTTTGTCCTGTGTTAAAATAGTCTGGCTGCCAGACACGTTGGTGCATTTTCAACTGGTCCAGTTCCTCTAATCTTTTTAATCATCTGCCAGACTCTGTTGCGATGTGGTATGTCAGATTTAGGGTACATGGTCACAAATATCTGTTTGACGTCATCTGTACATTCACGTATACAGAGAAACACGTTTCACCAAAAAACATTTGCGCCTTAATTGACACTGCCATTTTGACAATACTGAATGCACCCAATCAGTCACAGTTTACTGGAAAGTAGTGGGGAGTTGGAGGGGTTTGGGACTATGTGACAGCAGTGGCAGGAATTGCGTCACCTAAGGCATGTGTGTGGGTCTCTCCACTTCCAACACGGTGCAGATACAGATTCACTGCATACCTTGCAGGTGCACAGCATATTTTCAGTTGCTGTATGACAGTGTTGTGTTGATGGCCTTGTGTATTTTATCGACTATCTAAAAACATAAACTGTGAGGAAACTAAAGATAGTTTATTTGACACTAACATTTACAAACACAGGGTATGTATAAATAAGTTCTGTTACCAGCAAATTGCACAACAAATTTCACTTATCCACATATATAGGAGGCTACTCCAACATGTTTTGGCTATTTCTTATAGCCATCTTCAGGGAGCACTGATTTACAAAGGATATATGTGGAGCTGAAATGTAGCTTTGTCGGCAGTGAGTGGTAAAATACATTATTACTATATTATTACAATATCCATGTGTGGTGTTGACAGTATATACAGATTAAAATTATACAGGATTCAAAGTCAGTAATATCAAGGCAGGATATGTACTCCACTATCCTCAAATAACATTTTGCTGTATTTTATTAACAGTGAGTTTCTTGAGAGTGGAGACTCGGGTCAAAGGACTTGATGTTCCTCCTGTTATTGAAGTTAGTCTATAATGCTTTCCTGCACTGTCAAGAAAACTCTCTGTCATACAATCTTAAAAGTCATGGAAATGTACAATTTTCCACTGGTATGTTAAGAAAAGTTATGAATGACTTGTGGGTTGCCTAATACACAATAGCTGCGTGTTTGATACAGGTGGCATGGGGCGGGGCCGGCGGAGTAATGTGGTGAAGGAAGTTGAGCGGTTAAAAAAGAACCGGGAGGAACGGCGCCAGAGGCAGGCGGAGCTTAAAGAAGAGAAGGAAGTTCTTATGAGCATGGACCCTGGGAACCCGAATTGGGAGTTCCTGGCTATGATCAGGTTTGTGTCTCATGGCAACAACACTGCTGTGGCATGGTTCTCTTAAGCGTGGACTGCAGGATCCCATCGCTGTGTACCTCATGGTAGCAACACTACACACATTCACACACGTGTGCTGACAACAAGAAAACCAAAGACCATATTAAATTCAGCTTTCCGAAAAACGTAAGCAGAGCATAACTCCATTTGAGGGTCAAGACAAAAATAAAATACAGTGTTTACATTATCAAAAAACTTATAAATGCTGTTGTCCCATAAGTGGGAACTACTGCGAATGAAAGGGAAAGCACGCCCAGCATGTCGAAAAGGATTTGAGGCAACATGGAACAAGTTTATTATTTTAGTTTTACTTTTAAATATTTTAAACCTTCCTCATTATTTTCAGAAGACACGCATGTCAAACAATGTTACAATATTTGATATTTTAGAATATTTGGAAAAAGAATGTCTTAAAAACACATCTTTCATAGTTCAGGCTAATAAGAAAACATTTACACACAATGAATAATTAAAAAAAAAAAAGCGAGATCTCGCAAGAAGTTTGAGTGTAATATTTACATTTTGACCTTATTTTAATTTTATTTTATGCAGTGCTTAATGATTGTCCAATAGGACTAAAACAGATAGCTTATTGTTACAAAATAAATATATAGTTATGTTTGATGTTGATATACTAATTCATTAATTATTAGTACATTTGTTTATATGATATGAACATAATAGTCCCAGCACCTCTCACCTACTGTTTTGTTAACTATGTTTTGACTGAACCTTGCGCTGTGTTGGTGTTTCACATGTTAGTGTTTTCACTGATATATTTTTGTTTGTGATGATCCAGTTGTGTAAGTACTTGTATATCTTGTTACTGTTACTGAATGAACCATATTATGGTCCTCAGGGAATACCGTAACAGTATTGAGTTCCGTCCCCTGCGAGAGTCGGACCCGGTGGAGGACCATCAGATTACAGTCTGCATCAGAAAGAGGCCGCTGAACAAGAAAGGCAAGTCGGGCTGACATGTTTACTGTTCATATTCAGAACTTTGTGGAGAGTGATATGCTGTGAATGTGATCAGTACTGCCAATGGTTAATGCCCACAATGCCTCACTATTGACCTTTACGTTTGGACCCTGTGAATGGCCATTCAGCTATCCCACATTGCCACTTCACTGAACTTTTCACAGTCTTATGCCTATGGCCATTTAAAAGTGGATGTGAGATCATTTAATGTGCCATTTGAAGGGGACAGTGGTTTAACCCCTTCCATGCTGTGCATGAGACATCGTAGAGGTAGTGGCTTTTCTGGATTGCATTTCTTTTATGTTGAAGACCAGCTAAAGAGATGTGTCCTTCCACTGTAAGCAGTTAATTGCCCATGGCCTTTCAGTAATAGAAATTATCCACTACAGTGGAGCTATACGATAGAAAGGTTTCTTTAAATACAACAAGCTTGCACAGGGTGGAGGGTACTGTTCCTGTGACTGAACATTTTTTGAAAGCATACTGAGACTAGATTCTTTCGTGTGTAGGCACTGACTGGAGGTGTTTTAAGTTTCAAGAGCCCCCAGTATGCAATGGATAGGTAGAAACTGGCTGATCTCCAGAGCTCTTCTGAATGTGGTGTTGAGTTGTATTCCAGGAGTTGCACCCTGGTTGTTAAGTCCATAGTCAGTCACTTTTAATGTTTTTTGGTAATAAGACATAGTATTCGGTCAGTGCGTGCATATGATCCATATGACCAAGCATAACATTTCGTCAGTATGAATACTGTTACCCCTGAATTAAAATATGTTCACCAGCCCTGAAGTACAGGGAGATTTAAAGTCCGTATTCCCAGACTGTAAATGGTTACCCAAATGGTTAGGCAAAGTGTGGCTGTGAAACCCATAGTGCCAGGACATTGTAAATGCTGTGTTCTCAAATAAGTGAGCTGTTGAAGCTCCTTTCCATGGATGGTTGAAAACAATAATTAGTAGCTTTATAAACCCTTTCAGTGCCAGCTCCAAAGAATGTATGTGTGTAAAACACTGCTGTTTTAAAGTTAAACAGCCTTTGTGGGCTATCAGACTGGTCTTCAGAATGGTTTTTTACAGCCACGCGGTGCCGTTGATAGCTTGAGAAAACTATGAATTTGGTCACCCTGAAGGCATACATTTCTTTAATTTGGTTTTAATCAAGTATTTTTAACATGATTTGAAACTTTTGTGTATGGCCTGTCATTGCTGGCTGATTGTTTTACCTCTAAACACCAAGGGCTAATTGCCTGTTGCAGTCCAAACACTGTGAATTGATGGACTACTGCAGTTTTTGCTTAGTTTTTGTCATTAATCTAACCATTCTTGGCACTAGGCAGATTACTTATTTCATTTAAAATGTTGTGTTATTTTCAAGACTTTTAAGGCCAGTCAAATGTAAATCTTCTTGGGCTGACAGCCATGTTAAGTAGTTTAAATACAGTGGATGTTTCAGAGACTGACTGTCCGTCATGGTGAATACAGAGTTGGCCTTTGAAGTGTTGGCTTACTCGAATGACCTTATGTGGCTATCAGTCCGAAAAGATCATATTCAATTTGGCCACTGTGAAGGCTCAAGATATTCAAGGCCAATCAGTAGGCATGCTGTTTGTGATGTGTTGCAGAAGTGGCCAGGAAAGAGGTGGACGTGATCTCGGTGCCCAGCAAAGATCAGATTGTTGTACATGAGCCCAAACTCAAAGTGGATCTCACAAAGTTCTTGGAGAATCAGCACTTCAGATTTGACTACGCTTTCGATGAGACATGTAGCAATGAACTGGTTTACAAGTGAGTATGACTTTTGTTACGAGTTGAAAGAAGAGATAAAGAAGGCGAACTACTGTGTCATTAGTCTGTGGTCCGTAATTCGTGGAAGTTTTTTGACTTAAAAGGACAAGTGAAGGGCAAAATGTTGATGGACTGCACCTTCATGATTTAAGTCTGAGGGAAACTGAACGCTTGCTAAGAAGTGCAGTTATAATTTTGAAGTATTTTTGTTTTGACTTCAGACAATGTCATGCTTGTCATGGGTTGTCATGTCTTAACATTTACTCCATCAGCTGGGGGATACACTGTGTTGTGCTGGGACTCAGAGTGCAACAGCACCAACAGAACTCCTTGGAGCCACTGCTGAATGTTTTTGACAAAGGTACATCACAGTTAGTTTTAATATCTTGGATATCAAAGTCTTATACCAAAAATGGAATGTTCAATCCAGTGATTGAGATTAGCTCTTCTCATGGAGTTGCTTAGATTAGGTCTTCTTATGCCAGAAGGAGGGGTTGTGTCGGGAGGGGATGGGCAGTTTTTGAAATGTTGCATTTTTCATGTAAATGTAACATAGAAAGTCATGTTGTCCCTTTGTTTAACAGTTTCCTGATGGGGCTGGACATTTAAGTTTTATTGCACCCTTTACGTAAAACAAATATTGTATGAACAAGAAAAAATTAAATATGAAATACATGGCATTTTGTAGGAAATAAAACAGAGCTTGTGTAACGTCTTTAAAACTGAAGTTTGTTTGCTTGTTGCCTAAATATATAAAATGACAGTCATGGAGTGCAGTCCTACTTGCATCGTATATATATATAGGACAGCGGTAAGGAAAGGGTTACTTGAGAACCACTTCTTCAAGACATGGGAGCATGGAGGCATACCTCCATGAATTATTACCTACAACACTAGATGGAGTTCAGTGTGGGCTTATTTCCTGGCTGCTTTCTTACCTGGTGAAAGAGCCTGTGGTACACATTGGACAGGAAGCCATGTGGGCTGCAGATTCAGTCTGAATGCAGTGGAGAAGGGAAAATTTATGCCCCTGCTGGGAATAAGACTCTGATTCTTTGGTCATCCAGTCTATGGACTAGGGTGGCATGACGACTGTCATCTGTCAGCTTAAGAACCAGGTTTTACATGTGACATCCCACTGTGTGTCATCGATATGAATAAACAAATCAATATCAGTCTCAACATAACTATCTTTATGAGACAATAATATGTGTAATTGAGCAACATGTTTTGACCTAAATTAGGTCATCTTCAGACTCTTAAAAAACTTTAAAAACATATTGAGGAAGATAATACCTCTGATTAACATATGTAATTATTTTATTCCATTTTATATTACTCTGCTTTGCATTATCTTAATTTGTTCTACTCATCTCAAAAAAATTTATGAATGGAAGTGATTAATTGTATATTATCTTCCTCGGTATGTTTTTTAAAGTTGTTAAGAGCCTGAAGATACCTAATTTAGGTTGAAACATGTTGCTCAATTAGACACACAGACTCTGTTGTCTAATAAAGATAGTTGTGTTGAGAAGAACCAATTATCTATGTGATATTAGTGCAGGTGTATGAAGTTTATTTCATCTCAACCCACTGTGTATTAAGGCTCAATGGCTGACCCATTGATCCAGCCATTTGGCCAGTAAGGTATGTTGGCATTGTTGAGCCAAAACTACCTTTGAGCTTCATATCTCTGTCTGCAGATACACAGCACAGCCTCTAGTCCAAACTATCTTTGAGGGAGGGATGGCAACATGTTTTGCATATGGGCAGACAGGAAGTGGCAAGACCCATACTATGGGTGGTGATTTCCATGGTAAGACTCAAGACTGCAAGAAAGGAATCTATGCCATGGCCGCCAAAGATGTGTTTAAGTTCCTGAAGTCATCTAAGTATAAGGTTAGTAAGTAAAACATGAGCTTTGAACCCAGTGACTACTTAATTATATATATATGCCTAACATCATTAAATAACATTTGATGATAAGGGCTTCTACTTCACTTGGCCAGAACTTAGTTCAGGGGGATAAAGTAAAGTTGTCCCTGTGTTTAATTAAGCACAGTGTCATGAAGATGTAGAAGTATGGCTCCACACATCATTGCCCTTGGCACTGGACAGAGGTGCGTTCATCTTTATGCCCCACCTGCTGTACCCCATGGAGATTCAGTGGTTCCAATATAGGAAGGTGGGTGGGTCCCAGATCCCATCAGAATTATGTGGCGAGAAGAAAATTTCTATCTTTGCTGGAACACAAACCCCAGTTCCCCAGTCATGTACCGTATATTCTCGAATCTAATCCGCACCCTTTTTACAGTTTTAGAGGGCTAAAAAATCGGATGCGGATTAGATTCGCGGTCTAGAGCTGGATTTTGGAAAAATGATTGAGCTGCTGTACGTGCCGTAAGAACAATACAATACAATAATCTATTATTTAATTATTTATTATTATAATAATATAATAATTGGGTCCAGTGAATTTCCTTCGTGACGCCTCACACCCGCTGATCGCTGCCTTGTGTTTCCGCCATAGTCGAACGTTGCTTTCATCAACTCCAAAAACTGCAGCGACTTTGCGGTTTCCATTCTCCTCTGCGCACCAAATAACTTCGCGTTTGAACTTTGCCTTATATGAGAGTCGTTTAGATTTCAGGTGTCCCTCTTCCATAACTACGGTACACGACAAATTGGAACAATCACCTCCCACGTTTCAACAACTAAGGCTCAGCTGGCTTCAGACGAGATTGCGCACGTCTGTTGAGAAAGGCCCCGCCTCTATCGGTATGACTCATCGGCCACAGGCGTAGCGTCGGATTTTAACGCATTGGTAACATCCAATATTATTCAATCAGTCGCCCTGTGGGCAAGGGGTGGTTGAAGGAAAGGTGCGGATTAGAATCGCGAACTAACTTTTTTTCCGTTTAAGAAGTCGCCAAAAACTGGGTGCGGATTAGATCCGAGAATATACGGTAATTTGTTGCCTAGTCACTGTAAGACTAACACGTCCATTTATGGGGTATGTTAGGGTGTTGTTAATGCATTAGTGTTAGGTGTCTTGGTGAATACTGGTGCCTTTCCCACCCCTCACTTCTGACAGTTTCATTAATATAAGGAGTGTGGCTATACCTCAGTTAATGTCTGGGATATGTTCCATAAACACAGGCTGTATAGTGCAGCAGTTTTTCCTGCAAGTTTTAAAGCAATGCGATTGGTGGGGATGTAAGAAAACAAATAGACCAAAGCCTTAGCATTGTTTTAAGTTTGACATATTTATATTCATCTCCAAAACAGTCAAATTTCATTTACATTATAAATTTGGTCTTAAACCAGTTGCTCAGCCATTTCACAATATTTACCAAGTTACCAGCAGTATACTGACCAGCAGATTTCTTCCATCCAGAAATATCCAATTTTCAAACTTTGTGCTCATGTTCAAAGCATTTAAGCCAACTGTCAGAAAATGTGCACTCTTCCATTATTCCCATTTGCCCCTAATCAAAATGGGGCCCAATATTGCAATGCTCTTCAGTGCATTTCAACATAAACCCGTCATAAAACTTTGTCAAGCTGTTCTAGTTTAGGCTTTTGAAGCTTTACATTCACTTGTACCTTAAATGTTAACATCTATGTGCCCGACATGGCAGACAGCATTTAAGTATCGTCATGTGCATGAGTCCCTGATGGTTGAACAGAGAGAATTGCTATGCTGTAAATGTTTTCTCTGTCCATGCCATGATAGTATATAAAGGGAGCAGAGGTATAGCTCCACTCATTCTTCACTCCACACTACGTGGAGGTGAGTGGTAATCTTCGTGCCCTGGCTGCTGCTTTACCCTCAGGGAAGAAGCCAGGTGTGATACTGTGTGATAGTCTGGAGGATGTTGATACAAGTACGCGGGGTTCCAAATAGCAAATTTCAGCGATAAACAGAAAAAAAGCATAATTTATCTGATGTGGCTGTTTACATTGTGAGTCAGGCTCTGTCCTTTCATTGTCCACATCAGATTGGAGTGTGCACTTTACTCTACTATATCATACCTTTGTGGGATTGTACACAGAGTTCACACACACACATAATAAAGATTATACAAGTTTACATACACAATAATAATACCGTATATTCTCGAATCTAATGCGCACCCTTTTTACAGTTTTAGAGGGCTAAAAAATCAGATGCGTATTAGATTCGCGTGCGGATTAGATTCGCGGTCTAGAGTTGGATTTTGGAAAAATGATTGAGCTGCTGTACGTGCCGTAAGAACAATACAATACAATAATCTATTATTTTATTATTTATTATTATAATTTATTATTCATCAGACTCGCCGTCATCACTCATAACTGAATCGTTATCCGTGCTCTCCACCCAGTCACTATCATCTTTATCTTCAACATCGTCCTCCCATACAATGTCATCGCTGCCTTGTCTTTCCGCCATAGTCGAACGTTGCTTTCATCAACTCCAAAAATTGCAGCGGCTTTGCGGTTTCAATTCTCCTCTGCGCACCAAATAACTTCACGTTTGAACTTTGCCGTATATGAGAGTCGTTTAGATTTCAGGTGTCCCTCTTCCATAACTACGGTACACGACAAATTGGAACAAACACCTCCCACGTTTCAACAACTAAGGCTCAGCAGACTTCAGACGAGATTGCGCACGTCTGTTGAGAAAGGCCCCGCCTCTATCGGTATGACTCATCGGCCACAGGCGTAGCGTCGGATTTTAACGCATTGGTAACATCCAATATTATTCAATCAGTCGCCCCGTGGGCAAGGGGTGGTTGAAGGAAAGGTGCGCATTAGAATCGCGAACTAACTTTTTTTTCGTTTAAGAAGTCGCCAAAAACTGGGTGCGCATTAGATTCGAGAATATACGGTATATGTAAACTTCACAAGTAGTCAGTACAGTGACTGGGCTATGGGCTGGACGATCCGTGATTCTTCAGATAGTCCAGCCCACCCAGCCTTCTGCTTGTTGGGTACCAGGGCTCTTTCCCCAGGTGAAGAGTGGGCGAGGCGTGAGGTTGACGATGAACCCTAGTCTAGAGACTACCCCCATCCAGATGATAAAGGAGGCTAGTTTTAACCTCCATTGAATTCCTGAAAAATTCAGTACAGAAATTTGTGTGTGGAGGTATGGCATGCAGTCTTGCGTGATGTAGTGGTGTGCAGTGTACATTCCAATCTGGTGTGGAAATTCATTACTTCTTGACACACAAAAGTCTGCAATGTTTTGACTACAGCTTGTGTTACAAATGGAAGTTACTTTATTTATCTATTCTCAGAAGGGCATTGAGTCAACTTTCCTTCACTGGCACACAGTGTTTAAGGGACTGGTGTAGAAATGTACTGACACCAATTTTCTTTATGCTGATAAATATCAAGAAAATCATTTCACATTATTTTTAAATGTTGATTGCCTTAAGTTTTATAATCAGTAAGCAGTAGGAAATGATTGCAGTGCATACAGTCGCCAGTTATTTCTTATTTGTTAGAATATCTGTGTGGTTCCTATGTATTTGCATTGCGTGGTTACACCTGTCTTGCTGTGTAGTGAAAAGAAACAAAAACAAAGTGTGTTGTCTATTGGTGAGAAAACCAAAATTATTGGAAAAGTGGAGGTGTGAATTGCAGTGGACTGATGAAAAAATATGCTGTTGGATCAAACTTGCCAGACAAACAAAGTTTTACTGGACTCTGATGTAACAGTGTTTGTTGAGGTGTTAACTAACATGTTTGGGTTAAATTTGAACTGTTTTTATGAACTGTTTTGCTGCTGAACAATGCTAATTTTTATTCAATACATCACAGTGTGCAACTGGACTTATTTTATTTTGTGTTTATGTAATTGCGTATTGTATAGTGTTCAGCAGTGGCACAGGAAATTTGTATTTTAACTGACAAATTTCTCAGTGGAACTTGAGAGAAGTTATCATACCAAGATATCAAAAACTGCATTTGAATGGGACGATCTCCTGCCTCATATTACTGATCTCCCAGTTTAGATCTTAGCTGAGGGAGTTTCTAACTTGGCTGATGTTATTGCTTTCTCTCTGTCTCCAGTCAGATGTCAGGATAGCACCTGAAACTAGTCCATGACAATTTGTGCCATGCCTTTTTCCAGCATGTTACTCATTAACCTACCATTTGATGCAATGTGATTAATGTAAGCAACTGACAGGGTCATTAAATAAACCATAAATAAGTCAACTGTGCCAAGATCCAGGTAGTTTTAATATGAACATGAAATTGTAAGAAATGCCCATTTTTTTTAATGTGCTGCAAAATTGAAGTTGTTTTGTGTGAAATCAAACAGTGAGAGGCTGCTGGGACTCCCTGTAATAGGATGTGCCATTTTGTTCAGGCACAGCTGTGAAAATGTTGAACATGTTTTACCAGGTCCTGAACCTGATGGTATCTGCAAGCTTCTTTGAGATCTACAGTGGGAAGGTCTTCGATCTGCTGGCAAATAAAGCCAAGTTGCGTGTCCTTGAGGATGGCAAACAGCAAGTGCAGATTGTGGGACTCACAGAAAAAATAGTTGATTCAGTGGATGAGGTCCTTAAACTTATACAGCATGGTAACACTGCCAGGTAATAATATATTTGAGTATATAAAAGGCATCAGAAATGTGGCGATCTACTACCCATTACTGGGTGAGCAGAAACTGGTAGCCAGTATGTTAGTATCAGTCTAAATGTGTGGGCTAATGGCTAGTATCTTTATATATGTCCAGTCTTGAGATCTGCGCTCTTCTGGGATATTACGCGGTGTCGTGTGGTAATTGTTTACCAACGTTTTGGGACAACGTATCGGTCCCATCTTCACGGGTCAAGAGTCCGAGTAGGACTCCTTTCCTACTCGGACTCTTGACCCGTGAAGATGGGATCGATACGTTGTCCCGAAACGTTGGACGGAAGCCTGAAATCAATGTCCGGTCTTGCATAGAGGGAGTGTAATGAGATGCCGTTGTATGACATTTGTGATTCATTAATTGTGTTTGTTGTTGATGTCTTCATCACCAAGTGTTTCTCTTCTAATTTAATGTTTGCTGGTAGAACTCCTTCATAATTAGTCTTATGAAATGTAGATTTAAGTGGGTGGATTTTGTTTTGTTATGAAAAATAAAAACTCTGCTTATAACAACCCTAAATTTTATGTAAATCCTGTAGAAATAAAGGGAAACTTTTTTGCTTTGCAACTTTTGAATTAGTATTGGCAATATTTTAGTTCAATAGACAGTTGAATTAGTTTAAATAAAAATCAAAACATGCTTTGCATCAAAGAGAAAGTGTTGTTTCTGTACAGTAGTTGGTGCAAATTTGCAAGCTTGACTTTTCCTGGATGATGATTCAGATAAGGGAAATACTGCCTTACCCGAAAACATTAGGTGAGGCACACTATCATTTACTTCCATGAACTAAGCAGGGCTTTTGACTTAACACTTGCAGGTCCGGCAATAAGCAACTTACCTCTCTCCTGCACCCTTCCATTCACATTCACCCACCTGCCAGCCACCAAGCTTGCAAAGTTGTGCTGGCAACTACACCTAATCTAAGTGTGATGATGTGGAAGTGAAGATCTACATAGTCTTAACGTAGTGGATGGAGGTGACTGGTTGGCTTCACGTTCTGCTGCTGTTACCCACTGAAGAGAGACGTGAGCACTCCTGAGCTGATGGGGTATTGCCGTGAAGTTAAAACTGATGCCCGTGTTTGGAATCAGATGTTTATGATTGGTCCCATAATGAGTCACATACTGAACTGTCCTGGCTTATAATATTTATAGTCATCTTGAATGAAAGTGGCTTATTAATGTAAAGTAATGCCAGAACATTCCAAACCTTGTCCTCTTCTGTTAACACTGTTAATATAGTCAACTGTATGTTGCAGAACATCAGGGCAGACATCAGCAAACTCCAATTCTTCACGATCTCATGCAGTATTCCAGATTGTAGTTCGAACACCTGGCATCCATCGCATCCATGGCAAATTCTCACTGATTGATCTAGCGGGTAATGAAAGGGGAGCAGACACGTCGTCTGCAAATAGGCAGACAAGTAAGTGTAACACCCGAGAGGCAGTTTTCGCAGCCCTTTCTGATTCATTAACCAGCAGGCATTTGTGTTTCTTCTGATGATCAGGAAAATTGTACAGTGGTTGTGCCCTGGGCAGTCATTGATATACAGCTGCCCAAAAAGTTGTTCCTATTACAGAACCCAAAGCTTTATTTCTGTCTAATCTTCGTGGATTAGGCAGCAGATTGACTGTGTGTACCTCAATCCTCTTTCAAACACTTTTTTGTCTTCCTGTTTTTTTCATTACTGCAGAAGCCTACCACTGTTCCAAGCCATCAGTCCAGTTTGTCTCCATAACATATATTCATAATATATATATTAACACAAAATTAAAATGGTGCATCGCACATTCGCACATCTTTTTAGTTAGTGCTGGGGTGCCGCATGGTGGTCTTATGATGCATTACACAGTTTACAAGCAGTTTATAGCAGCCCAGTACCCTAACCATGGACAGAAGAATGAAGGCAGTCTGAGATATGAAAGGATTTTATGTACAGCGTGAGTAGAAATGACCTTCACTATTACCATCTTTTATTGTGATGCATTCAGGTAGGGTACAGTGTATGAACATTCAGTTATCAACATTTTGAACCAATGTACTTTAATGCCTGAATGTTTGGGTGTTTTATCATGTCTGATGACTTCACAATCAAAGATGCTAATGGCAAAGATCATTTTTGTTCACTCTGTACGAGATTCTTTTCCCTAAGTAGTCACGTCATCTTTGGTTGTTTTGTCAGAATTGTGTATTGGGTTTAATCTTAACATTTCAGTGTGTATTTACTGTATTTGTCTGAAGTGATGCCATACCAATGGCATTAATTTTTTTATTTAGTAAATTATTGGCATACATGACTAGCTGTTTCTTCCAGTTTTCTCTCTCTCTCTGTCTCTCTTTGGAATTTCTAATGGAATATTCTAGATGAAACTTGACAGCCCAGGGGTGTAACTTAACTTTCTTGGATGTGTCTCGTGTTCATTAAACCAAAACTTTTCTGGTTGCACAAAGGAATGGAAGGTGCAGAAATCAACAAGTCACTTCTAGCTTTAAAGGAGTGCATCAGGGCGCTCGGTAGGAAAGGTGCTCATCTCCCATTCCGAGCCAGCAAGCTCACTCAGGTGCTTCGGGACTCATTCATTGGGGAGAAATCTAAGATATGTATGGTGAGTGTTTTTATTTATTCTTTGCACAACCTGAATGGGGTGAATGCATAATGGCTAGCCTGTGTCCATTTGTCTGTGTGTTTTGCCTCCAAGAACTATGTAAAAGATATTTATGAAATTTCATGCTGAACATTGCGTAAGGAGTTGTGGAGCAGATTTAATTTTGGTTTATATTGAGGGGTCTTCCGACTTGTAATGCCATGTAGTTAGGTAGAAAGTACGAACATATCGAAGGCCATCTAGTGCTGATGTTTAGAATGAGTGGAGCTATACCTCTGCTTCTCCTATATGCCTTTATAGCATGGGCAGGGACTTTGTGTACCATACTTGGGAAACCACTGCCTTCATCTTCATGGTATCCTCCAGAATGTGGGTAGCCATCTACCAAAGTACATGGCGTTACAACCATCAGCACATTTTATATTTGATTAAGTGATGTGAGAACCTGTAATCTTAAATTTAACTCTATTTTCCCAAATACAGCCCCATGCAAAAGGAATTTGTATCTGATGGATCGTTGTTTGATCGATCGTTCAGTCATTTCTGAGGCAGTCATCTCTGTGTGTATGTATATGCCGTGAACTGGAGGTGAGAGTTCCTCTAAAACTTCGGTAATTTTTGTTGGTCTCTGGAAGCTTGTCATGAACTGGAATGACTACAATCTGTGCTGTTGCAGATAGCAATGATAAGTCCAGGCATGAGTTCGTGTGAACATTCTCTAAATACACTGAGGTATGCAGATCGAGTAAAGGAGCTGGCAGCCAATGACCCCATGGAGATGAAGACATCTCCGAGCAGTGAAGGGGAGCCCATGAAGGTGGAAGATAATGGTGTGCTAGACGACAGTGATCTTGCCCAGCTTCGGTCCCTCAATGTAAGTCTCGTACTTAGTTGCATATTGCCTCCATCTCTGCTATTAATCTTTCTTACTCAGTACTGTCTTTTGTGGCAAGAGATTTGTGTGAAGTTGACTAATTCCTAAGTTATTTATCCCTTTAAGGCACAGCAGTTATTGTAGAGTTATTATTTTATCTGACAGTATTGTTTGCCACTTCCTGTCGCCTCGCTTGTATTAATGCAGCCCACTCAGCCAGTTGCCGACATGCACAGCAGAATAGTGGCCGGATGTGACATACTGTATTTAATTGAATGCAAGACTAGGGTTTTTCGTGAAATTTGGTGCTTAAATATATGAGGTCGTCTTAAATTCGCACATAAAGCACCAAACTGGATCACCCTAAACCGGACCATGCAGAGCCAAGCAAAGGCCTGCATTGCCAAATCATCATGTGTAGACAAAAGAGAGAACAGAACACAAAGTTGCACAACATTTTGGAAGCCAGCTATATTTCTGTTTTCAGGCAAAGAAGCACCTAACCTGGTGGATACCTTAGATCAAGCTAGTCTCAGTCACTGGACACTATAGAAGTAGTGAACTTCTTAAGATATGCACCTGAGAACAGATCTATTCCAAGGGTAGGAATGGGAAAATGACTATTGCAAAATTAAAAATTAACTGCATGACTCAAAACCTGGACAGATTCACAAATTATAAACTGTGAAGAGAACTATGAAGTCCGACTTATCAGAGCACAGACACAACACAAAAATTCAGAACGCACATATTTAAAATTCTTAACACCATCTGCGAAGAAAACTGTGAATCGTCATGGGTTCAAGTACATTTATAAACCAAGAAATAAAAATGTATTAAGTCAGTGTGGATCATAACAGCATGGCAACACATCTCACCAGAATTGACTGTGAAGGGTTTTAAGAAGTGCTGTATATCCAATGCAATGGATGGGACCTTATCCAGAATGAGATGAATCCAGTCCATGTTATCCATTTCAATATTATCCTTCTGTCTATGTGTAGGTTTTCCAAGCGGTCTGTTTCTTCAGCTTTCCCTGTGAACACCCCTTTGTGCATTTATCTTCTCCGCCATCTTTGCTGTATGCCCTGCCTGTCTAATCCCAAGTGATTTGATGACCCTAATGATATTTGGTGAGGAATATGAGTCATGAAGCTCCTAATGCAGTTTCCAACATTTTCCTGTTACTTCCTCAGTCATAGTTCCAAAAATCTTCCTCAGCCTCCCACTCTGGAGCGCCTTCAGCATCTGTTCTTCCCTTAAAGTAAAAGGCTGAGTTTCATACTTGTATAAAACAACAGCCAAATTAATCTGTCATCAGGCTTTTTAATTCTGCTTTTCCCTGAAAATAGTTTTATGAGGCTTAAGAACTTACTTTTGCAGGTTGCAGTAAGTGGCGAACATGAGAATTATTGCTTCTAAGAACAGCTTCTTATATGTAGACTTTTTGTGTTGTGAGTTTTTGATGATGCTTTATTTAAGACCATTGTCAGTTGCTCAGAATATATAACATCAAATGGTGGGATGAATTGGGAAGGAGGTGCAATGAGATCTTTGCTCTTCTGATTTGTTAAGCAGCATAGAATGGTAGCTAGTCAAGCTGCTTGACCCTTTAAGATGGGACTGATAGCTTGTCCTGAAATGTCTGTAACTAACTACCAATCTACGCTGCCTAACATCCCAGAAGAGCGAAGATCTCAATTTACACTGCAGCGGAAGCCTGAAATCACGTGAGGTGGAATGACTCAGGTGTGACTTAATTTGAGGTACTATCCCAGATTTTGCCTAAAGGGCCTGAAAAAAATAGCAAAATATTAACCTGGTATTTGGTATCCTGTTGTGTCAATTGTGAAAAATTACTTTTGCAGTAGCTGGTTTCCGAGCCATGATTTTTGCTTGGTCCCTCCCAAATGCAGTTTGGAAGTACTGCCCACTTGACAGTGGTGGTCAGTGTTTTATGAGTACCTGTGATTTGTATTTATGTATCATAAATCTGTGTGGGGGTGCTGTCACTTTTGCAGCAAAGCTTTCACCTTTGCAACGGTGAGACCAGTTCACAGGCTTCTTAACCCGGAGACAAATGTTTCTGTTCAAAAGTTCAACCCTGAATGTGTTGCAGGAGGGCGAAATTTCAGCGGACCTGTTCACATTCCATGAGGCGGTGTCACAGCTACAGCTGCTGGAAGAAGAGGTATTGGATAGTCACACCAGCCTGGCACAGTTGGGGCCCCAGTGGATGGAGCTGGACCGTGTCTTACTAGCCATGACAAACGATGTAGACTACGATCAAGACGGTGAGATTTGTAACAGCTGTAGTCACCACAGCTCTCAAAACAAGCAGCTTGATGACTGTGAAAATGTAGTACAAAGTGTGCTGGAAATACAAACATGCATCACTTTCGAAACGATTGGCACAATGTTTACTTTGAAAACTATTCTGCAAATAGGCAGACCTATGGATATCAAAATCATTCCTCAAATAAGAAACCCTGGCATTTCCAAAAACATTCCCTATATAAGCAGAAACTTGTCACTAAAATTTATTTGCCACATAAGCACAGTTTTGCACCCAAATGAGAGCACATCAGTGGTCCTAGAAGTCACTGCCCAACTACGAACCAGTGGGTCGACAGAAAAGACGTGTTCCAAAATATTAACAAACATTTGACACCCAGAAACAGTTTCAGTGTTGGTCCCAAAATGTAAATAACCTGCAGCCCATTCTTAATGAAAAAAATTTGACTTCTGACTGGAATAGTCAGCCATCACCTTGAAGTTGAGAGATGTAAGTAGTCTTAATATGAATTGTCCCCAAAGAGTGATCCACCAAGCAGGTAATTGGAAAGCGTGCACCATTTGGACACACAGTGGGATAGTTCTGGATATAAATTGTGTCAAAGGAGGTCCAACGATTGGCATTCATGTGAATGGGAGTTTATGAAGATGAAGGAGCAGTTGTTAGACCTAGTTCATAGTTATTTAAACCCAGTGAAAGTAATGCAGCACATAACATTGCTCTGTCTGGTCCCCCGCCCCAAAAAAGCGTGGGTAAAGAATAAAGAGGTAATGCAGACATGCACAAATTTTCCAGAAATGTAAGGAAAGGAGCCATCTCAAAATTGTAGGTGCCAAAAGGATGATGTGAAGCAGGTTTTATGCTGAGGATCCACAAATATCAGGCACCACTGTACAAAATGTAGGCGCCAAGGCAATCTGGTGCTCTATATTTGTGCACCCCTGAGGTAATGGTCTCTAGCATAGCAAGAAGTGAGCAAGAAGGCACAATCTGTGTGACATATATTAAAGCTGCTGGAGATATTTGTTGCTACCCATTGAGAAGTTTCACAGGTCATGACAGTAATTTTATTTCTTATTCCAAGAGAGCATGCTGTGGTAACAACACAAGTCAGTTTACACAAGTTCTGTTCATTGTTGCCCATTTCCTATTCTGATGAAATTTGATGTGATTCGTGCAGCAGTGGCATTGTATTGTCAAGCAGGGTGTGTCCTGTCAACATGAAAAGCTCTGATGTTACAGGAACCGCTGACTAGTTTTGCAGTGTTTGTCTTGGTCCCATTCATATACTCTGCCATTTGTATTTTCATTTTTCTTTGGAACCAGTAGCAGTCCTTGCTTGTTTTGCATGCTGGGTAGAAGTGTACCGGACTGTATTTTATTTTGATAGTTTGTGTAATCAGAATGTACATTATGAGAATTATGTGTCTTTCTTTCATTCTGTCAGAATTTTACACTGTTACTGTGTATCTGTAATTTTCACTGCCCTCCTGTTGAAAATCAAATGTTCTCAAGAATTTGATGCCACATAATTTGGTAGATAGGCAGAAACATTTCAGAGGAATGTGCTGCCTCCATCACAGAGTAATTTATTCTGAATGTGGAGGTAGCACCTTCCTCCAAAAACATTGGTACTTGTCTATCAAGCTACTCGGTGTCAGATATCAGAAGAATTTAATCTTGATAGCACTGTAAGAATCCATATCACATGCTTATCTGTTTGTGTTTCCGCACATCATGAAAGTTTCTTTCTTCCTTTCTTTTATTTGTCTTTCTTTTCTTCACTCTTTGTGTCTTTATTTTCTTCCTTTCAGTTCAACTGGACAGGTTCAACAAGACAAAGTCAGATCAAGACTTTCACAAAAGATTGTGGCCTTATGGGATGTGCATTTTGGTAGATGGATGTTAAATCAGTTGATAGGTGGAGGCAGCACTTGCCTTCAAAAAATTTGTAGCAAAATACGAAACTACACCATGTGAAGCTGTACTCATAGAAGACTAATCTTGACACCGCAGTCATAACTCCTAAATCTGTCAAATCTGTGACTGTGCCCATGAATGGGACTTAATATTATATCACACTTTGTTCAAAATTAATATACCTATGTAGAACATGTATGTAAACACATTACATAGTGTTCAATTGAAGTGACAGGGTGCTTATGAATTAACCCTTTATGGCCGAACGGGAAAACACTGTCCGAGCGATTTAAATGCCCTCAACGGCTGGAAGGGAAAACGTCCCACAACACCATGTTGTTTTTAAAATTTTCTGCATTTATAATTACATGTCTTTTTTTTTTCACAATATTTGCCTAAAAGGCTTGTATAGGCATACAAGATTTTGTGAAATTTAATTCTAGTTAAAATTATCACTAATGTGGTTTAATTTTTCTTACTAACAACCTTACGTTGTTTCCAGCAGTCGCGAATTATTTACAGATGTCTCCAGGCTGCAATTCTTATTTTTTCCTCATATTGGCAAAATGAAGCACATGCAAACACATAAAGGACCTTTGGACAAGTTTTTGTTCCTTCATAAAGGCCTTCCTGTAAAATCCACACCCCCATTATCAAGAAAACTCTACTGAAAAATATCAGTAATTGCAATGGTAATATTTATGTACATTTTTGTGTGTTCCGCCTTTCCGTTTTAGTGTCAGTTGGTCTTCAGAAACGCAGTTTGGTGTGATATACCTCGAAACATGAGGTAGCATACAACCTTATGTTGCATTCTCGACACTTGAATTTCGTTCTTGTGCCTTTGTTTTTGGCAAAACACATGCAGCACCGAATTCTCTTACACTGCATAAGCCAGTTGCTGACTCTGATCATGATTCAAGCATCTGCCCTGCCTGGCCTGTGGAATGTTATTGCTGTGACAAGGAATAGACTGAACTGTTGAGTTGGAGATAGACGTAAGCATGAACCTAAAATTGAAAGAAGTCCCAAAGAAATTGTTATGGCAGAATGAAGGACATTTTGCCTCTGTACCCATATTGCACTAACCAGAGCAATTAAAGCCTGTATGCATTTCTTGCCTCACCTACTGATTGCATATTAACTCATTCGCACTCAGCACCCAGATAAGCCTGCACTACAACAAAACCTAAATATCATTATAAGACTGAAACCTAAACAACGTGTGAGGAAATACAATGACATGTACAGTCAGCTCCAAATTTTATAGCACAGGTCCCCACTTACAGCAGGAGCTATTTGAAAAGAATAAATGTAGAAAATGAAGCTTAAAGTGAAAAATAAACAAAATAAAGAACGACCTTCAACTAAGCTGCATAAAAATAGGTGGACTTTCTTGAAACTTGCGTAACAAGTAGATGGATTCATTCTTAAGCGTGTACTTTCTATCTGAAGTTTTTGTCTTCAAAAATGTATGAAATGCAACGAATAATATCAGCAGGTACGAAAACTGTCATTTAAAGCAAAATTAACCCTGGCCATCAGCGGCTACTTTGGGATTTAAATCTCTTGTACTTTAAAGGTTAACTAATACAAAGTGCATTGAAATTTTAACAAGAAAAAATTTACAGTTCCAGTCTCTAGCTGTAGTTTCTGCAGAAAACCAACCCTTCCACTTATCAGTTCCTATATATTATAGCAGTATTTCTCAATATTTTGCATACTTCGTACCTTTACAGTTCACTAATTTGGCTGGCCTCCTCCCCAAAATTGTCTCAACTCACAGCCTGCTAAGGCACATCTCATGGTAACATTTAAAAGTTAGAATAATCACAAAGAAGAAACAAACTCTAAAGAACTTACGAAGTCCGTGTAAAATTTTTTTACAAAAACTGTGATATTCGTAGTAGTAATGACAAACTAAGGGGTCTGCAGTCCACACTTTAAGAACCGTTGTATTAGAACCCTTGAGGGCCACTTTGGAAGCAAGGTTTTTCATGTTACAGTGAAACCCCAATATAGTGCCCCCTGATACAGCACCTGTGTCACTTAGCACCCATAAAAGTCTGTGAACAGAAAGTTCCTGTTATATAGTATTTCAATATACTGTCACAAACTGTGAACAAACAGTGGTTCTATGTCAGGGTTTGTATGTAACTTTTTCAACACACATTGACTGCGAAATACTGATTGAAGCATAGGTACCTCTCAGTGCCATATATTGCTGCCACTATGTGGGTTTATTTGTAACTACTAACAACTACTGCATACATATACTAGACCATAGTGGAAACCATGCAGTATGAATAAGATTTGTAAATGCAGTGCACAAACACTTAGTGATGAACCACACCATGCAAGAATATGAAACTGTGACAACCATAAATTTTGCAGGAGACACTGATGATGACTTAAGTGTCACAGTGCGTTCATCATAAGCAAAACAACAATTGGGATAAAAGCTGTTAGTATACTATAACAACTTTTAAGTACAGGTAGGATTCTGTTTACACCACTTCAGTTTATGCCCACTTCACTTTTGCGCCTCTCATAGATTACGATTGGAGGAGTGATGAGTCATGACTCTGTCATGTCTGATTGGTCCTACTCCCACCCTTGATGGCCACTCCTACTTTCCAGTCGTTGAAGAAAAGCTTACCCCAGACTTAGTTTTTAATGTAGACGAAACGGGCCTCTACTGGAAAAAGCTGCCCAACCGTATCTTCATTGCTCGTGAAGAATGTTATGCCCCTGCGTTCAAGGCAGCCAAGGACCGTTTGACTTTGTTGTTGGGTGGCAATGCTTCAGGAACTTTCAGATTAAAACCTATGTTAGTTTACCATTCTGAAACACCATGCGCTATGAAGGGAATCGTGAAAACACAGCTTCCTGTCTTCTGGCGTTCCAACAAAAACGCCTGGGTTATGCAGAGAATTTTTAGTGACTGGTACACATCGTATTTTTGCCCAGCGGTAAAGGAGTTCTGTACGAAAAATAGATTTCCTCACAAAGTTTTGCTGCTGCTGGACAATGCCTCTGGTCACCCTCCAGATTTGTGTCAATAACAGAGAATGTGACAGAGATAGCAAAGGAAATAGGATTAGATGATGTAGAAGTTGGCGACATAAATGAGCTCTTTGAGAGTCATGGTGAAGAGCTTTCAACGGAAGATTTAGAAGAGCTAGCTGAACAACTGTCCAAAGAAGACACAGGAAAGTGAAGCTGACTCTGCAATGCCGGTTAGGACACTAACAGTGAAATCAATGCAGGAGGCTATTGTTGCGTAAGCTGATTGTGGATCGTTGTTCCTGATGTATCTGACGTGTTCTGAATACCTTTGTTTTAGATTTTGACGAAATCTAAAACAAAGGTTTAATAAATAAAAATTGTGTTAAATAAAATAACATAATACAGTGTACATTTGTCTGCATAAGATATATATAATTAAAAATGTACGGTACAAGTAACATAATGTGTATTTCTTCTTGAGATCGCCTGTAAATTTGCACTTATGCTTAGGCTTTTTTTTTATAAAGGAAGACTTAAATTACTGTGAGAATGACTACTAAACTGTAAGAAAAAATAACTTTTTTTCGGCCAACTCACTAATACCTGTTAATGTGGAGCTCTCAATATGGGGATACAAGAACACAGTTGAATGATAGTATGTTAATGGATGGTGTTGGTCAGCTGCCATCCACTTGCACTCACCCAATCAGCACTCCAGGTCGAGTCACTATAGTGACTGAATTTCAGTACGGCTCCACTAGTTAGTAGTTCAGTTATAACGTACAGCATTATTTTCTTCTTTCACCAGCCAAGGATTCTTTTATTGTTTCAATATTGCTGACTGGAAACCTGCCCATTTTTGAATATGTAAAAAATCCACTCGGGCATGTGTTTTACTCCTTAAGAGGAGAACATGTCCAGGGAAAATAGGATATATAGAAACCCACAGCACACATGGTAATCTTGCCCTTAGCAGAAGATAAAGCAGTTTGTATTGTGTTGCAGCATACTCTAAACAGCTGGAGCTGTTGTTGGATGGGAGACTCAAACTACTGAATGACCTGAAACAGAAAGTGGCTGCATTCAGGGCGCAGCTTGTTGCCGAGGAACAAATCAGTCAGAAAATCAAGCGGCCAGCACCTGCACGGCACAACTAACCTCCATGCCACCGTACCGTCATTCCAATATGCTGTGTGATGCCCGATTATAGAAAAACAATTGTATAAATGTTTAAAAAAATGAATTGCATGATACATTAAAGCCCTCTTAAGACGTTTCTGGAACAGTTCAACAAGTTTTGCTATTAAGCAGGAAAACGTCTTAAAAGGGTAAGCCAGGAGATGTTATTTTGTAATTGTGTATTGAAAATGACATTCCTATTATTCTCTATAAACTCTCTATAAACCTTATATATGCCATGCCATGCCATGCTGATTCTGTGTGTGATTCAATGATTCAATACTTTGAATCATTATTTATGGAATACACAGAATCGGCATGGCAACTACATCAAAAACCAGCGAAAAACATAAAAAGCTCTTAATGCAAGGAAATCTGCACACTACAAACATGGTGTATGCTACTTAAACTATGAAACACAATGCTCAGTCTGTAAGGGAATGACTGAACCAAAGACAAATTTTTAGGAACTGAAGAGCTTTATTTTGTCGTCGTTGATCGATAACAAATTGAATGAATGGAAAGTTGTTTTAAGATTTTGTTGTGAAAACATGTTGAATGGGTGACAAATTTGTTGGATCATGATACTTTCATGCTTCTTAATCAGGAAATCCTTTTAAGCAGGAAACATAGTAAAAGAGCAGAGTATATGTGAATCATATGGGGAAATTTTGGTACTAAATTATTTTCTCTTCTTAGGTGAGAAAACTTAGCAGGAACGTCTTAACAGGGTTTCACTGTATATTCTAATTCTAATTCTAATGCTGTATTTTTTACCATGATCATATGAACCTGATTAATAAAAGCATGTGGCAGACCATTTGTATTTGTATATTTAATTGTTGTGTTTATTTTGGAGTTTTGCGATTTTTAGTACAGTTTTTATGTGAATATTGTAATACAATTCATACCATGTCAAGAATGATGTGGCATCCACCCCATGTTAAAACATGTGACCTTGGGTTGCTGAAATGACATGTCATTTCAGCAACCCAAGGTCACAGAATGGTTTCGGTTTTTGTTTAAAACTGTGTTGCATTAAGTTTGTCAGATAATCCAGAATATTCGATTATCCGGCACCTGTTTGGTACTGTGGATCCCGGTTTAAAAGAATTCTACTGTACTTGTTCTGCATAACACCAAGTTTATGTTTAAGCTGTAGTGCAACATATGGTTCATGGACTCTGAAATTTACTAATAGCCATTTATTATATACAGCTGATAATTTGTATTATAAGAGTCATTTGTGAACATTAGGAATTCCTCAAAAGAATAAAACGAGTGTGCATTTAAGTATCGTCTTAATGATGGTTAAATTGGGCCTTTTTATTCATTAGACTTGTGAGTTTGCATGGTAAAGAGTTGAATATTTTGGTGCCAGCATTGTATGTACTTTTCTGAAAACTTGAGAAGTTGGCAGTTGGTCTGTGAAAATGGTATCTATTCCTTGAATTAATGTTGTGTACAGCTGAATTTGTTTGAAATTTTTCGTGGTTATTTACAGTGGAGTTCCTTAATGGGAATACCTATTTGCCTGGAAGAGGTGTAACCTGTAATCTGTTAAACAGACCTCTACATAAATTATTGAGGTTTTGCACCCACTGTAATTCTCACAGTTTTCTTTTGTGGAATGAATGTCTTTTTTACTGTAAGATGAATTGCCCCAAAAATTATTCCATATTTCATCACAGAGTGAAAATAGGTGAAGCAAATTGTTTTGGAAATGTCTGTGTTGAAGTGAAACAAAGACCTACTTAAGTAACATACTTCACATAATTTTTATATCATTTTTGATTAGTATGATTTCTCGAGTTCTGGTGGTTATCTGTTTGTAAACCAATTAACTTTGTATTTACATATTTGCACATATATTTTTCATTTTAGACAGTACTTACTGGATGTGGAGGACTGTTCATTTTAAATTTTATTATCAACTCACAACACTCAGTCCAAAAAATGCGCTATATTTTTCCCCATATATTTTATATTACAGTGTCATGTGGAACACTCCTACATGTTTTGATCCCTTATGGGATCATCATCAGGGAATCACATTAAAGTAGTGTGATTCGACAATGCATGGAATGAACAATATAAAATTTTATTATATCTTTTATTGGCAGTAAACCATTTACTTGTATGAGACAAAACTATGTTTGACACTGAATAGAAATCAACATGTTGACTAGAAATTGTGACACTAGTGTCATCAGTGAATTTTGCTTGTTCTGATCGAGGTAGGTGTTTTATGTACACGATGAAAAGTAAGGGTCCTAGAAGAACTGGCCCTTGGGTCTTTAACACTGCTGTTGCTGCCTGCCAATTTACCAGAGCAGATATTGTTGGTGCTGTGTGTTTGTAATATGTCCATGTTGCCATTGGGTGGCATTTAGTCTGTTAATGTTGATTTGATTATGACAGGTCGAGCTTTCGTTTGTAGGCATATTTCTGTGTTACATTGGATTTGGAAAGAAATATGATATTCATAAAGTTAACTCTGGCGAGTAAAGGAAAACATATCTTGGCAAATTTGGAGGTGCACTGAGGTCTGGGCTTTTGAATAAGGGCATTATTCTGCCATCGGCTAACGTATATGAATCTCATGGGGTATTGGTGAGGTCAGGTCAGGACATTGCCAGTGGCATGGTGCTTCATTGGCAGAGCTGCAGTAACATGGTTACTGAAGCTTGTGTTTTCATACTCTTCACAAATTGAGTTCCTGCTTCATGTATGAGAATAAATGATTTCTGTGGTTGCCATATTGAGCTGCATTAACATTACAGGACATATGATAATTGAATATACAACGTAAAAAATTTATTGTGACTAAATGAAAAGCATGTAATAGGATAGTGACATTTATCTCTTAAGACAGTAACACGTTAAGATTCTTTGCTTGTTTCCAGGTGTTCATTGTGGCTTCTCCCAGAAATGCAGCATGTATCTAAATGAAATTCCTTTTCTTGCTACTTTCCTTAAATGCAACAAAGCAATCACTTGTCAAATTGGGTCTCAAAACACTTTCAGATTCCATAACATGAATGTTACATAGCCCGTGTCATTTACAAAGCCCCAGGAACGAAGTCTGTTGAAATAAGATGCAGACAGCAGTGTGACCATGGTATGGCCTGTATCATCAAACCCATCATTGTGGAACTACTTCACACCCCTCTGGTGGTTTGGTTGGGCCCATGTGACTCAAAAATCACAGTCAATATCCAACTGGGAAATAAAAAAGTTTGTCAACATAAGAAAGTAGATATTTTCTTTGTTAATGCCTGCCTGCAGTGACATGGTGGCAATGGTGAGTACTGTGTGTGATTGGGCACAAGGAGCTTGATATGTGACTGATTCTTACGGAACAAACCCAGTCGTGCTGGTACTGTTTGTTCAGGTGCAATACATTTTCGAAATTGTATATTGAATTATGAAACACACTGTATTATGCGCAATTTCAGGCTTCCGCCACGGTGTAAATGAGATCTTTACTCTTCTGGGATGTTATGCAGTGTAGATTGGTAGTTAGTTACCGCTGTTTTGGGGCAACCTATCAGTCCCATCTTAAAGGGTCAGGCAATCCAACTTTCTTTCTTTCCTTTCCTTTCCTTAAGGCACATTTCTGTGTTAGGTTGGATTTGGGGAGAAATATGGTATTCATAAAGTGAACTGTGGAAAACATGGCTTAACATGTTTGGAGGTACACTGAGGTCTGGGCTTTTGATTAAGGCCATTATTCTGCAGTCTGCTAATGTATATGAGTCTCATGGTGTATTGGTGAGGTGTGGCATGGTGTTTCATTACCAATCGACGCTGTATAACGTCCCAGAGGAGCGAAGAAGATGTCACTCCGTATTATTTGCGTGTGTTTTGTTGTTGCTTCTTACGAGAGCAGTTATAATGCACAGTGTTCTGTCCTGACATAATGGCATACCAGTTGCAGGTGTTCACAAAAATGTTACTTGTAGAGGGCTAAGAAGACAGAAAGGCCCCAGTCCTTCCTGGTCATAACTGTTGGTACATACAGATGTTGGGCAAAATGTGTGCCAAATTTCAGGATGTTATTGTATAAGGCACTTCGAGTGAAAAATGCTGTATCACAATGTGTCTGATAATTGACCATTACATCACTATGAGCATTTTAATTTTTCCAGGTACTGTATGGTATCAGTTCTTATGAGCCAGCTTCATGTTTACTCCCACTGCTGGTAAACACCACTCTCTCATACTCCCAACTGCTCCTGTATGGTCTTTGTAAGTTTGACACTTGCAGTTCAGTTAACATGTCAGGCATGTTGTCCAACAGTAACAGAAATACTTAATTGCCATTATCCTATTTGCTGGATTGGTCAATTTGGTCGACAAGCCTGTCCTATGAAGCAGGCACGCACCCAGAATATTACACTGGGGGAAGGAAGGCTGACCCTGAGGCTGTGTATAATTTATGTTTGATTTTAAAAAAATATGTTATAAAAAATAAAAATCATGTCATAAATATAACTATAACATAACATTGTCTGCAACTGCATTTATGTACATAGAACTACATGTTCCATGACTCACCTAATTTAAATCACAAGGTCTAATCTTGGTTCTTTTTTTGAGTTCCTCTGAGACTTCTTTTGGACTGACATAAGTTTCCCTATGGATATTGTGAAGGGCCAGTCCATTCGGTTGATCTTGTTCAGTTGTGTTTCACAGGCGTGTTTTTATTAGCTGTATTTTATAAAACGAGCTGTCGATGGTACTTGTCGTTATTGGTAGGGATGCAAATATTTTTAGCAGGATGAAAATATTTGGATACAAATTTTTATCACATTGATCAACGGAATTAATCACCGTTCCTGGTGGAATTCTTGACACTGTTTCAGTGCTGTAATGCTGGTGCCACATTTTTAGTTTCCCCTCAGAAATGACATAATTGCACTCAGGAAGATTTGTGTTATAAAATCTTGCAAGCTACAGAAAACTGTACTTGAAACTTGACCAGGTCTCTTCCAGAAGGCAATGGTGAGGAAAAGGAATCATTGATCTCTTGATCTTAAGCAATTTTTCATTTAATTGGCTTATGATGTCATTGAATGGTATGAAAGTAGATGTGCAGTAGTATTCTTCCACAGACTGGGCTGGCCAATTTCAGTGGCTGATTTTAGCTGAAGGGTAAATCATGTAAAATGTTTGATATCGTGGCTACGAAATCTGGTTTTTACATTTTGATTTCAGTGGGGGCTGCAGTTTGGCAGCTTCCCCCCTTTTGGAGTGCACCTACTATGAGGTCTCACACCCCTTGGCTACTACTTGTGGGGGTAGCACATGAAGGACATGATCTACCAGCAAAGATCAAAGTCTGGGTAGGAAAAGAATTATTGCAGCAACTCGTAGAGCCCCTGACTGCATAAGGGAAAGTGGTGAAATTATCTGAAAGGCAACAGGGTCATAGCTGATACCTTTCCTTTGTTGTATTATCTGTCGCATGACATTTTAATGTTGTATAGTATAATAGAACATGCACTGTCTAGTTTTCAGTTACAGCCATATACATGCATGAATGTGCTTGTGGTGGCATAATGGTTGACCATTGGACATATGGTGATACATCATTTTTTTACTCAAAATGACTCATAAGAGCCTGAAGTATGGCACACATTTTGTGGAGCACTCTGTATGCAGAACATGTCTTTAATCTGTGGTCTCAGCATGGCAGCTGACCCAGGAACTTTATGATGTACACAGGCTTTGTGTGCAATAGTGCTTCTGTGGTGGCTATCTTGCTGAGACGGAAGATTGAAGATACAGTGTACACAACATATTCCCGAGAACATATATTGAAACTAAATTATATTCATTATTTGGGTTGCTACTGGGCTAGTAAGGAAGGGTTGAAGATGTTTTCTAACATGTTTGTATTGGAGGTGTAAAAATTGAACGTGTGCAGTAGAGGAAAATATTGGACTGTATTCACTTCAGAAATATATTTCCCCCCCCCCCCCCCAAGAAGACTCATTCACAAGTCCTGCTATGATGGTGTAGTAATACTGGTGAAACATGGCAATAAGTTGCAAATATAGATTATCTGTGGATTACACATAACTACCTAACCGAAATCCATTGTTACGTAAATACTCATACCTCGTGAAATGAATTGAATATGGACTGCTTGCCATTCTGCTGTTATTTATTCTGTGCATCAGGTTCTTTTAACAGAAGCACCCTGTGAATTCAGGTATGTTAGGAACATAATCACTTCAATTATCTGTAGTACCTGCACAGTATGAATATAGTATGACATTGCTACCATATGTAAATACAATTTACATAAAGGTTTCAGGACTGATTTCTCATGTAACATGTTTGTGCATGACATGAAGGTAGTTGCCTAGTTCGTGATTTTGCTATCATTAAAGGAAGAAGTTGCTTTCATTTTGTTTCCAATAACCGACGGCCAATGAGTACAGCTTTAAGAGCCACACTCGGAAAGACACGTGTCAACATGACAGTCCACAAAACAAAGTACTTTGCTTTCCTGTTATAACTCTGGACCAGTAAGTTACTGGCTGAGTGGAAGTTAAAAGCAAGTTTATGACAAAGATACAATTGTTTACAAAAATGAGATCCTACTTATACAGCTATCATATTGGCTAGTAAATAGTCATTTTCAAGTCAACTGTAAATTTAATATTTCTGAGTGAGATTGGAGGTTCTCACAGCAGTAGGTGCCCAGTTACAGTCTTGGATGTGATGCCATGTGCTTTGGTAAATGACTACCAACCTTTTGGATGAATTTGCCAATCGGCTGCCTCCATCTTGAAGGTAGAAGATGGAGGTCCCTATGAAACTACAGTGTTGCATCCTAGAAGACCATGATCATGCTGTGTGTTAGTTAAAACATAAACAGATTTATAAAACTGAATCTCAGTATGAACTGGACCATATTTTTGTGTCATTACCATAAATTAGCACAAAATTCAATGTTTTTGGCTGCTGGCCCATTCTGTCCAAATTGAAATTAACACAAAACTTGATTATGCTTTTGATGTGAAATTGTAGCCATTGTTACATTTGGATGGTTCTATGACGAAACATGGATGGGTGCATTGTTGAGAAAATTGTCTAATGAAGTCGTGTGTCAGTGCACTGTTTAATGATTTCCATTGGAAGACACTATCAACCACCAGATTTTAAAGTTTTCCAATTTTGATGAACAGTAAAAATTATTGCACTGTTTTGTCTATACAAACAGTGATCGAAATACAAAACATTGACTATAGTGAAACTCCATCTGAATTTTTTGTAAGGGTGTGCCATAATCGGAGAGAGATGTACGTTGTTATTACAGTGTTAACAAGATTCTGTCTTCAAAATATGTCAAGTATTCATATGACAGTATGAAATCCAAACATGCTGTGTTCATGATTTCAGGCTTCCACCGCAATGTTGATGAGATCAGCGCTCTTCTGGGTTATTACACGGCATCGAATGATAATCCTTGCCCGACGTTTTTCTTGGACTTCTTGACCCTTGAAGATGGGACCGATATGTTGTCCCAAAACGTCGGTAAAGGATTACCATTCGATGCTGCGTAATAACCCAGAAGAGCGCAGATCTTGTGCTGTGTTCATGCTTCAGTAAGAACCATCTGCTCTACAATCAGTCTGCTTCTTGAATTCCCATGAGGTGTTAAGTAAACAGCTGGCTGGGGCCGGCCATGTGACTGCCACAATAACATAGGAGCGAGACAGTTACTTGAGAATTTCAGAAAAATCACATACTTTGTTATTCCTTCATGATTACTCATAACATATGTTTTTTATGCATTGTACTGGCTTTCAGGGTTGGGCCGTATAGGGGAATGAAGATTTCATGACATTTCAGCAAACACTGTAGTTGCCGTTGTCAGGGTGCCCTTATATAGGCCTGGCAGTGTGCTTTGTGTGGGATGGTGACAGCCCAGTTGGTGAAGGAGCAGACTGTGGTGTAGGCAGTAGGGTTAAATATGTGTTTGTTTCTTCCTTGTAATGCAGTGTCTGACAACATTATTCACAGATATTTGTATGTTTTGTAAAGGTTGGTATTAAGCGGTGAAACATTGAAATGATGGTTTGCCATGCAGGAGATAACATTGAACACACGTGGCTTTTGTTCCGTGAGATTGCCTAGACGAGGTATTGTGTACTGTCAAGGATGTCTTTGGCAGTGTGTTCCTTTTGATTTTTAAGGACCCCACAGGTTTGAGCCCTTAGGTGACCATCAGGAGTTTCCTGTAATGTATATGTGCAAAAGTAATCTTGTATCACATGTGTTACAACATCAAAAAGAAAGACTGCTGTAATGTGAAGGCCATTTTGCCATTGTCTTTCAGTGTATCCATACTTACTGCCATAGTGTTTGCTACATTTACAGCATCCTTTGGTTTGTCCCAGACAGGCTATAGAGTCAGCAGAGTAAGCTCTTACCATAGAGGTTTTGTGAATGCTGTAGTCACTGTTAATGGTGCAGCAGTCACTTCACTGCAGTTTGATTGACTGAGTGATTATTCATAACCACTTTGGTATGAATTGTCATTAGTACGTACTCATATTTACCACTGAATGCTACTGAGTCTGGTTCATGTCTTAACAAGCTCTTCTGTCTCTTCCCATGAATTTTGTGGCTTTCCAAGAATTTTCCTCCTCTTCAGAACTGATCTGAGGTTCTCACAGCCCTTGGCTATCGAGATTAAAGGCTTCTGTGTAGTTAACAGATAGGGACCTGTCTTTGGAGGAACCTGCTGCCTCCATCTCCAGGGCAGAAGTGAGTTGGGAAATGGGCAGTTCATGTAAGAGGTGAGGGTAATTAGGTCACAGAGACCAGGAAGATCGACCAGTCAGAGCCTGGGATGGCGCTGTAGACAGGCAAGTGGAAAATGGAGGCCACTAAGAAAAAGGTCCTAATGTCTTACCACAAGCAAGTCAATTACTGTGACAGTCACAACATTTTAAGCCTTTGTTTAAATTAATTTCACATATAATAAATAAATTTATCTTGTGTAAGAAAAAAGCAGATTAAAGAGAGTGGTCTAACATTTAATATTGGGTTTTCAGATATCTACTATAAGTATGGCATACTGCAAGACTTGGTGAAGGGATTTTGTTGAGTTTCAATGCTGAGAATACATTTCTTGTTTTTTGCTGTATGACGGCACAAAACTTACACTGTGAATCTAGGAGCAGCCTAGTATGTAAAACGGAACACTGACAGTACAAGGTTCTACAAATACCTTATTCTTAGAACTTCTTGTATTTGGCACTTAATTATGTTCCAGTTTCATAAATGAAATGCTCGTTTGAGTTGAGGGTGTTCTGTGCACCAAAACAATATGGAGGTATCAACACATCACACATTTTATGTAATTTGAAGCTCTGTGAGTATTGGACAATTTTGCAATTTGATAATGAGGTTTTCTGTCTCAAATGCATTGCCTACAAATTTATGACATAGTTGTAATGTATACAAATTATTGAAAGTTGTGTGTACAATAAATTGTCAAAACTGTGAAGTTTATATTAAGGGAGGGGATGATGTCCATAGGTGAGATTTGAGATCTTTATGGTGGTGAAAAGTAAGAATGTGGTCTTGTGGATTATGATACTTTGCACTTTCTTAGGAACCTTCACCTCCAGTATAATGTCTACTCACGATGGAGGCAGAGGATTCGTCTGAAATGTCGATAACCATGTACAAAACTACACTGTTAAACCCTGAAGACCACATTCTTGAGATGTCCATGTGACTTGGAAGTGTAGATTGTATTGCAGGCTGTAGACAGTGTATTTATTTACAAAATGTAACAAGCAATGCTCTGTATCAGAGTTACTGACTTAATGTTATAACAGAGATGAGGAGCTGTAAATTTAGATGTTTTTATATTGTAATTTTGTTGTTTCCTGACACTACAGCAGAAATGTGCAACCTTTTCAGAGTGCTGGAGACAGTGGAAAATTGTGGGCCAGTTTGAAATTTTGGTACCCAAAGGTGGATATTTCTGCTATAAAGATTTAGTTGCCTGCCGATTGGTGCTGAATGACTCATATGTTGCATTGCAAGGAGCGAGGTCTAAATTGCCTTCTGACATAGCATGTGCATCAGCCAATTACGGCCATTTTTGTACAGCCCCGTTGGGTTTTTTTTGCTGGCGCCAATAACCTCGGTTATTATGGTTCTGTCCAAAAGAACTTAAATCCTCTGATTTAAATCCCGGCGTTGTGTAGATTGCACTGGAATTTAATTCCGGTGCCAAGCGGTTAAGCACGTGCCATGAGGGTATATGGGGGAGTGGAGGTATAGCAACCTCAGCACTAGACAGAGGAAAGAGCCCTTGATACCCACTGAATAGGAGCCTAGGTGGACCTTGGAACCAGACTGTTCAAAGAGTGAGACAATTTGTCCTGCCTGCAGTCATACCCTGTTTCTTCAGTCATTAGGCCTGTAGCCTCGTCACTGTACTGACTGAGGTATCCTGGTTACTCTTGCATTAATTTTAATTAATTTTACAACTAAACTCATTTTATGTGACAGTTTCAAAGCAATCATCATCAATGTGGTACTGGCACAGTTGTTATTTTTCAGCAGGTTGCAAGTGTCGATGTCGAAGGTGGCAACTTAGAATTGAGTTAGCAAATGTTCATCCATAATTGTGCTACTAAATTTTTATTTGGAATGCTTAATTTTTTAGAACACTCACTTAAAGTTCAACTGTTGTAAGTACAGTGGCATGTCCATAGCTTTGGGGAATTCATGTTTGGGAGGTATTACAATAGTGCAAATGTTGGCTGCTAGTGAAACCTTCTAGAATTGCTGGAAGGAAGGCTGCACAGGGAGGAACGGTGTTTCATTCTACACCGTGACCTGAGTGTAGAAGGTTAGTACGTCTTGGGGAATCCTTCCAACCACACACGTGATGTGTTCTTTGTGATGGAATGTGAAAATGCATTAAGAGAATCCCTAACCTGTGTTTTCACCCCATAAACAAATAGCGTAAGTCCAAGAGTACAGAGCTTACTCTAGTGTATCAAATGATGAATACAACCACTGTTCAGTTTTGTAATGTGCTACACAAGCTAATTTTTTTGAAAGAAATACTAGGGTGCCAAACTCAGACTCAATCATTGCACTGTAGGTTGCACATGCCTGCTCTGTCATCTTTTAACATTAACTGACATGACATAAATATGAATATTTTTAATTGTTCTGCTGCCCATATTATATCATCACTCGTAAGCACAATAATAAAGTCGTACTTTTGCCCATCTGTATTATTGCTTTTATTGCAGCTATGGTAGATATGGGAGATCTGTGGTAATGTAATGAAAGGTACAGAACTGTATAGTGAGCCACTTTACAAATCTCACTTTTCATGTAGTGCAGCGCTACACAGACTCTTAATATCTGCGGAACTCCTGTAGCTAAGTCTGACTTTCTGCAGAACCCCTGTGATGTAGCTTAATGTGTACTTTTTGGGTGCAAAATGACATAAAGCGTTTTAAAACAGACTTTTGTTTAAAAAATAAATTATTGATAAACATTTATGAAAAACAAAATTTTATTATTGGTGATTTACATTGAAAATAAGCCCAGTGCTAATTATGCACAAAGATGGGGAAGAAAGTAAGTAATGCAATTAAAGATTATCAAAATTATACTTCTATTGTAAATGAGATATGCTTGCAGAACCCCCCAAAAATTGCTCATGGAACGTAGGGATTCTACAGGACACAGTTTGAATGCCACACCATAAAGGTACGAGATTGGAGGTGCTGTGTGGAGACCAAAGACATACCGTGGATGGTGGCGAAGGAATCTCTTGAGGCTTCCGCCTTTCTGCCTACTCTTGTATTCCTTGCAGCCCTCTCTGGCCAGTGTCAACCAGTTAAAGGTCTTGTGGCTGGTGAAGGATACAACTGCCAACATTCACATGTGCAGAATGACTGGAGGGGCAAGTGTAGAAGCTCAAGGGCGTGAAGGGGGTTGATCTGTGGAACTGCTTTCCGTGGCATTACACTGTGGGCCAAATTGCAAAAGAGCTGGCCACAATTCTCACTACTGCTGGAAACACAATTTTTTTCATTTTTAAACTATTCATAAACGTAAAAGTATAAAAAGCTTTACTCTCAATGAAATTAATTAGAAATTTCTTCGCTAGTAGCATCAGAATCATCTGTGGTAGCGGGAGAACTACTCAAATCCTCCCATTCTTTCGGAACGGCTAATAGTTTTAATGCTTCTGGCAAATATGTTTTGGTAGCCTTTCTGGGCAGTTTTCTCAAACTCGAGATAAGTGGATCCGAGGAAACTGCACTGAACTGACGAGAGCCTCGCTGTTGAACATGTCCAACAGTTTAACTGCTTCTGCTGTGACGTAGGCTACAGTTATGATAACGACGTCTGCACTAAATTACATCGCAGTCAAGTAATGTTCGGCAAAATGGAACGAGTCTTGGCGAAACGCAGCAGAACAGAAATGCAACTGCTGCTACCGCTATATAAAGTTACGGCTTACCGGCCTTGCTGTGTCGCGGTGAATCATGGGGTCTGAAAAAGAAACGCGAAACTGACATGCTACAGAAATAAAATTGCTGAGAGGAGTCAAGAGATGTCGTTGCTTGATAACACGCGAAAGTAAATTATCATTACTTTTTGATACAATTATGGATAAAAAGATAACTGGAGATCACACATCAAACTGACACATCAGACAGATGTCGCGTCTCATTAACATCCTGTAGAAAGAAGAGACCGAAGTAGACCACATAAAAGATGGAAATAGAATCGGGAAAGGTCAAAAGGCCTAAATCGGGACAGGAAGGAGGTGGAGGAGGAGAAAAAGAAAATATATTTCAGCATCATTTGTAGCACGAACGGTACACAATCTTGTGACGTCACGCCCCGCGTTTCGGCCCTCATGTACGTAAGGCCACGCTACATCCAGCAAGTTGCCGCAAGTGTTGTAAGGCCCTTCATTACGGATTTGCCCGCTCACACTCGGCCCTACACCGACTGAAGCTTGTTGTTCCTGTGTCAGTCCCTCCGGCCAAATATCAGAACATACCTTAAACTGGCCAAACAGCTTCCGTCCACGTATTTTGCAATTATTCGACAGTATCTAGACTATCCTAGTTAACCGGTAGCGTTAGCGTCGTTAAGCTCCTGCAGACGCACACACAGTAGAGTGTCGGTTTCGTTATTAACTGGAACCATTAAACACGCGCGAACATCGGAATGACAAACACTGTGATCGATTTCTAATGTAAAAGCATTGTTGCTTGGAAGAAATTTTGAAATGCCAGCAACAAATGTCAAGTAACCTAAAAACATAAATGTTTATCTTTAATAAAAAAAACGAACGCTTCCTAGAAGTGTAAATAAATTAGGCGCTGTAGGACAGTCTCGCTGCATACATCATAAAAGCAAGCAGTTTTACTTAACGCAAGACAGGGCTTCACTGAGCGTACAGTCATCTGCACAATAGCAGGCATATCAGTAGAGTTCTCATGCGGATCCGTCGGAACCATTCACGAAATATCGCAACAATTTCAGTAAAATGTGTGATAACGAAAGGTCGAAATCCCGAACATCGAATGTCACGAACTTAGCGACACTACTGTACAAGCAGAAAAGTCATCGCAGTCATCCTAGAGATCAGCCTGTCTGCTAGTTGATAAGTGACCAGGCTCAGGGTAGTCTGTGCGTACTGAGGGGTAAGATGAGTGGAGGCAGAAACCGTGCAGATGGGACGCTGTCGGTTGTTGACGGCGATAGGGTAACGAGCACGAGTGTCTCTTTGATACGTAAGTTGTAAGGTGCGGTTGGACAAGCAGTCAGTTCTTAAACTTAACAAAGAACATTCTGCGAGGGCAAATACCACACAAAATAATATACTTAATACTACAGTGGAAGTCGTAGAAATCTTTACTTCATTGGCTGCGCCTTTTACTGCATCATCGGTGCCAAAATATTTCCAGTTTGGCCAAACGAAGAGGCGTCCGATATATGTGTGAACATGTAAGGTAAAGATAAAGTTCTCCCTAAAACAGGCCATGAAGGCCCAGAGGGGGAGTAGAGGAATAGCTCTACTCTTTCTTTAACCTCGGCGCTAGATGGGGTGGGTGGTGAACTCCACGCCCCGGCCATACCATACACCGATACCCATTGTATGTATAATATTTGATGTTTTCAAGGCGGTGATTATTTGCAGATGGTGTCCTGGGGTTTACACCACATAGTCTGGTATATTACGACAGAGTTACGATGTGGTACCCTGAAGAAGAGGCAGCAGTTACGATGTGGTACCCTGAAGAAGAGGCAGCAGTTACGATGTGTGAGTACCCTGAAGAAGAGGCAGCAGTTACGATGTGGTACCCTGAAGAAGAGGCAGCAGTTACGATGTGGTACTCTGAAGAAGAGGCAGCAGTAACGATGTGGTACCCTGAAGAAGAGGGCAGCAGTTACGATGTGGTACCCTGAAGAAGAGGCAGCAGTTACGATGTGGTGGCACCTGAAGAAGAGGGAGCAGTTACGATGTGGTACTGAAGAAGATTGTGGTGCCCTGAAGAAGAGGCAGCAGTTACGATGTGTGCCCTGAAGAAGAGGCAGCAGTTACGATGTGTATCCTGAAGAACAGGAAGCAGTTTCTTCTGGAACTACCTACGGATGACACGACATCACTACATTCGGATTAACTATTTTAATTCTGGTTCTTAACAGTTGAGTATAGGAAGCCGGGATAGCTCATTCAGTAGCGTGACTAGGCTACGGGCTGGACCATCGGACAACTGAGGTTTGTCTTAAGTCAGAGTCACAGTTTTGTCTCTTGAAAACAGCGTCCAGACCGGCTCTGGTGAGCACTCAGCGAGCTGAAGGTAAAGCGGTGGAGATTGAAGCCAACCACGAAGCTTCATGGACTGGAGAGCTTACAACGCCTTCATGGCGTGGTGCTTAAACATCGTTTTATACAGGCCTAGTAGGCTACGTAGAAAAATGAAATATTTGTCCGCTTATTTTGCAATGTATTTTAAAGAGAAATTGTAGAATTAAATAGATATAATGCATTCTTTTTTTTTAAATATTCCGTTAATATTTTTATAAGGTCAGCCCTCTTTTAAAAAAAACATAAAAGGTTCCATCAGAACTGGTTTGAATCAAAATTGAATTCATTTGCCAATATTTGGTGTATATCATCCTCAAATAACAAATTTCATCAAAATTCTCTGAAATGAGGAATTGCCACAAAACAAGAACTACAATTTTTTTTTGTGGTGAAGGGCCCCGCAGCAGAAGCTACGGACTCACCGCAAACTTGAGGATTATTGTGCAACCCTGTGATGAAGATGATTAGTGTTTTTTCGTTTTTTCCCGAGTAATAGAGCACCGGTGGAATGAAATTGACAGGGGAAAACCGAAATACTCGGGGGGGGGGAACCTGTCCCAGTGCTACTTTGTCCACCACAAACCCAACATGGACTGACCCGGGATCGAGCCCAGGCCTCCGGGGTGAGAGGCCGGCGACTAACCGCCTGAGCCATGGCACGGCCCTACCTACACATTATACTGTTTAAACTGCTGAGTGAACCACAGTAAAACAGTTACTAATACTGACACTGGTGTTATGCCTGTGAAGATACTAGGTGCGCCCAGAAAGTAATGCAACGCATTTTTTTTCTCGGCCCAATTTTGTTGGATAAAAATGATATTTTGCGTGCTGTATCTTTAAAATGTCCCGCGTTTATGCACATAGGCGCAATGTTTCCCGCTGGATAGCAGCGCAGTAGTGAGCTTTCAAAATGGAGTCTGCAAGTGACGTGCGTTCTAAACAGAGAGCAGTAATTGAGTTTCTTTTGGCAGAAAACGAAACGAGTGAATCAATTCACAGGCGCTTAAGAAAGGTCTATGGAGACATGGCAGTGGATAAAAGCACCGTCAGCCGTTGGGCGAAGCGATTGGCGTTATCAGAACAAGGACGGGGCACTCTGTCTGATCTCCCGCGCTCGGGCCGCCCATCAACAGCTGTGACGCCTGCAACAGTGCAACGAGCCGACAGTCTTATTCGAGACGATCGGAGAATCACAACCAGGGAACTGGCCGCTGTACTCGGTATTGGTAAGGGAAGCGTAGACAAAATCATTCACCAGTTAGGGTATTCAAAGGTCTGTGCCCGATGGGTCCCTCGACAATGCGAGGCCACACACAAGTCTGCGTACCCGAGAGGCCATCACAAAACTTCAGTGGACTGTCCTGCCTCATCCACCGTACAGCCCGGATCTGGCTCCTTCCGACTACCATCTTTTCGGTCCCTTGAAAGGTGCAATCCGCGGAAAGAGGTTTGAGGACGACGAGGAAGTCATTGCTGAAGTAAAGAGGTGGTTGCGACAGAGACCTGCAGAGTGGTACCGCGAAGGCATACAGGCTCTCGCATCTCGGTGGCGTAAGGCCAAAGATTTAGAAGGAGACTATGTTGAAAAATAGGTTTAGGTAGCCAAAGATTCATGTAATGATGTGACATATTTGAAGTTTTAATAAAATCAATTGTGAATGAGAAAAAAAATGTGTTGCATTACTTTCTGGGCGTACCTAGTATATAAGTTCATAGTTCGATCATCCTTTTTCAGGGCCATCTTATCTTACTAGTGCACGGGCACGCAGCGAAGACAGGTCGCAATAAATCAAAGAGCCGCACAACTTGAGCACAGACGACAAACATGGAGTTCACAACATTTTTGTTAAGTACAACGCTATTCATTGCATTCTTGTGGTTCCTGTTTTCAAGGGATTCCAAAAGAGTTCGTCTATAGAGGCAGAGTGAGGAAATTATTTGAAGGGCTGCATCTTATTTTAGGGGGATTATTTAAGGGTGATTTGCACCGGCAAGGCGTGTGGCTGAATGAGGGAAAACAGAAAAGCTACAAACTTCTGAACGGAAAGCTTAAAGGAAAGGTACCGCCTTTGCAGTCTAGGAGTAGGCATATACCGTAATGCAGTGGTATCCAACGTGGGGTAAGCGTACCTCCGGGGGGGTACGTGAAGACATCTTAGGGGTACGTAAAATAAAAAAAAATTATTAAGAAAAAATATATTTCATGATAAACAATGAATAATCAGGGCCAGATTTAGGGTTAGCCACAAGAGACCCGGTCGTAAGGACATGCGATTTGGGAGAGCCATTTTTTCTCTCTCTCTCCCCTTTGTGTGATTCGTATCTGGGCTGCTAGTTTCATTTTATTCCACATAGTGCGTTGGAACGTGACTGAACACTATTGGACGGGATTAACGTTTCCCTAATACTGTTTTTCACTGCTTTTAACCACGCAATGAACCTACTTCACAATACTGTTGTGGCAATAAACAAACAGATACACTCCTTATTACCTTGTTCTTTGACAATTGCCGCTGCCGTCATTTAATAGCTTGATTATCCTTTTTCTTATTTAAAACTTATTATTTAATACATTATTTTGAATGTAATTTATTTAATTTATTTTAGATGTACATTATAGACTATGTATAACTTGAATTATGCACCAACAACTTTGGGGGTACAAAGTTGAAGAGAAATTATATCTGGGGGTACGCGAACAAAAAAGGTTGAATATCACTGCGCTAGTGTAATGCGAACGCATTCGCAGCGCACGGTTATTCCTTCGGGACCGCTGGGGATCTTCACGAACAGTCGATTTGCGCGACATACTCGTAGTACGAGTATGTCGCGCTGCTACCGTAGCCCTAGGATATTATCAATAATTTGGCGGGTACACATGAGATACGTACACATTGACAGTAGGGTCCTGGAACGTTCTCCGAAGCTTTGAAGTGTCCAGAAAGAATCAAGTATTCGTTTTTGAGAAAATGTTCAAATATTCTCGGAGAATATTCGAAGAATATTCTCGTTCTCCGTGAATATTGTCTCGAGAATATTCTCAACTCACATATCTAGTATGCGCACCTACACGGTATACATACCTGTATACTAATTTGGAAAGAAGATGCTTGGACACAAATATTTTTGTATTAATTGTGTTCTGTATATTTTATAGTGTATATTTATACATCGGGGCACGCGGTGGCGCAGTTGGTTGAGGCACTGTGCGGGTTCGATTCCCGATGGGGTCATTGGAATTCTTCATTGACATATTTCTTCCGGCCGCACTACGGCCCAGGAGTCGACTCAGCCTCTAACAGAAGAGAGTACCAGGAATATTTACGGGGGATAAAGGCGGCCGGTGCGTAGTGCTGACAACCTTAGCACCTTCATGTACCGATGTTCTTGAAATCTGGGAGCATCAACCTCCTGGAACCCTTAGGGCCTGTCCAGGGATTACTTTACCTTTATTTTATACACGATTGCCCACTACATATGAAGATATTATAATTTGCTCTGGAATGTACATTTTACATTTACCTTGGACAAGGTTACATATTCATAACGAAGCATGACCTTTGTGTGTACTCCCTGACGACGGCTACGGCCGAAACATGTTGTAATAGCTTTTATATTCCTTTCACCTTGCATTTTCACTTAGTATTCAGTAACCAACAAATTCACACAACTCAAACTATTTTATAGTTTTATTAGTATCATCGAATTCCCCTACATATGTTTCGGTCCGTAGACCATCTTCAGGGGGTTAACAAGCTACTACACAAGCTACGGCACATTAAAATGGCACGACACCAACAGATACCAAATTTAATAAAAATCAGATCAATAGGTTCGAAGCAGATGTTAGGTATACGGACAGACGCAGTGCCAAAGAGACGAAGGGGGGGCAGGTACAAATTATCGGGGTCCGGCCTTCCGGGAGGGAGCCCGGGACCCAACAATTTCGCATATGTTTGTGTCTTTTTCGGCAGTATCATTGTCTGTCGATTGTACAAATTAACCCTGTCAGACCAAGTCCAAGTCACTCTGCAACTGACAGTCAGTCTTTCCGATTTAGTGTACATATTTTTAGCCGGTCCGCCCATTGCTAGGGGGCCCGAAATTTTTTTTTTTCACAGGGGCCCGAACCCACTTTCGGCGGCCCTGGACAGACGGCACTCAGTACACGTTCATTTGGTGTTTGTAAGGATCGGATATGTTTGTACTCGTGTACACAATCATATAACCTACATGACACTCGGGAACTGACGTTACGGTAAGTTTCGGTAGGATTATTTATAGCCATAAAAATATTACCAGATTTACCCTGTAAAGCCTAGTGGTTAATTTACGCACCTTCGGGCTTAAGATTAAAAAATTCTGTGTTATTCTCACAGAGCGTATTTATGTATTTTCTTTGATCTCAGAGCAAACAGCAATTGTTTGCCTACACATCACTAATTGATTGGTTTTTATAACCAAAACAGAGTGTTTACTGCTCGGCACGAACTGAATTTCTGTATATTATATATATATATATATATATATATATATACTGGTACTGATTGAGGAGTTTGCCGTTGACCTTGGCAGTGGTTTGCGCTGGGTAAAGCCGACCATCCCTTGCTTGTGACCAGTAACCGATGTATTCCAGTTAAAAATACATTGGGCTGAATTGCAGTCGGATTTTGTGCGTGTAAGATAATGCAGTCATTTTCTGTAGTGTTATGAGTGGTTAGAGCTGTGCAGAAATTTGGCTTTCGGCTTGTTATAAACGAAACACCTAACAAATGGCGACCAGTAGAAAGAAGGTCATGCAGTGATAGAAACTCATCCTTTTGACAGGATTCTGAGTTTCCACCAGACCGTCGTCGCGAGCGTTAAGGGACTCTACCCAAGCTGTGCAAGTCAACTACATTCTCTTGAGTGTGGGGCAGTACATTTCCTTTCTTTCTTTCATTCTCTTCGAGAAGCACTTGCTACAGTTACATTACATTTGGGCATGCAGCTTTCGATCTTGCGGAACGCTTTTTAGATGTGAAAACCAAACAAACTCTTTAAAAAGTGACAAACAAAATTTACATGAACACCTGAAGGTCATTTCTTTTTTATTTAAAAAATAATTTTGTCCTTTTCTAATTCTAAAAGTTCTTCTTGCAATTTATGTCCTAATTTTTTCCACGCCTGTTTACTTAACTTTTTAGAGCTTAGCGGTTACTTTACGCACCACCAGGCGTAACAATCAAGAATTCTACATGCTGCTCACATTGCTTTTATGTGTTGCAGATGGATCTCGGAACAAACAGCGATTTTTGTTTTAAACAGCATTAACAGATTGTTTTTTATAACCGAGGTGGAAAGTGTTTACTGCGCGGTACTCAGTGAGTACTTGTATAAAACAGACAAGTTTCGTCCTTAAATTGTTAAAGTTTTGGTCTGCTTATTTGTCCTCCACTGTAACTTGAAATTTAGGAACTTTATTCACCTGCTTTCTGACTGCTCTCCTCCTCAACACACACCGGATCTTCTTCGTGGAAACTTATTTTTATGAGGTATACTGTCTTTACCAGGTGGTGCTGCTGTCTGTACCAGGTGGTGCTGCTGTCTTTACCAGATGGTGTTGCTGTCTGTACCAGGTGGTGCTGCTGTCTACCAGGTGGTGGTGCTGCTGTCTTTACCAGGTGGTGCTGCTGTCTGTACCAGGTGGTGCTGCTGTCTTTACCAGGTGGTGCTGCTGTCTGTACCAGGTGGTGCTGCTGTCTACCAGGTGGTGGTGCTGCTGTCTTTACCAGGTGGTGCTGCTGTCTGTACCAGGTGGTGCTGCTGTCTTTACCAGGTGGTGCTGCTGTCTGTACCAGGTGGTGCTGCTGTCTGTACCAGGTGGTGCTGCTGTCTACCAGGTGGTGATGCTGCTGTCTTTACCAGGTGGTGCTGCTGTCTTTACCAGGTGGTGTTGCTGTCTGTACCAGGTGGTGCTGCTGTCTACCAGGTGGTGGTGCTGCTGTCTTTACCAGGTGGTGCTGCTGTCTTTACCAGGTGGTGCTGCTGTCTGTACCAGGTGGTGCTGCTGTCTACCAGGTGGTGGTGCTGCTGTTTACCAGGTGGTGCTGCTGTCTACCAGGTGGTGCTGCTGTCTTTACCAGGTGGTGCTGCTGTCTGTACCAGGTGGTGCTGCTGTCTACCAGGTGGTGGTGCTGCTGTCTTTACCAGATGGTGTTGCTGTCTGTACCAGGTGGTGCTGCTGTCTACCAGGTGGTGGTGCTGCTGTCTTTACCAGGTGGTGCTGCTGTCTGTACCAGGTGGTGCTGCTGTCTACCAGGTGGTGGTGCTGCTGTCTTTACCAGGTGGTGCTGCTGTCTACCAGGTGGTGCTGCTGTCTTTACCAGGTGGTGCTGCTGTCTGTACCAGGTGGTGCTGCTGTCTACCAGGTGGTGGTGCTGCTGTCTTTACCAGATGGTGTTGCTGTCTGTACCAGGTGGTGCTGCTGTCTACCAGGTGGTGGTGCTGCTGTCTTTACCAGGTGGTGCTGCTGTCTGTACCAGGTGGTGCTGCTTGTCTTTACCAGGTGGTGCTGCTGTCTTTACCAGGTGGTGCTGCTGTCTTTACCAGGTGCTGCTGCTGTCTTTACCAGGTGGTGCTGCTGTCTTTACCAGGTGGTACTGCTGTCGGCGTCATTTGATCTGTTACGAAAAAGCCAAAATATGGTGAAGGTGAACCTATATTCTCGCCCCCAGGGTTCCGCGAGGATTCCTTTGCTTGAATTTTCTGCCATTCACGGTGAATTGTAATCAGGGCCGGCCTAAGACATGTGGGCGGCCAGGGCAGGCTAATAAATTGGCGCTTCTTCAAACCGATATTATTTGAACTTTCTCGGCCTATAAGAGGGCCGGAGAACATTTTTGAGGGCGCGTGCCTAAATTGCGGATAATTTTCGAAGGAATCCTTTCGCGTGTGGAAACCTCAGTTTACTATCACCATATTTCTGATTATTCCAATGACGTCTGAGTGCCCCTTATAGGTTGGCACCCCGGGCAGCTGCCTGGCTGGCCAGCCCCTTAAATGGGCCCTGATTGTACTTGTCAGTCACTTTCATTTTGTTTTGAAAGCTTCAACTGAAATGAAGTATCTATAAAAATAACAGCTGACCAGATGCACGCACGCATGTATATATGTATGTATGTATATAAGAGACCTACGGTAATAAATTTTATCGAAATCCGTTGAGTAGCTTTTCAAACGAAAAAATCGTACTAACAGACAGACGCCACTTTCATGGACTGTGTTAATATTACGTAATTTATTGAGTTAGTAGAATATAGAGCATTTTCAGCGTTCCCGCCGTTGGTGGTACTGCATCCTGAACTCGTGGTTCGCACGGCAGTGAATTTTCGGTTTCTTCAAAAGGTGCATGATCAGGCTAATAATCATCGTCTTTGGACCAAGAACAAAACTTGCATGATGTTCTTGTCTGTAGTTTCTTCTTCATTCCTTGAAAATTTTCACATAACATTACGTCCTTAAATGATCTGTAGGAAATTATACTCCAAGTTACGGAACACATCATTTCGACAAGCGTTCCTTGTTATTCTGCAGGCAGAGCCCTCTAGTTGCTCCCGTGTTCACCTGTGGCGCCTGAGTCAACGACACTGACGTACCAACTGCTTATCCAGCTGCTTAAGCAAGGTGTAGCCCCATTCATGGTTACGACATATTAATTTTGAATTTATATGCTATTTTAAACTTCTTAGTAAGGGCCGTGCCATGGCTCAGGCGGTTAGTCGCCGGCCTCTCACCACGGAGGCCCGGGTTCGATCCCAGGTCAAGTCCATGTGAGATTTGTGGTGGACAAAGTGGCACTGGGACAGGTTTTTCTCCGAGTTGTCGGTTTTCTCCTGTCAATTTCATTCCACTGGTGCTCCATTACTCGTAAAACTTGGTAAAAAACTGCTCATCCTCATCCTCATCTTCATCTTCATCACAGGGGTTGCACAATAAGCCTTAAGGCTGCGGTGCGTCCGTAGCATCAGCTGCGGGGCCCCCTCAAAAAAAAAAAAAAAAAAAACCTTCTTAGTATCCACTTGTTTGTTGTGTGTTCTGCATGATTGTTCTCTGCTCTTGTTCTGAATATGTAAGAGAAGCAAGTGCATTAATCCTTAAAGATCGAAATCGTCCGGTTTTTAAACACAACACCTCTAGTACTCGTACACGATATAACGTCTTGTGTTGTACAAGTTTTAAGTATATGCGGCGATTTTCATGAAACCAACCCTGAAAGTCACTGCACTTCATCGACTGATGTTGATGCAGTTTATTAGTCTACAGCACATAGAAACTCACTTCTGCACCACAAAAACCAGTTGTCCTTGTTCCGGTATCATTACATTGAAAAAATGTTTCATGAAACTTGTAATATTTCGTTAGCTGTGTCATCCGAGAATAAAATTATAAAGCCCGATACCCCCTCGTGCAGAAATTAAGATTTAGCGCGGCGGGACGAAAGGAATAAAAATTAAATTCAGTTAATAAAAATAATTGCTGGCCAGCAATCAAAACCTGTGAAGTGGGCCCACTTTCTAACTGACTGACAGGCATACATAACCTCGCCATCCTGTATTAATGTTTCTCCATATTGTATTAATTGTGTGTACTCTGTGTAGAAGAGAATACACAAAAATGTTCATGCAGAATTTACACACGTATGTGATCCACCCAGGAGAGCGGAGAAAACTACTTAACGAGGAGGATGAAGTCTTATTTGCTTCGTGCTTGAATGCTTATGACATGTGGATTTTAGCTTGTGAAGGTGGAGATCTCAAACCTGAACTACAGTTGTAATACATACCCCTTTTTTCCATGAAATTAGGCCCGTTGATGGCGAATCATTTTTAGCCGAAACTTGTAGCCTTTATTCTTCCTGAATATAGTGTTGTGTTGAGTGATTGAAATATTCATTTGCGTAGTGTTTTGGTGGGGAAATCTGAAGGACAGAAACCACTTGGAAGACTTAGACACAGATGGAAACATAATAATAGAATGGATCTTAAATCAATAAGATTGAAATTGTAGACTGGATCAATCTGGCTCAGGATAGGGACAAGTGGCGGGCTATTGTAAACACGGTAATGAACCTTCGGGTTCCACAAAATGAGGGGTATATTTGACTAGCTGAATAGCTATTAGCATCTGAAGTAAGACCTACCGCCGCGAAGCTATTTATGATTCAGCACCACGGTGCTAGTACACCTGACGTAAAATCAGTTTGCATGTTGAACATACACAACTTATATAAATACACTAGGTATTCCGTCTGACACAAGTTATATTTATTATTATTATTTTTTCAAACAGCACATGTTTCGATCAAGCTCATCATCATCAGGTGTTTGTTTATACAAAAACTAAAAACTCAAGGTAAAAATGTACAGTTTTTGCGAGATCTCTCAAATGATATAAAATATAAATTAACAGTCAACTTGTAATCGTGGTGGTGTGTGGTGCATAATTTAAAAGTTAAAAGTTACAAATTTAGGATGATAGTTCCAAGTACACAACCTGTTCTTGAAATTGATTAACAATGAAAAGTCGAATATCCTGTAACGCGTTGAACGAAAATGCAACAATTATCTTCGATTTACTATTCTGTATATCGAACACCACATGCTGCAAGTCTGTGTTTCTGCTTGCTTTACCACCGTTTCCTGACATCTAGAGAGTGTGCTGGTAACTAGCAGGACACTGAAGGTTAGACATATGTATTTGAAAATCAGTTATTTTACACGCTAACATTTTCGAAATGTTAGTCTTATAAGAAGGAAGGTGATGGCAGTAGAGATAAATCCAAAGTTTATACAAGTGACTGTTTTAGAGACGAGAGGATACGAAACTATGAGCTATTAATACCACAATTCATGGTTAGTTGGAACTGTTGTGGGTAGCATTGATTGTGATGCTGTTGTGTATCGTTTGTTTACATGGGTGTTGATTAATTTGCACCATTCACGTGAAAGTTTATATGTCATGTAGGTTATAAGTAAAACATGCAATGAATATAAATGGTGATTGTGAAGGTACAGAAATGTTGAAATTTTAGCTTTTTTGTATTAGGTATTGATGACATAACCTCTTATATTCGTTACATGCATTATCGTAACAAATTGCAGATATTGATGCCAAGCAGTTGATGAGTATGGCAAGCGGGTTGTAGTGGAAAGGAAGACGGATGTTGTATTAGATTAACGATGTATATTTAAGAACGGTGCCCGGTCATCCATGATCGTAACCTACACATTCGTAGAGATTTAGAGCTGTAGGTGTATGTCTTTGTGTATACAAACGTTCTAATCAAGATGATCTATGTATTTCCAATGTATAAACGACTTCAGGAATCCTGTAAGTAAAGAACACATATAAGGGAACTGCCACTTTCACTGTAGTATTTGAATCTAACCTTCCGATAATAAGGCAGAACATCATACTTGGTTGTAGTGACTAGTTGGGTGTTGGTCGTAAAAATAACAAACATAACGATCATTACAACAACCAACTCATGCAGTGGATAAAAATACATTTGTAAGTTATATTAAAAACCCCTACATGTTTCAGCACCAAGGTGCCATCTTCAGGGGGGCGTTCGATACAAAGGAATGCAGATCCAACACACCAACCTGTTCGTGCAAAACATTAAACATTAAAACTCCAAACCACATAAAATTAACAACCATAAATCACAATGCTGCAAGTGAACGCCCCGCTGAAGATGGCCGCTTGGTGCTGAAACATGTAGGGTTTTTAATATAACTTACGAATTTATTTTATCCAATGCATGAGTTGGTTGTTGTAATGATTGTAACAAGATGCACGGTATGGATATTATATAAAAACATAACGATTTTAATGACGGACAATATTTTGTGTTGATCCACGAGGGTTATCCAGAAAATAAAGATACAAAAGCAATAAAATTTTTAAAAAATATTTATTAACAAAATCGAGTGAAAAAACTCTTTAACACATACCTTTAGCTATTTTTCAACATAATCACCATCTTTGTCAAGGCATTTGTTTAGCCTGGGTACGAGTTTTTGTATTCTGATGTCATAGAACTCTGCCGCTTGTGCACGCAATCACGTAGTGACTTCATTTTTCACCTCTTCGTCTTCGTGAAACTTCTGGCCGGCCAGATGTTTCTTTAAGTGCAAAAACAAATGGAAATCGCTGGGAGCGAGGTCTGGGCTGTGAGTGGGATGGTCTGAGGGGATTTCCCTTCCCCTCCCACCCGTGTTGTATCTTTACTTTCTGGATAACCCTCGTAGTAGTTGTAAGTATAATGTCAATTCATTGATTTGATATTCCATGTTGTTATGTAGTAGTGTTGTATGCAAAATTATCTAATCAAATTCAGTTCTTTTATTCTGTGATACAAATAATCCTTTTAGCAGTTGATAGTTACTGAGCTTCTGAAGATATTTCCTGTTCTGCCATCAGTGTATTTATCATCTTGAACACACATATCTACCTTGTACTATATTCTGAATTGATTTCATTCACCTAATGATTAATTTTTGGAATTTAAGGTATTGTTTCTAGTTGAAGTTAAGTAAGAAAATGGCAGAAAAGGAAGGAGAAGTAGAGAAAGCCAAAGTGGAAGCACCAGCACCACTTGTTATATCAGATCAGGAAAAGGACTGGGCCCAGGCAGCCCTGACAGACTTTAATAGGAATAGCTACAGCACATGTCTGCAACACCTGATAAAACTGGAAGCGGCTCGACCCCAGGATACAAAGGTTGCACACAACAAGGCAATAGTCGAGTACTACAAGAGTGACCTCAAGAAAACAGACCAGTTCCGGAAGAGCATGAATCTTGTATGCAGTCAGGTTAGCACCATCTCAGATTAAGTGGGTTGTCACAGTGGTTACTAAATTCATTGCATGCTTTAACAGTAGAAAACTCTGCATTTCCTGCCTGTGTAGTGTAGCCGAACATTATTGAAACATTATTAAATGCTAGTATTGTTGGAGCAGTTCGGCTATCCCCTTCCACTCGTCTAAATATAGCAGCAACGACAAGGGACCAGGTGTCCCGAGTCAGTTGGCGGGAGTAAAAGGAAAAGAGTAGACGGATGGTTTTGTGCTAATGTTTGTATTGTAATAAAATAAACAAAGTTAACCTTTTTGAAGAGAACAGTCTCTTAATTTGATGTATATCAAATTAATAAAAAAGTAACCAGCAAAGTTCGGTTATAGTAGTGTACTTGTGCTTTTATTATTCTCAGAATGAAAAGCAGTATTTCTTTAAGCAGCAATAACAATTGATGTTTGGAATGGAGACACGTTTTGTTTACCGTGAGGTAGGAAATGTATTTTTTATCTCATTTAGGTGATATTCATGCTCTTAAGCCATGCCATAACTCAGGCAGTCACTGGCCTCTCACTGTGAAGGCCTGCCTTCAGTCCTGGGCCAGTCTACATGAGATTCATGATGGACAAAGTGGCATGAGGACAGGCTTTCCCCTTTCAATATCATTGCACCAATGCTCCATAGTCATCTTCATCTACATGTTACTCTTACCAGATGGACAAACAGGCAAAGCTTGCAAAACTGCCACAAAGCAATGCTGTTTTGGAGATCAGGGGGCACTGGATATAAAATTACATATTTTCCATGCTTCAGAAGGTTAATTTGTGTTTTTAGGAATAGAGTATGCACTATAAAACATCTAGGAGATTCAGTCTTCTGGGTTGTTATGCCATGTTGATTGGTAAATACTAGTGTTTTGAAAGATCATAGTACCTTTGAAATGTCTGTAACTGTTTATTAGTCAACATGGCATAACAGCCCATAAGAACACTTGAATCTTCAGCAACACCACTGTGAAAACCTCACATCTCATATAAAATGTCTGCTTTAATGCAGAACTCCCGTGTGGTGCACACCATTATTACAAAAAAGAGTTCTGGTAAATTTATTATAAGAGCATGACCACTGTATAAATGCTGCTATTCAACTATAATATGTGAATGGAATGTAACCTATACATGTGGTATGGCAGAAATATGTATGTCTAAGTTACTGTTTCTGAAAGAGGGAGCCATGACTGACCAGGGGCATACAACTTTTTAAGTTTTATACGTAGAATTATAATACATGTAAGTTGATAAAAACGAACCACAGTAAATTATAAACATATAGTTCAGTAGAAAATGTACTTCATAAATATTATTCATGTTCATTACTTTTTTTTTTTTAATTTCTAAATTACATTTGAAGTCTATTTTGCAGGGTTGGGGGAACCAAGAACATCCCAGTTGTGCCAAGGAAGTCTTATAGCCAAAGCTGGGAGCCACTGACGTAATTCAGGTTGAACCAAGTCACAGAAGCATAACTTTGATCTGGGCTGCAGGAAATAACTGCTGAACTTGAAATGAAGCTAATTTAATTGAAAATTGATATTCTCACAATGATCAGTATCAAAATTATGCTCTTCTGAAATGTGGTGCTCTGTAACTTGGCGTGGGCTGGGATAGCATAGTCGGTATAGCGACTCACTATGGGCTGGACGGTCCGGGGATCAAATCCCAGCGGGGGTGAGATTTTCCGCAGCCGTCCAGACCGGCCCTGGGGCCCACCCAGCCTCCTATACAATGGGTACCAGGTCTCTTTCCTGGGGTAAAGCGGCCAGGGCCTGGAGTTGACCACCCACCCACATTTAGTGCCAGGGTTAAAGAAAGGGTAGAGTTATACCTCCACTCCCCCTCTGGGCCTGTTCTAGGGAGAACTTTACCTTTACCTTTATGTAACTTGGCAGGTTGGTTCCACCAGTTTTGATGAACCCCAAGACAGAGGCTGTTATGTTCCTCAAAAATGTTTGTATTTACATTGCATCACATCTCAGAAGACAGTTAAAATTTACTGTCCAACATCGGTTAAGAAATAAAAAGGGAGGGCAGCACAGAATAGTAGCAAATAAATTCAAAGATTTTTCCACTAGTTGGCCGTGATTTTTCACTCATCACAAATGAACAGATGACCAGATTTGATTGTAAGTGTGGCTTCTCTCCACATTTACCAGTTGTCTGATCACTGTATTTGTATGAAATCACCTGCATTTGTTATTTATGTCTGTTTAACACAACAAATAATTACAAATTATAACTAACTAACTAACTCCATGGAGCAGAGTCCTTCTTGAGAAGCTAACAGGTCATCAGCTAGTCAAGAAATTCCCCGTGTTTTATGGAACCTGAAGGTTCATTACCGCATTCACAAGAGTCCGCCACCTGTCCCTATCCTGAGCCATATCAATCCAGTCCACGCCCTCCCATCCCACTTCTTATAGATCCATTTTAGTATTATCCTCCCATCTGTGCCTGGGTCTTCCCAGTGGTCTCCTTTCCTCAGGTTTCCCCACCAAAATCTTGTATGCACCTCTCCCCTCCCCCATACGTGCTACATGCCCCGTGCACCTCATTCTTCTTGATTTGATAACCTGAATAATAACTGGTGTAGTGCCTACCCCAGAGTGTTGCTACCCTACAGCTCAATTCTCTGAAGCAGGTTCTATCGGTAGCGTCCGATAAGGCAATCACTGGATTCCCTATTTCTAATTTCGCTGCCACCAGTAGGCGAACAGTAGCCTACACTTTGCTCGATACGCCCCACAGGTAATTGTCAACGTATCAAAATAATACAGTCGATTTAAAGTTTAAATAACATAACCTGTATTATATACAAAATAAATAAATTTACAATAAAACTTAATTAACAACTTCACAGTTAAATTGCCACATAAAAGTTAAATTAACTGCTTGCCCTCTTAATGAATTTTAACGCCGCGTTTCTAAACAAATTTAGAATTTCAAATTCTATCACCAAAGTATTAAAAACACCAAAAGTGCTCCGTTCCAGTAATCGTTTTCAAAGCAAATATAAAATTCAATACAGCTCACTTACCTTGCACGCACAGCCATAAACCAGTATTTATAATCATCGCCGAAGTAACTTGCAGGAGCTTAATGTCGTCTTTACAAAATTTCTGAAACGTGAATGAGAGCGTTTGCCTCGCGGAATCCCCTTATATAAACAATCAAGGAATTCCCACCTCAGCGTACTTCGAAGTGCGGTGAACCAACGTTCACTGCACTGCAGGTAATAACCTCTAGTGGCAATGTCAGCAACATTCAACCAAATACCTAACTCAAAATTTAAACCTAAAATCAAAATTCAAAAAGATAAATCTACCGCTATTATTCATTCATTACACTGGTGACGAGTACAGATCATTAAGTTCCTCGTTATGTAGTCTTCTCCACTCCCCTGTTACCTCGCCCCTCTTAGGCCCAAATATCCTCCTCAGCACCCTATTATCAAACACCCTCAGCGTATGTTCCTCCCTCAGTGTGAGAGACCAAGTTTCACACCCATACAAAACAGCAGGCAAAATTATAGTTCTGTATATCTTAATCTTTGTATTTGTAATTAAAAATTATAAGTTACACTAAACGTAGAAGTAAGTAAATCCGACTGTGTTCCAGGCACATGTGAACATAGAGGACCTGGATTCCTTGGAGGATGTTGAACATTGTGTTATCTACTATAACCAGGCTGTACTCTTATACCACCTCAAGCAGTATAGTGCTGCCCTAAAGATCATGCACAAGATATTCTCTTTCATAGAACCAATGGGTAAGAAGTTAAAGTGTCCTTAGTTTACAGCAGTGTACTGGCTGTGGATACTGTCAGTGGACAAGTTAGTCACTGAGCTGACCGAAAGTCATAGTCAGATGGTCAGCACTCCAGACTTGTATTCAGGAGTGACCAAGTTCATATTGTGGTCTGGAGAATGTCTCTCGTGTCTCAGGTTTGTTGTGGCTGTAAGGTGAAAATGAACTATCTCTTATTGATTAAGACTGCTTAGGACCTGCAAAGTTTAAGAGAGATGTGTCACTTTCATGGAAATATCCAGCAGATGGTGTTCTTCATGATAGACTGTGCTAAAAAAAATCCATGCTTAAATCATGCATCCAAATTTTGGGATAAACATGCATGATTATGTGCTGAAGTACAGTACAGTATTCTGATAGAAGTGTGTACATTGTCCCTTGTTTCAGAGGAGAGCCTGGCCCATCGCGTATGTCTCCTGCTGATAGAACTGCAGCTCTGTATGTATCAGCCTGACAAAACGCTTGCACTTATAGCTTACATTGAAAACCAGTTTGTCGTTTCTACAGATTCTGTCATCTCATCAGAAAAGGACATGAAACCTCTCGAGAAGGAACACAAAGAGAAGAAGGTGCATAAAGAATTAGGCAAAATGGTGTGCTAGTTAAGTTGGTATACTAACTAGGTTACAGGCTGAATGACAGGAATGATGTTATGGTACCTGGCAGGAGTGAAAATTTTCCTGTTCTCCAAAGCATCCAGACCAATCCTGGGGCCCACCCAGCCCCCTCTATCTAAGGGGTACCAGCAGCTGTTTTCCCAGGGATAAATGGCCAGGGCCTGAAGCTAACCACTCACCTCCATCTAGTGCCAAGGTTAAGAATGCATGGAACAGTACCTCCACACCCCATGCTTAAATACAGGGACAACATCAAAAAAGAATATAAAATGTTCAGAAATTGATTGCTATATAAAGCTTGTCTCTTGTTTGGTAGCCAGCCAGCAAGGGAACATGCCATTTGGAGAGTTTGAATTTCACTTATTTTGGATAAAATTGGGTGTTCCTTATCAGGTTGTGCATACAAAATAAAACAAAGCAGGAATATAAAAGTTATTCTTAATTATTTTCCTACCATACTGGGTGTGTAACATTTATTGGCTGTGTGTTACACTGTTGAACTCTTCACTACTGATGGCTACCCCAGAGTTAAAATCTTGTTGTCAGCCAATTAGTCCTGGAGTGTTTAACCTTTACTGACTGGCCTGTAAATTCTCGATGTAACTGCTAACGGCTGGAGTTGTTTTCATTTTAAATCCCCATGCCTGCACCTGTGTAGGACAGCATTTTCCCTTTCAGCCATGAAGAGTTACATTTAGTGGGACGTGGCTGTCCTGTTCAGCTGATAAAAGTTAAAGTCCCCTGTTCCTAGATAATAAAGGTGGAGAATTCTTCTGCACTTTTATGATTACTTTATTACTCAATTAGAATTTAGATTACAATCTTCTGGGATGTGATGCCTAGTAGTTTGGTACGTAGGTACCGAACTGCACAGTGTTACATCCCAGAACACTTCAATCATAATACCTGTGTGAGAAACTTGATTTTCACAAATCAGTGTCTCTCGTAACAAAATGTGTTTCACGTAATTATGTGATTAATTGATTGGTGATAGAGGGTTAATCACTTGCAAATTATAACATGATTATAAAGTCTGTAAGTACAGTTGTTGGTATATAATACAAGGGCTGGTCAAAAGCAAGCAACATGCCTTCTGGTTCACAATGTGGTTGCAAAGTATTGTGTTGTTTGTTGTGTACAGCCTGTGACTGGAGATGCAGCGACAGACACATTCAGACTGAAGCTGTTGCACTACAGAGCACGCTGCTACCTCATGACACATGCTCTTAAGGCCTGCAAGCGTGAGATCAAAAGCCTCATTACGGCAGGTGGACCGGTGAGTAGAGAGTGGGGAGGGAAGACAGAGACAGACAGATCTTATACGAGGGTTATCCAGAAAGTAAAGATACAACACGGGTGGGAGGGGAAGGGAAATCATCTCAGACCATCCCGCTCACATCCCAGACCTCGCTTCCAGCGATTTCCATTTGTTTTTGCATTTAAAGAAGCATCTGGCCGGCCAGAAGTTTCACGAAGACGAAGAGGTGAAAAATGAAGTCACTACGTGGTTGCATGCACAGGCGGCGGAGTTCTATGACATCGGAATACAAAACCTCATACCCAGGCTAAACAAATGCCTTGACAAAGGTGGTGATTATGTTGAAAAATAGCTGAAGGTATGTGTTAAGAGTTTTTTCACTCGATTTTGTTAATAAATATTTAAAAAAATTTCATTGCTTTTGTATCTTTACTTTCTGGATAACCCTCGTATATAGTGTTCTGTGGTGATGAAAAATTATTTATTTGGTATTTCATTACATCAAAACCTACATCAGACAGAAACAGTCTTTACCAGGATGCTTCTTTCTTCCACCCCCACCCCTTCAGAAAAAACGGAGAGAAGTTTATTGTGAAACTAGCAGAAATACTTGTTCTTGACCTCGAATGTGGTTTGTTTGTCAATATCCCAACATATAAGGACTGAAAACAAGCAGTTTTCTAACCTTGGCAGTGGAAGTAAAAAAAGTACTGAGTATGATGATTTCAACTGTCTCGTGAAACTCAACTGCAGAACATTTACTCTGCCTTTAACAGACGAACAGGACAAAGTTGCCCCATTAAATGTAAGCCCTTCTCATCTGAAAGGGAAAACGTCCCACGACCCCCCACAGCAGAAACCTGGCATTTGAAAGGCTGTATGGTAAAGGTTAACAATCTCTGTCACTGTTTATCTGTGTATGAATTGTGAGTAGGTGTTGTGTATGAGGTTCATGGCAGGAAATGGGAAATAGAAGTGATGGAAAGAGGCAATACATATTTATACATATTAAATTATGTGAAGAGCCAGAAATGGCCTCATGTGGAAACAGGAAAGGAAAAATAAGTACAGTGTTTTCCTCTTAAGAAGTTTTCCATGGGACCAAACAATGTTACCATCTTAAGCAAGAAATGTCTTAAAAGGGATAAATCATAAACTAACTAACTCCATGGAGCAGAGTCCTTCTTGAGAAGCTATCAGGTCGTCAGCTAGTCAAGAAATTCCCTGCGCTTTATGGAACCCGAAGGTTCATTACCACATTCACAAGAGCCCGCCACCTGTCCCTATCCTGAGCCATATCAATCCAGTCCATGTCCCCCCATCCCACTTCTTGAAGATCCATTTTAATATTATCCTCCCATCTATGCCTGGGTCTTCCAATTGGTCTCCTTCCCTCAGGTTTCCCCACCAAAATCCTGTATGCACCTCTCCCCTCCTACATACATGCTACATGCCCCGCCCACCTCCTTCTTCTTTATTTGATCACCCGAAAAATATCTGGTGATGAGTACAGATCATTAAGTTACTTGTTACTTAGTCTTCTCCACTCCCCTGTTACCTCTCCCCTCTTATGCCCAAATATCCTCCTCAGCACCCTATTCTTGAACACCCTCAGCCTATGTTCCTCCCTCAGTATGAGAGACCAAGTTTCACACCCATACAAAACAACAGGCAAAATTATAATTCTGTATATCATAATCTTTATTTTTGGATAGCAAACTGGAAGACAGAAGATCCTGCACCGAATGATGATAAGCATTACCCGACTTCAGTCTGCTCTTAATTTCTTCCTGAATGGAATTTTGATTCGTTAGGGTTGTTCCCAAATATTTGAACTGTTCCACCCTTTTAAAGGATTTTTTTATCTACCTTTAGGTTGTGATTTTATCGTGCATTGTGATTGCGAGACATGACCATGTACTTAGTTTTCTCAGCATTTACTTCGAGACCAATCTCCTTACTAGCGACTACTAAAGCTTCTGTGTTGTTCTTTATGGCATGTTTGCTTCTGCCCAATATATTAACATCATCAGCATAAACTAGAAGTTCTTGTGTATCATTTAATTTCAAGCCCTCCTGGTTTGCCTGAATGCTCCTATTGGCATATTCCAAAGCAAAATTGAAAAGCAATGGCGATAAAGCATCTCCTTGTTTCAAACCATTCTTAATAGGAAATGTGTCAGACAAATGTTTGCCTACCTGGACTCTGCTATAGTTTTCATTTAGACACATTTTTACTAGCCTTACTAGTTTCATGGGGATACCAAACTCAATGAGAATATTATACAAAACCTCCCTCCTAACTGAATCATAGGCTTTCTTGAAGTCTATAAATAGCTGATGCACTGCCTCATTGTATTCCCATTTTTTCTCAAGCATTTGACAAATGCAGAATATATGATCAGTAGTCAACCTGTTATGTCTAAATCGACACTGATGCTCCCCAATAATTTCCTTTGCATTTGGAGTTAACCTTGACAGAAGGATGTTGGATAGAATTTTGTTTGTGGTTGACTAAAGTGATATGCCTCGATAATTATTGCAATCTGTTTTATCACCCTTCTTATAAATAGGTACAATGATTGACGCCTTCCACTGCTCCGGCAATTCCTCTTTATTCCAAATAGAATAAAGTTTATGGATCTCAGAATGAATTGTCCGACTCCTGCTTTAATCAGTTCTGCTGGAATTTGATCAATACCTGGTGATTTGTGTCTTTTTAACTTTTCAATAGCCATCTCAACCTCAGAGTCACTGGGCTCAGGCACCAGTGGCTCTGCTGTATGTATTTCAGTCTGCCTAACATCATTAACCCCATGTACATTCAATATCCTCCACCTAGCCCAAATACTTTGGGAGTCTGCAACCAGATCACCCTTCTCATCCTTTACTACATTATTTCTAGGCTGGTAACCCTTCTTAAAGTCATTGATGCCCCTATACAAGTCTCTGATATGCTTGTTCTTACTGTTTGTTTCAAGTTCATTAATTTTAGGTTTCAGATATTCCTTCTTTTTGTTCCTGAAATGTCTACTAGCTTCACGTCTTACATTGTTCAGATTATCTACATTACTTTGGTTTGGATTCTGTAACCACTGCACTTCAGCCTTCTTCCTTTGATCTAAAAATTCTGAACATTCTTCGTCAAACCATGGTTTATGCTGCTTCCTTTCATACAGCCCTAGACTCTCTTTAGCTGAGATTTTGATACTCTTAATGTTTTCCCAAGCCCTATTTATGTTCTCACTAACATTTAAGTTCTCCAAAGCTGCAAACCTGTTTGAGATCTTTATCTGATACTGTTTCTTAACCTCTAGTTCACTTAGCTTCTTGAGATTAAATCTCTCTGTATCAATCTTCTGTGCTTCTTGTTTATTTACCACCAGTCTTTCCCTAACTTTTGCAACCACCAGATAGTGATCAGTATCACAGTCAGCTCCGCTGAAAGATTGCACATCGAGTATACTTGAATGCCATCTCCTATCTATCAATACGTGATCGATCTGATTACGAGTGTTCCCATCAGGAGAGGTCCAGGAGTATTTATGAATATTTTGGTGCGGGAACATCGTGCTCTTAACAGCTAGATTTTTTGATGTGGCAAAGTTTACAACCCTAACACCATTGTCATTACTATCCTCATGTAAACTCTCATTCCCGATTGTCGGTTTGAAAGTATCCTCCCTCCCCAATTTTGCATTAAAATCTCCTAACAGAATTTTCATATGGTACTTAGGAAAATGATCAAAAACCTGTTCTAATTCCTCATAGAAACTGTCCTTTGAGTCATCACTTTTCTCCTCAGTTGGTGCATGCACATTCAGAACAATGATATTACACCAGCGACCTCTCAGCACCATATATGACATCCTATCACTAACAAACTCTACTCTCTTAATTGCTGATACTATTCTCTGATGTACAAAAAAACATGTTCCTAGTTGGCGACTTTCATTTCCTTTTCCATAGAAAAAAGTATAATCCCCTGCTCTTTCTGTGCCTCCTTTGTCCCACCTAACCTCCTGTACACCCACTAAATCTAATTTGTACCTAGCTAATTCCCTGGCCACTGTCATAAGTGACCCTGACCTATAAAGGCTCCTTACCTTCCACGTTCCAAATCTCATGTTCCTTGTCCATTGCTTAAGTCGTACCAAAGAATCAGTCCAGGTCCGAGTCTCTGTATAGTGTTTCGTAACATGGTAATTTTTTACGGTGAGGAGTTGTTAGCACCTCGCCCAACCCCCAAGCTGGAGGACCACCCCTTGTCGGCTGTCCATGACTGCTTATTGAATGTATTCGCAGCTACCCTCCATATCCGGAGGCCGTTCCTCCATCCGCAATCTGAGGACGCGCCATGCCGTGGTGACAGGGACCCACTTATCATGGGATAAATCATAAAACGAGACCAAAATTCCTTCTGTACCTACATATGGTACATACAGTAACCACTAGGCTTTAAGCAGTTAAGAGTCCTTTCCATTTCATCGTCAATCATGCTATCATCCAACGCTGGCAGCATTTTTAAATAACTCATAGAAGTACATAAATGTTAGAAGACAAAAGATTAATTTCATTTTAGTGTTAGCAATCTGTCATCTGTCACCCCATGTAAATAAATGCATTAGATGTGTGGAAAACTGAAACTGAATACAGCTGTAAAAGTGGTCTGTTGCAACAGGTCCAGTTTCTTTGTTATCTAATTAATGTAACCTATTAGCCAGTTCTTGCTTTAAATGTTAGATAGCATTAGCCAAAGTAAAAACTCAAAAAGCATCACCATTCATCTTACCTCAGTGTGAATATCCTATCCTGTTTCAGACACTAACTTCAGTCCTGCTGAAAGGAAACTTGGAATACCAACGTGGAAACTACAGGAAGGCCATCAAGGTGATCAATTCCATCCCACAGAACAGCCCATCATTCAAGTAAGCAGTAGTAAGTTTCATGGAACCCTTTTTGGATGGGCAAGAATGTGCTTAGGCATATGCCGGTTGACGTCAGGAAATGTTAGTTTTATGCCTCATAGGCTAAAGAAAAAAAAAATACATATTAAGCATTTGTGTTGTTTTCTAAATTATTAAATATGCTAAAAACAGTATAAATGTCAAATATGTGAAAGTATGTAATGCCATACCTGCTCAGCATTATACTTTTATTTACAATGTGTAATGTACCAGTACAGTCCATGATTAGTGGGTCCCTGACACCACAGCATTGTGTGTCCTGAGGTTGTGGATGGAGGAACAGCCTCCAGATAGGGAGGTAGCTGCGAATACATTGAATAAGCAGTTGCCGACAGTCGTCAAGGGGTGGTCCTCCAGTTTGGGGGTTGGGCGAGGTGCTAACACTTCTTGCCTTAAAATCTTATGATATTACAAAACATTTCAGAAGGCTGTGGACTTGGACTTATCCCTTGGCTCAGGATAGGAACAGATGGCGGGCATTTGTGAATGTGGTAATGTACCTTCAGGTTCCGTATAATGCTGGGAATTTCTTGACTAGTTGAGGACCTGTTAGCTTCTTAGGAAGGACTCTGCTTTATGGAGTTAGTTAGTTTGGTACCAGTACAGCATACAGCATCCAGCTTGCAAATCAGAAAATTACAACATACTGATATGGCATTCAGAGGTTTACATGTGGAAAAAGTGGCGTACATGTGTGACACTTGGAATAGAAATATGTATAAAAAAAATTTAACATGAACAGCAATTGGTCAGGTCAGTTGCAACAGAACTTGACCTAATACAGTCCTGAAAGGGATCAGAAATGCAGACGTGTCCAAAAATAAAAAAGGCCAGCTACCCTGACACAGATTTGATGTTCTTGAGATGAACAACTGCAAACATTATATTATGTATTGCTATGTTTGGTAGGTATCAAAATCAAAATTGAATCCTCCAGTATATTTCTTTGGATGTGACTGCTAACACCAGGTTTTTGCCAGTGCATATCCTTTATATTTATTACTAATGACTGATGTTTATCTTGTACTGTTTATTCTGTTTTGAAAGGTTCTGTATGTACTTAATTGCTGGGAACCTGCTGCCTCCATTTAGTTGCATCACTCGCATTTGTGATTTTCTGGCCTCCCTTCCCTGTATCACTAACAGTTTTTGCCTGCATGACTTACTTACCCTGAAGATGGAACCAGCATATCCCTCAAAAACGTTATTTATTGTCTACTAGATTACATGGCATGACACTCATTACACAGTAATCTTTATGGTGATCAGTGTGTGAATGTCAAATCATGCAACTAATAGCGTGTTTATGTCTGTTCACATCCTTTCCTACTTCAGTTAGTCTGCTGTAAGGAACTATCCAGGGAAAGTGACGTTGATAATTGTAATATGTGAATTATAAGAATATACTTTTACTGGTCTCAAGATGTCACTAGCAGTCTACACAATTTGCTAAACCTTATAGCACCACAGATAGCAAGAAGAACCACTTTAAACAATCATAAAAGTATGCTTGTGGATGTGTTGGCATGCAGCATGAGAATATATAGGCACATTTATGGATAGAAAATGGGTTAATGAGTCATTTTGTATTTGCAGAGATTCGGGGAGTCTGCCCCAGTGTTGTACTACAATAACATTGGTTGCATTCACCATTATATGAGCAAGCCTCACCTTGCCTGCTATTACCTGCAGAAAGCCTTTCAGGAGAATGAGGTGGCCATGAAAAGTCTCCCCAAAGCAGACCCAGGTGTGTGACCTGTGTTCCTGCACTTGTAGGGTTTGATGTTAACATAATGAGCAGTGGCTTCACCCGGTATGGAAAAGTAGTATTGCACCTTAAACTGTTAACCATTAAAATTGTGTTGCACAGAACATCATGATTTAGTGCTTAGTACTTGTGCTTTACATTCAGTTCTGACACTTGGCACCAGCTGTCCTGACTGAGGATTTCATGATTCTTGTCAGTTCCTCCAAGATATCCGTGAGGCCATGACCACTTGCACATTTTGCCCCTTCATAATGTGCACTCATCCAAATATTTGACCCTATATGGTCTGTGCAGTTGTGAAAATGTCATTAAATAAACTAAGAAACAACAAGTCACATGCCACACTGCACTGATTCAATTACCTGCCAAACTATAAATTATACTTAATTTGAACATCCATTATTATTGTTATGTGGCAGTGAAATATGAACTGTGATGAGGTGTGAAGGGAAAGTATTAATAGGAGGTGAAACATACAAAACAGCTATTTTTATAATAAAAGAAATGGATAATTAGTGGCCATTACAAATCTCACCAGAGACAGGAAGTTCCTCTGAAACGTCTTTACCCTTCTACCAGATTAAAGGGTGTCACACAAATCTTCATAGTCACCACTGTCATAACTTTATGTGTCCCTTGAAAAGTTGGAGAGGTCCTGATTTGTAAGGTTTTTAACAGTCTAGCTGGATCAAACACACGAAAAGACACAAGTAATAAATGTGTATACATTCTTGTAGGATGTCGTCCGGTGTATTTTGGTCATTGGAGGGCCACTGATTTCTGCTGGTCCACCTGTAGCCCCTGTTCCTGTCCTTCCTTCCCTTACATCCTTACCATTGTTCTTACCCATTCAGATGTTTTTGTACCCTGAAGATTGAGGCAGCAAACCTGGAAACCCCTACCAAACTACAGGATGTCACATTAAGAAAAGCCTGTAATGTTAAAATTCACTGCTTTAAGGACTTGAAACCTTGTCTATGGGAAATGATGGCAGTATCTTATGGATTGTCCTTCTTTTTCCCATGTCCTTGTATTTACAGAATCAAATGTTGTTACTGTGGACAATGCCAGGCCCTCTTCAGTGTTCAGAGTCTCTGTTAAGCTGCAGGTTCTCTCGCTGTCCATCATGAGCAGCCCACTGTCACACATAAAGGTACTCTCACTGTATCTGTCTTTTTCACATTCACAGTTGAACCATACTCTGGTCGACCTCTGTACACTCTTGGTTCCAACAAGAGCTATGAGCTGATGTACAATTTGGGGGTTAGCCTGCTACATGCTGGACGGCCAATCCAAGCTTTTGACTGTCTCATTGAGGCTGTCCAGGTCTACCACATGAATCCACGGCTCTGGTTGCGGCTGGCTGAGTGCTGCGTCATGGCACATAAAGCAGTTAGTGATACATCTAATTTCTGATTTTTACATTGTTCTTGACTGTGCCCACATATATGCTTCAAGTCAGATGGAACTTAGTTTATCAGGTTTCTAGGTTATCCTGACGTGAAACATCCATCATTTTTGCAAGAAGCCTTCCACACTTTTTAAGCACAGTTAATTACATGTAGGAACTGTGTATCTCTTAAATTAGTTAATGACACTTTTCTTATTATCAAAGATTAAACTTCAAATAATAGCATGACTGTAAATGATGAATTGGGAGGGATCTGAAAGGAAGGAGTTTCGGTTGATTCTTGTTTTATTTTATTTTTATTTTATTTTTTATTCTATTTTTTTACTTTTTATTTTAATTATTTCTTTATTCTTATTTGTAATTTATGCTTATTTGAAATTTTATTTGTTTTCTTTTATGATTATAATTCTTATATTTTATTTTATTTTTATTCCTCATTTGTTCTACTTTTATTATTTTAATTTTTCATTAGTTATTTTACAATTCCCTCATTTTAATTAATACATTCATTTATTTGGTTTACTTCCCTTCCTTGTTATTACTGCATTCCATACATTTTTCTGCTGTTTTATATTTTCCTCCTGTACTGTTACTCTATTCCATATATGGTTTTTCCAGCTGTCTTGGCTGTTTGCATTCTTGGTACCCCTAGCAGCTTTATGTTGTTTGTGTCCACCCCTCTCTCACCCTGGTTCTACCCTATTGGCTGTCATCACGCCTACTGATTACTACCCCGCCGTACTTTCCAGAATCTACGTTATAGGTTGCTGGCTTTCTTTCTTTCCTACTCGGACTCTTGACCCAAGATGGGACCGATACGTTGTCCCGAAACTTTGGTAAACAATTACTACATGACGCCACGTAATATCCCAGAACAGCGTAGATCTCAATGATGTTGGTGGATTTTTATAGCAACAAAAAATGTCTATTTTGATATTAGTCCCCATTTTACCCCTTCTGTGCCTGTAAGTGCTTATTTTTGAGTACCTTGTTTATATTTCAGAGAATTATGAAAATTCTTTCCTGAAAAATGAGAACTATCAACTCAAAACACAAAAATCCAAAGAATAAGTCAACAGTGATATGTAATTCAAGATTCTGCAGCAGTACTTCATGTGACATAATGTGACCTAATGAGCATGCATTTCTACAATTAATAAAATAAAGAACGTAATAGCTGTTTTAGTAAAAGGAATATAACAGTTACAAAGACTGGCTATGTAGACATTTCAAGGAGATGAGTTTTTCGTTATTACAGCAATGCATAAAACTTGAAGAACTAGCATGGAAGGGTGAATTCGATGTTTCATTTTTTCAAATGAAATAATTACATATACAACGAAACCGACAAATTTTTCAATGCCAAATACCTTCTAAATGACCTTGGTTACATATATATATATAATTCCATGTGCATATTATTATAACTCCCCTTAATGGTGATCAATGACTTGACATCGCAGGTAAAATGAGCATTCCTGTTCCTTTATGCTTCTTGTCATCTTCTTTTTTACCACTTTTATTTTTCGTTAATTAAAATGTTATGTTGAAGTATTTCGGTGTGTGTCTACAAATAAGACATTAATTTTCCTGATGCTTGGTACACCTTAGTTGGTACGTTACTAAAACTATGATTGTACTTACATATTTGGTTATTTTATTTTAAATTGTTGAGTGAAAACAGACACCACTTAGTTCAAATGAACAAACTGCCAAGCATGAAACAAATGTAAAACATAAAAAGAGTATCTCAAAACAAGTACAGTAAAACCCCTATTTAATGAATTGCTGGGGGATTAGAATATATTTCACTAAATCGAGGTTTTCATTAAATGGAGGTTTATTGTTTATATGGAGCTATTGTTGGGACATGAAAAAATCATCACTAAATCCGGGATTTCACTAAATGCAGGAACATTAAATCGGGGTTTTACTGTATTACTAATGCAGTGTACAGTTTCTGGAAAGAGAAGTAGATTTTTTGTAGGTATGTATCAGCAGACATTGTATGAAACACCGCTGAAAATCATTACTTGAAAATATTTCTCCAAAAATACTGTAATGAAACTGTACTGTCAGTGTTAACGCTCAGAAAGAATTGTTTGGATCAAATGAGAGTTAAGAAAATACAAAATGACAACTAGGATTCATGAATATGGATTTCTGCCAATGATGCAGACAGATGATGTAGAGCAGTATGTTGCTAATTAATCACTAGAAAACTGGATTAAAATAAGCCTGGGAAATCTCGCCTTTTAGTTGCTGACGGATTGAAGAAACAATGCCCCAAGTGCTGCTTATTGTGTTGTCACACAACTAAAAGTTTTGTATCTAAATGGCATAGAGGACAAAGGGGTTTTGTTGCTGTTGACAGATACAGCAGCATATATACTTGCAGCAAGGTATCTTCTAAAGACTTGTTACTGTAATTTAACATATGTTACATGTTTAGTGCATGGGCTCCATCATGTCACAGAGGAAGCTCGGTAGCAGTTCCCACACATGAATTAACTAATTTCCTCGAGTAAATAAGGTATTTGTAAAGTAACCTTCCAGGTTGGCAACACTCAGAGATAAATTTCACAGTATTACCACCGTGCATTTTGTTAAATCAATAATAAGACCGACAAATGCACTATATTGACCAATTTTATTCTGGCCTATAAGGGGAAATAGGCCAGAATAAAATTGGTCAATATAGTGCATTTGTCGGTCTTATTATTGATTGACTCAGAGATAAGTTTCCAGACGCACACCTGTGCTGACCCACAGGAGCACGTGGTTACAAGCTGCAGAATACTGTAGGAATTTTGAAACTCTTGAGAAAACTGTGAGTGGTCTTTCAGCAGGTGGTGCTTACTCAATTAGAGCAGAACAAGCATCTGAGAGAATATGGACTGAAACAAGATTTGGCGTATATGCATGCGAACAACACCTTTTTGGCACCTTACAGAAACAAGCTGGAGGTTTCAGGAAATGTGCTGTATTAAGCAATGTCTCTTGGTTTAGACACCAAGAATAAAGTGAACAGTGCAGTAGGAAGAATTGAAAAGCAAGTCTGTGTAAAACTAGAAGAAGTTCTGGCAAAAAATCCCACTTACAGTAAGCTGAAAGTGGTATCTGACACAATTAGTGTATTTGATGTAAAAATGTCTTGAAATTCAGCCACCATGTACCCATCTTCAAATTTGCGGCCATCACTACAGGTGATGTTGAAAGAATGTGTTACACATACAAGGTGGTACTTTCCGAGAAAAATAAATTTGAAATAAAAAATCCAGAAATTATATTGGTAACTTACTGTGCAGCAAATTATGGGAATGGTCCATAAGTTAAAAAATGACTGACAAATGATGGTGGGAGCCTGATACTAATGACTTGATTAGCTTGTTGATGATTTCTTAGTTACTTATTATTTGAAAATAATGATGATTATGGTGGTGGTGGTGGTGGTGGCAGCGGCTTTGTAATTCTTGCAGTGTCAGTGTTTTCAATAAATTTTAGTGCCTGTTTCCTGACAATGAGTACCTGCCTATTTACTGGATTGAAGGGGCTTTTATACACAGCTAAAAATTGTTTTCTTAGTGCCTCAACATCCAATGTCTAGTAATCAGTGACTCTGACAGACTAATGGCTTCTGTCTCAGGACAATGAGAGTGATTTCAACATTGGTACACGACGTAAGGATCTGGTTCAAGGCGTGGTGGGTACTGGGACACACAGAAAGATCATCCTTACCCCACAACTCTCGAGAGACACCAAGTACAGCTGCGAGGGGCAGTCATATGCAATTCCTGTAGCAACTGTGGAGTTTGCATCCTTGTGCCTTCGAAATGCACTGCTGCTGTTGCCAGACTCGCAGCATGAAGAACCAGCAGTTTTGCCGTCACCAGATTCGGCTGATATTCCGAACATCACACCTCCTCCCAGCAGCAATTACATCTATGCTGCCCCATCGAACCCACTTGGACCTTCTGAGATTGCTAACCTCAAGTGCTCTGTGCTTGCATTGAGTGCATACGTTGCATTGTGCCTGGGTGATTATATAATAGCACTAGATCATGCAGAGATGTTGCTTGTCCAGCCAGCACTATCAGGAGTACACAGGTATGTTACCAGTTCCAATGATTTTCAGGACACAGGTAAGTATAAAACTCAAACTGTGTTCATACCATAAGAGAATTTTGCCCTTCTGTGATATATACAAGCTGAAGACAGGAAACATGTATGCTAGATGCCATTGTTTTCTTTGTCTGTCGTCATTTTTAAATAAACTTCATTAAATGTGTGTCATATTGAAAAGTATTTAAATTGGCAGTTACAGGTTTTAACCCATTGTCATCTAATGTCATCTCAAAGCCATGGTCAGCCACTGTCTCAACATCTCTACCACATGTGAGACATTTTGAAGCCTGTGCTTAGTGTGCCAGTAGTTCACTTTTTCATCAGCAGGTGGCAACATTGTGCTCTTCTGTGGTTTTCCTTTGATCAAAATATGCATTTTATCTATTGATGTGCACCAAAGAAGTTCTGTAAGTAAGATGACACTGCCACATCTGTGACTTGCTGCCATTAACCCTTTGGTGCCTAGTGCCCAGTGCACCCATCGCGCAATGTGATGCTCAAAACGCCGAATGACAGGTATAGCCAATGGCCTATTGTGTTCCTCCCATATCAGTGCCAGTCTGCTGCATATGACACTGGGCATTTAATTCCAGTTCCAAAGAGTTAAGCTCATTCATATCCACAAACATATCAATATGCTATCATGATACACATCTTAGTCATTGCATGTGTATACTTATATGCAAAATGGAAAATTTGCTTAAAGTATTTCATGCTGCCATCTGTGAATGGTATGGTACTAATGTATATGGTTTTGTAAATTGTGTAGGCTGCAGGTGACATCTAGAAAGCACTGAAATTCCTTACTGTTAGTTCATATTCAAGGAATATTAATAAACAACCTTATCTTAAGTCAGCTGCCTAGACTGGAAGGAAGTGTGTGGCAGGCAGAGCACCATTTACAAAGTCTTCAAGGGGCTATTGGCATATGCAGTGAGTTTTCTGCAAGCATGGACATATGCCGAATAGGTGGATAGTCCTCCTGTCAAGTCAGGCCCACTCATAACACCTAAATTCATTTAGACTGAACTGATGAACTCCAAGGAGGGTGTGAAGTGGATTGATATGAAACAGGACAGGACCAATAGCAGGTCTTATGAACACAGTGATGAACCTTAGGGTTCCGTATAATTCAAGGAATTTTTGGACTAGTTGAGTAGCTCGTAGCTTCTGAAGAGGGACCTGTTTCCTCGATTCACTTCGTGCATTCTCTTTTTCAGTTGCAGTAATGGTAAAGCAGATGCATTCTTAGCAGTGTGCTGTGAAGCAGGTGCACACCCAGAATTGTTCGTATGTGGGGGAGAGGGGGGGGGGCTGCTGACTGAAGGCTGTATGTAATTCATGTGTGATTTTAAAAACTATGTTATAAAAATCATGTCAGAAATGTAACTGTAACATAACATTGTTTGCAACTGCATATATATATATATATATATATATATATATAAGTATAACTACATGTTCCATCGCTCACTCAATTTAAATCACAAGATCTAATCTTCTTGTTTTTTTAATTTCATCTGAGATCCTAAGTTTATTTTGTTTTTCAGAATCGCAATGTACTAGTCATGTGCCACTTTCAGTGGCTGATTTTAGCTGAAGAGTAAATCACATAAAATGTTTGATATCATCGTGTCTACAAAATCTGTGTGTTTTTAAATTTTGATTTGTAGAGAGGGGGGGGGTGCTGCAGCCCAGCAGCCTCCACTTTGGGTGCATGCCTGCCATGTAGATGTGATGTGGGGGGAGTGCAAGGCTCTTCACATTCTTCACCTTGGCACTGATGTACAAGAGTAGTCCATATCTTGTTACTGCCAACTTTACCCCTAGGGAGAGGCCCTCACAGTTATTCTGAATGTGTGACAACAGAAAGTACCAGTATCTACATGCATGCATGCAGCCATGCACTAAAGTCCCTTTCTCTGCTCACGGTCTACCTGGCATCTACTTGCTGGAACCAGCCACAGTGCTAGTTTTATTTGTTCTTTCTGGATCACCTTATGACAAAGCTTTCTTCATTCTTCTCTCTTCTCTCGTGCATTGTCCTCCGAGTGTTTTCTTTCCCTGTATATTCCCAATGGTAATTTATTCAGCATTTTGATTCCTGACACTAGGAAATTCTGTTGCTGGTAGATTACCAGCCTGTCAAGTTTCAGCCTTGAAGATGAAGGTAGTACATTCCTTTGGATCATTGATAACAACCTACCATACGACATGGCATCAGCCTTATGTAACACATCCATTCTACTGTATCCTTTATGTGACCAAGTTTTGTTGTAATGTTTTACATTCATAAAACAACAACTGTCCTTGTTCATGTCCTGATACTTCTGAGAACAGTCATCACTGTGTAGCTGATGATCAGTTTGTTGTGTTCGTCAACAGTAAATCTGAATTGCAACAGGCCTGGTAGCAGAACTTGACTTATAATGGTGTTACTTGTGGCAGGATGCTAGGACACTTATATGCAGCAGAAGCACTGGTGTTGCTGGACAAGATCTCAGATGCAATAGGACATCTGAACCCTGAACATGTGAAGGAGCTGACTCTATTGGCCTCCTCCACTGAAAAGGACATAGACCGGGAGAAGGCAGACATTGGCACAGAGCAGCACACACCACTCAAAGGTGAAGCAGAAAGTACTCAACATAACCAAGTAATGCACAGCTGTGCTGGTGCAGTATCTCACATGAAGGCTGTACTGTGTGCTGTTTTATCAAATAGTATTTGTTGTGTGTGCAGCGTGGTTCCCAAACACACTCGCGACAGCTGGAGCGGTGATACAGTACAACCTGGCAGTTGCATTTGCTATCCGTGGTGAACTTGACAAAGCTGGTGAGACCCTGAAACAGGTGCGCAGTACTGTCTTGTTTTCAATCATGTTCTTAAAAACATCAGTTAGTGCATGAACTCTCATGTTACTTCACAATTTTAAAAACCAACGAATGCACTATAATATCCCCTACATATGTTTCGGCTCCAGTTGAACCATCTTCAGGGGGTCAAGGTTTACATTCATATTACCGTATATTCTCGAATCTAATCCGCATCCGAATCTAATCCGCACCCAGTTTTTGGTGACTTCTTAAACGAAAAAAAGTTAGTTCGCGATTCTAATCCGCACCTTTCCTTCAACCACCCCTTGCCCACGGGGCGACTGATTGAATAATACTGGATGTTACCAATGCGTTAAAATCCGACGCTACGCCTGTGGCCGATGAGTCATACCGATAGAGGCGGAGCCTTTCTCAACAGACGTGCGCAATCTCGTCTGAAGCCAGCTGAGCCTTAGTTGTTGAAACGTGGGAGGTGCTTGTTCCAATTTGTCGTGTACCGTAGTTATGGAAGAGGGACACCTGAAATCTAAACGACTCTCATATACGGCAAAGTTCAAACGTGAAGTTATTCGGTGCGCAGAGGAGAATGGAAACCGCAAAGCCGCTGCAATTTTTGGAGTTGATGAAAGCAACGTTCGACTATGGCGGAAACACAAGGCAGTGATCAGCGGGTGTGAGGCGTCATGAAGGAAATTCACTGGACCCAATTATTATATTATTATAATAATAAATAATAAAATAATAGACTATTGTATTGTATTGTTCTTACGGCACGTACAGCAGCTCAATCTTTTTCCAAAATCCAGCTCTAGACCGCGAATCTAATCCGCATCTGATTTTTTAGCCCTCTAAAACTGTAAAACGGGTGCGGATTAGATTCGAGAATATACGGTACATCCATTAGTTAGTCAGATGATATATACATCATAATATGAAATCAAGTTACTATCACATAACTGGAGCCAAAACATATGTAGGGGACATAAAACAATACTTGATAATACAGTGCATTTGTTGGTTTTTACAATTGTGAATTATTATCAAAATGCACGGTGGATATAACGTGAAATCTCATGTTACTTTTTTCTCTCCTTCCTGCTGAGCGGTGCCCAGGAAGCCCATTTCTTCATAGTAACATTGTAATCCTTTACCTCCCTTTCTGTTGTATGAAATCTCAATTGCAAGCTATATTGACCAGTTTTATTTCTAGTGCATTCAGGTTGTGTTATGACACCATGTAGTCTGGTTAGGTGGGTACCAACATTTTGGAGGAACATGTTGCATCCATCTTAAGGTATACATGATTCTACCAGACTACACGATGTCATAACACAGAAGACTGTCAGCTAACTCTTCACTGATCCCTTCTGTTGCCATATTTCATTGCAGAATTTCTGTACTTCATTTTAACAAGTTTTTAAAACTCAGAAGAGGAAGGAGGAAAATATGAGTATTCTTTGATACTTTAAAATGGCCTGTCTAATATCTAAAGACTAAATAATATACAAAAAACTATAATTTTACATGTAGTTCTATGTGGGTGTAATATTTGGGGAAGAACATGGACGGTGTTGGAGAAGACAGTGCTGGATATGACACAGAGGAAGTCACAGGGTGATGGAGGAAATTATGTAGTGAGGAGTTTAATAATTTGTACTGTTATTAGGATGATTAAATGTGGCGAGGTTACGTGGATGGGACTTGTTAATGAACACAGGATATCAGAAATGTACATAGAGTTTTAGACAGAAGACAGTGTTAGAAAGAAGAGATGTGCATGAGAGGATACCTATTGTAATGAGTGTTAAGAGACATGGGATGTGAGTGTGTGGAATGGATGAGTAGAATAGAATCCAGTTCCCATCTTCCACAAACATGTTAATGCACCTCCAGGTTACATTAAAAGCAGGAAGTTTCTTGATCTGCCCAATGATGATAAGGAGTTAAAGGAAGACCCAGTACTGTGAAGTCAGTTACCAATGTCTTTACAAAATTGATGTTATATATTGGTGGCTTCCATCTTGTGTATCTGTCATACTTGTGAGATTATGGTCTGGATAGAAGTGAACCAAATTGGGATGTGGTTAGGTTAAATAGGAAGGGTGGACAGTAGAAATAGGAAGGTTAATCTGAAACACCGATAACCACTTACAAAATTTGTGTCGTCAACCACAGGGGTAAAGGTCATCATCCCATGACATGCCTGTGCGGGCACAGAGGGAAGGCAGAAGTATACCTCCAACCCATTCACAACCCAGCACCACACTCTGGCCACTTCACCCATGGCAAAGACCCAGTACCCATTGTGCAGGAGGCTGGCTGGACCTCGGGGCCCAGTCTGGACAGCATGGAAAATCTTGCTGCCACCTGGCTTTGATCCCTTGACTGTACAACTCATAGCAAGTCACTATACTAACTATGCTATCCTGCCCACTATCATAAACCATAACATGAGTGATTATTTTCACTACTGTCAAAACCTTAAATTTCATATCTTCCTTACCTGTCTATTATTTTTACAGGTGTGGATGTCCAAAGGCACAGGCTGTGATGTTCCAATTCACGTCATCATGCTTGCTCTCTACATCGAACTGCAGCTAGGTGTGTATAGCTTGACTGCTGTATCATATTCATATAATAGTCTGGATGGAGGGACGGGATAGCGTAGTCGGTATAGCGACTTGCTACAGGCTGGACGGTCCGGGGATCGAATCCCGGTGGGGGCAAGATTTTTCGCAGCCGTCCAGACCGGCCCTGGGGCCCACCCAGCCTACTATACAATGGGTACCGGGTTTCTTTCCCGGGGGTAAAGCGGCCGGGGCTGGAGTTGACCACTCACCCTCATCTAGCGCTGAGGTTAAAGAAAGAGTAGAGCTATACCTCTGCTCCCCCTCTGGGCCTTCGTGGCCTGTTCTAGGGAGAACTTTACTTTACTTTACTATAATAGTCTGGATAGTGGCAGATGATTTTTGTTGTGTTGGCCAGTGCTCGTACAACCCTTACATGCACTAGCATAACAGTAAATATAAAACTGTCCTTGTGTTTAAGAACCATGTCATGGAGGTATGGAAGTGAAGCTCCATTCCATTTTTGACACTGGTTGTACATGAGAAATATCAGCAGCCTTTACCAGAACTTTTTCCATTGTTACAAAAATACTCAAACCAACACACAACATTTTAGAAGAAAGAAGCAGTTGCTTCCAAAACATAGTGTGTTGTTTTAAGTATTTTTGTGACAATGGAAAGAGTTCTTCTAATGCTGCTGATATTTCTCCATTCTGGACCTCTGCACCAAAATGAAGGTGGCTCCTTTATACTCCTAGAAACTACTTAAATGTAAAGAAGCTTCAATAATCCAGTACTGACTTTACAGTGAAACCTCTATCCATCATTCCCCTATGCATCCTTTTCCTGCATATATCACTAATTTTTTATGGACCCTAAAAATGGCCCATATAAACAATATATAATTATATCAGATGCATCATTCATCGAAGTATCACTGTCCTGTGTCACTCATTTAGAATTCTTGGTCCTGGGATGACTGTTTCTGAGACAAAAAGTAGCGGAATTAGTGTGACTTTTTGGAACATACAGCAATGGTAAGCTGCTGCCTGTAATGGTACTCACAAAATGTTGCCATGTCTTGGCCAAGTGAGGAATGGTGGGAGTAAGTGGGAGGCTTAAATTGTGAGGTGGCAAACCCCAACTGCATTCTGCAGTTGTTAAGTAGTATTGTCTCACATATACCAGTTCACTTCATCTTATTCAACAGTTGTATGTTTTAATGGTATTATTATCCTGTTTATTATTCCTGCAGAAGCAGGAGAGAAGTGTCAAGTAGAGAATAAATATGCTATGGTGTGTGAAAAGTGAAGGAAGTAGCAAACGGTGCTGACTGTGGTTGGAAAGTCATTTAAATCACAATGCTTTAAAAACATAAAAGAAACTTCCTGTGACATACAACAAAAATAAAAAAAAACCTGGTTCACTATGACCATTCTTATGGAGATTTTCACTGGGTGCCTCCGTGGGTGTGCAAGGTAGAAACATTCAGTTGTTTCTAGACAGTTTTACTGCTTACCTGCAAGCTATGTTATTTCTAAGGAATGTAAAAGTTGTTTGCTCTTCATCAAACTACAGGAGTGTGTTACAGCCTTTTGATTTTGGCATCATACCATGCTTTAAGCAGTTGTACAGAAATACATAATACAAAAACTGTGTGCTTGGTGGACTCAAGAAAGGATGTCAAACTGAAAAATCACTGTTTTGCAAGCAATACAAATTACAGTGGCAACAAGTCCCACAGTCAACAATTGTGAATTCTTTATGTCAGTGCAGATGTGGTCATGAACTTAACACACAAGCTCACTCAGAATTCAGTACTGCAAAAGATTATGCCTTCCATGTGGACTGGATTTATATAGGCACTGGGAAAGATGTCGACCTCAGGTCTTGCGTATCTGTAGACAGTGAGCTTGACGAGTGCAGCATTTGCGGCTTCATGTATATTGTGTGATGATCATGAGGGTGGTGAGAGCAGTGGAGAAGAAGAAAGAGACAAAGATGAGCCTGAACCAGTACAGAGCTTTACCAAAGCACACACTGCTTACAGAACTGTTAGATCGGACTTTTACATGCATAGGATTCGCAAGCATGGCAAATAGACGATTCTGAACTTGGAATTGGCACTTCTTTGTCTGAAATGTAATAATTCAATGCAGCTGTTGTCAATTGCAGATTTATTTGGGAAAATCTGATTTGCACACAGGTACTGAAGTGCGTTTTATTTGTTTGTTTTGTAGGCTTAAGTGGAAAATGTATAATTTTCATTTTTTGTAGTTTTCTTGTGTTGGTGACACATTTAATTCTTTCCTGCAGCTGTCATTTTACCCCCTTTCATCTTTTTTTTTCTGTCCCTTGAGAAACAGTGAATAGAGGTTTCACTGCAATCATATTGATCTGTTTGTTAAGCTTATCAGTGAGTGCTGTGACAAGGTATTGTATTTTCTGTCAGTCCCGATACTGTCACCCACAAGTTCAAAGTTAAAATCTGTCAGCTCTCTAGAGCTAGTGGATTTAAAAATCCCTTGTTCCTGGATCATAAGGGTTATGACAAATAACACATGGTACTAGGAAATAAAACTGGTGATACAAGACTTTAAGTTTTCCTGTTAATTTCAGCACCCCACCATATTAATTTGGAGTCATGGTCCAGTGTTCTTATGTCCTTCTCTGCTTCTGAAATATTAGACTTTAATTCTGAACATGAATGGTCACGTGAAGATTTTATGAAAAGGGACTGTGAATTCAAAATTTCTCTGAGTGTCATGGTTGCTTAATAAGGTACTGGTTATTTACAACTGTGAAGACATTAAAAAATTTAAACCAAAACTTAAGAACATGTTAACTGGCTTAATTTACATTGTGGTAGTGGCATTTCTTTAGCTACAGGCATAATTGTTAATCTTTAGCATGTGGCCTTTAAACGCCAGGTTTCTGCTACAGCTGGAGCACTATTCTGTTTAAGTGTCCACTGCAGGACAGTGTTTTCCCTTTTGGACTGATAGGATTTAGATTTAATGGGATAATGTCGTCCATTAAAGGTTAAACCCATCACAAGTCAGTGATTCTGTGATTAGTGATATTGCCTCCACTACAGATTTTACACTCATGACTCTGTCTTTGAGCCATGTTTCAACAAGCAAGTTACCTTACACTAGTGGGTCAGCTCATGTCTTCTGTCAGGCTGTGTCTTGACATTTATAAAATCAAATTCCACTTTAGTATGGGACCCAGTCTGACAGTTTTGAAAGTAAAGAAAAGAAATTTAGTGGAAGGGTGTTCCATATTTAATCTGACATCTTTGGAAGTACTCACTGATGATGTATGTACACTACCAAGACAAACATTTGCTTGTAAGGTTTCATACCCTGAAATGTGGCAGCTATCCAGAATGAACTTCTAAATGTTTTTGATATTTGTGTGATTCACTGGTGTTTGCACCTGTGTTTTCAACACTGCATTATTGCCTGGACTGTATTCTTAAGTCTTTACTGAATATAAACTACTTTTGAGACTTCTTTCACCAAAAACTTGAGTAAACATCTCTGCTCCATTTTCTTAGGAACTTCTATAGGTTTGATATTGTGGTATGACCAATCACACATGCACAAGTGCAGTTTGTGTGGAGAGGAGGAACACATGACGTGATTGTGCAAAAAATGCCATCTACATCATTTGTTATGAGAATCAATGAAAATTCCTGGTCAAATTTGAGCCACCTATGTATATAGACACCAGAGCGTTACACTGCTTGCTTCTGCGTAAGACGATACAAATGATGCCTCTATGTCAGGGCATGCTGATGTTTCGTGCACCTTAGTACACAAATGATGCTTCTTGTTCCAGGGCATGCTGATGTATCACGCACCTTAGTAAAGCAGCACTCTCCACAGTATCGGTGAGGTTCCAGCTACTCCTCGCATCCAGTGAAATGAAGTGGCTGTCCAGAATAAGAATGTGTGAACTGTAATGACTAAGAACTCTAATAGTTCTAAAGTAACAAAGGAGACCTTAAGAAATGTATGTCTTTTGATCATGTGATCCCCTGCTATGTGAAATCAGTCCACACAGTCGAGATATTTATTCACTGAGCTCACACTGTTTACACATGAATGTGATGATGTCCTTTGGATGAACTTCCTTAGAATCTTCTCACTTTCATTCTTTTGAGAAAAACTGACGAGTTTGGTGCAAAGAATGTAGATCTAGTAGAGGAAATGTAGCTAAAGTTAAAAAAATTTTAGTTTTTAAATATCAAATCCACTTCACTTCTTGATATACAAAAGTAAATTCACCTCAGAACACTTTCATCAATCAATCCAGTCATATAAACTTGTGGAATAACAAGTTGCCACTGTGGAGGTATGTCTTACTCTTCTGAGTTGTAACAGTGTAGTCTGGTAAATAGGTACCAGCACTGTAGAGGAACATGCTGCCTCCTCTGCAAACCTAAACATATGTACGTGGGTCACTCTAAAACTTCTGTGTAGCAGTTTTGTCTTAACAAAAATTGATTGGAAAGAACTGAAATTTGGTGTAGGAATAGTAATGTTATTCAAAAGCACTATTCTTCTACATAGTCTTCCATCTTTTCCTACATCTTTCCACCACCTGGAAGGGCATGTAATCCTTGTCGGTTGAAGTCCTGTGGGGTCTGTCAGATTCACATTTTCAGCTTCTTGATAACCTTGTCATCATTCCTAAACTTTCATCCACAAATGGTATTCGTCATTGGATCAAACAGACAGAAGTCTGATGGGGGCCAAATCTGGGCCGTACGGTGGATGAGGCAACACAGCATTACCCAATTTCGCAAATGACTTCTCGTTTTTGCAAACCTGGTGTGCAGCCTTGCATTATCATGCAAAAGAAGGACAAACATCTTGCACTTTCTAACTTTCTTCATGCACCTCTGAATTCTCTGCAGGGTAGCAACATATGCCCCAGAATTTGTTATTCCTGTCTCTGTAATACTGACCAAAGTCACCCCCTCCATGTCCCAGAAGACAGTTGCCATCACTTACTCTGCTGAGGAAGCTGTCTTGAACTTCTTGTGTGGTGAAATCATGTGATTGATTCCACTCCCTAAATTGCAGTTTTGTTTCTGGCTGAAAGTGATGAATCCATGTCTCATTCCCAGTTGACATTCGTAAAAGTCATACCTATAAGTCTCGTATTGAGCCACCAACTTGGCAGCAGTTTATTTCTTCTCGTGTTCTGGTCTCAGCTGTTGTGGAACAAACCGTGAACAGGCTTTTGAATATCCAAGGTGCTGAATTATCACATTCACATTTCCTCACTGATTCCAAGCTGTAATGGTGACTCCCTAAAAGTGATACCTCCATCTGTCTGAATTATTACATCAGGATGTTGTCGGCTGTAAAGGCTGAACTTGGGCACCTGCTGTGTGGTTCTTTATCCAGGTTGGCTTTCCCTCTTTCTGATGATCTCACATGATTTGCCCAGCATCCAGCTGTACTTCAATTGATAATGCAACCACTGTAAATGTTTTTTAGATGTTTAGGAATTTTTCCCACTGCTTCCTCCTCAGCTGTTAGAACTTGATGACAGCTCTGTTTGTGATATGCTTTAGTGTTGGACACCATTCTGAAAATTGATTACATCCTTGCCGTTTGGTGGTACGTAATGGAACTTAATTACCCAAGGCAGGAAAGGTTAAATTAATGTCCGCCAAATTTCAGCTCTTTGCACTGATTTTTGGCCAAGACAAAAAATGGGTCACAAAAGTTTTGATGACCTACATACATTATATATTTTAGTGATTTACAAACATGGCCACCAGCTGCTTTCAGGAATGCAAAAATGTGACAACTAGAGTACAACAAGGTATCCATGATATCGGTTCTGAACATCCCATCCTGCATTCCCTGAATGAACGCTGTACTTGATTCAATGATCTGGAATAGCCCAGTCAGTATGGTGACAAGGCTACAGGCTGGATGGGCAGGGTTCAATTCCCAGCAGAGGATGGGATATTTCTTTTCACTACTGCCCAGACCAGTTCTAGGGCACACCCATCCTCATAGTCAGAGCATACAGGAGGTTCTTTCTTTGGAGATAAAGTCTCAGAATGTGAAGCTGACACTCACCTCCACCACTGTCGGCCTAGACGTCCCACTAGCCCTCCCTCCCTACACACTTGAACCCTGAAGATGGAGGCAACAAATTCCTCCAAAACGTTGTCAATGCAGCCCATGGCCACATGGTGCAACCCCCTCCCCAAATATACTGCACATATATATATATATATATATATATTATATATGATAATTTATTCGCTGTGAAAGCAATAACATCATTCATTTGCTTCCATTCAGATGTAACTTTAAGACTTAATGGAGCAATACCTCCACTCATATCGTATGGTATGGTGCTTAATTGAGCACAGAACTTTTTATAAAAATTATTATCACAGATATACTCCGTTCATAAATGTGGCTGTGGCAGAGTTTTGTTTCAGAACCACTGGTTTACCCTTTGAAGTGATGTCAATGAATTGAAAGCACTCCATGTTCAAGATGTACATAGCTATACATTTAAGTAAGGCTGCTATGCAGTTTGTAATTCTTCACAGAGAGAGGAGAAAAGTGTGCATACAGTGAAATCCCTGTATAATGAATGTCTTGCATAAGATAAAGGTTTTCACAAAATTGGGGTTATGCAAAAAACTGCATATTTTATGCTAAAATAATTCTTTGCATAAGTAATTAAATGGTATGTGGGCAATTGTTTTGAGTTTATTGTCTCACAGGCAGTTTTCCAAGAATGAATTAAGCTCACATACCAAGGGATTATTGTATATTATTTTAAAAGCTACAGAATGACATTGCTCAGCATGAATTATTTTTTCTTGTATTTTTTTAATTATGTATCATACTAAAATTGTTGTAAACAAAAGTTTTAGACCTTAATGATTATGTGCCAGTATTACTGTACAGTGAACCACTATGAGAAAATGATTTATTTCCTAGGAATTATAAAGAATAATAAAACCAAAATTAAGTTCAAGTGATAAGCTGTGGATTAGGTACCCACAGAGATGACCTTGCTATAATGAAGTCATTTTAAGCAGGTCATGTAAAGAACATAAATATAATGTACCACCATCTCTATGCTCCTTCTTAACCATCATCCTGCCAGGGTGGGTATATAAATTTGAGCACACGGTTTACGAAATATGTATTGTTTGAACAGAGAAAGATAAAATTATGAAATAAATGGCATTTTGTGGAAAATAAAACAGATTGTGCAGCATGTCTTAAAAATGCAATAAATTTCCTTGTTTCCTGAGTACCGTATATTCTCGAATCTAATCCGCACTTTTTTTTACAGTTTTAGAGGGCTAAAAAATCAGATGCGGATTAGATTCGCGTGCGGATTAGATTCGCGGTCTAGAGCTGGATTTTGGAAAAATGATTGAGCTGCTGTACAATATAACAATAACGTAATTAACGTAATTAATAAACAACGTAAGAACAATACGATACAATAATCTATTATTTTATTATTTATTATTATAATTTATTATTCATCAGACTCGCCGTCATCACTCATAATTCGAGGAATGTTCAAAGATCTGGCCTTCTTTATCGCCTCCTCGAGAGTAGATCATAACTCACAAACAGTCCAGTCTTGCGTCTCTCTTGAAAAAACGTGAAGACTGCATCATCAATTTCAGGAAATCGTCCTTTCTTGGGTCCAGTGAATTTCCTTCGTGACGCCTCACACCCGCTGATCGCTGCCTTGTGTTTCCGCCATAGTCGAACGTTGCTTTCATCAACTCCAAAAATTGCAGCGGCTTTGCGGTTTCCATTCTCCTCTGCGCACCGAATAACTTCACGTTTGAACTTTGCCGTATATGAGAGTCGTTTAGATTTCAGGTGTCCCTCTTCCATAACTACGTTACACGACAAATTGGAACAAGCACCTCCCACGTTTCAACAACTAAAGATCAGCTGGCTTCAGACGAGATTGCGCACGTCTGTTGAGAAAGGCCCCGCCTCTATCGGTATGACTCATCGGCCACAGGCGTAGCGTCGGATTTTAACGCATTGGTAACATCCAGTATTATTCAATCAGTCGCCCCGTGGGCAAGGGGTGGTTGAAGGAAAGGTGCGGATTAGAATCGCGAACTAACTTTTTTTCGTTTAAGAAGTCGCCAAAAACTGGGTGCGGATTAGATTCGGGTGCGGTTTAGATTCGAGAATATACGGTATATAAAATGAACCTTTTCCAACGTGCATTTGCGTATGTGAACACAGGTCTTTAAGAGTTTGATATTATCTCTACTCATATATCTGTATCTCCCAAGTAGTTTCCTGTCTGGATGTTTTCCTACAAATTTGTGATTATTTGTATCCTTACCACCATATGCAGAAGTGCTCTGGAACCAGCCCAACCTTCTATGCAGTGCATAGAAGAGGGCTCTTTCGCCAGGAGTAAAGTGCTTCGCACGTGAAGCTGACCACTCTTCTCAATCCGCACAAATGCACACTGGGTCAAATTAAGCGAAAGCTGGCCAAATTTAAAATTCTTTGACTTCGACAAAATGCTTAAAAATCTACCTGAGGGCAAAAGAAAGTTCCCAGGGTAAAGCAAATGTAAGTTTTATGGCAGTTTGGGTCAATTTATTCCTGGTACAGGCAAACAAACACAGCGATTTTAGTAGCAGCGGGTCAGAAGGTACTTTGTACACAAATTCTGGTATTGAATTTGTTAATTACTTTTATGGTCAAAATTTAATTATCAAGTGTACTGATTACAGAGCAGAGAGATAGAGGTAAGTAATGTGTAAACTAATTAAAAACTTGATATTTTATGTGTAATAAATAATCTGTGTCAATTTATGTGATGTTAATTTTTTTGTTGCATAAAATTTGAAGTCTATTATTTACACAGAGCTGCAAAATCGATCTGAGCCAATCCAGCTCCATTTGTTGCATTGTTGTATAGCTTTGAACTTTGTTGTTATTATACAAAAAATTAGCTTCTAATACCTGCTACTCTGGAAGTTATGAACTGTTGCATAAAGTAGTGACGTGTACTTACAAAATTTGATCATGGGGTTAGACATGTACTCTACAATTTTGAGAGACCAAGGTCGATTTTAGTAAATATTTAATAGAGTATAGATGACTAACCAAGCTTACACATTATGTACGTTATGTTTATGCATATATGTATTTTATATTCCTATACATATATCTGTATATTTATTGTTCTATGTTTTATAATAAACTATGAAGAAATCGCACAGTTATTTACAGATGGATACAAAATTACAGCGCAAAGAGTTGTTTAAGCTTTGGATACAAAGGAAAGGCTATCACAGCAAGATCAAGAGTGAATATGTTCAAAATAATGTCATAGGTATGTAAAGATATTTATGTTTGTAATTAAGAATCTAGGTACCACTTGTGAATTTCATTTATGAAAATGAAACAAATATTTATTAAACAGTAATTGCTGTATTTTCAATTTTAAATCAGTGTTTATTGCCAGTTTTGTTAATATAGTCATAATTATTGTTTTACAGCTGGTTTTGGGCTTGAAGAAAATTCTCGGAGTGCAATAATGGAAATTCATCAGAATGTATCTCGTGTTTGTAGTGAATTTTTTAAAAGATGGATTGATGCAAGAAGAAACCAACAGTATTTTGTATCAAAGAATGCAGAATGGTTGGAGCAAGAAATCAATTTACACATTAAAGTTATTGTCAAACCGAATGAAACAGATTACGAAATGCGATACGTGGTCGTCCAAAACTGGCGTTTGAAGAGAGCAGCGAAAGGAGCAAACACAGAAAATCAAAAGAACTTCTAAAACTGCTGGCCTTCCTGAACTAAGTGTTGCCACTAAAATGAGTCTACGATCTGCTGGTAAAACGGATGTCACTACACTTTTCAGTGAAGCCTTAGAAACAACTCCAACGAGAGCGTCAAGAATCAGGAAAGCTTGGGCTGCTAATGCTAAAAATGTTGTTGTACCGTATATTCCCGAAGAAGCACTGTCTTTGTTGACTGAAGCTCATTTGACAGAAAGTCAATATACACAAATTCGAAGTCAAGCAAAAATGAAGAACTGCAACATGTACCCAAGTTACTACGTAATTAAAGCTGTTAAAGAAGAATGTTATCTGCCAACGGATAAAATACTCATCCTGGAATGTTTAGTGGAAGTGGCTCTTGCCTAAGTTACTTCATAAAGTGCGGCTTCCGAAGTTCATCTAGTTGGCCTTTGTCCTATGCTGCCGATAAAGTTCAATAAACTTATGACCAATACCATTGGCGCCCGCGCGGGGGGGGGGGGGGGGGGGGGGGGGGGGGTGGCTGGCGGGCATTTGTCTCCTCCGGATTTTGGAGGATGAAAACCAAAGTTGGATACAATTAAAAAGTGCTTGTACGTAAATGTATCAAATATTATTGCTAAAAATTACGATTATTTTTAAAAATGTTTTATTATGAACAAAAACTTCATTAAGAACGTGCTTCCAGAATTACGTTAAACCTCAGGTCTAAGTTTGTACCTATTTACTGGTAACTCTTTACCAGTCAGCACGGCGTAACGACCGAGGAGACTTGAATCTTCTAATTTCCTGGCTACGTCGCTTTGGAAAAATAGCTGCGACTGCTGGTTGCGCGGAACACTGGGAATCATCTTTGTAACGCGCAGATATGCAGCAGTGGCCGCCCACAAGTGTAGGCTGGTGTTTGTTGCTTGCTTATTTCAGTTGTGGTTGTGGAAGTGGCAGCGGCGGTGGGAGGCTGCAGGGAGGTCCTGCGTGTTGGTTTTGCATTTTCGGGAGGACATCTTTCTTGTAAGTAGAGCACTCTTGCGACAGCTGAAGTGTTACGGGAATAATTGTGCTGTTTATCTGTGTTGTATCAACAAATGTAACGGGATGCGATCGTTACGTCGTGTGCACATCTTACCTCTGTCTTGCACGAGATATTATCATAGCTATAAATAGCCGTAGGACACCAATTGTTTATTTCCAATGTGCTTTTATCGTCACGATGCCATTTCGAGTACTTCCAGACACTGACGTAGGTAGGTTTTTAGGCGCCCTGGGCGCGTAATCACAATGGCTGCCCGTAAATAAATTATGAACATTAAAAAATCACGTTTAGTCTATTTCCTTTTATTTAATCTGAAAAATTTAAAAATTTTTGGGCACAAAGAATCACGCCATTTCGTTTAAAATATTCATTTTGCCGCTCCTTGGACTCCGTCGCTCGGGGCGGACGCACCCTCGCCTACCCCTAGCTGCGCCCTTTGTTTCCAGAAGCCATAATTGAAGTCCCCGACGATGATAATGTAGGAAGGAATTCCCGTATCTGCATTATTATGTAATTTATAACTTTTGTTGAGGATTCCGAGGACTTTCCTATTTATCTGAAAAACCTATTGCTGAGTCGACATTTCCAGGCCTGCAAGTCATGTCTTCCTTCACTGCAAACGGTACAAAGGGCCATGAGTGACCTCTACAGAGAGACTGGAGATGTGCTGCGTTGTGCAATAGGGCCAACGTTAGGATACACTTCTAGTATGCGGCTAGCGCAGCGTGAATAACTTGTGTTGTGGTTTATTTAATGAGGCTGTTATCAGCTGACTAGCTCGGTGGTAAGACTTGGTGAATGATGAATACGAAAGGATTTGGAAGACAGCGGTCGTAGTGTAATCGAGGTAGTCCGGACATTGGCCTTGATGTACCGAGGGTATCCACAACAAAACTGTCAGCATAACCTGCACCACTGTTGAGATTAAAACCAGGCACCTCTCAAATACAAACCTACAGCTCTACCGGTGCGCCGGCTTGTTCACTGTCGTATAAAGTTCGAAGCCCCTGAAACTATAAAATGACTTATAACACTATTTAGCAACTTCAGAAGCTAGTTAAGCTTACCAATGAACCATAATGATATATGTATATGTGAAGTGTGTCTACTGAAGTAACTACGTGGAGCAGAGTCCTTCCTGAGAAACTAACAGGTCCTCAGCTAGTCAAGAAATACCCTGCATTTTATTTTATGGGACCCGAAAGCTCATTGCTGCATTGAAATGCTCCCGCCACCTGTCCCTATCCTGAGCCAGAACAATCCAGTCCATGCCCCCCATCCCACTTCTTGAAGATTCATTTTAATACTATCCATACCATCTACGCCTAGGTCTTCCAAGTGGTCTATTTCCATCAGATTTCCCCATCAAAACCTCGTATGCACCTCTTCTGTCCGCCATACGTGCCACATGCCACGCCCATCTCATTCTTCTTGATTTGGTCACCGGAATAATAATTGGTGAGGAGTACAGATCATAAAGCTCCTCGTTGTGATGTCTTCTCCACTCCCCTGTAACCGCGCCCCCCTTAGGCCCAAATATCTTCCACGGCACCTATTCTCGAACACCCTCAGCCTGTGTTCCTCACGCACTGTGAGAGACAAAGCCTCATACCCATACAAGAACTCTGTCTACTGGTTCTAGTAAGTTGTAAGTTTGTATTTTTATACGGCGTTTTAGGATCAAAATTAAGTCAACGCATTTGTTACCGGGAAGGAGGAGGGGGTCTCAGGTGGGGAAACGCCGAAATAGTTCGTGAGGAATGAGATGACCGTATTGTGTTGCTGTGTGTTGAATACCCCAGATTAACACAAGCATGTCCATCTTTTCCAAGTATTTTGAAAACTGGGGGCATAGTAGGATTTCAGGTTTTCACAGCATTAGCTACGGACTACTGTCTTCTGAGAGGTGACGCTGTGAAAGTCTATTAAAAATGTACCGATGGTACAAAAGAACGTGTTGCCTTCATCTTTAGGGTCAGTCAGTTGGTATCAGACTTCATGGCGTCACGTCCCAGAAGACGGTATTCGTCTCTTGTGGAGTAAACTCGAATTAGCGAATTCGTTTGAACCAATGAGGTTAAAAATTAGTAGCCAACGGAATTTGAATCGTCTAGTTCATTCGGATTTGCTTAGAGCGCCGAATTGTGCACCCAAGATTATGTCAGTGTACTGAAACTTCAGGCATTTCGTGCACAAATTCAAGACGTTTGTATCTGTGAACACTTTATTCATACATATTTTTTCCCCATGGAGCAACAGCCCGTAGTGGGCCTGGGCCTACTCATTATCGAGGCTTCACGATCACACTCAGACACACCACACTCGGTAGGACTCCTCTGGACAAGTGATCAGCCCGACGCAGAGACCTCTACCTGAAAACACACAACTCTCACAAGAGACAGACATCCATGCCTCCGGCGGGATTCGAACCCACAATCCCAGCAAGCGAGCGACCGCAGGCCTACGCCTTAGACTGCGCAGTCACTCGGATCGGCATATATATATATATACACACACACACCAAATTCAGTTCCTACCTCACAGTGAACACAACGTGTGCATTACGTAGGCCTGTCGATTAATGCTGTTTAGAGAAATAAACCCTGTTTTTTTTTTTTTTCAGAGAATGACAAGAAACACATTCATACGGTATTTGGGTAGAAAGCAGAATTCTCAAGTGTCAAACGGATGGTTCTGTTAGCGTTGGATTTTGTTTGAAGCTTGGTGATGTAAGACAATACCTTGCTCGCCATTGTAAATTTACGGGTTCGCCAGCTTGTCACATAAATCTTAGTAGTCAAGCTTGGGTGTTAGTTTTGTTGGCACTTGCTGACAGCAGGGATTCAAACACTGAATTTTGCTGGAGTGATGGAAGTATGTCCAGCTGTGACTTTTTTTTTTTTTTTTTTGAATGAAACGTTGTAAAATTTACGACAGGATGGACGAAGAATATGTACTGCACTCGACTTTTATTCTGTCGTGTAAAGATTGTTTCGGCCGACCTATAACTGACAGCTAGGAATCTTATGGTCTTGCAGCAGAGGTATACTATATTGTCCGGCTGCAATGCTAGGTCAATAGGTAGACTTTCAAGCGTGGGAGGTTGTTCCTCGTGTGAAAAGTTTGAAGTTAGTTGTAGACGTGAGATAACAGACTGCCTTGTGCCAATGTGTGTGAGTGTGTGAGTGAGCGGGTAGTTGAGAGAGCTGAGAAGACGGTCATAGTACGTGTGGTAACCACTAAGTTTTAAAGTGTTAACGTGTGTACGCTAATGCACCATAATGTGTTTTAGCGAAGAGAGCGTGAAAATTGTTGTTTGGCAAGAACAAGTGGTATGACATGGGTCTGTGCAGCATACAACCCGCAAGATTACAGCTATCACGAAGTTCTCGCAGAACACTTGTTTATGCTCTTTATACTTCCTGCAGGGAAAGTAAACACTTTGCGCTCGGTAGTTACCTTGGTCTACAAGTGGCAAACAGCCAGAAGCACCATTCACATTGTCAACAGCACGCGGCCAGAAATTAAGTAGTGCCTACAGTGATGCAGTAATGGTCTGGGTTATTAAACTTTAATCTGGCAGGTGAGTGCCATCATACTGCATTCACTTGGTAGGTGAGTGCCATCATACTGCCTTCACTTGGTAGGTGAGTGCCATCATACTGCCTTCACTTGGTAGGTGAGTGCCATCATACTGCCTTCACTTGGTAGGTGAGTGCCATCATAATGCCTTCACTTGGTAGGTGAGTGTCATCATACTGTCTTCACTGGGTAGGCGAATGCCATCATACTGCCTTCACTGGGTAGGCAAGTCCATCATACTGCCTTCACTTGGTAGGTGAGTACCATCATACTGTCTTCACTGGGTAGGCGAGTGCCATCATACTGCCTTCACTTGGTAGGTGAGTCCATCAAACTGTCTTCACTGGGTAGGCGAATGTCATATTGCCTTCACTTGGTAGGTGAGTCACATATACTGTCTTCACTAGGTAGGTGAGTCCACCATACTGTCTTAACTGGGTAGGTGAATGCCATCATACTGCCTTCACTGGGCAGGCAAGTCCATCATACTGCCTTCACTTCGTAGGTGAGTGCCATCATACTGTCTTCACTGGGTAGGCGAGTACCATCATACTGCCTTCACTTGGTTGGTGAGTCCATCATACTGTCTTCACTGGGTAGGCGAATGTCATACTGCCTTCACTTGGTAGGTGAGTCCATCATACTGTCTTCACTGGGTAGGCGAATGCCATCATACTGCCTTCACTTGGTAGGTGAGTGCCATCATACTGCCTTCACTTGGTAGGTGAGTGTCATCATACTGCCTTCACTTGGTAGGTGAGTGGCTTCATACTGCCTTCATTTGGTAGGTGAGTGGCATCATACTGCCTTCACTTGGTAGGTGAGTGACATCATACTGCCTTCACTTGGTAGGTGAGTGACATCATACTGCCTTCACTTGGTAGGTGAGTGGCATGATACTGCCTTCACTTGGTAGGTGAGTGGCATGATACTGCCTTCACTTGGTAGGTCAGTGGCATCATACTGCCTTCACTTGGTAGGTGAGTGGCATTATACTGCCTTCACCTTGGTAGGTGAGTGCCATCATACTGCCTTCACTTGATAGGTGAGTGACATCATACTGCCTTCATTTGGTAGGTGAGTGGCATCATACTGCCTTCACTTGGTAGGTCAGTGGCATCATACTGCCTTCACTTGGTAGGTGAGTGCCATCATACTGCATTCACCTTGGTAGGTGAGTGCCATCATACTGCCTTCACTTGGTAGGTGAGTGGCATGATACTGCCTTCACTTGGTAGGTGAGTGACATGATACTGCCTTCACTTGGTAGGTCAGTGGCATCATACTGTCTTCACTTCGTAGGTGATGAGTGGCATGATACTGCCTTCACCTTGGTAGGTGAGTGCCATCATACTGCCTTCACTTGGTAGGTGAGTGGCATCATACTGCCTTCATTTGGTATGTGAGTGGCATGATACTGCCTTCACTTGGTAGGTCAGTGACATCATACTGCCTTCACTTGGTAGGTGAGTGGCATCATACTGCCTTCATTTGGTAGGTGAGTGGCATGATACTGCCTTCACTTGGTAGGTGAGTGGCATGATACTGCCTTCACTTGGTAGGTGAGTGACATGATACTGCCTTTACTTGGTAGGTCAGTGGCATCATACTGTCTTCACTTCGTAGGTGATGAGTGGCATGATACTGCCTTCACCTTGGTAGGTGAGTGCCATCATACTGCCTTCACTTGGTAGGTGAGTGGCATCATACTGCCTTCATTTGGTATGTGAGTGGCATGATACTGCCTTCACTTGGTAGGTCAGTGACATCATACTGCCTTCACTTGGTAGGTGAGTGGCATCATACTGCCTTCATTTGGTAGGTGAGTGGCATGATACTGCCTTCACTTGGTAGGTGAGTGGCATGATACTGCCTTCACTTGGTAGGTGAGTGGCATGATACTGCCTTCACTTGGTAGGTCAGTGGCATCATACTGCCTTCACTTGGTAGGTGAGTGGCATGATACTGCCTTCACTTGGTAGGTGAGTGGCATGATACTGCCTTCACTTGGTAGGTCAGTGGCATCATACTGCCTTCACTTGGTAGGTGAGTGGCATGATACTGCCTTCACTTGGTAGGTGAGTGGCATGATACTGCCTTCACTTGGTAGGTCAGTGGCATCATACTGCCTTCACTTGGTAGGTGAGTGGCATGATACTGCCTTCACTTGGTAGGTGAGTGGCATGATACTGCCTTCACTTGGTAGGTCAGTGGCATCATACTGCCTTCACTTGGTAGGTGAGTGGCATGATACTGCCTTCACTTGGTAGGTGAGTGGCATTTATTTATGGGTTTTTAACGATGCTGTCATGCTTGGAACCGAATATCGATGGCGAATGGGTAACACTCCAGTTTATTATGGGGGGGGGGGGGGTGCCACATTAAAAATCTCTTGCCTGCTAATCTGCTGTTCTGATTGAGGTCCTTCGTGGTGTTCTTCAGTCCCTCTGAACAAATGTCAGGGTAGACCCAAAACTAGGCTGGACTTTACCTTCCACATCCCTTTCCAGTTTGTTATCAGTAATCACCATAGCCACCATTATACACTATAGTGTTAGCTGCTGCAGGCACTGTTAAAGAAAGGAAAAAGAAACCTGATTTCAGGCTTCCGCCGCGATGTTGATGAGATCTGCGCTCTTCTGGGATATTACGCGGCGTCGTGTGGTAATTGTTTGCCGACGTTTCGGGACAACGTATCGGTCCCATCTTCAAGGGTCTAGAGTCCGAGAAGAAAAGAAGGCCGGCAATCTGTTTTAAACCTGTTGCCGGCTTTCTTTTCTTCTCGGACTCTTGACCCTTGAAGATGGGACCGATACGTTGTCCCAAAACGTCGGTAAACAATTACCACACGACGCCGCGTAATATCCCAGAAGAGCGCAGATCTCAAGGAAAGAGGATACTACCTTGACTGGAACACGACCACTTCCTTCTGAATCCTTTCCAGTTCATCATATAGCATTGAGTTACTCACAGATATTAAACTAAAGCACAATAGAAGCCATCTGTTAAGTAGCCTTCAATGCTAGGATGACGTAATTAAGAATTTGAAAGGATGTGGAAGGAGGTGGTTGTAATCTGTTTCAATAAAGTACTATAGCAGCCTGCATCTTGATCAACTGATGAGTGCTATGAACACCTTCAGTCTGCGTAGCCAGAGTGTACTGAGTATCAAGCAGTAGTACAGAATTTTAGTGTTGCTCAAAACTTTAATCACCTACATACATGTTGTAGGTATATTTGTTGCTGTACTGAGGTTGTGAAAAGAAGTCCTGGATCACCACCTACATGTTTCCTTTAAGCTATTACACTACCCCTTTCAGTGTACTGCCCTATATCCCCTTCATTAATTCAGCCATTCTTTTCAAACAAATGCTAGTTGTGATAATTACAGCTGGTGACATGTACTGTGGGCTGCTTGACATAGGACAAGGGGTGCTGGATGAGAATAATGGCAGTAGACAAAGGTAGAGAAGGTTTGAGCACTGTCTTTTTCACTTGCATACCTGAAAAAAATATTAGCTTCTTGATAAGGATTCATACTCATTTACTTAGTAATCTAGGGTATATTTTCTTTATATGAACCTACATGAAAGGTGGTTGACATTTAGTGCATAGAAGAATGATAGAATTTATTTATGTCTGATAATTTGTTCCTTTATTCACTGTTACTTGTATATTTTTGTTTTGTTACAGACTTGCTGCATCACACAATCTTCTGTTGTTGCACACAATGGAGGCTACAACTTTGTTGTTGCTGTCTGCTGTTGTCATTGCTGCTTTCCTGTTTCTGTCTGCTCGAGACCCCAAGAAAATACGCCTCATGAAGCTTGCAGAAAAGCTGCCTGGCCCCACTGCCTATCCTATAGTAGGCACTGCACTGCCTTTCATGCTTGTTCCACGGCACAGTGAGTACAGTGTAGCGTAGCCCAAAGGACGGTGGTATGAACCATGTGCCACCATAATGTATTCACTTGTAGTAATGTTTATTTATGAGGGTTATCCAGAAAGTAAAGATACAAAAGCAATAAAATTTTTTAAAAATATTTATTAACAAAATCGAGTGAAAAAACTCTTAACACATACCTTTAGCTATTTTTCAACATAATCACCACCTTTGTCAAGGCATTTGTTTAGCCTGGGTACGAGTTTTTGTATTCCGATGTCATAGAACTTCGCCGCCTGTGCACACAACCACGTAGTGACTTCGTTTTTCACCTCTTCGTCTTCGTGAAACTTCTGGCCGGCCAGATGTTTCTTTAAATGCAAAAACAAATGGAAATCGCTGGGAGCGAGGTCTGGACTGTGAGCGGGACGGTCTGCGGTGATTTCCCTTCCCCTCCCACCCGTGTTTTATCTTTACTTTCTGGATAACCCTCATACTTTGGGCTATATTGGTTTGAATATTGGATTGTTTTGGGGTTCCATATATTAATATGTATACAAGGAGGTTTAAAAAAACAAGGTAACAGCATATCTCATGCAAAATACCATCATCTGACAGTGGATTTAATCGTGGTGGGCATGTGTAGTTTGGATGTGTTGTCGTGCAACCGTAAGAGGACATTTTAAGCGTGCTGTATTACTGTACAATAAATTTAAGGATGGAACATTTGGTGGAAACATGGTCAATCATCAAATATGCAGTGTAATTCAGTGTTTGTGTCTGAAGGGTGTTGCACTGGTGGAGATTCATTGCCAATAGGTAGAGGTGTAGTGAGCATGTGTATTGTCACAGAAATAGGTGTGGCTATGGTGCAATGCCTTCAGCAATGACAGGAAAGATGCTGACAACAAGCAGCGACCCTGACCACCAAACACATCCACAATGGAGGACATGTGTCATGCCTGTTTCACACAGAACAGTCAGATGAATCTCACTGTTATTGCCTGAGTGTTGTAAATTTCACTGGGCAGTATGCAGAGCATTGTCCGCGACCATCTGGATTACCGAAAAGTGTGAGCACGCTGGTTGTCAAAGAACCTCACTGACAATCATAGTTGTCGTACACTGCCAACTGAACTTATGACTGGTTAGGGTGCTGTGGTTGGGAGGTTGTGGAACAGCTTCACTGTGGTCTCGGTTTCACGTCCAGTGATTTCCGTCTCTTTAGTCCCATAAATAAGCAACTGGCTGACAAGCAGTTTGCAAGAGAGGCCAACATGAAGCAAGCCTTCATCTCCTGACTGCATGCATTTGACATAAATTTCTTCTATGCCATCATAATAGCCTTTGTGCTACAGTGGGACATATGTTTATATACCAGTGAGATTATGTGGGGGTTTGATGTTTACTATATGCTGCCTATGTGTCATGGATACATTGAATTCACAATTGGGTTCTTGGCATCAGATTGTTTGTTACCTTATTTTTGGAGGCTCGTTTGTATATCTTCGTTAATATTTATCTCAGAAGACAGATAATTTACAAATGGTACTGTAGTAACTACTTCACTTGTACCCTGAAAAAAAAAAAATTGGAATCATCAGTTTCCTCTGGAACTGTGGTAACCATGTACCAAATTACATAGTGCCATAAACCAGATGACTGCAATCTGAATTTTCAGTTTTCCCCAATGTACAAATCTTATTCCACTTACATTTACATTTTGTCTGAGATATTTGTACTTACAAGACATAAGGGTGTGTCTGAACAAAATGCAGGGGATTTTGGGTAAAGCTCTGTATGCCTGGCATCTGAGTTCTAGGTGGAGTTGAGTGGTAGCATCAGATTGATAATAAGAGTGCATGGTGCTTTATCTGAACAACCATTCCATAACCCCATAATTTGGTACTCAAGCATGGGGACAGTTTTACCTTGTGGAGTTTGTAATGTGAATGGTTATGGATGTCATATAAAGAGTGTTTCATGAGTTGTGGACACTACTGTAGGAGATGACTTCCTAGGTCTTTGTGATCAAAAAAGTTCACATAAACATGTCAGATTTTGAGTGGTTATGGAGTTATGACCGCTTGAAACTTAGAATAAAAGTTATGGATTATTGAAAAGATTATGGAATAAAATAATAAACAAACACATTACCTGATAAATTTAATATCTAAATTTTACTTGATTAAAGAAACTGCCTGTACTTTATGCAGATCTCTGCTTAAAGAAGGTTTTCAAATTGCACTCTCAGCTGCAAGGAAACCTCGTGCTCTGTTGTGAATAGCGTGTGTGGAAATGCTAGAGATAACCCTGAGATGCACTCATATCACCCAGCAGAATCAAAGGCATTTAAAGGTTACATAGGGTACAGTGGACTCAGTGGGGTGTGACAAGTGCTTCACAGGATTGTGTTTACAAGAATTATGAAACATCCATAGCACCATAACCATTGACAATAGGACCCATGTTGATAGGAATGTTTTTCATCACAAAGACCTAGGAAATCATGTCCTACAGTAATGTCCACAGCTCATGAAACATCCTGTATAATTTAGTGTGGTAGAATGAACTGAATATGAGACAGGGAGTTGCATGTGTTGGCAGAGAGGATAGAACTTATGGAGGATCGAATGATGAGGTACCAACCAATCTACCGTGCCTGGCTTGGGTCCATTCTTGCAATTAATGTCTGGCAGCCTGAACATGCAGAGGTAAGTTAGCCAGTAACCTGAATCTCACGCATCGCCCAGAATTAACTGAACCAGTGTCTCAGCCTCATGCACCACCCAGAGGTAAGTGAGCTGGTGTCTAAACCTCATGCACCACCCAGAGGTAAGTGAACCTGTATCTAAGCCTCACAAATTACCCAGAGGTAAGTGAAGCAATGTCTGGGCCTGATGCACCACCCATATTACTTCCTCATGTAAATACGATTGTCTGTTCCTTAGTCTACTGCCATTTCCAAGACAGAATTATGGTAATGTTAAGAATGTTTAGAAAAAAAAAGGTGAAGAATATATACAGAGGGATTACATAAGCTTCAGATATTTGGGGAAAACACTAATAAATCAAACCAACTTCAAGAAGAACATAAGAGCAGGTTGAATATGGGGAATGCTAGGAGCTCTTCAGTTCAGAATCTTTCTTATTCCCATCTGCTGCCTTCACCATAAAGTTTGAATGTGCAGAATTATAATTTTGCCTTTTGATTTTCATGAGCAAGGAAATTGATCTCTCACATTATGAGAAGAATATGAACTTATGATATGTGAGAACAGGGTGCCTAGGAGAATATATGGCAGTAACAGGAGGATGGAGAAGCTTTGCAGTCTGTACTTCTTGCCATATGTTATGAGAGTGCTGAAATTGCGATGCTGAGAGGAGTTATGCATATTTCATTCATGGGAGAGAAAATAAATTAATACATGATTTTGATAATAAAACGTGGAGGAAACAGACAAATTGAAGGGCCTAGGCATAATTGGGTGACAATATTGAAATGGATATTTAAGAAATAGGTTAGGTGTGCATATTGGATTTATGTGTTGCGTGATAGAGGCAGCTGGAGTGTTCTTGGAAACATGTTAATGAACTTTTGGGTTCTATACAATGCAGTAAATTTCTTGACTAGCTGAGAAACTGTAAACTTTTCAAGAGAGACTCCACCATATAGTGTTTGTTAAATGGGCAGGACAAGTAATAGAAGTTGGGTGTAGTTAAGAACTTATGTGAAGGCAATTTAGAGACCCCAGTGTAATATGGAGGATAGTTTAAACCACTGTCTGAAAAGGTGGAGTAACAGTAGTAACAGGTAATGCAGTCGGTACTTGGACATAATACAGCTATATCATAACAGGTTTCAATTGTCTGTGGCATTCTATTCTTATTTGTTATCCACAGGTGTCAGGGAAGTTGCATTTCTGCATCACTTCAGAAGATTGCAGCAGCCATTTCTCTTTACTTGTATAAGAAAGGTTTTGTGTTATTAGCCTTTGATCTCCAAGGAAACTGTTGGTCAGAAGAGTCATGGTGCATATTAAAATTGCATATCAACAACAGGCTATTTAAATGGTTACAGAAGGGTTTGAAGTAGATCTTGAGAAAATAAAGTATGAATATGTGCACTGTGTTCATCTGTCTCAGGATATGATCAAGTTGTGGTCTCGTTAATGCACTGACCTACTTTCGTTCATCTTGAGTGTAAAGAATTTTTTGCTATTGAAAAATATCCTGTAAAATGTAGATGGGTTACAAGTTTTGTAGAGTATTTACTTGTGCATTATCAAGCATCATTCTGTTTACTATTTAAAAGTATCCTGTATCATGCTGATGGTTTACATGTTTTGTGGAGTATTTACTTGTGCATTATCATGTACCATTCTGTTTACTGTTCACAAATATCCTGTATCACTCAGATGGTTCATTAGTTTTGTAGAGTATTTGCGTGTGTATTATCAAGTAAAAGTCTGTTCACTGTTCAAAATTATCCTGTATCATGTAGATGGCTTACCCGTTTTGTAGATTATTTACTTGTGCATTATCATGTATCATTCTGTTTACTATGTAAAAGTATCCTGTATCATGTAAATGGTTTATTAGTTTTGTAGAGTATTTGGTTGTGTATTATCAAGTATCAGTCTGTTTACTGTTCAAAAGTATCCTGTATCATGCAGATGGTTTACATGTTTTGTAGAGAACTTACTTGTGCATTATCATGTACCATTCTTTTTACTGTTCACAAATATCCTGTATCATGCAGATGGTTTATTAGTTTTGTAGATTATTTGCTTGTGTATTATCAAGTAAGAGTCTGTTCACTGTTCAAAATTATCCTGTATCATGTAGATGGCTTTGTAAATTATTTACTTGTGCATTATCATGTATCATTCTGTTTACTATGTAAAAGTATCCTGTATCATGCAGGTGGTTTACAAGTTTTGCAGGGTATTTGCTTATGCATTATCAAGTATCATTCTGATTACTATTCCAGAGTATCCTGTGTCATGCAGATGCTTTCCAAGTTTTGCTGAGTATTTGTTTGTGCATTATCAAGTACAGTTCTCTTTCTGCAGCCTTAATTGTGCATTCCTTTTGTTTCAGGTATTATTAAACAGTATGAAAAATTTGGATAAGTCATTCACATACAAGTTTTTGCACTCCTGGCTTGGAACTGGGCTGCTGACATCAACAGGTACTATGCTTTGTTCTGGTATTATCTGCTAGTCCATGGAGCAGATAGCATTGACTGCAATTCTGGAGGTTTACGGTTGGAATTGAGTACATTGCTGTTATGCTGCTGGTTTATTTTGGCAAAATAATAACTGACTTCACAGAGTAGAGTCCTTCGCGAGTAGTAGTTCAGAAATTTACTGTCTTTTGTGGAACCTGAAGTGTCATTAGTGTGTTCACAACAGTCTGCCACTGGCCTCTTTCCATACTAACTTTAATACAGCCCACACATTATTGCCTTATTTCCCTAAGATATGATTATCTTTCCATTTATGCCTAAGACTTCCAGGTGGCCTCTTTCCTTTGCTTTCAACCCAAATGTGTGCTTTTCTGAACTCTCCTATTAGTACTACTTAACTGCCCTTAGCACCCCAGTCTCAAACACTTTCAGTATGTGTCATTGTCTGAATGTAAGGGACCAAGTTTCTCACATATACAGTGTAAAAACTACAGAAAAATGCAGACATAAATCTGTAACATGAATAGGAATGGCACTCTCGTTTGCAATGTTATGCAGCCTGTGATCATAAAATTAGAGTAATTTGCATCCTTCCTGTAGATAAAATTTTATTTTTGCAAGCTGGGATAGCTCATTCGGTACAGTGACTGGTGTACGTGTTGGACGAATGAGGAATCTGTAGATATCTGACAGGGGCAAGAGATTATTCTCCAGTTGTATAGACCAGGTTTGGGTCTCACCCATCCTCCTATTCAGTGGTATTGGGGTCCCTTTCTCCAGGACTCAAGTGGCCAGGAGGTGAATATGAACACTGACTTCCTTGTAGTACATGGAGCTGTACTTCCACTTCCACATGTGCTTTCATGGTATATGCATGCCAGATAGTTGAAATTCTACTGTTAGGAAGCTAATCACATTACACAGAACCAGAGAATACTGCCTTGTATTTTTTTCAATATGCAGCATATTGAGAAACATTTCAAATAACAGTTATAAGTCATAATGAGGTAACATTTTAAGTCACACATAATGTTTTACAACAAACCATTGTTCTTGAAATGAAAAGGGTTAGGATTGAGAAAGGGATATAGATTATGGATTATGCATGACTGATGTGGACTGAAATTAAACGTGTGGTGTTATGAAGAATGTTGCTAAGTTAAAAATAGATCCAAATGGCAACACAATAATTTCCATTCAGTAATACAATGAACTTAAGTACTTTGCTGCATAAAAGTCTGAAAGTTCTTCACCTGAAAACTGGTGTCAGTGACCTAACCTTTTCTTCTATAGTACCAATTAAATTCTTGACATGTTTTGCTGTATGTAATCTTTGGCTGATTCCAGTGAAATTTTATAATTATTTTTGGAAATGAAATGTAAGAACATAGAAGCACAGTGTTCTTACTTGTGTGTTTATATTATCAACTTTGTGTACAGATTGCTATAACATAGAACACATTCATGACAAGAAAGATATACAGGGTATACACAAAAGAATGGTGCGGTTTCAATAGTTTTCACTATTGAAACAGCACCATTCTTTTGTGTATACCCTGTATTACTTAGTTATCAAATCACTTGTTCCTTAATTATTAACAGGTCAGAAATGGCACACCCACAGAAAGATGATCACGCCGACCTTCCATTTCAAGATCCTGGAAGACTATGTGGAAGTGTTCTCAGAGAAGAGCAAGATTCTGATCAGCAAGTTGCAGAAGGAAGTTGGATCCAAGGGTTTCAACGTGTATCCATACATAACCCGTTGTGCATTAGACATCATCTGTGGTGAGCAAAGGGCAAAAGTCATAATTTTTAGGACCAGGGTGTAAAATTGTCTGATCACCTGTTGTGAGATTCAAGGTTCTCAAAGTGGTGAACATTAAGATTACAGTTGTCCGGGATGTGACACCATGTAGTTTGGTGGAAATTTGCACAAATTTTGGAGGGACCAACTACTGTACCTACATTTTCAGGGTAGAAGAGTGAAGAAACATTTACTCCAAAGGTGAAAGCAGCTGGCTCCTTTGAAACATTAGTACGTTTGTGCCACAGTATATTTTGTCACTCCAGAAGACACTAATCCTTGTGATCACCCATTATTTATTTGTTAAGCATTAAATAATCTTAAGTTTTAAACACAAGATTTTTTGGCTGGTATCGAATATGCTTTTTGACCTCAGGTTTTTATGTTTCTCCTGTGTCCTTACAGATGAAGGCCTTGAACAGGTCATAATGCATCCTTAGAAACCTGCTTTTACTCATCATTGATCACCGCACAAACATACGTTACTAAAATGCTATATAGGTGATCCCTTATCAAGTACATGCCCTTCACTTCTTGGAATGCATATCAATGTAACAAAATTTAATTTTTTTTTAAATTAAAAACCTAAGATTACGGTGAACAGTCCCTTGATCGATGCTCTCTGGTTGTGCCCTCTGGCTTAACTGCCTCAATTCTATAGAGCAACACTAGGCAAAAATAATTACTTTAATATATACTAGGGTGTGTCAGTAATTATCCAGAATGTATGTTTAACATTTATTACAACAAGTGTAGAAGTCTTAAAGTACACCATTTTTCAACATAGTCCCCTAGGTTTTTGATGCACTTGGTTCATTGTCGCACAATCTTCTTTATGCCCTCAGAATAAGAAGTTATGTGTTGAGAGACAAGCCATGTATGCACTGTTTCCTTCAGTTGCTGGTCCGAATCCTTCCTCATGCTTAAAGCTTGTGTGACCATTTTTTGAACCTCTAAATCCATTTGTAGATACTTCGTTGCGACACAGCACTGTTCGCATAATGCACGGACATCCTTCTATGTATTTCAACACCTGGTACACCTTCAGCCCATAAAAATTGGATCGCTTCTTGCTGCTCTTCTTTTGTGCAAATGAGAAGTTGGATGTCCAAGTTTATGGCACAAAACTCATGACAGACATGCACTATCAAGGTCAAACCTGCACCACCATGTTAGGAGGGACAGAGGCCTTGTGTATCATGTCATGCCTAAGCAGCAGTGTAGCCAGTTGCAAATATATACCCATGTTGCGGACAATTATGGACTCACCTTCGTTTAAACTATATTGTTATTGTAAATAAGGAATATTATTGTACCATGTAACTGTAACTGTTATGTCATTGGTATGCTTAGTAAATGCCAATGATGATTTTTCCTCTATGCTGCATGCTTTATATTTGTTTATTTTATTTTTTACATTAAGCACCCTTTAGATTAACTGACATACTGCTCAGTCTCCTTATGATGGTAAAGGTCTCTAAGGTAAAAGTTAACCCTTCTTTTGTGGTTAATCACAGACATGCTGGAGGCATATAGGGTGCGTATGATAAAATGCCACACACTCCAAAGGCGGTTGGTCACCTTTACATGCTTGACAGTTTACCTCTGGGGATAGAGTTCTGAATACCTATTAAAACGGAAGTAAAATGTTTGGATACAGTTCTTAATGTACAAAAATTACCCATTGTGTACTAATAATGAGCCTACTTATGGCACAATTCAATGCGAAGCAGATATCTCAGAAGTCTGCCTCCATCGTATTCCAAGTACTTTCACCCTTTTGAACATTTAAATATGATTCAAAGGCCATGCTTCAGAATAACAAAAAGCATTAGTTTGTGATATTGTGCATATTTATTATGTATGAGGAACTGAATTTGTAAATGTCCTTTTCATGAAATTAATGTTTCAAGCATGGTGGTTCCTGCATGTATCACCTGCTTTAATAAAAACGAAACTCCACATTTTATGCATACTGCATATTTGTGTGCTTTATGTGATCCTCTCATGTAGCAATTATTTATTGATACGTAGTCCACAGATCAGATTTTACAGTGAGGAGACCTTGTTTTCTGTTAGGTAAGGACTAAATTTTTAAATATTCTTTGCATACACTTGAAGCTTCAGAGGTTTAAGAAGAGCTCAAGCAGTTAAGAATATAATTTTAGGGAGAAATTAATGTATAGTGTAACAAAAAGTCAGCAAAGTGTAAATCAAATTCAGTCTCCTATTTCCTTTTAGTATAATGACAAAATGTCACTCAGGTATGTCAGTTTGTTTGTAACATGTAAACAGACCATACTCACTACAGATATTTTCTTTATGTTAACCATAGAACAACTGAAAACTAAAATTTGTACCTACAAACAGTAACTGAACTGTATGGTTTTTACACTTTTGCCAGGTAGCATTTACTTTTAACGAAATTTGATATTTTACATGAACTGAAAAATTTTGGGAGAGGTTAGGAGAGGCATATGAAATTAAGAACTTAATCACCATTTAGTTCTGAGTGCAGCAGAAGGTGGGCTTATGTTTCTCGAGAACAGCATGTGATGAGAACCTCTACTGTAGTCCCTCTGAACTAAAGGGGCCAACTGTCTGTGTGTTGCAGAGACCACAATGGGGACCCCAGTTCATGCTCAGGAAGACTTGGAATCCACATACGTCTCTGCAGTGTATGAGTGAGTAAAAAATATATATTGTAAGTAGGTGACAACAAACTTTGGCCATGTTCACCAGTTAAACATTCTGCTTGCCAGGGGAAGCATGCCTACCCACACCATTGTAATTGCTCAGCATCAGAAATTCTTTGTGTTTTCCACAAACTGCTGTTTATTTCATAATTTTATCTTTTTCCCGTCAAATAATACATTTTTCATGAACCATGCGCTAAAATGTAAATACCAACCTGATCATTTAAATGTTAAAGAAGGAGTTCACAGAATTTTTCAATCCCTGAGGACAGTCTCAGATGAGGTGATTTATAAAACTCTTACTGTTATTAGTATCAAACTTTATATGGTGAAAAACTGTGCAGTTTCTTTGAAAATAATGCCAGCAATGTATATTGGCACCAAGCACACCCATAAGCTCTCGCACATGCAGTTGTGGTCTTATAATAGGCATTGTTTTCCTTCAAATAGGACAACATTTCACACAAATTTCACACACACATCCTTGCTAGGTAATATATTATTGTAAACTAATCAGATTCCCTTAAGATCCAGTTTACATGTTTCAGTGTGAGTGAGATAACGGTACAGCGGATGGTACATCCGTGGCTTCACGCAGGGATTTTATTCAATCTGAGTTCTTGTGGCAGGAGATACAATAAATGCATCAGATTACTGCATGACTTTACAAACAAGGTATGGAATGACACTGCTTATTAGTGTGGAAAAATAAGCTGTTAGTTACAGCTAAGACACTGAGAATTGGTGCACATAAGCCAGCATTCACAGTGCAGTAATCAGGGGATGGAAATTTGTGGTACGATGCAGGAGGCTAGCACAAGGTGCACAGTGTGCCTACTCCCCATCAAGCTACACTGCCACTGCAATGCTCATAGCACATTAGTATCCAAAATAGAGTAGCTTCATTAATACCCTAACATCCCTATTTGTCTTTTAATCATTTCACCATATTTAATTCAACACCTCACAACATCAACACTTCTATGCTGCATTATGAACTATGTAGATATACCTAACTGACACAAGCTCAACTTAGTTACGACAGTGTCAGCATCTGTTATTATCCTTTTGTTATAATCTTGGCTTTATAGCATGGTGGTCAGGTAGCAACATATTGCACGAAAGTTTTGCCTGTATTGTCAAGGTAATACCCTGACATCCATTTTATCCAGGAAGACGATAATCTTGAAATGCTACATTATCATCTATTGGAATTAGTTTCCGTCATCTATTTGTGTGGATATTTGAGGTTTTAATGTAATAGACAGTGTGTTTGGATTTTTTTGTTGTTGTTTTGTTGCGTGTTGGCACCATGTTGAAGTTAGCTGTGGTTTCAGTATTTTAGAGCAGCAGCACAGTGAGTAAGGCGAGGATGCAGGCAGGTGATCACACAGACAGACAAGCCTTAGCTGCTTGCATCCTCCCATGGGCCTGAGTGAATGACCTGATGTATAACCAGTCTACAGCCTCAACTTACTCCCTTTCATCCAAAAGGTGAAGGCAGTGTATTCTCTGGAATGTCAGCAATATGGCCTACTTCTATATGGGGCCACACTCAAAATCAGGATCTGCATAAATACAGAATCAGCATGAAAGCCTAAAGTTCATATTTTCATAACAACACAAATTTTAGAACTGACTTTAGAAAATTGTGTATTTTGGCAGGTGATCAGGGAAAGAAAGTCCCACCATATGACAAGGAAGCATGAGACTGAGGACAAAAGTGTCAATGAAGATGAAATAGGTAAGATCAAGGTGAGCAGCAGTATCAAACTGTGATGCATGTTGCCATCATACACAATAAGTTCAGTGTCTGAATAACGCCTTGTTGTGGTAATGCATCTGACATAGGTCTGGGAGGAATATGGTTTCAATCTGTGTGAGATCATAAAATATCCTGACAGTTTTCATTTTTATGAGTTACTCCTCATGAATGTACGCTTTAACGTGTAATGTAATATTACAATATTACAAAGTTTTGGTGAAAATAAGTGAATTTTGTAAAGATCTTATTTTTGTAATACACTAGAATAATTTTGAGGCCTGCTTTGTTTTAATAGTCCCAGGTTTAAATTGGCTAGCTGCCTGGCATATTTTTCAAGATTTTTGTCAGTTGCTGCAGGAAACTGCTGACATAATACTTCAAATTAGGTCATGACCACTTCAATCCACATCCTTTTCAAGTCATTACGATCATCCCTCCATTTGAGTGTATGATTTATGCTGTTCACAGTGTCATTATATAAACTATGAATGAATGAATGAATAAACAAACAAATAAATAAATAAGTAAACAAACATACATTAAGTAAATAAATAAGCAAATAAATGACTAAACAAGTAAATGAAATAAAGTAAAATAAAGTAAAGTAAAATGAAGTCTACCGTCACAGGCAAGAAGAAACGGGTGGCTTTCCTTGATATGTTGCTGGATGCCTCAGAAGGTGGAGCTATGTTAACAGACGAAGAGTTGAGGGAGGAGGTGGACACATTCATGTTTGAGGTGGGTATAAAGCAGTTTGCAGCAGCTCTAGACTTCTCTTGAAGTTATGTATGAGCAGATAAGGTCCCTGCAGACCCTGCGGCACGGGGGGCCCCTGATGTGCAGACTACTAAACTTTGCTGTGTGTTATTGCAGACTGGATTTCACTCTTCTGACAGAAGGCAGTGTTCTGGATCCCTTTTACAAGGTTTGGGAGTAACTTTGCAAATACAGTGAAACCTCTATCCATCGTTCCCGTTACCGTCGTTCGCCCGCATGTATCGTCTGCCTTATTTGGTCCCGAAATTAGCCCCATATAAATAACACTATTTTTTCCCGCCTCCATTGTTCCTCGAACTGTCGTTTTCCCGCACCAATAGTTGAAAAATCACGGTCCTGACGCAACATTTTCCCGCACTGATAGTTTTTTTTTTAATTTGAAGCGATGGTTTAGCGAGGTTTAAGGACCGGCATGGCCTAGTATACAAGAAGTTAGTCGGAGAAAGTGCGGCAGTGGACAGCGAAAGCACGGAAGCGTGGCTGGAAAGACTGCCATCTTTGTTGGAGGGCTACGAACAACGTGATATTTACAACGCGGATGAGACGGGGCTCTTCTACAACGTGCTTCCTGATAGAACCTTGGCTCTCAAAGGAGAGTCTTGTCATGGAGGGAAAAACTGTAAAGACAGACTTACTGTTTTACTTTGTGTTAACAGTGATGGAACTGACTAACAAGTGCCGATTGTTATCGGAAAATCTCCGAAACCGCGATGTTTCAAGAATGTAAAAAAATTACCCACCAAGTACCACGCGAACAATAAAGCGTGGATGACCACAGACATTTTTTCTTCATTTCTGCGTTCATTAGACGCAAGTATGGGTGCACAAAACAGGAACATTCTCCTCTTTGTGGACAATTGTGCCGCACATCCAAAGGATACATCGTTTCTAAGAAATGTAAAAGTCATACGGTACCCGGCAAATTGTACAAGTGTGCTCCAGCCCCTTGATTTAAAGGTTATAATCTGTTATAAGCAGCTTTATAGAAAACGCCTCGTGCAAACAGCTGTTTGCTTAATGGATGCAGGCAAAGATACGAAAAAGAAGATAAACGTGTTGGAAGCTTTGCACTACACTGTGGCAGCCTTGCAAGAAGTAACCCAGCAGACAATCGAAAATTGTTTTCGGAAAGCTGGTTACGTGCAGGGACAATCTTCAGGCGATAGTGACGTCGTATTGACCAACGATGACGACGATTTCCGCCAAGACTGGGAAAAGTTCAGTGGCATGAACAAAGATAAATTCGAGGACTACGTCTCTGTGGACAGTCACGTGGCAACCTGTGGTGTAGAAGCAGTGCAGGAGCTGTGCGTGAGCCTCGTGACGTCCGGAGTGTGGAGCGGGAAGAAGGAGAAGAAGAAGCTGGCGAGCTTTGCTGAGACGCATGAAGCGCTGATGGAAGTAAGATCTTTCTTTTATGCGCACAGCACGAGTGACAGTGGTCGTGAAAGTGTTCTGGGCCTTGAAAAATCGTACTTTGAATTGAGGAGGAGTAAAGTTTGCTCAAAACAAACGTCAATGAAAGATTTTCTCAGCAAGAAGTAATAATTATCATTAAATTGTTCTTATCTATAATTTTTAATGGTTTCCCGGTACTATCATTTCCCGTATGTATCGTTCAAATTTTCCGGTCCCCTGAAAAACGATGGATAGAGGTTTCACTGTAATTGCAGGGGGCACCAGTTATCGAGTCATGGGGGGGGGGGGGATTTCTGACTGGTTATTGATGCCATTGATGTACGCCATTTATTTGTAAATGGCACAAGTCACTTTATTCTTGGTTTGAAATATATTGACTTCTCCATTTCACTGTACTAAAAATTACTGGTATATTACATGACTGGTTTTTACATTTTTGTGATATAAAGTAGATATATTTTTATGTAAATAATTTTATGGACCTACTACTACTACTACTACTACTACTACTACTACTACTACTACTAATCATCATCATCATCATAATCCATATGTAAAGTGGTTAAACCAACTTAAAAAATTAATAAACTGTCAAAGCAGGACTTTGATCATATGTATGCTCATATTTTGATTAGAGTAGAGTACAGCTCCCTGGTATCCTCTTATAATTTGTAGATCACCTTTTTTAAATATTTCTCATCGAACAGCTCCACATAAAATCATTTTTTTAATCTCTCATGTTAACGTTTCAGAAATAATTTTTTTGTTCATTACCACATGTGAGGCTTACATGGTTCTTCAAGCAGTGGCAGTCTTTATTTTGAAATTTTGTCTGAGCAACAATTATGGGTTTTTGAGTGGAGTATTTTTCACCCCGATTCTGCTTGGTCATCGTATATTTTGCGTGTAAACATGGTCTTTTTGTGCCATATATTTCCATTTTTATTTATTTCTCGAGCTGTTTTTTATAGAATTACTATTCAAAGAGGCTGAATCATCATCCTTATCAAATGGTGAGAATTCCAAAATTCGTCTCTCATACCCACTCACTTCGTGGGTTGTGATTCTACAAACATGAAGTACCAGTATTCAGCATCTGAATGATACTAGTATTAATATTACTTGAAATTAAAGAAAGGTGTTAGAGAAAGGTGACATGTTTAAACAACGTAATCTAAAAACTTGAAATTATTTATTTATTGGACTTATGTATTTATGTACCTGGATCACTGATGTTATAAGATGTGTATGGTCATTTAGAAACATATACTTATAACAGTCGCTTCTAAATTAATTAATTATTTTATAAATAATTTTAAGGAAGCACAGTTTAAGAGCAAAGAATGGACGTATCTTACTTCGCTGTCAAAATGAATATGTTCTCAGTTCAATTTAACAGCCAGACTTGTGCTTCATTCTTCAGATAGAATTTTTAACCAAACCATCTAAACTGATCTTTAAATAGATACATCTTATTTATTTGCATGCATATCTGACATAAACTAAGTGTTTTCAATATCTGATTTACACTACTTTCATAATAAATGGCTCAGTATGCTATAAAGTGTTGCGAGCTATGTATGCCTATGTACACACACACGTGCATGCACGCTCACGTGTATATATATATATATATATATATATATATATATATATACACATTTTTAGTCTTATGCCTCGACAGCCCCTAGTGGGCTAGGCCACTGCATTATCGAGGCTTCACGATCACATGTAGACACACTACACTTGGTAGGACTCCTCAGATCAGCCCGACACAGAGACCTCTATTTGACGACACACAACACTCTTAAGAGAGAGGCATCCATGCCCCGGTGGGATTTGAGCCCACAATCCCAGCAAGCAGACGGCTGAATACCCCAGTCTTACGCCATGCAGTCACCAGGATTGGCACGTACATATATATACACACACATATATATACACAGACATATATACACACACACATACAAACACACACACACGACTAGTCAGTTGGATATCTGTTATGCCATTCCACTGTCTTAATTGAGAACTCATTGTTGACTCATCAGATATATTACATATTATGTTCATTAGAATATCAACAGTGAGTTTTCAGTCAAGATGTGTTGAACATTTGTAACTTTTAGTAAAACACAGAGAACATGGAATGGCATAACAGATATCCAAATTGTTCAATGCAGCATTTCCCAACTTACTTCCGTGGAGAAACCCCTAAAATAATTATTTATATCCTGAGGAACTCCCACTTATAAAATTAAAACAAACAAAGAGACAGTTAGTAGAGCAAGGGAATTACCCCAGTGTTGTGCAAAAATTCCCACAATATTTCGAGGGATACTTGGGATTTTTCACAGTATGTAAAAATGTCTATTTATTTATTCCATGATTTCTCGTGGAAACCCTAATGGTGTTGTACAGGACTTTTGGGATGTCTGTAACTCTGGTTCAGAACCACTAGTCTAAACATCTGGAGCAGGAAGTTTTGGAGAGCTGTTATGCATGGTATTGCTGTCCCTGTACTGATACATGACTTAATATGCAGTAGAGAACAAGCCCTTTTAAGGATCAGTCAAACTGCATCATAGTGTGCTATTATCATCCACACCACTAGCCACTGGCAGGGGAGCCTTGAGGCACCTTGAAACTATAGAAGTAGAGCATGTCCCTCCCCAGAACTTGGTAAATTGTACACAAAGATAAATGACAACAATATAGAATACCAAATTGTTGGTTTTATGTGAGACTTAGGTTTCTACAGCAGTGATGGTAAAGATTACCATCTTCTGGGATGTGACACCATGTAGTCTGAAAGTAATTTATGGATGTTTATGGGTAGAAAAGCAAGAGGATACTTTTCTGCTCTCAAGATGGTAGCAGTAGTTTTCCGTGAAACATTGGTAAATTTGTATCAGACTACATGGCATAAAATACCAGAAGGTGGTTTTATGTGTGTGTGTGTGTGTGTGTGTGTGTGCGCGCGCACACACACACACACACACACATATATATATATATATATATATATATATATATATATATAGTGTAAAAATTTCCTTGCCAGTCTAGGCTGATATTTTTGGGACTGAAATTAAATAAAACTGAAGACAGTTATGTAGAGTACAAATACAAAAAAGACAAACACATTTATGACAATGGATTTAATGTAAGTTTAATCACAAATATTTATTAGAACTTTTTCCATTGTTACAAAACAACAGCACACAATGTTTTGGAAACTGTTTCCTTCTTCAGATAAATTTCCAAAATGTGCAGTGTTGTGTTGTGACAATGGAAAAAGTCCTAATAAATTTAGTGTTGAAACTTCCAAAAATTTGAATGTTTATTCTGCAAGAAAGAAGCTGGGATGTTTGTTGCCTTCTCAGACAGTATTATCCCATGTCTCTTGTCCTGTAGAATGAAGACAGTTCTGCTACTACTGTCAATGGATCAGTATTTCGTGTCTGCATGTGTGCTTTTGTTTCCCCACAGGGTCATGATACAACAAGTGCTGGGATGTGCTGGGCACTCTATCTGCTGGGACTACATCCTGATGTGCAGGTATGGCATTGCTAAATTCATAGGAGCTGTAATCCAAGACACTACAAGTCTATTTGGTAGGTCTGGAGTTCCAGTCTTGATAGACAGATGGGCAATCCTCACAAAGGGTTTTCATGGCTGTCCACATACGTACATTGCACCTTAAATGATCACAACCCCTACCTTGTGCATTAACCACTCTGTGTGCTTTCAGAATCTTGTTCTCTCTTCATTAATTATGGCAAGGTCTTTGGAAGGAACAAGTGTTATATCTTTTAACTCTTTTTGGACTTTGGAGGGAAGAAGTGTTATATCTTGCAACTCTTTTTGATCTTTGAAAATGACCAAATGTTATATTGATATGGCTCAGGATAGGGACAGGTGGCGGGCTCTTGTGACTGTGGTAATGAACCTTCAGGTTCCACAAAACATGGGGAATTTCTTGACTAGCTGACGACCTGCTAGCTTCTGAAGAAGGACTCTGCTCCATGGAGTTAGGTAATTAGTTAGTTAGTTATATCTTGCAACTCATTTTGGTCTTTGGAAGGAACAAGTGTTATATCTTGCAACTGTTTTTGATCTTCGGGAATGACCAAGTGTTATATCTTGAAACTGTTTCTCAGGGGAAAGGCTGATCTCATTAATGTTTAAAAATTTCTTTCCTTTGCCAAAAACACAGTATCCTTCTTAAGAATTTGTCTGTTAGCGATAGTAAGGAAGGTAGTTATTTATTCTGAGAACTGGAAAAGAATATTATGAATGCATTCTGTAAACAAAATACAAGATTCAGAATGTTAATATAAGCTTCACAAACATTTACCAGTGGGCTATAAGGAGTTGAGCGCCAACTTCTTAGATGTTACATAAGTTATGTAACACTGTCCTGCTTACATGAGTTATGTAACTCATGTAAGCAGGACAGTGTTAGTCATTAATTTCTCGTGACAATGCCGTAGGAACAAACTTCAGACATCTTCTGTCCAACACAATGCTTGTTCAGGTTGTTACACATAAAAATATAGTAGAAGAGCTGGAATACCTCAGTATAGTACTAGGCTACAGGCTGGCTGATTGAGGAATTGGATTGATTCCTATTATCAACAAAAGACTTTTGTCTTTTCAAAGTATCCAGACTGACTGCGGCCCACACAGCATCCTCTTCAGTAGGTACCAGGAACACTTTCTGGGGTAAAGCAGTATGGGCTTAAAGCTGACCTGCCTTTGGTGCCATGATGCAAAATGCATGGAACTGTACCTCCACTTCCCCATGTATTAATGATGTGGTATTTAATTAAGCATAGTGACAATGCAATGAAACTGTTTTATCTGAAGGAGATGGGGGAAGAAAGGTAGAGAGGTATGATGAAAAGATGCACAAATGAAAGGAATTGGAAAGGAGTACGCAAGAAGGGAAGAAAGGAGATGAAAATACAGAATTCAATAAAATATTCTCGGAGGTAGTCAGTTCCCTGATGATGAGGACAGACATGGTCCTCGAAACACTGGTTGACTCGCCATTCAACCACATGACGCAGGTTCTAGCCCGAGAATATTTTGTTGAATCTAGTTGCTGTGAAAGCTTTAAATTAGAAAATACAGAAGTTCATATAACAAGTGGAGAGACTTATGTTTCTTTCAACAGGCATTATTATTATTATTATTATTATTATTATTATGAGTATTAATGGAGGTGTTCAGGTAGCTGACCTTGTTGTTTATGATGATGGACCTTTATATGTTATTAGGAGAAGGCGTACCAGGAGCAGAAAAGCATCTTCCAGGGGTCCGACCGCTCTGTCACGATGAGAGACCTCAGTGAGATGAAGTACCTCGAGAGGGTCATCAAGGAGACTCTAAGATTATATCCCAGTGTTCCTGGTGTTGGAAGAACTTTGAATGAAGATGTTAAAATGGGTAACATTTAATTGTAGCAGTGAAGAACCTCCTTTGTCGGTATTCAGATAAAGAGACAGTGAATTATGTAATGACAACTTACAAAATTTATTTGGACAATTAAGTTAGATTTAAATGAGGAGTAAAGCATTAAGGAAGTCATGCAGGAAGCATATGAGTTTTGCAGAAAGAAAAATATCAGCATTGCCATAGACATGTTCTTAGTTCCATGTATATATTTGCACATACATAAAAATATCTTTTATACTGTCAGTCATAAATTGATACTATTTCTACAGATTGTTTTAGAAATCTGTAACATGTAGGTATTGTGTCAAGAATTTATTGGGTACAAAGAGTACACTCAGTGCACTGTGTAATATTAGTTCTTAGTTTATTCAACCCACCTTGTGTTTAAAAACGTAAGTCCTTACAGCAAAAGTGCAGATAGTCCACATTCATACTCCCTGCTTTATGTTCTTGATTTTAACTAAATCTCTTATTTCACCAGGTGAATTCACAATTCCAGCAGGCTCTATGGTACATCTCCATATCTATTTCCTCCATCGGAACCCCAGGCACTTTTCCAACCCCGAGAAGTTCGACCCTGACAACTTCTTGCCAGAGAGGGTAGCAAAGAGACACCCCTACGCATACATCCCCTTCAGCGCCGGTCCCAGGAACTGCATAGGCCAGAAGTTCGCTATGCTGGAGGAGAAGACTGTGTTGTCCTACATGCTGCGTCACTACAGGCTTCAGTCCCTTGATAGAAGGGAGGATATGAAGGTTGTAGCAGATCTGGTGTTAAGACCAGAAAATGGTATAAGGTTAACCATAACTCCAAGAGTTAGTGGCACGACATAAGTATTGCTGGCACTCCATCGGGAATGGTGTTAGGTGGTTTGTGCAAGGTAATAACGACTATTTGATGAGTAATCATGTAATTTACTTAAGAATTAATAAAGGACGTGTCTCTACACTAGAGGATTTTATTAACCTTGCCTTTATTTGCTTACCGTGACGTTTGCTAGGTGTTTGTCAGCTTGTATTCGGCGGTCATAAGGGATATAATTCGTATACAATATTGGGAATTGCTGCTGGCTTTACATTTGCACCACACGTGCATTAACAATGGGATATTCTATAAATGATTATAATGGTGCATTGTATTGAAAACGTTAATGATATGACTCTGTTTTAATAAATTTTTGTAATACTTAAAATTATGTAATAACATTGGGTCCTGAGAATTACTTGGGTTTTATGATATAAATTTCAGTTTGTATGCTAATGTCAGTGGGTGTGATAATTCACCATAAAACATATTTTGGTTTTATCATAGTGTCATGGGAATTACATCTGTTATTAGTTTCCTCATAATCTAGGTGTCATTAATGCTTCAACACACTGTCTGACAACGGATGTAGCTGGCATCCGTTCCACATTGAGGCCTGCATTTCTTATAAGCAAGGTTACCTCAAAGAACTGTTTTAAATTTATGAATAAATGCAAGAGAGGAAACGTAAATATAGCTTAATACTGTGGTGTGATGTGATCAAATCTCTGCATCATGATTTATCCACTTTGTTTGTACTATTCTAATGCTCTTCTGGGTTTTATGTATACAAACTGTTTTATTATTTATGTGTATTCTCTATTTAAGAAGAATACTAGCAGGATTGTCATTGGCATCTTAATTAGTGTTAGAGAGACTTTTGTGTAAGTACACTGTGGTGGATGGCGCAGTATTCTTATACAAGAAATACGCAGTATTTCCACGCAGCTTATTTATTAACTTTCCAGTAATATATACAAGATCTCGAGAGATCGTTAAGTTGCCGCACGTGCAAGTGCGCTTGTATGTGGAGCCTCGTAGCGGGAGCGGAGAGAAGCTCGCTGATGATGCGCTGGTCGGCTGCGGTCGTAGACGTGGCGGGCAGAGATGATCCGCCCGTGTGGTGTAAGTTATTGCGTCGGTCGGCCGCAGGGTTGGTGTATCCACCGCTCTACTCCCTTGGTGTCAGCTGACGGTCTACTCCTTTGTGCGACTGGCTCACTCCTTTGATGATGCCTGTGTGGCGACCGATCGTTGGATGAAGTTTGGGCAACCAACCAACCAAAGTGCTAACTAAGGGCGGAGACTTGCGCGGAGCGCAAGTCGACGTCCCTTGATCTGTTTAGCCATTCCTGCGTTTTACCGCATTGCTGGGCTCAATAACAGACTCTTTATTCTGAACTAGGGATTTTGCTTGCGCTAACAAATTTAAGGTATCCATTAAGTCGGGACCTGGCACACCAAAGGCTACAGCTCTAAGAGCGTATAGTTTTTCCAAGTGGGGGGAATATTTTGGTTGGATGGCTCTCCGGGATTTGAACCCAGAGTGGCATTTTCACGAATAATTTCACAAAAGATCCAAAATCTACAAACGAATAATTTAGTCCTACCGCGGGGGGGGGGGGGGGGGTGCGGGCCGTGCCCCGACTTTGTGTTATACCCTGGCATTCACCTTACAACTGAGGAAAATCACGGAAAACCTCAGTCAGGGTATTCGGAATGCGCCTAATTTTAGGTGCAGTGTCTGTTGGCCACTAAGGGCCTCGACACATTCACTGACCCATCCCCGTAGCTTGCGCTAGACGGCCTGGGTCAGCCCTCGGTCAGCGCAGATATCTGCCGAGTTGCTGGGTTAAGGGGTTCCCCACACCAGCCAACCTAGAGTCGAAGCTCTCGGTTAGAACTGTGATGTGATCAGCAAAGAAAGGAACTCCCAAATCCTCGTGAATTTGCACGCTACTCATGTACCAAGGTGCACCAGTAGCAATGCGAAGGCACTTGGATTGAATAACCTGCAGCTTTCTGAGGTGAGTGCAGGCAGCAGACCCCCAAATGGGGCACGCATAGTCCATCATGGGCCGTATGAGCTGCTTATACAGCAGAACCCCGTTCCTGATGGACAGGCCGCTTCTCCTGTGAAGGAGAGAGCTAAGCAGACCCAGTCGTTGGGCTGCTTTCTTCTTGACCTGGACGATGTGAGGCGACCAGGTCATCCGTGTATCAAGGATCACTCCCAGATAACGGGCTGTGTCTACCCACTGGATTGGCTCTCCTAGGAACTGCACCGGTCGAGGCTTGGAGGACCTCCACCCTGCCTTCGCAAAGAGCATAGCATTGCTCTTTGAGACATTGATGGCAATCCTCCACGCCTTCAACCATCTCTCTAGATCACTGAGGTATGCTTCTAGGTAGCTAACAAGCAGAGCCGGGCTGCGGGACGTGGCAATGATTGCCGTGTCATCCGCGTACAATGCCAGCTCGACGTGGCGGGAAGGGACGGGCATGTCATTGACATACAGACTGAACAAGACAGGAGAGATTAGTCCCCCCTGTGCTTCGCCAGCCCGCATGCCACGACGGGAGGATATGGCCGTTTGGAAGGACGCTTCGAACGTCCTATTGTAAAGGTAGGAGGATATGGTTTTGACCAGATAGGAGGGGAAGTTAAGGGCCGTAAGCTTGAAGAGGAGACCGTCGACCCAAACAGTGTCGAAAGCCTTAGCCACGTCGAGAAAGACTGCGCCTGTTAGCCGCTTCTCACCAAAGTTTCTGGTCACCCTTTCGACAAGGCGGGCTAGCTGGAGAGAGGTGCTACGAATAATTTAGTCCTACCGGGGGGGGGGGGGGGGGGTGCGGGCCGTGCCCCGACTTTGTGTTATACCCTGGCATTCACCTTACAACTGAGGAAAATCACGGAAAACCTCAGTCAGGGTATTCGGAATGCGCCTAATTTTAGGTAATGAAGTTTGGGTGTTTCTGGCCCTGTATTTATTCGAGTCAGAGTTGAGCTGCCTGCGTTGTGATTGGCTGCTCGCTGCAGGTTGGTCCCGCCCAGTTGCGGGCGGATTTTCCCAGTAGAAGCGAGGGCCATTTAGTGTGTGGTCCTCCTGTGATTTCGCGGGAAGCCGAGAGACAAGTGCACCGCGACCGTGCTGCTGCGGGCAGCGGAGAAACTGGTGCATGAAGCGAAGAGTGCACCGTGCTCTCTTGTAGGAATCGGCGAGTTCCCACATACACCTATCGCCAATCCCAGTGGCCACGCGGTCTAAGGCGTGGGTCTGCGGCCTCTCGCTTACTAGCATTGTGGGTTCGAATCCTGCCGGGGGCATAGATGTCTGTCTCTTGTGAGTGTTCAGTGCTGTCAAGTAGAGGTCCCTGCTTCGGGCTGATCACTCTTCCAGAGGAGCCGTAGCGAGTGTGGTGTGTCTGAATGTGATCGTGAAGCCTCGATAATGAGGGGGCCCTGGCCCCCTAGGGGCTGTTGCGCCGGAGGGGGGGAAGTAGTGTACACACAGCATGCAAATTGATGATCTTTGCACCACATCTTGATCGTCTATGGCCTGTCTGGCTCTGCCGTATTTTTCGTAATTATCTTGTAAGCGGCACAATTTTCGGAAAGAGCGTGCCTGACCAGAAATTCATGTTTTGATTTTCTCCACAACGTATCTGCGACCTTTCGCCATTCTGCAGGACTTGAGAGATGTCTTATCCTCAACGTACTCAGGCCTTCATGTGAAGTGCCTGATGTTTCCTCTGATTGTAAGAAAAATCGAGTTTTCACAACAGATTTCAATAAAAGTCCCCAATATAAAATTTCACGAAAATCCGTCCAGTGGAAATCGAGTTCTTCCTTGCAGACATACGGACGGACGGACATGACGAAGGTAACAGTGGCTTTTCGAAACTTTGCGTAAGTATCGAAAACGCTTTGATAAATAAAAGGCGTCCTTTAAACGTGAAATTGAATTGAGATTGAATCCGTAACATCTCGAACAACGTGCAGGGCGATCAACACAGGAACAAGAGACAGACAGACAGACCTATAGTTAGTTCTATAGAGCTGTTTCCATCGTGCAGGCTGTTTGTTGAAAAGTTTGTGTCTGAGCAATCAGTTGGTTCCATCGAGTCCGAATATTATTGTTGTGAACATTTCTGTCTTGTGGGATAGGGCACTGCTATACCGTCGTTGTCCGGCTCTCACACCGAGGGTCCTCAACCGACCGGTATTAGTTTTGACGCCCTACACAACTCTCCCGGAGTTCCGGGCTGTCTCCTTGTCAAGCCGGAAGCGGGATGCGAGCTATGCACAGCCTTGGTACAGCTACCAGCACCGATGAATTCTTACTATTACTCTTGATGTTGTGATGTAGCCCCGTCGGTAAGCTAGCTATGTCTGGTTATTTGGGTATCTGCTACTGGTCTTTAACCCTCTCCGGGACATGGGATTAGGAAGGGAAAGGGCGCTCGCTACGGCCCAACGACGTACCTAGGTCCTGATTTACGCAATGAAACAGCTGAGAACCTGGATTATTTTCTACAAAATGCGCGGAATTTCTTGATTAGCTGAGGAACTATTAGCTTCTTAAGGACTCTTCCCCATGGAGTTAGTTGACTATTTATTTAGTTAGGAAAACGTTTTGTCTGAAACGCCTGTGAGGGGGAAACAAGGTACATTTGTGACCTTGTACAGTATCGGTCTACGTTTAAGGTTATGGAATAAATTCTGAAGTATTTCGTTTCCAGTTTATCGGACTGACACTTTATACAGGCCTGTATTTACTATATTGTATAGGCCTAATGTATAGCGTAGATATGTGGAACGGTAAGAACATTGAATTTTGTCGGAGAGAATTTGAAAATAAAACTGTTATCGTAATTGGTTTAAAGACAGTGGAGTATTTAAACGCGCATGGACGGACTGACGGATAGCAGCAGAAGTTGCATCTCATTGGTCCCCAGTGTTGTAAAACACACAAATCAAAATGCTGCCAGAGCTTGATTGCTGATGTGTGCCATAAACAGGCCTGCATTGCTCTGTGAAAGCTGCGAACCTGATTTTGTTCAGCCTTTCTTTCGATAAACTTGTTCAGACCATTTAGTAATTAAACCACTTACTAAGGCTGTATAAGAAGCATGGTGTTACGTACGCAAAACTACAAGATTGTTCAGATCCGTTTCTGGTACGCGATGAACAGCAGGGCTGATTTCGTTTATCACGTTCCTCGACACGTGCTGAAGTCTACGGCAAACACATAAATCTGTCGCAGGAACATGATAAGCTAGGAAGTGGGGCGAAGGACTGAGGGAATGCAAACAAGCGGCCAGTTTCATGAAGCATCGTGAATTGTTGCGGTGCGAACATCAGAGGAACGGGAACAGAACAAGGCGCATGTAAGTTAATACTTATCCTTCTGTGTAAATATTTATTTGTGGCTTATTTACCGATGTGTGCAGTTTACTCAGTTTATAATCAAGTTGAGTGTTAGGCTGATCAGTCAATAACGAAGTGGAAACTGTGGAAGGAAACGGTTGTGGTATGCCTACTGTTCCGGTGTTTTTCTGCAGGACAGAAAAACCTAAACAGACAACAGGACAGCGCGTCTGCGGACCGATGTGTGTGTAGAGTACTTGAGTGCGCAAAGAATGCTACCCTGAAGTTCAAAACAATGCTTTTAATTTATGTAAAGTCAGAAACATGATTTCTGACTTTACATAAATCTTAGATTCAGTGCTGTACAGTAATTCCTTGAAGAGGAAAGGAACACGTTTACTGTATAGTCTGTATTTATAATGATTTCTGAATTATTGAAATGTGTAAGTTTTTTCAGTTTTTAAGGGCGGCGAATTTATATTTTGTTGTCTTCTGGGTTTGAAGCCGTGTAGTCTTGTAGGAGAACAGCGACTTGTTGTCTCCATTTTCAGGTTTTAAAGATTGGGTCTATTGTCCTGTCAGATAACTTGGTCCCTGATAGCACGGGGGTGAAGAGGCAAGCTGGTCAGGGAAGAAGCACTGCACACGCAACTCCAACCTTTTACTCTTCATTTCAAAAACGTTATCTGATAAATAGCAGGACTCTGCAGTGTCGTTTTAAGCAATGGAGCGAATTGGAGTGTAAAAAATTTGTAACGAAGTAATTCATAGCTAGAGAGAGACATTATGAGCAGCGTAATCGAGCGTTGCGATGACGATAGACAATGTACTCGTACTTCCAACAAAGGAAATGTTTTTGGAACAGGTATAACATTGCCTGGCCATGCCGACGTGAGCCAAGCAGCGGCCGGACCGTGCCGACTACAGCTGTGAACAGTGTTTGGGGGCTCAGGTATCAAGTTATCTGAATATATATGTAATTCTGACACAGGCCGTGACATGGCTCAGGTCGTGAGTCATCGGCCTCTCACCACGGAGTCCCGGGTTCAAACTCAGGGCAGCCCATTTTGGTTTTGTAGTGGAGAAAGTGGCACAAGGCAGCAAGGACGCTAGAACTTTACCCTTGCAAACATTCGCTAACGTCCTCTTTTCCTCTCTCTTCGTCTTATCACTCATTTTGTATTTCGATTTTCCTCCTTTTTCTTCTGTCTTTGTCGTTTTCCTCGGCCTTCTTCACGCTTCCTCCCTTTTTTCTTTATCTTCTGTGTGTTGATCCTCACTCATAGGATATGGCTCCTTTGTACCAATTCCACGCTTCTGCTATGTAGCGAACTTTGCCGTCAACAGTATAGCATTCCTGTTGCGTGTTCGATATCTCCGTGTCCAAATAACGGCTTGAAGCCCGACTGTCCTATTCAGATTGCCATGGATTTTCTCAGTCCGTCCACTATCTCAAATAAGCCACGACCGCTTCTTATGAATCGTCTCCAACTCTTTATTCACTAACCTGCCTACCGCACGACGGCGTGTTGTTAGAGCTGCTGACAGCATCGTTAAATAAACCACAAATAAATATATCATTCTGTATGCAGACTACTACGTCGCCATGGAGCCTGCTACCCTGTTACTCGGCGCCATGTTGATCGTAATTGCGTTTTTGTTAACGTTTACAACGAATGGAAAGAAGGCTCGACTCGCTGCCCAAATCAGCAACATTCCGGGGCCACCAGTCTATCCATCGTGGGATCGTCATTGTCTCTGCTATTCACGAAGAGAAACCGTGAGTACTGTGTAGCAGTCCTAATGTATTGTACATGTATATCGGGTCGTCCATAAAAGACGCGATAGTTTTAAGTGCCCATAGACCTATTCACTGAAGTATTGCACTGGTTCTGGTAACATAACACTAATAAATGTAACAGGTATTCCACGTGTCAAAAAAAAACTGCTTTCCCCCTATTGTAACGTAACAAAGTCAGAATAATTAATAGAAATATAATAATTCAAAAACTACAAACATTCAAATAAATTCTACAAGGTTCTGACGACGGTATATAACATTGAGAACTAATTGTCTTCTGGACTTTGTCCATCGTCCGGACAAAATATAAAAATATAAACGTCGTGATTTTATATTTTATCCGGACGATGGACAAAGTCCAGAAGACAATTAGTTCCCACTACTAACATTCAGTTAACAAAGGACTCACTCAGAATGACGAGGTTCAATATAATGTGCTATTTATTCAGTATGACGATCTGTTACAGAGATGTTTGGAAGATACTTGAATTCATATGCAAAGTTCAAACCAATATGGCGAACGTGGATCGGAGAATTGCCCCAGATACATCTGACGAGGCCAGAACACGTAGAGGTAATATTTACTGGGTTACATTGATGCAACTATATCGTGTTACTCGCATGTTCATAATAAATATCAGATACATCATTTACGTCAGTATTTCCAATATTGTAAAAGTGTAAAAGAGCAGTCTGTTTATTTTTACTACACGACGTTTCGGTACGTACAGTGGAAAAAGGTAACAAAAGGGTGTTATCATTAGGCGGAATTGAACTTGGGAATCGCGAAGATAAAAGGAGGGACTTCATAGAAGAGACAGAGTTTTCTTGGCTGTAGCTGTGAAGGTTACCGTATTCTGTGATGCAGCATCATGCAGTCTGTTAGCAATTTACCGACGTTTTGGAAGAACATACTCTGTCCATCTTCTGAGTAAAGCGCATGCCACGCAAGCAGAGCAAACTGCAAGCTTCCTCAGCATAAAAGTAAAGTAAAGTTTAGCCTATAACATGGCATGAAGGCACCGAGGGGGAGTATAGGTATGGCTCTACTCTTTCTTTAACCTCGGCGCTTGATAGGGTGGGTCGTTAACGCTACGTCCCGGAAGCTTTACTCCTGGGAGAGAAACCCGGTACCCATTGTACAGGAGACTGGGTGAGCCCCAGGGCCGGTCTGGACGGGTGCGGAATATCTCGCCCCCACCGGGATTCGATCCCCGGCCAGCCCAGCCCGTAGCGAGTCGCTATACCGACTATGCTATCCCGGCACAGCTTCCTTACCATGTTGCTCCGAAACATTGGGAAACTGCTACCAGACTTCATGGCGGCGTCATATCTGAGAAGACAGTAACTCATGAGGTGGGCTGTCCGCCTTTCAGGCGATCCTGAGGAGCAGCGAGCACCTGGACAAAGGAGACTTTTACAGGTTCCTGCACCGCTGGCTCGGAACTGGTCTGCTAACATCCACAGGTAAGCTTACACACTCCGTCCTTTCGGAATCATTTATGTAGGGAATTTGTTCATCGTCCCATTTTCGAAGAATAGTAAGAGATATAATCACCACTCCTCAGGGATAGGAAAGGTCGCAGAAATAATTTTTATTTTCAACTTTACTTTTAACATGGGACGACGAACAGCCTGCAAAAGTGACGTACCATCTTCACAACCCTAAAACATTGTACATTAAACTTTCTCTGATTCACAATCATTAACAAATGATTTACTTTGGACTGCAGGTACGTAGTTACTTACGTGAATAGGAAATTCCCTGCTCTTACGCAAGCCGAACGTTCATTAATATCTTCACACAGCCTTGGCAGCCCATTACATGGACAGTTTAATGTTTTACACCTTAAAATCGTGTTTGCCTAACACATATTTTAATTCTATACGACTATCCATACACACCTCCAAAACACCCAAGAGCTTCTTTCTTTGAGACACTTATGCCAAATGTTGGACGTGTTACAAGTTGCGGTGTCGACGAATATTCAGATTTTATGTGAGTCACGCCGTGTCTTCCACTTGAGGTTACATTTCCAAAAGCCACCTTGAATGATACACGTACCGCCTATGGCATTGGTCTTGTTTTAATCACGATACAGTTTTGGTAATGGACAAAAGGTTATCTCCCTGACATGTGCTGGGTAGGTCAGAAATGGCACACCCACAGGAAGATGATCACACCGACCTTCCACTTCAAGATCCTGGACAGCTTCGTGGAAGTGTTCTCGGAGAACAGCGAGATCCTGATCAGCAAGCTGCGGAAGGAAGTCGGATCCCAGGGATTTGACGTGTGTCCCTACATCACCAAGTGCACGCTGGACATCATCTGCGGTGAGCGCATGCGTCACTTTTACGTGCTCTGTATCACATTTTCTTCCTCTGAAGAGTGTATATGAACTTGCTTACAGTCGTTACTTGCCTGTGTCTGTTCTGCTGCAGAGACCGCCATGGGTACGCCGATACATGCTCAGGACGACAGGGGGTCGGACTACGTGAAGGCTGTCCATGAGTGAGTGTAAATTCAAATTGTGTCATAGCCTCTATAAGCAGACATTCACACCGACATAGTGTAAATACATGGGCCAAGAACGTGACAGATGTTAACATAATTCACTGTTGATGTGATGAATTCAGGTCAGCGAACAGTTCCGAGTAATCTAAGGTCTGTTGTCCTGTAGAGTAAGTCGCTATTTCCTCAGACCTTGAATATCATGGTTATTCATTCATTCTGCAGTCTGCCTTACGACAGGTCCGTAGCCTCCTCCAAAGCGACTTATCCACAGAGTGCGATCTAGTGCTTCCTCTTTCAATTTATAGTATCCTATATTTTCCTTAAGATCATCCAGCAGCTGCTTACGTCTTTTTCCTCGTCTCCCCGTCGCTTCTATCCTTCCTTCTATCGTTCCTTCATAATTACTGCGGAGACCGCGAGAGATCAGCCTCTACAGCTCAAATTTATCAGGCTCGGAAACATGGGTATACGAGAGATAAGAGAGGAGCGCCAGTTGTGAGGTTTTTTCCAACTATATAATAAAAAGGTTTCATTCATTGAATTTTAAAAGCAACGGCGTACCAAAGCAATCAACTCAAACTTAAAAGAATTGCTGACCGAAACCACCATGTACCTTAGGTAACTCAAGATAAAACATCCTACCTTGTAAACTCATATGAAGAGGTTAAACCACTTGTACTGTAAAGGTCGCCATGACCGCGTCCTACCGCTAACTATCGAGGTTAAATAACCTTGATCCAAACATTACAAAAATCTCTTCCCAATAAAAAAAAAATGCTTACACACCAACTTACTCCATCAGTCCTTCACGTTCCAAACTTAATAAACGTCAGCATTTTTCTTGCCTTTAAGGTGGTCAGTATTCTACCTTGCAATTTTCATCCACATATTGCATAAATTTCATAACAATCAGTATTGCTACACTACAGCAGCTGTTGTTATGACCCACTGTGTGGATCACATTGTTACACCTGTATTGATATAACCTAGCTTTGCAGCTGTTGTTATGACCCACTGTGTGGATCATATTGTTACACCTGTGTTGATATAACCTAGCTTTGCAGCTGTTGTTATGACCCACTGTGTGGATCACATTGTTACACCTGTATTGATATAACCTAGCTTTGCAGCTGTTGTTATGACCCACTGTGTGGATCATATTGTTACACCTGTGTTGATATAACCTAGCTTTGCAGCTGTTGTTATGACCCACTGTGTGGATCATATTGTTACACCTGTGTTGATATAACCTAGCTTTGCAGCTGTTGTTATGACCCACTGTGTGGATCACATTGTTACACCTGTATTGATATAACCTAGCTTTGCAGCTGTTGTTATGACCCACTGTGTGGATCATATTGTTACACCTGTATTGATATAACCTAGCTTTGCAGCTGTTGTTATGACCCACTGTGTGGATCATATTGTTACACCTGTGTTGATATAACCTAGCTTTGCAGCTGTTGTTATGACCCACTGTGTGGATCATATTGTTACACCTGTGTTGATATAACCTAGCTTTGCAGCTGTTGTTATGACCCACTGTGTGGATCATATTGTTACACCTGTGTTGATATAACCTAGCTTTGCAGCTGTTGTTATGACCCACTGTGTGGATCATATTGTTACACCTGTGTTGATATAACCTAGCTTTGCAGCTGTTGTTATGACCCACTGTGTGGATCATATTGTTACACCTGTGTTGATATAACCTAGCTTTGCAGCTGTTGTTATGACCCACTGTGTGGATCATATTGTTACACCTGTGTTGATATAACCTAGCTTTGCAGCTGTTGTTATGACCCACTGTGTGGATCATATTGTTACACCTGTGTTGATATAACCTAGCTTTGCAGCTGTTGTTATGACCCACTGTGTGGATCATATTGTTACACCTGTGTTGATATAACCTAGCTTTGCAGCTGTTGTTATGACCCACTGTGTGGATCATATTGTTACACCTGTGTTGATATAACCTAGCTTTGCAGCTGTTGTTATGACCCACTGTGTGGATCATATTGTTACACCTGTGTTGATATAACCTAGCTTTGCAGCTGTTGTTATGACCCACTGTGTGGATCATATTGTTACACCTGTATTGATATAACCTAGCTTTGCAGCTGTTGTTATGACCCACTGTGTGGATCATATTTTTACACCTGTATTGATATAACCTAGCTTTGCAGCTGTTGTTATGACCCACTGTGTGGATCATATTGTTACACCTGTGTTGATATAACCTAGCTTTGCAGCTGTTGTTATGACCCACTGTGTGGATCATATTGTTACACCTGTGTTGATATAACCTAGCTTTGCAGCTGTTGTTATGACCCACTGTGTGGATCATATTGTTACACCTGTGTTGATATAACCTAGCTTTGCAGCTGTTGTTATGACCCACTGTGTGGATCAAATTGTTACACCTGTGTTGATATAACCTAGCTTTGCAGCTGTTGTTATGACCCACTGTGTGGATCATATTGTTACACCTGTATTGATATAACCTAGCTTTGCAGCTGTTGTTATGACCCACTGTGTGGATCATATTTTTACACCTGTATTGATATAACCTAGCTTTGCAGCTGTTGTTATGACCCACTGTGTGGATCATATTGTTACACCTGTGTTGATATATTCACTTTACTTTCTTTTATGTTTAATCCATTTATTAATAGTACTTAATCAATAATTTGCGTGTAATCAGTCATTGTATGATATGTCTTCTGAAATGTTGAAATGTTACATTGTCACAGTACGGTCATAGCTAACCACGAACACCACAGTGTACTTCCACAATGTGTTTCTCACGGCCGCAGGATTCCTGCGTGGGAACTTGCAAGACTTTGCTCTTGATGTAATCAGAATTCTCTCTGAAACAAACAGGAAACATATCCTGGACAAGGTGATATTGAAAATAAACCAATCAGTTACTCTTTTAGATAGAACTGTCTCGAAAGATAGGGCGTGATCAGCCAATAGCTATTCTCGTTACATTGAAGGGGGATTGTCCGAACTAAGGACGTTACGGAAGTGCGAACTTTTTAAGTAATATCGGCTCAGAGGATGGACGCTCTGTACACGCCGAGAAGCAGGCTACAGTAGTGCAACGCTGTTTCAAGGGGAGACTTGCCGACCGTACTGTGCCCGTAGACAGATCCAACGCCGAGCGATGAAGATGACTACTAGTACCTTCACACTTCAGCATTGTAAGGAAAGAGTTGTTCGTTCTTTCAGCCGAAGCGCGGGGTCTTAGTAACTGACTGGTTAGAATTTTGCTTTATTTGTTCTCTTTTCTTTCGAATCTGTTTGTTTTGTTATAGTATATAGTGTTAGTAGAAATGGATGTTTGGTGTCAATTGGGGACGTTTCGGCCAATAAGGTACAGGTAAGTTACTCTATATTCCTATCCTCCTCGCTACTATAACCTTGTGTTTTGGCTGCGACCGAACTAAAGGAAGGCATCAAGGGAAGTGCATCTGTACGAACGCAGTATCAAGTGTCTATGTTTCCCCCCAATTTGTGACTTTTCGAAACCAGCACAGTGCAACCTTAGTGAATAGCCTGCACTTTTAGGGTCAGCAGGGTCACGATACTGCTATGTTACAGAAACACCTCTCCTGATGCCTTCCTCTAGTGCGGATGCATTCAAAGCACAGCTGCAAAAATTCAAGAAGAAAAGTAATTTGAAAAGCTTACCTTAACAGGAATAACGTGTCTGAATTCGAACAAAATTTGCCTTGCAGTGCAAGTTTTGAGGTTTTCACAGCGGTAAAACCGAGGGTTCCGGTCTTCTACAATGTGACGTTGCGTCGCTGGATAAGTAGTTCCCGACGTTTCGAACAAACCTCTCGCCTTCACAACGTCGGAGCCACTTATCCAGCGACGCAGGGCACATCCCAGAAGAGCGGAATGCTTGCTTGGAGATGTTTGGCTACATTGATATAATTCGTAAGCAAGCAAGTCAGTCAGTTCCATGTTGCTGGATAATGTCGGTACACGTTACGTCACCAGTAGCAGTTATACGTAGTAGCGTTGTCTCCTGTTTTAGCATGAGCGAAATGACCTTGCGGCGCATCACAAGCCCGTGGCTGCATCCGGAGTTCTTGTTCAAGAGATCCCAATACGGCAAGAGGCAGGACGAGTGCCTGAGCGATCTTCACAACTTTACAGGCAGGGTAAAGCCTTCGCAAATATTTCCCTTCTGTAATGATTTACGTGCTGTTTTCTTATAATTCTTCCTTAGGTACGAGGCTTTGAAAAGCGGTGTGTTATGTATCACGAATGGGATAGAAGAGAAATGCATGCACACGTGCTTGGAAAATTCGAGGGAAAGAAATAACTCGAGAAACGTAACCATAAGTGGCAGGATAATATTAAAATGGGCCTTAAGGATTGTGTGGCGAGAATTTTGACTATATTCACTTGGCTTAGGATAAGAAACAGTGGCGGGCTCTTTTGAACATGTTAATGAACCCGCGGACTGCGTAACGTAAGTCAAAATCTTGACTGTGTAAGCGGCTGTTGCCTTCTCAAGGAGGACTCTACTGTTTGGCGAAAGGTCATTCTTGAGAAGTTTTATGATAATTTGCAATGCTGCCATAAATAATTTTCCCTTCCTTCGTCTCCCCAGTAGGCACTTTCTTTCATTTTCATATGTCAGAAATTTCATTGAGCATATTGCCTCGTTCGTTCTCACGACCTGAAGAGCCCAGTACTGCGCTATGCCTCAACTGATATAGACACCAATAACTAACCGCGTAACACATCACCACAACACTTATTTAATAAATATGTGTGTGTTAGGTCAATGTCACCCCATGACATGTTTATGCGGGCACAGAGGAGGTATTAACACCAACCCATTCACAACCTTGGCCCTAGATGGAGATGGGTGATCAGCAACACGCCCCGGCCGCTTTGCCCCCGGTACCCACTCTACAGGAGGCTGGGTGGGCCACGGGAGGGGCACGGAAAATCTCGCCCCACCGGGCTTTTTACTCCCCGAACCGTCCAGCCCGTAGCGAGTCGCTTTACCGACTGAACTTTCCCGGCCGCCGTTGTGTTAGACCGGTTAATTATTGTTACGTTAAATTTATACATGAACGCAGTTAATCAAATCCCAGACATATTATTTCGTGCACATATTCATGAATTTGAGAACTGTGCTAGTGTTCGTGTGTTCTGCTGTTTCCAGGTGATCAGAGAACGCAAGGCGCTGCTTGAGGACCTTCCGAACAGACCTCCTGTGACGTCTACTGACGAGGACGATTTTGTTGGTGAGTGAGATGACAATGTCTGCAACCGACCGTAGCACAAGTACAATAATTTAACAAATTCTCACCTCAAGATTACTCCGTCCTGGAATGTGTCCGTTTATAGTTTCATAGATACGTTTCGTGGCAGACAAGCTAGCCTGCAGAATGACAATTGCTTTATTTTTGAAGGCAAGAAGAGGAGGAAGGCGTTTCTGGATCTGCTGCTGGAAGTGTCACATGAAGACGTCAAATTAACGGAGGACGAGTTGAGAGAGGAAGTGGACACCTTCATGTTTGAGGTGAATCAGTCTGAGGTTGTGACGTCAGTACGTTCGCAATGAACGAAACTGGTCTGCTTTTCTTTGTTAGAAGGAAGAATGTGACTTATTATCTCACCGTGCTCTGTGTGCGTGTTTCTGTTTGCCTTCCATTTCACGTATTGAGCCAGTTAATCGATTTTCATAAAATTAGGAAAGAAAATTTTCCCATAAATAGTGACCCTAACTCCGTGACTTTTAATAGCCTACAATCAGTAAAAACAAGATGGCGGACATGGTAACTTGTGAAAGAGGAGCGACGATGCGAATTTGATAATTCTCCTTCGCAAGAAACCGAAGCAAGGAAGGTCGCTAGGATAAGGGGACAAGACAAAGTACTCGGTCCGAAATTCGTGCATGGGAAATTATGTAATGAATAGATAATAAAAGAGATGAAGGAGAAGAAGATTCACTTTTGTGTTAGAGACAAAAACGAGCGGGAAATACAGGATGATAATGATATGGTGAGTATGGGGTGATACAGTAGGCGTTAGGCATGCAAATGGGGACAGCTAAGATGCGCGAGAGAACAATATGCACTGTTGAAGGTAACAGGCAATGCACGAATGTGTCACAGTGTAGTATGCGGGAAATGAAGACACGTTTACCGCTTTAGGCATCCCCCGTCAGGACGAGGACCGACCTACTTCGACGGCGATACACATTGACTGACTGATAGCAATAAAAGCCGCGGGTTGTTCTCTTCGGAAGCCTGTACAATAGCAGCGCATGCTTTGTGAGGGCCGACCCCTTCTTGTCGGTATTTTTATTGCCTTATATTGCTGGAGTTATTATTCTTGTTTTTATGCGATCATTCCGAGAATAATTTTCCATTATTCTTTGCGCTTTCCCTACTTGTTTCTGTTTAAAGACGTTATTTTATATATACTTCTCCAGTTTAACGTGTAATTTCTGTTACTGAGTAATTAGCTTCAACTGACAATCGAAGTCTGAAAAAAGAGAGAGACAGAAAGAATAAATAAATTTTGGGAGGGAGTGGCGTGGGACAGTATAATTTGTATAAGGAAACAGAATATTTATGTGCCTAATTGTTCTTAGACAGTGCCCGATCGTCAATGTAGGGAAGGTGGATTGTAGGCAAGGTAAAGCTTTGCGACGTAAAGAAGTTAAAGCGATGAGAAGTAGACTGAACTGAGTATGCACTAGACGAAAGAAGCTGTGCTGTTACTGTGTTTCGGCTGAATTTTGGTAGTAACACTGAAAAACCTGCAGAAGGAGCATGCAGTGCAGTGAAGCAAAGAATTTCATTTCAGCGTCAATTAATATAAACCGAAAAGAAAAAGCCACGCTATTTGTATGATCTGATGAACACTGGATACTCTCTCAGTATTTGCCTTTTAACGGAGAAGAAGCCATGCAAAGCATTTATAGAATTTTCTAGCCACAGTAATTTCCCTGAAGCCTGAGGTTAAATCTAAGTAATGTGTCAATTTATTGAAAGCTGCACATCGTAAAAACTCGAGACATTCAACAACTTTGATTATGGTCTCTTGTTCCACAGGGTCACGACACAACAAGCTCTGGAATATGCTGGGTCCTGTTTCTGTTGGGACTGCATCCAGACGTACAGGTAACATATCTAAATACGTAAGCAATACACGAATCGATGAAGATTAAAATGGAATCTAAAATAGTTAACTGATTCTATGATATAACATTAATCACAGGAATAACAAGACAGGCAATTTACGTAGAACGTAACATTGAGGCACGTTCGCGTAACCATTGTTGCCGTGGAAAAGCAAGAAGTATTACATATTGTGAGTGTGTGTCTGTAGCGTTAGTTATCCGGCATGCAAAGCGCATGCGCCGTATTATATTGTCATCTGTGGCCTGTCTGGCTCTACCACATTTTTCCACATTATCTCATAAACGGTACGATTTCGGAAAAAAAAAATGTGTTTAACATAAAATTTGTGCTTTGACTTTCTCTACAACTTCTGTCTGCAACATTTCTCATCTAGAGAATTCAGCGAGATATTATAAATATCCGCATATCATCATGTAAAATACCCGTTATTCTCGTCAGATTTTAATGACGCTTGAATTTTCTCGACAGATTTTCGACAAATAATCAGGTGTCAAAGTTCACAGAAATCCGTCCAGAGCTGACGTGCGAAAAGTTAGTGTTTATTAGTGCATGTTGTAGCTTCTACACTCCCTTCAGCCCTACGTTATTCTTCCACTTTTGCAATTAAATTAGTTCAAGGTTTCTTCCGAAAGTATACTAAGGTTGACCCTGATACAATATTGGAGCTGAACGACAGATTTCGAAACTTGGAGATGAACTCCAGCCTAGAGATAGCGTTTGAAGGGAAACCCAAAGGTGTTGCTGTGCCGTCATATTCGACAGGACGGGATTATATATATACCAATCCCCAATGGGATCCCCCAAGTTTATGGGGCGTCGGAAAACGAGAACTTGACTGCTGACGAGCCTGACGAACCCGACGATACGATGCGTGACCCCACATGAAGGACCGGGCATTCGGCTCAGGATAGAGAAGACGATTGTAATATTAGGGAAGAGCTTCAGTCACACACAGGTACCACCTTCGCAGTTCCGACAAGCCGAATCACGAAGCGGAGACCCCGGTTGATCCACCGGAAGTAGATTAGTCACAGGGCGGAACACCAGAGTCACCCCTAGTTGACCCTCCAGTGGAGAGCGAAGTTCTTGTAATGCAAGGAGACCCCCTTATTGCTATTGTTTAAGACGATTTCCAGGTAGACGAAATTATTGAGGTCTTAAACGAACGATATTAATTAATACATTTTGGATGTTACAGGTATCGTGGCCGGACACGGACAGACCCCTGACTTACACAATTGGACTAGTCTGCCTATACCAACGACACTTACTAGTGACTGGAAACATTTGGAACTTTATTGTAAACGTGGACTTGAAATGATACAGTTCCTAGGTTGACATGATAAGCACTATTTTTAGACAATTTCTATCGAAAACATTCACATTTGGCTAGTAAAAGTAATTATGTTAATGGGCAGGAAGTTATGTACACTAATACGATTTTGGCCCAGCCTAATTCGGAATTGAGTGATTTAGAAAAACTTCTCCTCATAACTCGCAAGAAAAGAGCACGTTTGAATCTTGGAAGACAAGTACTGTATTTCCTGTTTAGTATGCTACGAGCGCGGAGTTACAAACACTGCACAGAGCTGTTGAAGAAGTAAAAAATCAGCAATCTGCTGTGGTACACTCCACAGAAAGTCAATTGACATATATGAAAGGGTTTGATGATGAAGTTACACAAAATACCAGAGACATATTTCGGTTAGCTAGAACTTTAAAGTCGCTTGTGTACGACGTACGAAATTCAACACCTTGAATCAAGTTGAAGATAACTTTATTAATCGAATCGAGATTATGGCAAATGTAAGTCAGGTAATATGAGAAATAGAAGTCTTCTGTTTGCAACTATAACATCAGTTTAACAAAATTCACGGAGGACTTGATGTGACTTCTGCAGGTAAATTAACTGCTGTGTTATTTTTATTTATTTATTTTTTTTCCAATGGCTCGACAGCCCCTTGGGGGCCTAGGCCTCGTCATTTTACGACGCTTCACGAGCATACTGATAGATACACCACGTTCGGTAGGACTCTTCTGGACGAGGGACCAGCTCGTCGCAGAGACCTGTAACTGACAACACACAACACTCACAGGAGACAGACATCCATGCCCTAAGCGGGATTCGAACCCACAATCCTAGTAAGCGAGCGGCCGCAGACCCACGCCTTAGACCGCACGGCCACTGGGATCGGCATCAGAAGTGTTATTATCACCTCATAATTTGTCACAAATTTTGCAACAGTTGCTTTAAAGTTGCCAAGTGATGTATCGCTCTTAGCTGCCACTAATTTGGAAGATATGTTTATATGTTACGAAGTAGCCAGATTTCACGCTTGAACTACTACTTCAGAAATTCGATTGTTAATTAGGTTTCCACTTCGAGGGACCGATCGAGTCAGGAACTTATACAAGACACAGCAGCTATCAATTTATGAACCCTTACTAGGCAGCCACATTCAGATAACACCTGAAACTATGTACATGGCAGTCACTAAGAGCAGACAGTACTATTCTTTATTGACATCGGCAAACTTCCAAACCTTTCAACAATGCATGTTTACTATTTGTGAGTCAGAATTTCCATTGTATCATAATGACCCCCCCCCCCTCATGTTCACGAGCTCTTTATCAACAGTGCAACAAAATTATCCTTAGGAAAAATTTTAAACCAGTACGGATACACCATAAAGGCACTCATAACTTTGGAATTATAGTCTGCCTATGCCAATCAAAATTACGAGGACTTGTAGACTCAATGGAACCATTAAGAGTTTTGATGTTGAGACTGAGGGAGCAGGAATTCTGTACGAAGAAGAAAGTTGTCAGATATTCTCCGAGAACTTCCTTCTGTTATTAACTGCAAGCGGCAATAACAACTTCACACTTACGCGAGGGCCAGTGGTTGTTCCAGAACTACCTGAACTTCTGACGCCAGAGGAGGAGCAGGTGATTGTAGACTACCACAGCCAGACAGGTGAGGCACTTCACGCCCTGGACGCCATCGTGAATCCGGGCTTAACTACGAGGCAACAATGAGAAATAAATCTTCGAGAATTCCTGAATAGAATTCAGCGTGACAAATATAAAAAGTGCCATAACTACTGGTTGGAGACTGGAATTTTACCCTGATCCTTATATCATCTCTCACCTCAAGATACTGGCAACGCCCTCTTGTAGAGATCGCATCCCGGTTTACGTGGCGACGACCTGAAGGCTCCACGGTTCCACCGCGACCAAAACCACGATGCGTAAGAACCTGCACTTTATCTGTAATCAATGAGGGAGGTACATCAGAAGAACAGGAGGCGGCAAATAGTATAACAAGTTCAATACTGGATGGGCCAGTACGACCAGCACCGGCCCAATCGGTACAGACGCATCACGATGCGTCGGAGGCCCCCAGTAGAAAGGACTTGGCAGGAAACGCTACAATGACACAACCGACTGACGTGCGATATTCACAACCAGGACGATTCCAGTTACGAGAACACGCCTACCCCAGGGATCGAACGTGCGTCAGCAGCCACGACAGTGATGAACGAGTTCACTTGGACGGCAAAGAAGGAAGATGTAAACAGTCATACTAGCTGTCATAACAAAGGGAATAACTGTATAAGGCGCAATCTCAACTAAATGTCTTTGTGATAAACGTTTTGTACCTTACACTGGAGGGGCGCGCGGTGGCGTAGTCGGTTGAGGCACTACGCTTCAAACCGGAACGTCGCGGGTTCCTGGTGTCACTGGAATTTTTCATTGACATAATCGTTCCGGTCGCCTCTAGCAGAAATGAGGCTGACAACCTTACCACCTTCATGTGCCGATTGTCTGAAAAATCTGGGAGCCTCATCCTCCTGGATCCCTAAGGGCCTGTCAAGGTCTGTAATGGGATTGCTTTACCTTACCTTACTCTGGATCGAATGGAAATAAAGGTCCTGACTTCCTACACCCTTACAATATGATTGTAAGCTATTCTAAAGGGATTACTGAACGATATGTAATATATAAAAGGGGAACAAATACATATGTACTTAACAATGGTCATGCTGTATACCTATTACGTAATTTAGATTAAAGTACTTGTAAGACTTTTTACATACCTGTACAAGAGAAATATTGGTATGTGGACTGCAGGCCAAAGCTAGACTTACTGTTGCAAGACTGGGAGCTGGCGTGAGGAACGGAAATTGGCTATCAGAGTGCTTCCGCCAAGGAGAAGATTAGGAACTTATCACTTGTTCCAGGCTCCATTAACGTTCACAGAACAAAACTGGTTTGTATGAGAATTATTTCCGGCCAAGTCCAAAAATTAAAACTTTTCGAGCGCACATTGAATGAAAATTGCTGTTTTTGGGCCCCGAATTTTCATTTCGGGTGCGGAAAATTGTTGTGCTGTGCACCCCTTACACCCCTCCGTTTCCTCTTCGTGTCAAGGATTTAGTCATGCGAATCCGGAGGATAAGGAATTAGGCCGGATAATGAGTAACTAGGCCACAGAATGAGAAATCAGGGCAACGAGACTTGATACACGGTTATATCGATACCATAATAGCCTTCCGGACTACATGTTTTGTGAGTGTGAATCAGTTTTTGGTCACGATCGATCATGAGACATCCTTAGGACAATACGTCATTTTTTACCAATAGGAATTGAGGTTTAGGGCGTTGGTCTTGTGCAAAACTATCCTCTGAAAGTCTTATATAAGGGCTGCGGAGTTAGTAATGTTGGAGGAATGAGTTGCAGCGCTGGACAACTTCCTTGTTATACTTTATTCTGTAATCACCGTGAATCTTTTCACAGTCACTATTTATATACACCAACTGGATGCAACTTTATTTAAAAAACTGTAGTTTTTTAAAACATATTTAAAAACTTTTTAAAACCCGACATATGTTTCGGCTCTTATAGAGCCATCTTCAGGGGTTTATTGTCGTTAAAACTGCATATATTAAAACGTCTTTTTCATTGGTTCACTTTAGGCAAGGTTTTTCACTTTTCCACGGCTTGGTATGCACAGACACTATTTGTTATTCTGTGCATACCAAGCAGTGAAAAAGTGTAAAACCTTGCCTAAAGTGAACCAATGAAAAAGACGTTTTAATATATGCAGTTTTAACGACAATAAACCCCTGAAGATGGCTCTACAAGAGCCGAAACATATGTCGGGTTTTAAAAAGTTTTTAAATATGTTTTAAAAAACTATACAGTTTTTTTTTATATAAAGTTGCATCCAGTTGGTGTATATAAATAGTTCCGTGTTATACTTGAGCGAGACTGTCATGGGCATTCTTATATTCGGACTTCTGTTCGGGGAGTACTGCCTTGCTCAGAAGCGATCTGCCTGCAAATGTACTTGTTCAGAGTTGTAATAGTTACGAAGTTAGGATCCACTGAATCAGTAACACTTTGATGGTTGCTTTTATTCAAGTTCTTACGCTACCAAAATTTATATTTGTTTCACGCTTAGTAAGACAACTCACAATTTCAGTATTTTAATACCCTTATTTTAGCACCTAATTGTAAATATACAATTGTACATTTTCAGTTTATTTGTGTTCAATGGGAACTTCAAAGGACAAACTTACCCACTCCACCCCACCTTCCCCCTCCTGACTGGTTTGACCACAATACGAACACTCCAAAATAATAACTGATGTTTTTAATATTTTAACATTAAATGTGCTAATCCACATTTTAAACTGTTATAACAAAATCTGACATTGCAACATACATCGCTTTAATTTTAACTGTAAAATTGAGATCTCGGTTATTAATACCATCTAACACAGTACCTTTGCCGATCCCAGTGGCCGTGCGGTCTAAGGCGTGTGTCTTCGGCCGCTCGCTTACTAGGATCGTGGGTTCGAATGAGGTCTGCGCCGCTCGCTTACTGGGATTGTGGGTTCGAATGAGGTCTGCGGCCGCTCGCTTACTGGGATTGTGGGTTCGAATCCCGCCGGGGGCATGGATGTTTGTGTTGTGTTTGTTGTAAGTACGGTAATATGGAACGTAAAGTGACATGAAGGACGAAAGGATTTAAACAGTACAAAAATGGATCAAAGGGGAAAAAACCCCGGACAGGCAAAAAAAAAAAAAATCCCACCGGGGGCATGGATGTCTGTCTGTTGTGAGTGTTGTGTGATGTCAGGTAGAGGTCTCTGCGACGAGCTGGTCCCTCGTGCAGAGGAGTCCTACCGAGTGTGGTGTGTCTCAAATGTGTGTGACCATGAAACCTCGACGAAACGAGGAGGCCCAGGCCCATATAGGGCTGTCGAGCCATAGGAAAAAAAATACAGTACCTTTATTGGTTTCACATTAATGGCCTGAAGATGACAGAATTAGGTCGAACATGTTGCCACAATAAAGTATATAACATACATTAGTTGTGTTTGAAGGTACTTAAAATCCTTATTTATTAACACTTAACACAACGGCATGATGAATATAAAATTTATCCAGAAATCTGTGGCCACTTCACGCGATACTACAGTAATGTAAGGTATGTATACTGATGTCAGGCAGAGGCCCTACAGGAGCAGGAGAGCATCTTCCAGGGTTCTGACCGCTCTGTGACCATGAAGGACCTCAACGAGATGAAGTACCTTGAGAGGGTCATCAAGGAGACCCTGAGACTCTATCCCAGTGTCCCGCTTGTTGCAAGGAGACTGAACAAAGATGTTAACATAGGTAAATACATCACATCCTAAATCAGTTTTTCCTAAAATCGGCTCTGTGAAAATTTTGGGCCCCACGGATTCTTACCTTTTCTAATGACAAATTTTAACTAACCAGAATGCTTCAATAAGTGTTGTTGAGTTCTTAAGAGAAAACTAGGAGGTTACTTAAATTTACAAGAGATATTAAATTCCTTAGCTATTTACTAACAACACATTAACGAATGTTATTAGTTTTATGCATGAAAATTACCTTCTTCTGGACGTTGCTCCGAAACGTCGGCAGAATTCTACCAGATTAAACGGCGTCACATCGCATATTACGAAAGTCTTTATAGTCAAAGCCCAAAAACTTCGTATCTCTCGACTTCATAAGTGTTTACTTTAAAGACACCGACCCTTTTACGTTCCAGGAGAGTACCAACTTCCAGCCGGGTGCTGTTATTCTTCATTTATACAGCGTCCATAGGAACCCTGATCAGTTCCCCAACCCTGAGAAGTTCGACCCTGACAACTTCTTGCCAGAGAGGGTAGCAAAGAGACACCCCTACGCCTACATCCCCTTCAGTGCCGGTCCCAGGAACTGCATAGGCCAGAAGTTCGCTATGCTGGAGATGAAGACGGTGTTGTCCTACATGCTGACGTCACTACAGGCTGCGTTCCGTTGACAGCAGGGAAGATATTATTTTGTTACGAGAGCTGGTGCTGAGACCAGAAAAAGGGATCAGGCTTACCATCTCACTCAGGAAGCAGAGTCACGAAGGTTAACAACAAGACAGGTGTTACAGAATTGTAATTTAGAGGAGCAGCGAATCATATTAGTGATGGAGAAACCTTCTAGTTTCATATTCAGTATATATCAGTGTATTTCAGCTTTGCTTTCCTAATTCGAAGTGTTTGAAGTCTGTGGACAACGCCAGAATAACCTCACCAACAGGACGGAGAGCGCAGGCGCCTCCACAACGCTGGCATCTATCTACTAAACAGATACACACGATGAGGACACAGAGTCAGACTAAGCTGTAGATGATTATGGTGATCAACAATGACCATCACGACGATCGCAACAACAACAATAACAGGTAATGAAGTGGGGGCTGCTGTCTCAAAGACCAGACGCGTGTCCATCAGTTTACGGGCGGTGATAGAGGCAAGAAGCAGAAAGAATAACCGCGAGTAAATAAAGATTCATAACTTCTGAGCGTTTTCTTGCTCCATTTTGCATCTGTTAATGATCTGCTGATGAGGGTCAATAGATACCACAAATGTTTGGACAGATGTGACAATAAACTTCTGTTGAGGCACCGAGAAGGAAAAACTCAACCAACATGTCCTTTTCCCTTCAGAGAATTCTGATGCAAACCTCTGGAAGATGTAAACAGCTAGTGTTAAGAAAAAAGTGAATTGTCGTGTCGTAATTGCTTTTCTTCCTACTTCTCCTATTTAACACATTTCTATTTGTTTTTGTCTGCCTTTTTTTTTTCTGTTTGGCACTTTTTCATTAGCAGTGATCTTATGACTAACTCCACAGAGCAGAGTCATGTTTAGAAGCTACTAGTTCCTCAACTAGCCAAGAAATGCCCCCACCCCATTTTATGGAACCTGCTATTTAATTTATGTATTTACAAGATCCCGCTACTTGTCGCTACGCTGAGCCATATTAATCTAGTCCACGTCCTTTCGCCTTATTTATTTAAGACACATTTTAATATTATTCTTCTTTCTACGCCTAGGTCTTCCAAGTGGTCTTTTTCCTTCACCTTACCCCACAAAGACTCTGTGGGTAATTTACTTCTCCCTCATATATGTCACATGCCCAGTCAAACTCATCCTCCTGGATTTGAGCATTCTTATAATATTTGGTGACAAGTAAAAATCACGAAGCTAGTCACATTTGAATTTTCTCCATCTGTTGGATGGTTCATAAACTAGGCCAGTTCTGCATGAACCGTTTTGTGCCTTCTGTTTTGCCCAAAGTATAGGGAATTAACATTCTTTGCTAATTTTATATTATTCATACTTGAATATTCTTGTAATTAATACACCAAGTGCCTGAGGTGGTGGCAAACGCCTCGCGCGGTACACCAATATGCACTCTTCTATCGAACTTGGGGGGTGGAACATATCCATCCTTACATCAGGCGCTTGGCGGCTTGTTTTTACAATAAATGTTCTGAGCACCCAAATCCGTTAGTTAGGTCAATTGGCCGCTACACTCTACAGGAGCTAAAGAATATGTATAGAAAGTACAAGCACAAACGCCCTAAACACTGTCTGCTATAAGCAGAGCTGATAGGACGGTAGTGTTTTTTCTGCTTCTCTAATACTTTTCACTACTCCCATACATCGTCCCTGTTAGTGGAAACTGTGTCCAGGAGAGGGGTTGTGCCCCATGTAGAAGTTGTTCAGCTGGTTAAGTGGTACGGCTGGTGTATTGTAAACAATTGTATTACCAGGTGGAAATGTTAATAAAGCTTTTTTATTAAAAAAAAAATTAATACATCAACCAACTTATGCACTTAATAAAATACATTCAGAAGCAAGCATAAAACTCCTACATGTTTCGGCACCGGGCTGCCATCGTCAGGGAGTTATTCAGAACAAAGACGTACAAGGCCAGCACGCTTATCCAAGTGCTGTGTCGCCCTTATTAAACTGTTTAGAATATTGAAATTCTAAAATATACAAAGTTAATAATAGTAAATTTATAACACTGTAATTTTTATGATTATTAATTTGTATATTTTATAATTTCAATATTTTAATCACTTTAAGAAGACAGACACAATGCCTAGATTAGCTGTTGGCCTTGTACTGAATAACTCCATGATGATGGCAGCCCGGTGCCGAAACATGTAGGAGTTTTATGTTTGCTTCTGAATGTATTTTATTAAGTGCATAAGTTGGTTGATGTATTAATTACATTTTGCTTTTTTTCTCTCAGACTCTATAAATGTCGGTGGTAGGATAATTTGTTTATGATGAGTTAAAATGATTTGAGAGGAAACAGTGGTGGTTCAACTTGCGGCCCTACCCCGATATTTGTCTAGAAGAACTGCGGAATACCACGAAAGACCTGAGTTGCGTTGGTGGGTATGCCGGCTGTGATTCGAACCACCACCTCCTGAATACATGTCTACAGAGTGACGTCTACACCAAACTGCTCGATGATGCCAGTGTTAATTACTGAATTTATGCACGAGTATTGCTGAAGTATAGTGGCTTATTGACATAATGATCTTTTTCACTTTGTCCATCATCTAATTTTTTTTATTAAAGTACGACGTTTCGGAAGCCGTCTCTACTTCCGTCTTCAGGCAAGTAAAGCACCTAATCTGGTGGACCCCTTAGGTAGGGCCATTCTCATTCATTGGGTACCATGGATAAGTAAATTTATTAACAAATGCATCTGAGAATAGATCTTGTCCAAGGGCACTAAGAGTAACATGTTTAGTTATCTATTGTGCCCAGTGACTGAGAATAACTCTGTCCAAGGGATCCAACAGGTTAGGAGCCTTCCTTGCCTGAAGACGGAAGCAGAGCCGGCTTCCGAAACGTCGTGCTTCATTACAACATTAGACGACGGACAAAGTCCAGAAAAAAGATTATACCCTTGAGTCATATACCATCGTCAGAGACCTGTAGAGTTGAATAGCAGCTATGTGATGATCATTGTGGGTGAGAAACAGAAAGGATTTGTGAGGGAGTTAAGCCTATCAAGCAACTGTATGGAATAACAGAGAAAAACCACGATGAATCTGCCACAAAGTGTTTATTTTTGATAAACTTCTGCAGGTTATAAGGCTTGCATTTTCGGATGACCAGAGTTAAAGTGGTTGGAAGCGACAGTAAGGTGAAGGCACAGACGGTAAGGAGAGTACAGCTCTACCCATACTCAACCTCGGCGCTAGAACGGGTTGTGTGGTCAGTACCACGCCCTGGCCGCTTTACCCCCCGGGAGAGAGACACGGTACCCATTGTACAGGAGGCTAGGTGGGTCTCTGTGTCTGTCTCTATGAGTCCCAAAAATCTCGCACCCACTGGGGTTCGAACCCCGGACCATTCAGCCCGTAGCGAGTCGCTATACCGACTAAGTAGCGACAGTAGTATGCCACAGTAATGAATATATGAAGCGTAGAACAGAACACTAAACTTTACGCTATCCTGAGTCGGTAGAGAGACAATGGGTGTCAGGGTAACCTGGTCCTTTCATTTGTCAGTACTTTTATCTTGAAGGCAGAGATAGCAGATTCCCCAAACGTTAGTAAAAATACCTCTCTGGTGCGTACAAATGTGTTTATCATTACAAGTAAGCATATGCAAGAAAAACAATTACACAGCTACACTCAAGCACATTCCAGATATTCCGGTTCAAATATATTGCATGTAAAGCATTCGAAGGATCAGTCCAGGTTATAGTTTAATACAAAACGACATATTACTGTAAATAACTGTAAATAAATGTATTTTTGTGTTAAACATTAATACGTAATTGTATGAAGTTACAATGGCATGACAAACTCTATAAACCGCTAAAGTTCACTTTACTTTCTCTTCGATTTCAGGTCGTGCCATTTGAACGTTACGTCATTACGCGGTAACTTTTAGGCGCGTTCATAAAATTGAGAAAAGTGACTATTAGCTGCGTCATGTCTCTCTGTCTGTCCGTCCGTCCGGAACACCCCGGCTCCCGCTGGAAGGATTTTCATGAGATTTGATATTTGAGCATTTTTCGAAAATCTGTCCAGAAAGTTCAAGTTTCATTAACTTCTGACAAAAATAACGAGTACTTTACATGAAGACCTATGTACATTTATGGTAATATCTCGCTGAATTCTTCTTAGAATGAGAAATGTTTCAGACAAAAGTTGTAGAGAAAATCAAAACACACATTTCATGTTCAGTAATTTTTTTCCGAAAATCGTACCGTACATGAGATAATGTGGGAAAATATGGTATAGCTAGACAGGCAAGGGATGACAATATAATATGGCGCATGCGCTTTTGCATGCTGGATAACTAAGGCTACAGACACACACTGAGAATAATACTTATTGCTTTTCCACGGCAACAATTCTTATGGAATGTGTCTCAATGTTATGTTGATAGGTACATTGCCTGTCTTGTCAAAACAATAACATAATTATTTATAATTGCACTCTAACATTTAAGTGAGTGACGTAGACCGAAAAATATGTCGTTTTTTTTATCAAATTATAAAGTGAAGTGTTCCTTATAATGCGTTACATGCAGTGGATTTGAACTTAAATGTCTGGAATGGGCTTGAGAATGGCTAACAGTAGCCGAAACATGTAGCCGCAGTCCTTATCAGCAATAAAACTTACTCGATGTGTACTGGTTAATGTAACAACTTGTAATTTGTTGCATGTATCTACAGTCCTCTTTGTGGCACAACAGCCCAAATCGGACCTAGGCCGCCTCATTGTAGACGCTTATAGATCGCACACAATTACAGACAGACACACACACACGTGGTAGGTCTCATCTGAACGAGTGAAAAGCTCGTCGCAGAGGCCGCTACCTACACAACACAAACAAACACAAGAGACGAACATCCATGCCCTCAGCGGGATTCGAACCCGCGATCCCAGCAATCGAGCGGCTTGAGACGTGCGCCTTAGACCCCACGGCCACTGGGATCGGCTTGTATGTACTTAGTTGTTACTACCTTATCACACTACAGCCATCATCTCCCGGAAGAAGGAAAAATGCAAATTATACTACATGTTACCTAAACTCAGGTCTACTTTCGGAGGAGAAGCATATGGATATAAGTGACACTTCTATCGTGTGTTCATGTTTTGCAGTTATTTAAAAAAAAGAACATTTCCATTTTGAAAATATTTGAGATTTTCATGGCGGTAAATACTGCGATTACGGTGTTCTACCTTGAAGATGGAGGCAATAGGTTCATCGAAAGCATTGGTACATAGTACAAAAGTACATGTTGTCGCAACCCAGAACACCTGCGAGTATATGCATGTCACCGCCCTTGTCCTGTGTGCACAATTCTACCCATCACCCAACGTTAGAAACAGTCCTGGTTGTACAGGGCATACACAAAAGAATGGTGCGGTTTTAATAGTGTGCACTATTAAAATCGCACCATTCTTTTGTGTATGCCCTGTACTTAATATTGTTTTCACCGTGCATCTCGTATATATCAAAAACCAAGACCAACTAGATGCACAATCACTATTAAAAACTTTAATAGTAGTATTACATTAAACCCGACATGTTTCGGTCAGGTACCTGACCATCTTCAGGGGTACACTACATTAACATGCTATGTCCATATGTAAAACACACTTAAAATGTGAGCATATAAAGTCTAGTCGTGTATGATGTTTTTATAAAACACAGTTTTAAAGTCACTAAAAATCTTTTATAAACGGTCAACACTTGATATTCCGCACTGGTTCCACCTTATAATATTTATAACACTGTTTTCGTATACTTCTTATGTACGAGTATGAGACAGCCGAAGGCAGGCAACCGATACACTCCTAAACACGCAATAATCACAGCCCACATAACAGGAAATACGCAGGACAAGCAATGCAAAACCACGCATAAGAAATGATAGTACGACAATAATAACACATCGACACACAAACCTAGAATTCAAACGCATAAAATCTACTTAACAAGGTGCAGCACATATCGCTCGTTACGAGACGCGTTGTTGTGTTGAAAAAACAGGACACATAAATGAACATACATAAGAAGTATACGAAAACAGAGTTATAAAGCCATTATAAGGTGGAACCAGTGCGGAATATCAAGTGTTGACCGTTTATATAAGTTTTTTAGTGACTTTAAAACTGTGTTTTATAAAAACATTATACAGGACTAGACCTTATATGCTCACATTTTAAGTGTGTTTTACATATGGACATAGCATGTTAATGTAGTGTACCCCTGAAGATGGTCAGGTACCTGGCCGAAACATGTCGGGTTTAATGTAATACTACTATTAAAGATTTTTTTAATAGTGATTATGCATCTAGCTGGTCTTGGTTTTTTTGAGTCCTAGTTGTGTGTTCGCTGCGTTGGAAAGCAGGCTGCCCTCTACTGCAATACGACTTGGAACTTCACACTTCACTGCTATTCTAATCCGCAATCGATACTGATCGATATTGATCTATTGTCGATAACTTCTAGGGCAGACCCGGTCAACACGTGACTCGCAAGCAACATGTTGCCCGCGGTGACATTTGAAAAGAGGAAACGTCTTTTAACCCTTTCCCTAGCAAAGCCGAGATAGAACGCCGAAACAATTCCAACTTTTTCCTCCAAAAATATGAAAGGCAGTTAAAATATACATATTCATTCAATCTTCATTTTTTATGTTGAATTTCATGTTGCTAGCACGCAGACCAAATTTTACCGAAGTCGTCCGCACCATATTAAAGGTTGAGCAGGCCTGTTCTATGGAATGGAAAGCTATGCTTAAAATATTCGTATTTATCAGTGTTTTCCTCGAAGAAATCCATTTATGCTACTTACACTGTAAAAGTGAAGATCGACGGGCAATGACAGAGCGAGTGCATAGGGCTTATTCCTTCTCACAGCTTTTAGGCGCGTACGCAAAATTGCGAAAAGCGACTATTAGCTTCGTCATGTCCGTCCGTCTGTCTCTGTCCGCATGGATCAACTCGGTTCTCACTGGTCGGATTTTCAAGAAATTTGACATTTGAGTATTTTTTTGAAAATCTGTCGTGAAAGTTCAAGTTTCTTTAAAATCTGACAACAATAACGGGTACTTTACATGAAGACCTATGTACATTTATGGTAATATCTCGCTGGATTCTTCTTAGAATGAGAAATGTTTCAGACAAAAGTTGTAGAGAGAATCAAAACACACAATTTATGTTCAGTATCCTTTTTTTTTTTTTTTTCAAAATCGTGCCGCTTATGAGATAATGTGGAAAAATATGGTAGAGCCAGACAGGCCATAGATGACAATATAATACGGCGCATGCGCTTTGCATGCCGGATAACTAGGGCAAGAATACAGACACACACACTCATAGTAATTAATACTTATTGCTTTTCCACGGCAGCAATGGTTACACGAACGCGCCACAATGTTACGTTATACTCACTTTGCCTGTCTTGATTCTTCTACGTGACGTACTTTCTCCTCCTTTTCCTACCTTTCGTCTCGCTCCTTCTGGCCAGACAGAAGTCTTCAGCAATTTGCACAACAGCTGACGAAATGTTGACATTCACACAGAATGTTTAAAAATTCGCTCAACGCAAGATGTAAGTGCTGATTGCTCTCATGTTGCCAACCCTACGCAACTGTTGCAAATCGGACAAGTGGCAACATGTATACTTCCAAATACAAAATACTGTTTGCTGAATTACACTAACTAACTAACTAACTAACTCCATGGAGCAGAGTCCTTCTTCAGAAGCTAACAGGTCGTCAGCTAGTCAAAAATTCCCAGCATTTTATGGAAGCCGAAGGTTCATTACCGCATTCACAAGAGCCCGCCACCTGTCCCTAAACCTGAGCCATATCAATCCAGTCCATGACCTCCCCCCCATCCCACTTCTTGAAGATCCATTTTAATATTACAGTTACATAACAATTTATGCGTGACGAAACCATAATAATATATTCCCTGTGTGAACCTGTTTGTAGTTGAAAAATACTTTTTTTTTTGAAAATCGTACGTGAACGTCGTAACGGAATTTCGAGACAAATGTCCGGATTTATCAGCACAAAGTAAATAAACAATTTCACGATCAATAAACCGTGTTCGTGAAAGAGGTAACGTTTGTGCCAGAAAGAGGTAACGTTTGTGCCAGAAAAAGGTAACTTTTGTGCCAGAAAAAGGTAACGTTTGTGCCAGAAATAGGTAACGTTTGTGTCAGAAAAAGGTAACGTTTGTGCCAGAAAAAGGTAACGTTTGTGCCAGAAAAAGGTAACGTTTGTGCCAGAAAAAGAACTGAACGTCTGTCATGTCTAAGGGAAGAAAAACTTGAAGGTACCAACGGTTATCGCAGTTGGCCAGGAATCGCTGGGAGAAGACTTGCATCGCAACGGGCCCGTCTCACTAAGTCATTCGAAGTGCTTCTAAGAACTCAGGTCTAAATATCACATTATATTCACCGTACATTCTGTCTTATATAATAGCTTTTATTTTAACCAACACATACAACACATGAAAACAAACGTACTTATACATTTTAACCACTGAAGTAAAAAAATGCTACATGTTTTTATAGTGAACATAGTTCATCTCGTTTTAACATTGAATGTGAACTAAGTATTATAGTGGATGTTTAGTCTGTGTTTATATACTTTGATCCCCCTGATGATGACTAATAAGTAGTCGAAACATATGTAGGGGTATATACGACGACAAAATTGTAGTGCATGTGTTGGTTAAAATAGAAGCTATTATATCAAGTCTAAATAGTTATCGTGTTCATGAAATGCGAGAACTTGAAAAACTTCATACAGGAAAAGGACTTAACGTCGCTAGATTATATTTTGAGAGGCATGTTGAAAAGAAAAATTATACAAGAATTTTCCTCACACATTGTAGGAACTGAAAGCAAGTTTTTTTTAATGGCTCTACAGCCCCTTGGGGGCCTAAACCGCCTCATTTTTCGAGGCTTCAAGATCACTTTTTAGACACACCACACTCGGTAGGACTCCTCTGGACGAGTGACCAGCCCGTCGCAGAGACCTCTACCTGACAACACACAACACTTACAAGAGACAGACATCCATGCCACCGGCGGGATTCGAACCCACAATCCCAGTAAGCAAGCGGCCGCAGACCACGCCTTAGACCTTACAGACCCTTACAGAACGAAATTGCGAACACAGACGTTCAAACGTTACACAAGGTGTCAACGAGTAGGGTACAATGTATTCGTGCGTGTACTCCATTAAGAGGACATTCTGAGTATTATGAATCTAATTGCGTAGAGAAGAAATGACATATTACAAGTACCGAGAATTTGGTTAAGCGACTTATGATTCACTCTGTACGAAGTGATGCAGAAATAAAATAAATTGTGCCATCTCATGGAGACGTCCTGCAGGCAAATAAAAATGCCTTGAAACACAAGATTAGCGATGTTACGTGAGAATCATAAGCGTGTAATTTAGTCGTGGAAGGCGCAGTAGCTTATGCAGTATTCACGGGACGACAAGACAGAGAGAGACTAGTCGGTGGATTGAAGCAGCAGGTAAATGCATTCAGTTAAGTGAGGTTATTTGTATATTGAGTTACCAGCTGCTGTGCCTATGTAACGTCTACTGAGCTATGTAGGAGTAATGCATGGGGGAATTCATACTTTATGTCAAAGGGTCCGCGGCCAGTTTAAATACTGTCCAAGAGAAACTGTAACAAAGCCTTCTGGTGGTTCGCAGGTAAAATAGTGTAGCGCCCTGGCGGTATCCGCCGTTAGGCCATCTACTTGTAGTGCCTCCCAGGTTAACTAACTAAACTCAAATCTCCACCTAAAGAGGTTCTACCGGTAGTGTAGCTTCGCAGGCTTCCGCTGGCTCTGTCTTAACTCTGTCTTTTACGGTCGTGCTGCCATTTTGTAATGTTTAGCAGATTACAGACAACAGCTGTGCCCAAATAAACGTCACAATATACTCTACCTGATACTTCTCTATTGAGAATTTACTTAAAGTTTCGCTGCCACCACTCTTGGGAAAGTTAAACTAAAATGAAGGTATTCATGTTTCCGTCTGTCCAAGTTTCACAATAAATAATTCGGCTGTCTCACTACTATTTCTGTGCTCGTGCAAATAATATTAAAATGGTTTCCTCAAAAACTCATTACTCTGGTTGTGTTATATGTGGGTATTATAGGTTTAAGATATGTGTCCTATATTTTGGTCAAGGTGTTGAAGTATGCTATTTTAATTCATTGATGAGTTATTCTACGGTAACATTAATTGTTACCACATTAAGAAGTAACAGCAGTTGGGATGCATATAGGTTTTAGGGGAGATAACAACCACGCATATAGGTATAGTGAGTACTATGTACTTCGACCGAGGGACCAGAATAATTACTTGAGGCCGCGTGACGATGACGCTGTGGCGTACACGGATAGCTCCAGGCCTTTTGCCGAGGCGCGGGTCGCCGTTGGTCACGCCAGATCGACATCCTAAGCTATGAGACATATGGGGGTCGGGTGTATCAGCCAGGGGATAACTGACTTCACCCCAGACACCTTATAAGGTGGCAGTGCTGGATGCCCCGCGGGATTATTTCATACAGCAGCATTCACCAGTAGCTATCACTCCAGAGCCGTGGCCTCCAGTTCATTCCGCATCTCGGCCATACATTCTGTACTAAATTTCGTCAATAAACTGAACATCGCCAGCTCCTAACTCGACTTGGTAATTGTGTGTGTGTGTGAATTCTCCGAGATCCACGTTCTAAAATCCCTACCCGCTCGGGGGTCCTGCTCATCCTTGGGACTTGGCCATCCATGGGATAGAACAGTTGTTAGTATAATTTCCCACATGTTATGCTATCATAAGTTTCAGGATTTCAACAGAATTCAGTATTCAACAATTAAACCAACAAATGCACTTTATTTCTTAAGTATGTCCATTAACCCTACATATGTTTCGGCTGCAATACAGCCATCATCAGGGGTTCAAGGTCACGTTTAGTTTAACATTCACTAATCCATTTGGTATCACACCAAATGGATTAGTGAATGTTGAAGTGAACTTAATAAATAAACTGTATTTGTTGGTTGAACTGTTGAATGTTATCAAAATGAATGGTGAACACAACGTAGAATTCAGTATATCAAATTCCCAATCATAATTTTACCTACTCTCCCATATCTAGTACAATCTATTCATGGAGGTACTTGGGCTAAGGATATATCTTCATTCTTTCTTACAGCCTACGTCCTAGCGGACCACAGACAGAACACCGGCTACATCTTTCTAAAACTGAATCTCTATTCTCATCTACTCTCTTCTACACACACATAAATATATATATATAAATATACATAAGGTAAAGCAACCCCATTACAGGCCCTGAGGGGTCCAGGAGGTTGAGGCTCCCAGATCGGCAGATGAAGGTGGTAAGGTTGTCAGCCCTACGCACCGGCCGCCTTTACCCCCCCAGGAAATATTCCTGGTACTCATTTCTGTTAGAGGCTGAGTCGACCCCAAGGCCATAGTGCGACCGGAACGATTATGTCAAGGAATTAATTCCAATGACACCATCGGGAATCGAACCCGCGACGTTCCGGTTTGTAGCGCAGTGCCTCAACCAACTGCGCCACCGCGCGCCCCCAAATAAATATACATCATTCTGTAGTCTGTCTTACGACAGGTCCGTAGCCTCTTCCAAAGCGAGTTCTCCACAGGGTGCGATCTAGTGCTTCCTCTTTCAATTTCCAGTATCGCTTCTTTTCCTTAAGGTCATCCAGTAGCTGCTTACGTCTTCTCCCTCGTCGTCCCGTCATTTCTATCCTTCCTTCTAACTTTCCTTCAATCACGTGTTTCAGAAGGCAGTTTCTACGCAAGATGTGACCAATCCAGTTAGCCTTTCTTCTTTTTATTGTATGTAGGATATTCCTCTCCTCCTTGACTCTGTGTAATACTTCTTCATTTCTCACACGATCGGTCCAACTGATCTTCTCCATTCTTCTCCAGCACCACATTTCAAAACTTTCCAGATACTTCTGATCTGCTTTCCGAAGTGTCCACGTTTCAGCACCATACAAAGCTATGCTCCAAATGTAGCACTTTACTAGTTTCTTCCTTAAATTTAATTCCAGTTTGCTGGTGAAAAGATTTTTCTTCTTGTTGAATGCTGCTTTTGCCATGGCAATTCTGGATTTAATTTCACGTGTACACCTTGCATCACTTGTTATCATGCTACCCAAATAATTGAAATATTCCACATTCTCCAATTGTTTTTGATCTATCATAATTTTCATTGGGGATGGTTGCCTTGAGATTTTCATTACTTTAGTTTTTCCCACATTCATTTCCATTCCATAGCGTCTTCCAATTTCAATTAGTCTATCAATCATGCCCTGTAGCACCATTTCTTCCCTAGCCAGTAGCACAAGGTCATCTGCATATTTCACAGTGCGAATTACTTGTCCTCCTATTTTGAAGTCTCCAAACCCTTCAAGAGCTTCCTTGGTAAGGTATTCGCTGTATAAGTTGAACAGAATCGGTGACAAGCAGCAACCTTGTCTAACTCCTCTTCCAATCTTCACACTTCTCGTCTCCCCTTGGTCCAGTCGTATTTTGACACTCTGTTCCATGTACAATTTGCTGATCAATCTTCTTTCGCGCCAGTCTATCCCAATTCCTTTTAGGATTTGCATTAATTTGGTCCAGTTGACACGGTCAAATGCTTCTGCCAGTCTATGAAGCAAGCACACAATTCCTCATCTATGACCAAAGTTCGTTCTGATATTATTCTCAGCATCCCAATTGCATCCCTAGTTCCTTTTCCTCTTCTAAATCCAAACTGATCTTCTCCAAGTGCATCTTCAATTTTCCTCTCAATCCTTCTTTTAAGTATCCTCGCTACTATCTTTGCTGCATGAGCGATGATGCTGATTGTGCGATGGTCGCTGCATTTTGTAGCTTTGGGCTTCTTCTTTAAGGCAATCATTGTAACTTCAATAAAATCTCTGGGCCATTCTCCAGTTACATACATGCTGTTGATCATCTGTGTCATTAGCCTTAGACCACCTTCTCCCAACAATTTGAGTACATCCCCAGGTACATCATCATCTCCTGTAGCCTTCTTATCCCTCATCTCCTTGATAGCTTTTTCCACTTCACTTTGCAAAATATGAGGGCCTCTCTCATCTTCATCTACTTCATCTTCAGGTTCGACGTCTAGATGTTCTGGTCGATTAGCTCGATCGTAGAGCTCTGTGATATAATTCTCCCAAATTTGCAGTACTCTTCTCTGATTTATTATTATATTGCCTTGAGAGTCTTCGATGCCAATGTTTTGAATCCCATGGTTTTCTTTCCAACCTAGTTCCTTTGTCTTCATGTACATTAAATCATAACGTCCTATTCTTTGAAATTCTATGATCTCGTCGCATATGCTCTCCAGATATTCCTTCTTGGCGTTGTCCGTGGCTCTTTTCAACTCATTCCTCAGTCTTCTGTAGTTCTTCCGACCTTCTTCATTGTTGATATTCTTCCATTTCCTTCGTTCATCCATTTTACTGATCATCTCCTGTGTAATCCATGGCTTTCTTGCTCTCCTCTCGACTTTTCCAACCAAACCACTCATAGTATCTAACACACATTTCTTGATATTGTTCCACTGCACTTCCACATTCCCACTTTCACATTTGATTGCACCAAGCTGTTCTTCTAGTCTATCGTGTACTACCTGTCGTTGAGCATATAGCTTCTCCAAATCCCATCTTGGTTTTTTCTTGTGGAACCTCATGATCTTCTTCAATCTGGTGCAGATCTTTGCAACCAGTAAATTGTGGTCAGAGTCAATATCTGCTCCAGGCAGTGTCTGCACATCCTTCACACTGTTCCTGAATCGTTGTTTCACTAGTACATAGTCCAGCTGATATCGATTCCTATCTCCTGGTGATTTCCACGTGTACAATCTTCTTTTAGGTTTTTTGAACCATGTGTTTGTTATAACAAGTCCATTTCTTTCACAGAAGTCCATAAGCATTTGACCTCTCTGATTCCTCCTTCCCAGTCCATATGGTCCAACAGTGTTGTGATGTGCTTTATCTCCAACCACACTGTTCCAATCTCCCATTATAATCGTGTTTGTCGCACCCTTTCCATCCTCTTCAAGAATTTCTTCAATTATATCATACAACTCTTCCACTTCGTCATCTTCATAGTCCGATGTTGGCATATACACTTGCACTATCAAAATACTTACCGGTTCTGCCTGCAATTTAATAGCAATGATTCTGTCACTATACACACTCTTCTTAACAACACTTTTCACTACGCTTTTATGCACTACTATTGCTACGCCTCTTTCAGCACTGTCACCCCCGGAATAATACACTGTATAATCACCACTTTTTATTTCACCTTGACCCTTCCACCGCACTTCACTAACACCTAGCACAGACACTGCGTTCTTCTGCATCTCTTTCTTCAAATTTTCGAGTTTTCCTCCTTGATTCAAGGTCCTTACGTTCCAAGTGCCTATCCTGAAGCTGTTCTGTTCATTCTGTGTCTTCTGCTTTTGTCTGTATTCATTACCGCGTGGTGTCTCCCCTAGAAACACTCCCCCCCGGAGATCCGAATGGGGGAGTAGTTTACCTCCGGAATGTTTTGTCTCCAGAGGAAGCATCTCGCATTTGGCATTTGTCTCTGTTTCTGGAAGAGACTATCCAGGAAAAGTAATAATGTGGTAGTTTTTCCATTTGCTTTCCACATCGCAGTACAGCAGCCGTTCAGACCAATCTGGTCACGCCTGTTGCTACACGATCATGAACCATCTCGAGCATCATTTGCTCTGTGCTTCATGTCGCTACTGATGTCGCTGCTTCCGGCATCAGGGGAGCTTTTATTCGGTTTCCCATCTCCTAGGCATCTCTCTTCGTCTGGTTCCTACCCTTTTGATCTGTCCGGCTTGGGAGACCCTACTGGTAGCAATGCTACCGCCGGCTTAGCTCTCAGGGTCACTGGAACTCACAAGCCCCTCTACCACGGCAAGGTGAAGATACCAACAAAGGGGAAATATACATATAAGTAACAAATTGAAGTTGCCATTTTTTTTTTACACTTTTATTTGCCTAGTTGGGGGTCCTAACAACACTAAGGCTGGATCATCTTATATTCTCTTAACCCATCCTATTTCAGTTTCAACTAAATTTGAAAAAAAAACTATATCAACACAATTTACTCCACGTCGCACAATTTCGGATGCACCACACACCACTCACCTGGTATGAACAGGAAAATCAGAGCTATCAAGCTCATCTTAGGGGTTCCTCAAGCACTGCGTATTTGCGTCTGGTCTAGACGAAAGACGAAACACAACGCCCCTGCATGTCGGTGCTAACAGCCCACACGCGCTCACTAAACTTACCAGATCAGCGCTTTCTAGTTCGCATAGCAACAGCAAATGCAAACCCAACAAATAGTTGCCGTTACTAAGCGGATGCAACATGATACAGCCTTCCTGTTGTTAGCACGTGTAGCTCACTCAACGTGACATGTATCATAACTTAAATTCGAAATTTATCAATATCACTCCAATGTAAAATTTATAAAAACAAATGTTGCGTAGATACACAAAACAAAAGACTACGACACTACGGTATATAGCCTACCAGGAGAATCCTGCACACGTGGTGGGTTATGCTGAACTAACGTCTTGCATTAAGAAGGAAACGTCAAAATATATGGTGAGGGTTTAGGCTTTTGAAGTCCTTTATTTCATCTAAATAATACAAAAGAATTTAGATTCTACATTAAAGAAAACAAATCACGTCTCCATTACAAAAACCAACATGGTAATGCTGTTCAGGGAAACATTAGCAGTTTATTCCTAGAATTATACCAAACACACAAAGCATTGTGTAGGAATAATGTGGTTTATTGATGTCAAACCTAATGATACCTATGTATAATAAATATTTTGCTTCCAAACTTCGTTTTTCATATCGATTCTTTACCTGATACTTCTGTTACTACATGCACAAAACTTTCGTTTCGTCAGAATTCAGTGGTTTTAAGTTCTGAACGCCGGACGTGGCCCTGCGGCTCCATTACCGCTGTATTGTGTAGCAGTATAGATGTGGTGCGCTAAACTGGGTACCATTACCGCTGTATTGTGTAGCAGTATAGATGTGGTGCGCTAAACTCGGTACCATTACCGTTGTATTATGTAGCAGTATAGATGTGGTGCGCTAAACTGGGTACCATTACCGTTGTATTATGTAGCAGTATAGATGTGGTGCGCTAAACTGGGTACCATTACCGTTGTATTATGTAGCAGTATAGATGTGGTGCGCTAAACTGGGTACCATTACCGCTGTATTGTGTAGCAGTATAGATGTGGTGCGCTAAACTGGGTACCATTACCGTTGTATTATGTAGCAGTATAGATGTGGTGCGCTAAACTGGGTACCATTACCGCTGTATTGTGTAGCAGTATAGATGTGGTGCGCTAAACTGGGTACCATTACCGCTGTATTGTGTAGCAGTATAGATGTGGTGCGCTAAACTGGGTACCATTACCGCTGTATTGTGTAGCAGTATAGATGTGGTGCGCTAAACTGGGTACCATTACCGCTGTATTGTGTAGCAGTATAGATGTGGTGCGCTAAACTGGGTACCATTACTGCTGTATTGTATAGCAGTATAGATGTGGTGCGCTAAAGTGGGTACCATTACCGCTGTATTGTGTAGCAGTATAGATGTGGTGCGCTAAAGTGGGTACCATTACCGCTGTATTGTGTAGCAGTATAGATGTGGTGCGCTAAACTGGGTACCATTACCGCTGTATTGTATAGCAGTATAGATGTGGTGCGCTAAACTGGGTACCATTACCGCTGTATTGTGTAGCAGTATAGATGTGGTGCGCTAAACTGGGTACCATTACCGCTGTATTGTATAGCAGTATAGATGTGGTGCGCTAAAGTGGGTACCATTACCGCTGTATTGTGTAGCAGTATAGATGTGGTGCGCTAAACTGGGTACCATTACCGCTGTATTGTATAGCAGTATAGATGTGGTGCGCTAAACTGGGTACCATTACCGCTGTATTGTGTAGCAGTATAGATGTGGTGCGCTAAACTGGGTACCATTACCGCTGTATTGTATAGCAGTATAGATGTGGTGCGCTAAACTGGGTACCATTACCGCTGTATTGTGTAGCAGTATAGATGTGGTGCGCTAAACTGGGTACCATTACCGCTGTATTGTGCAGCAGTATAGATGTGGTGCGCTAAAGTGGGTACCATTACCGCTGTATTGTGTAGCAGTATAGATGTGGTGCGCTAAAGTGGGTACCATTACCGCTGTATTGTGTAGCAGTATAGATGTGGTGCGCTAAACTGGGTACCATTACCGCTGTATTGTGTAGCAGTATAGATGTGGTGCGCTAAACTGGGTACCATTACCGCTGTATTGTGTAGCAGTATAGATGTGGTGCGCTAAAGTGGGTACCATTACCGCTGTATTGTGTAGCAGTATAGATGTGGTGCGCTAAACTGGGTACCATTACCGCTGTATTGTGTAGCAGTATAGATGTGGTGCGCTAACCTGGTTACCATTACCGCTGTATTGTGTAGCAGTATAGATGTGGTGCGCTAAACTGGGTACCATTACCGCTGTATTGTATAGCAGTATAGATGTGGTGCGCTAAACTGAGTACCAGCAATGTGAATTTGGCGAAATCCTTGAAGCAGCTTTTGAGATTAAAAATGCAGAAAGACAGAATGGCAGACGGAGATTCATTACTCATTCCATTGTAAGGTAATTCCACATATTTCGTGGACAGGCCGCATAACAAAGTAACCTGAATAATGTCAAATGAGAAGTCGTAGATGGTGGTGTTTGATTTTTCTTTCACTAAACCAACTAAATGCACATACAACATACACAACAGTGTAGTCTTTTATGGCTCCAACATGTTTCGGCACTACTGTGCCATCCTCAGGGCGTTCTTACACCAAGTTTTAAAACTAGCTAAAATATGACAGATTACATTCGTAATATTTGTAATATATATATATATATATATATATATATGTATATAGCATTTCGCTGTAAATTTCAATTTCTGTTTCAAAACAGTTACTGCTCAACGCGCAAGGATAGTTTACGACTGTAAGAATACCGGGCAGAAAATATCTAAAACTAATGCAGGTATATGGTTCAAAAAGTTGTGCAGGATAAACCATCTAACACCTAAACACATACATACATACATATACATACATTCATACATACATATATACATATACAGTGATACCTCGGCTAACGAAGATAATTCATTCCGGAATCACATTCGTTAGCCGAAATCTTCGTTAGCCGAAAAGTGAGCTCATTTCTTTGTCACACACATACAGACGGAAAAGATAAGCTCCTGGAATGGCCCGACCGTTCATGTTTGCTGCTTTATGTTAGCACGAGCATCCACTAAAACATTCGTTAGCCGAATCCATATTCGTTAGCCGAGTCCGAAAAACAGCGAAAAAAATCTTCGTTACCCGAAAAATTCGTTAGCAGGGTCACTCGTTAGCCGAGGTATCACTGTACATACAGTCATACATACATACATACATACATATTAAAGCTAATGACAACGTTCACTCAAGCATAAAAACAAAGCAAGCACCACTCGGAAAATTGAATTTTACTGCGAAATTCTATGTATATATATATTTATATACAAAAATATTTTGAATGTAATCTATCATATTTTAAATAGTTTCAAAAGTTGGTGCAAGAACTCCTTGAAGATGGCACAGTAGTGCCGAAACATGTTGAAGTGATAAAAGACTGTACTATCGTTTATGCTGCATGTGCATTTAGTTGGTTTAGTGAAATAAAATAAATTGATTAAAATGCATGTAATAAGCAATTTCAGAATAGTGGTGTTTGATGTTTGAGTGTGCAAGTAACTGCGTTACGGACCAGAATATTTTGAAACAGCCAGGATGGAAGAAAGCTTTGTCATACAAATTATTACAATGCAGCACGTGAGATTCTGATTGCGGCAATTAAGTACAAAAAGGCGGTCTTCTAACATGTGACGCCAAGTGCTTTCGTGAAAAGGTACCAACTTTTCGCAGCAACCTGCTGCCTCGAACTTCATGGGGAAAAATATACATCATGACGGAGCCCAAAATAAGGACAAATACTTTTGCCAAGGTATATCCAACTGGATGCAGCTGGCTAGTGTTATGATCAAAGAGACAGCCTCATCTTTTCTTACCGTTCGGGCTGTAATATTGTATTGTTAGTATATGCACTGTACGATGAATACTGTATTGTTAGTATATGCACTGTACGATGAATACTGTATTGTTAGTATATGCACTGTACGATGAATACTGTATTGTTAGTATATGCACTGTACGATGAATACTGTATTGTTAGTATATGCACTGTACGATGAATACTGTATTGTTAGTATATGCACTGTACGATGAATACTGTATTGTTAGTATATGCACTGTACGATGAATTTTGTCTCCTTCCAGACACGGTTACAATGGACCCAGTCACAATCCTGCTAGGAGCTCTGTTCTTTATAGCGCTGCTCTTCCTGCTGACTGGCGACAAGAAGGAAGCGGAAGTTGCCAGGCGCGTAAATAAACTACCTGGACCAACACGCTATCCCATATTCGGCACGGATTGCCCATAATATTTCTCAGAGAAAGGGTGAGAAATTTTGTAGGAAAAGTCTTGTCCGTATCAGAATCCTCACTGTTGTCATAACGCTTTAAGTTACGTCACTATAAAAAGTGACGTAATTATTTCATAACACATTGTTCTTACATACATACATAACATTCCATGGATCCATAAGTCTGCCGAAGTGACAACTGGATGTGCAATAAGTCATAATATACAAATATACAGCTATACAGACTATAGAATTTTACATTTGAACACAATAAACTAAAACACTATAAAGGTGTTACATACCTCACTATGAACCATCTTTATATATAAAAAAATTCATCTACTGAGTAAAAGGAGTGTGTATTTAAGTATTTTCTTAATGCTACTTTAAATTTTGTCTTATCATTCTTAAGACTTATGAGACTCAGAGGGAGTCTGTTGAAAATTCTGATACCGGCATAGAATGTACGTTTTTGAAAACAAGATAGGTTGGCATTTGGTCTATGCAGGCGGTGCTTATTCCTGGTGTCTATACTGTGTATAGATGAATTTGTTTGAAAAATTTCTTCATTGTTTAAAATAAAGTTCATTAATGAAAATATATATTGACATGGAATTGGTAAAATGTCTAATTTTTTAAACAGACTTCTGCATGGAGTTCTTGGTTGTGCACCGACCATAATTCTGATGATTTTCTTTTGTAAGGTGAATATCTTCTTACTGTTGGAAGAATTACCCGAAAAAAATTATTCCGTACTTTATAACAGAATTTTTATCGGGGGGCAAATTTCGTCCGAAACGTGAAACTTGTGTCTCACATCCAGATTTCAATTAAATCTGTTACAGCCAGACGTATCACGTGTTTTTTTATGGTATCCATCCCGTTGTGCTCTGATAAATAAAAAATAATATACATTTTATGCCAAGGACAACAATTTATTATATTCAACAATGCTACATGTTTCGGTCTATACGACCATCTTCAGGCATAGGTGTACGTAGTTTAAAACTGAGTGCAATGCATTAGAAATATTTATAATTAATACGTACACTCATGCCTGAAGATGGTCGTACAAACTGAAACATGTAGCATTGTTGAATATAACAAATTGTCTTTGACAGTAAATACATATTTCTATTTTTTGAAGGTGGTAGCGTATCAGTTGACGTGCTGGAGAGGTAATGTGGTAGTGTTTTAAGCAGATGTATGCCGATGGTGGCCAATCTACTGACGGAATGGAGACAGTGAAATGGCAATCTCATAACCAGATATCTTGACTTGGGTCCTCAGCCACGGACATTATCCAATAATTTAACCTCTATCTAAGTGAAAAGTAAACTCGAAAGATGAAGAGTTCCTGTGCCCTGAAATATAATTATTTGATGGTAAAATTCATCTAAATGTGGGCTTATTCATGTGGAATTAGTTCAATTCAACATTACTCTTCAAGTACACTAGCTAACAGATTTTTAGGGAAAAATTCTTATGGGAGGTGTAAATTAAAGGTAAAATTCACCATCTAAGATGCCATACAGGCACAGATTGGTGTAGAGGTATAGCTCCACACTTTCTTTAACATCGGCGTAAATGTAGTTAGATGGTCGCCTTTATGGCCCGGTCGCTTTACCCCCTGGGGAGACTGCAGTACAGGAGGCTTATTATTTACACAATAAAATGGATCCGGGACATCTTACTTGGCTTTAACTCCCGGTAGGTATAAGGTACGTTTCTCCGCACCAGAGGAGTCAGAACGGCACCACAGCCAACTGACCCTCATATTAAATTGACAAAATGGGCTGTTTCCCGAAACGTAAAGCGGCCTAAGCGCGTGGCTAACAACTTAATTAAATCTAGTGTCGATATTAAGAATGCGTGGAGGTGCACCCCACTCCCCATGCGTCTTTTTGACGTGTTGCTTAATTGAGCACACAGAAAATTTTACTTCGCTCTTTACTCTTACCTTATAAAGTAAATCAGAGAGCCTTATTTGGAGGTCATCTCTGTCTGTGACTTAGTGTCAGACTCAGAGAATGTGTTTAGATTATATCTTGGAGACTTTCGCTGAAAGTTGTCTAGCAGTTCCCACACTCAGCAATATCGATATCCGTACAATGTCCAAGATTTTTAAGATCATAAATGGATAAACACAAAGCACGCAAGCTTAGTAAACTTCAAAGAACTTCATCGGGAATTTTCTGGACTACATTATGGGGTACAAACTTTGCAATCTCGTTATCTATGGGACTTATGTGACAGGACATAGACTCGATATTAGCGCGAAATCAGTATATATATATATATATATATATATATATATATATATATATATATATATATGGAAAAATAAACTACATTATAGGGCTGCACATTACCGTGTCTTATAAATTTACCCTAAGCACAATTTCTCTTGGCAGATTTATTCAATGAATTTATTAATGATCCAAGAGAAGTTCAGCCCAATCTTCCGCACGTGGACCGCCAACAAGCCACAGGTACACCTTCTTCAGCCGGAATATGTGGAGGTAAGGAACAGGAAGATCTCTGGTTTCTTTCCATTCCTTCCTCCTTTCCTTACTTGGTTCTTTATTTCTTCTGCCGCTCTCTATTTATCAAACCGAGATACATGGTTCAGTCGGTACAGTAACCACGCAACGGGCTGGACAACCGAGGAAAAGTGGTTTGACTTCCGAAGGGAGCAACATTCCTTCCTTTCTCCATAACGCATCGATCGGTTCTGGAGTCCTCCAAGTTTCCCATTCTATGAGAACCGGGGTTCTCTTCCCCCGGACGGGGTCTCAAACTGCCAAATCGCAACCACCTAGAACCCAGGCTATGAATGAGTGGAGCTCTACCTCCACCCACCTATATGCATTCATGGCGATCAAAGGAATAGATTTACGTAATTCCCTTTATTTATATCATTTTTTCCCGTCTTTCTTTCTTCGTTTCTTTCTTTGCTTTTTGTCTTTCTTATTTCTTCCATTTATTCCCTCCTGTGTTTTTTCTGTCTTCTTTCATATTTTTCGGGACTTCTCAGTCAGTAGGGTGAGTTGGTTACAGTCTGAACAACAAAATATCCGGAGTTCGATTCCCGGAAAGGGCAACAGATTTTTCTCTTCCCTACAAAGTCCAGACGATTCTGCGGGTCATCAAATCGGCACCCAAGTCTGTTGCGCCAGGGCGTTAAACTGCCGGGAGGTGAAGGTGTGTCCTCACATCCATAGAGTGCTGGAGTTGAGACTGCATGGAGCTGTAGACCTACCTCCACTCCCCACGGCCTTCATGGCGTGGTACTTAATTAAGAACAACATTTATCTTAAGTCTTTCTACTTTTTCCTGCATTCTTTATAATTTACACATTCCTGCGTTATGAATTTACCTTATCTAGCTTATGAATTTACCTTATCTAGCGTTATGAATTTACCTTATCTAGCGTTATGAATTTACCTTTATCTAGCGTTATGAATTTACCTCATCTAGCGTTATGAATTTACCTTATCTAGCGTTATGAATTTACCTTATCTAGCGTTATGAATTTACCTATCTAGCGTTATGAATTTACCTTATCTAGCGTTATGAATTTACCTTATCTAGCGTTATGAATTTACCTTATCTACCTTTTATGATACCTCTTAGCTACCGTTTTAATTATACCGAGACAGCGATGATTACCTATGATTAGTTTTTTGGATTTACCTTATCTAAGCGTTTTAGAATTGTCTCAATCTAGCGTTTTGAATTCTTCTAGCTATAATCTCTTCTACGTTATACATTTACGTCTCTAGCATTAAGAATTAACTTCTGCGTTTATGAATTTGTTATTAAGTAAATTATAACTATCTATGTGAATACCTTATTGCTATGAATTTCCGATCTACTTAGGAGCATGTTTACCTTCTTGACAAAGTTCAGATTTACCTTATCTGCGATGGACTTCTCACAGGCCTTGACATCTATCTAGGTAAATTTAGCTTTTGTTATAATTTCCTATCTTGAGTTTGAATTTACTCACCTGGAGATTTATTATTGGTTTATTATTATCGTATTTATGATTCGAATCAGGTAGAATTACCTTCCTTTGGATTACCTTTCTAAGTAAAAGAATTTATTGACATGATTTCTAATTTACTTTACAGGAGAATAGATAGGGTGCAATTACCACAGGAAGATTGACATCACGTACGAATTTACCTCTTCACTTAGAATTTACCTTATCTAGCGTTATGAATTTACCTTATCTAGCGTTATGAATTTACCTCATCTAGCGTTATGAATTTACCTTATCTAGCGTTATGAATTTACCTTATCTAGCGTTATGAATTTACCTTATCTAGCGTTATGAATTTACCGTATCTAGCGTTATGAATTTACCTTATCTAGCGTTATGAATTTACCTTATCTAGCGTTATGAATTTACCTCATCTAGCGTTATGAATTTACCTTATCTAGCGTTATGAATTTACCTTATCTAGCGTTATGAATTTACCTTATCTAGCGTTATGAATTTACCTCATCTAGCGTTATGAATTTACCTTATCTAGCGTTATGAATTTACCTTATCTAGCGTTATGAATTTACCTTATCTAGCGTTATGAATTTACCTTATCTAGCGTTATGAATTTACCTTATCTAGCGTTATGAATTTACCTTATCTACCTTTCCACACCTTAGTGAGACCGAATCATTAGCTATCCCGCTTTTTATTCAAATCTCGAGACAGCAATCGACTACCCTGACTGATTATTTTTTGGATTTCCTCTCAGTTCCCCTAAGCATTTTCAGCGACATTGTCTCAAATTCGGTTTTGACTTCTTCCTGCCACTTACCTCTCATTCACTTATAAACTATTCGTCCTATCATTCAAAACTGTAACTTCTGTGTCACTGATATTGTTGTTAAGTAAATTATAAACTGAACCTACTGCTGATCCTCTTTCTTATTTCAGATGATACTTAGGAGCAGTGACCTTCTTGACAAAAGTCAGATTTACGAGTTCATGCGCGACTGGCTCGGTACAGGCCTGCTGACATCTACAGGTAAAGCAGCAGTGTTTTGTTTCACTTCCCACTTGAGTGTTCGGTCGTCGCCTGGAGATGTGTTTTTGGTTTTCATCATCGTATTTATGGATTCGGAACAGGAAACTTGCTTCCTTTGGGTACCCGTCTTCGTAAAAGAATGAGAAATGTGACAATGATTTCTAATTGACTTTCACCAGGAGAGAAATGGCAAACCCACAGGAAGATGATCACACCGACCTTCCACTTCACGATCCTGGACAGCTTCGTGGAAGTGTTCTCGGAGAAGAGCGAGATCCTGATCAGCAAGCTGCGGAAGGAAGTCGGACCCCAGGGCTTCAACATCTATCCTTATATCACCAAGTGCACGCTGGACATCATCTGCGGTGAGCGCATGCGTCACTATTACGTGTCTCTGTATCACATTTTCTTCCTCTGAAGAGTGTATATGAACTTGCTTACAGTCGTTACTTGCCTGTGTCTGTTCTGCTGCAGAGACCGCCATGGGTACGACGATGCATGCTCAGGACGACACGGGGTCGGATACGTGAAGGCTGTCCAGGAGTGAGTTTGTCCGCTGAAGGCTTCGTACCCTTCCAGATCTGATGTTTCCACTGCTGATGTATTAAGATAGCTGTATTCTGATATGTGACGCTGTGTATTTCGGTAGATTGGTACCAACGTTTTGGAGAAAAATTCTGCCTCTCTCTTCAGGAAGAGCACTCAGACATACCTGTTCAATCTCCTACTCTGAAGGTGGAGAAAACGGGTTCTTCTCAAACGTTGTCACCTGCCTACAAAATCGGACGTGTTACATCTCATAAAATGTAGTTTCTTTAGGTCTTAGGCATTTCTGTCATTTGTCATAATACTGAAGGTTTTGAAAAATGGTCTCTTAGTTAAGTAGACCAATAGGAGGTACACTATATGTTAAGACTACAAACTTCTGAGGTGTAACGCCTTGTCGATTCGTCGATAAATATTAAAGTTATGGAGAAGGTTGTTGCCTGTGCTACCCAGGTAACGCAGGTCCCACGAAATGCCGGAACCAGGTAATAATCTATAGGTGATTATATCACAAGGAGTTGAATCTTCTTGGTCTAAACCGAATATGGAAACAGGAAGCTTATCCAAAACACCGGTAACTATTTACCAGTCTACGCGGCTTCTTATCCCAGAATACCTATGTCTCTTACTACTGGTTTCAGAGACTAAAATTTCGTATCTTTCTTAGCGCTGATATAAGGTTTTATGGGCTTTATAGTGACACTACATGTTACCACAGTGTTAGTTTAGATTAGATACTTTCATCATTTTTATTGTCTGAACGTGTTAATTAGTTATGTTCTGTTTCCAGTATACGGGGTACTTTACGGGCAATAAATGCTCCAGGCTTAATTTTCAGTTTTATCTTTCAGTATGGGTGAAATCGTACTGCATCGCATGTTCCATCTGTGGTTGCATCCTGATTTCATCTTCAAGCTCTCGGCAATGGGAAAAAGACATGACGAGTGTCTCAGGGTTCTTCATGGCTTTACAAACAAGGTACAGTAATCAAACAGAAAGGTCATTCTCAACAAAGGCACACTGCAAAACAGATCAGGCACATTTGCTTACCGTTTAAACCGCAAGACAAACGGTATACACAGCACAGGACGAATTCACATTTAGATTATATGTGCCCTTACAGATGAATTAAGTCACACCATTCACGGCGTAATGAGACACACCAGCGTTTATTATCACACAAGTTGCATGTTACAATCCAGTCCGTTGGCCCGGTATACAGAACGATATTTGCGTGATATGCTTCACATCTGTAGGTAAATTCTGGAAAGGGATTATAATCTAGTCCATCCACGCCTTTCCAATTCGTGCTTACAGTTACACCACCGTGAAGTGCTATGAAACTTTATGTAACCAATAAGTAAGTAAAATTAACCGGTAGCGCATAATGTTTCAGATGATACAAGAACGTAAGTCCGCTGTTAGTAACCTACCCAATCAAAAAGATACGTCACTAACTCAAGAGGACATTTACATAGGTAAGTGATTTTGCACATCAAATGTGCATTCTGATCTTCCATTCTGTCTTCAGTTTATTCAAAAATTTTATTCAATAACGCCTCAATGCAGACCGCGGCCACTTCCCTCTACACACATTCCAGTTCATTATCCACACATCATTCAGACCACGGCCACTTCCCTTACACACATTCCAGTTCATTATCCACATATCATTCAGAACACGGCCACTTCCCTCTACACACATTCCAGTTCATTATCCACACATCATTCAGACCACGGCCACTTCCCTCTTCACACATTCCAGTTCATTATCCACACATCATTCAGACCACGGCCACTTCCCTCTACACACATTCCAGTTCATTATCCACACACCATTCAGACCACGGCCACTTCCCTCTACACACATTCCAGTTCATTATCCACACATCATTCAGACCACGGCCACTTCCCTCTACACACATTCCAGTTCATTATCCACACATCATTCAGACCACGGCCACTTCCCTCTACACACATTCCAGTTCATTATCCACACATCATTCAGACTACGGCCACTTCCCTCTACACACATTCCAGTTCATTATCCACACATCATTCAGACCACGGCCACTTCCCTCTACACACACTCCAGTTCATTATCCACACATCATCTAAACTAGACCACGGCCACTTCCCTCTACACACACTCCAGTTCATTATCCACACATCAATCATCTAAACTAGACCACGGCCACTTCCCTCTACACACACTCTAGTTCATTATCCTCACATCACCTAAACTAGACCACGGCCACTTCCCTCTTCACACACTCCAGTTCATTATCCACACATCATCTAAACTAGACCACGGCCACTTCCCTCTACACACACTCCAGTTCATTATCCACACATCATCTAAGCTAGACCACGGCCACTTCCCTCTTCACACACTCCAGTTCATTATCCACACATCATCTAAACTAGACCACGGCCACTTCCCTCTACACACACTCCAGTTCATTATCCCCACATCATCTAAATTAGACCACGGCCACTTCCCTCTACACACACTCCAGTTCATTATCCACACATCATCTAAGCTAGACCACGGCCACTTCCCTCTACACACACTCCAGTTCATTATCCACACATCATCTAAGCTAGACCACGGCCACTTCCCTGTACACACACTCCAGTTCATTATCCACACATCATCTAAACTAGACCACGGCCACTTCCCTCTACACACATTCCAGCTCATTATCCACACATCATCTAACTAGACCACGGCCACTTCCCTCTACACACATTCCAGTTCATTATCCACACATCATCTAAACTAGACCACAGCCACTTCCCTGTACACACACTCCAGTTCATTATCCACACATCATCTAAACTAGACCACGGCCACTTCCCTCTACACACATTCCAGCTCATTATCCACACATCATCTAAGCTAGACCACGGCCACTTCCCTCTACACACACTCCAGTTCATTATCCACACATCATCTAAACTAGACCACGGCCACTTCCCTCTACACACATTCCAGCTCATTATCCACACATCATCTAAACTAGACCACGGCCACTTCCCTCTACACACATTCCAGCTCATTATCCACACATCATCTAAGCTAGACCACGGCCACTTCCCTCTACACACATTCCAGTTCATTATCCACACATCAATCATCTAAACTAGACCACGGCCACTTCCCTCTACACACATTCCAGTTCATTATCCACACATCATCTAAACTAGACCACGGCCACTTCCCTCTACACACACTCCAGTTCATTATCCACACATCATCTAAACTAGACCACGGCCACTTCCCTCTACACACATTCCAGTTCATTATCCACACATCATCTAAACTAGACCACGGCCACTTCCCTCTACACACATTCCAGTTCATTATCCACACATCATCTAAACTAGACCACGGCCACTTCCCTCTACACACACTCCAGTTCATTATCCACACATCTAAACTAGACCACGGCCACTTCCCTCTACACACACTCCAGTTCATTATCCACACATCATCTAAACTAGACCACGGCCACTTCCCTCAACACACATTCCAGTTCATCATCCACACATCTAAACTACACCACGGCCACTTCCCTCTACACACATTCCAGTACATTATCCACACATCATTTAAACTAGACCACGGCCACTTCCCTCAACACACATTCCAGTTCATTCATCCACACATCTAAACTACACCACGGCCACTTCCCTCTACACACACTCCGGTTCATTATCCACACATCTAAACTAGACCACGGCCACTTCCCTCTACACACACTCCAGTTCATTATCCACACATCATCTAAACTAGACCACGGCCACTTCCCTCTACACACACTCCAGTTCATTATCCACACATCTAAACTAGACCACGGCCACTTCCCTCTACACACACTCCAGTTCATTATCCACACATCATCTAAACTAGACCACGGCCACTTCCCTCTACACACACTCCAGTTCATTATCCACACATCATCTAAACTAGACCACGGCCACTTCCCTCTACACACACTCCAGTTCATTATCCTCACATCACCTAAACTAGACCACGGCCACTTCCCTCTACACACACTCCAGTTCATTATCCACACATCAATCATCTAAACTAGACCACGGCCACTTCCCTCTACACACATTCCAGTTCATTATCCACACATCATCTAAACTAGACCACGGCCACTTCCCTCTACACACACTCTAGTTCATTATCCTCACATCACCTGAACTAGACCACGGCCACTTCCCTCTACACACACTCCAGTTCATTATCCACACATCATCTAAACTAGACCACGGCCACTTCCCTCTACACACACTCAAGTTCATTATCCACACATCATCTAAGCTAGACCACGGCCACTTCCCTGTACACACACTCCAGTTCATTATCCACACATCATCTAAACTAGACCACAGCCACTTCCCTCTACACACATTCCAGCTCATTATCCACACATCATCTAAACTAGACCACGGCCACTTCCCTCTACACACACTCCAGTTCATTATCCACACATCATCTAAACTAGACCACGGCCACTTCCCTCTACACACACTCCAGTTCATTATCCACACATCATCTAAACTAGACCACGGCCACTTCCCTCTACACACATCCAGTTCATTATCCACACATCATCTAAACTAGACCACGGCCACTTCCCTGTACACACACTCCAGTTCATTATCCACACATCATCTAACTAGACCACGGCCACTTCCCTCTACACACATTCCAGTTCATTATCCACACATCATCTAAACTAGACCACGGCCACTTCCCTACACACACTCCAGTTCATTATCCACACATCATCTAACTAGACCACGGCCACTTCCCTTACACACATCCAGTTCATTATCACACATCATCTAAACTAGACCACGGCCACTTCCCTCTACACACACTCCAGTTCATTATCCACACATCATCTAACTAGACCACGGCCACTTCCTCTACACACACTATTTCCCACATCACTTGACCACGGCCACTTCCTTACACACATCCAGTTCATTATCCACATACTAACTAGACCACGGCCACTTCCCTCTACACACATCCAGTTCATTATCCACATCATCTAAACTAGACCACGGCCACTTCCTCTACACACACTCCAGTTCATTATCCACACATCATCTAACTAGACCACGGCCACTTCCCTCTACACACATCCAGTTCATTATCCACACATCATCTAAACTAGACCACGGCCACTTCCCTCTACACACACTCCAGTTCATTATCCACACATCATCTAAACTAGACCACGGCCACTTCCCTCTACACACACTTCCAGTTCATTATCACACACATCATCTAAACTAGACCACGGCCACTTCCCTCTACACACACTCCAGTTCATTATCCACACATCACCTAAACTAGACCACGGCCACTTCCCTCTACACACACTCCAGTTCATTATCCACACATCATCTAAACTAGACCACGGCCACTTCCCTTACACACACTCCAGTTCATTATCCACACATCATCTAAACTAGACCACGGCCACTTCCCTCTACACACACTCCAGTCATTATCCACACATCATCTAAACTAGACCACGGCCACTTCCCTCTACACACATCCAGTTCATTATCCACACATCATCTAAACTAGACCACGGCCACTTCCTTAACACACTCCAGTTCATTATCCACACATCATCTAAACTAGACCACGGCCACTTCCCTCTACACACACTCCAGTCATTATCCACACATCATCTAACTAGACCACGGCCACTTCCCTCTACACACATTCCAGTCATTATCCACACTCATCTAAACTAGACCACGGCCACTTCCCTCTACACACATTCCAGTTCATTATCCACACATCATCTAAACTAGACCACGGCCACTTCCCTTACACACATTCCAGTCATTATCCACACATCATCTAACTAGACCACGGCCACTTCCCTCTACACACATTCCAGTTCATTATCCACACATCATCTAAACTAGACCACGGCCACTTCCCTCTACACACATTCCAGTCATTATCCACACATCATCTAAACTAGACCACGGCCACTTCCCTTACACACATCCAGTTCATTATCCACACATCATCTAACTAGACCACGGCCACTTCCCTCTACACACATTCCAGTTCATTATCCACACACTCATCTAAAACTAGACCACGGCCACTTCCCTCTACACACATTCCAGTTCATTATCCACACATCATCTAAACTAGACCACGGCCTCCTTCACCTCGCTACAACATCAACTCCAGGCTTCCTATTAATTCCACACATCATCATAAACTAACACACGGCCACTTCCCTCTACACACATCCAGTTCATTATCCACACATCATCTAAACTAGACCACGGCCACTTCCCTCTACACACATCCAGTTCATTATCCACACATCATCTAAACTAGACCACGGCCACTTCCCTCTACACACACTCCATGTCATTATCCACACATCTAAACTAGACCACGGCCACTTCCCTCGTTACACACATCCAGTTCATTTCCACACATCATTAAACTAGACCACGGCCACTTCCCTCTACACACACTCCAGTTCATTATCCACACATCTAAACTAGACCACGGCCACTTCCCTCTACACACACTCCAGTTCATTATCCACACATCATCTAAACTAGACCACGGCCACTTCCCTCTACACACACTCCAGTTCATTATCCACACATCATCTAAACTAGACCACGGCCACTTCCCTCTACACACACTCCAGTTCATTATCCACACATCATCTAAACTAGACCACGGCCACTTCCCTCTACACACACTCCAGTTCATTATCCACACATCATCTAAACTAGACCACGGCCACTTCCCTCTACACACATTCCAGTTCATTATCCACACATCATCTAAACTAGACCACGGCCACTTCCCTCTACACACATTCCAGCTCATTATCCACACATCACCTCAACTAGACCACGGCCACTTCCCTCTACACACATTCCAGTTCATTATCCACACATCATCTAAACTAGACCACGGCCACTTCCCTCTACACACACTCCAGTTCATTATCCACACATCATCTAAGCTAGACCACGGCCACTTCCCTGTACACACACTCCAGCTCATTATCCACACATCATCTAAACTAGACCACGGCCACTTCCCTCTACACACACTCCAGTTCATTATCACACATCATCTAAACTAGACCACGGCCACTTCCTCTACACACACTCCAGTTCATTATCCACACATCACCTAAACTAGACCACGCCCACTTCCCTCAACACACATTCCAGTTCATTATCCACACATCATCTAAACTAGACCACGGCCACTTCCCTCTACACACACTCCAGTTCATTATCCACACATCATCTAAACTAGACCACGGCCACTTTTCTCTAAACACACTCCAGTTCATTATCCACACATCATCTAAACTAGACCACGGCCACTTTTCTCTAAACACACTCCAGTTCATTATCCACACATCATTTCACTGTTCACTGCTGTGCGACATGAACTACGCAAAGTATCGTTAAGTAAACTAAACCAGTTTATCTAGTCTTCCATTTACTGGCATGTCAGTTGTACTGATCCTGCGGTAAGCACTGTGATGTTCTGTAAGCGTGCATTGAGCAGGAAGAGTCGGCCACTCCTGTCACAAGACGGGCCGATTTATGTCAGGTAAGATCTGTTCCCTGTTGAGCTGATTAGAGTAATGAATGTACAGAACTATCTAACTGAAAGTGCAGTATCGTGCTGATAGTTCACAGCTATTGAACATGTCGTATTATAGTGTGATGGTGAAAAAAGCTGAAACTTATTTACCACCTTCAAAACAAAGTGCCACTGTATCATACTCCTCACCGTATTTACCGCCTTTACAACAAAGTGCCACTGTATCATACTCCTCACCGTATTTACCGCCTTTACAACAATGTGCCACTGTATCATACTCCTCACCGTATTTCCCTAAGGAACATTATGAGTTTGAGTTTGTCATGGCGGTGACTGTAGATTGATGCATTCTTCTGGGATGTGATGCAGTGTGCTCACGTTTCGGGAGAAATTGTTTCTTTCATCTGCACAGCGAAAGATATATAAAGTTGCGGTGTGGCAGTGTGGGAGAGGATACAAATTGTAGACAGACAGTTGTTACGAAACGTCTGTTAATGTATGTCGGACTACACGCCAAGAGGGTTATATTTATTTCAGTGTGTCCTGCGATCTACACTTACATTTTAAACGTGTCCCATGTGGTTCCTTGCATGACGTGTACCAACCAAACATTTAAAAACTCCTACCTTTCCTCGTCTTTATTGCATGACTTTTCCTACATTTCTCTCACTTATTCTTCCAACCTTTGTGAATACGTACCTCTGGGCTACTCCAATCAGGTATTAAATTCTGAAAACTTCCATTTCACAATGCAATTGTCACTCGGCCTTGAACGGTAGAGACAAGCATCGCAAGATGTCTATACGAGCAAGAGCCCTCAAATTTACAAGGAAGGCACAAGGTCTATTCCCCGTGTGTTTTGCACGCATGAGCCCAGAGTTCGAGCACTCTAAGGACTTTGGCGAGAATTGGTATCACCATCACATTTTGTTATTGTCATTTTTGTTTTAGGAGAACAGCCCTTTTAGGATGTCACTAATGTGTAATTTTCTCCCTTGTTCTTTTTCTTGCTCTCCTATTAATTATTAAATCCTCTGGACCACACGTCCGTCGTTATTTTCTGGAACTCCATTATTGATATCTACTCCTGCTTCATTTTATAGGCAAGAAGAAGAGGAAGGCGTTCTTGGATCTGCTGTTGGAGGCGCTGCATGATGGTGTTAAGTTAACGGAACAGGAGCTCAGAGAAGAAGTGGACACCTTCATGTTTGGGGTGCAGAAATTTTCTTACAAGTTGTACCACTATAGTAGTTACAGCAGCCAGTAAATTTCAATTAGTTTAGTGACCAGGCTAAGAGATATACGACCAAGGATTCAGGGTTGGATTTCTGACAAGGGCAGAGATACTTGTCTTCTTCAGAACATACAGACCGGGTCTGAGGACCACGCACATTTATATTCGTTTGGTACCAATTGGTAAGCGGAAAGACATGGACTAACAATTCACTTATATGTTCTGCCCAATTTAAGAATGTGTGGATACATACCTACACTCAATTTTAGATCATTATGTCATGGTGGTTGGTAGGCACAGTGACGTATTTCACTCACCTTCTTAAGGGCTTATTTAGAATATTCATGTATCATAAACCTGTCACTGACGGAATCTCTACATTATTCATTCTTTCTGAATTCAAGCCACAGACTGAACAGAAAACACATCTGGTTCTGACGTATGTTTCTGTTCCACAGGGCCACGACACGACAGGTGCTGGGATAAGTTGGACACTCTTCCTTCTAGGACTCCATCCCGATGTCCAAGTAAGTGTTAACTATCTCAAGAGTTTGTTCTTGTAATATGTTAGCTCATGTATAAAGTCATTGATACTGTCTACAGGAGAATGCATACCTGGAGCAGGAGAGCATCTTCCAGGGTTCTGACCGCTCTGTGACTATGAAGGACCTCAACGAGATGAAGTACCTTGAGAGGGTCATCAAGGAGACATTAAGATTGTACCCCAGTGTTCCAATAATCGGAAGGATACTGAAGAAAGACGTCAATATAGGTAATGTTCAGTTAGGAACCATCCGCTCGATAATATTCTCCATTGTGAGATGTGTGGTTCTTGCGGCGGTCACTGTAATGATTTTGCTTTGGTATGTGTCACCGCGTAGTGTTGTAGACTATCACAGTGCAGGACATCACATCTTCTTGTAGTACTTGTATACTGAACTCCTATAAACTTTAATCCAATAATCGGTCTATCAAACATCGTACAATATAGCATAAAATGTTAGAATGACTAGCGAATAACGATTGAAAAAGAATATGGGAGAAAGCATGTCCTAGTCTGATTTGAGGTACTGTCCAGAGTTTGCCTGTAGGACTATGCAAGACCACAATAATTCTCTGTCAGAATAGCTGGTGGTCCAGCTGAGATTCGAAGTCAGTACCAAGCGTATAGCAGTCAGATGCGTTACGGCCTGTGTCGTCTTACACAGCACAAATATTTCACATTCAGTTTAACCGTGTTAGAAATTCAATCGTTTCCAATGATGGTAGCTGCTTGACCATCATTGTTTCTGCCTATCTGGTCAGTTGGATGTAGGATACACACTTTGATGGGTCAACTATATACAGTGATTGTCATGTAGGTCCCGGTGGGAACCTTGAGCGCATTGTCAAAGTATTCACTTTCATCCTGGATGTTTAAATCTTGTTCACGCTATTTCCCGCTGCAGCCATTTTGACCATTGTTGCCATTGTATTGCTAGACAATCTGCAACATTTCCTTGTACAGCCGTATGAATTCGTTATTTACACTCACCAAGATAAAGATAGCATTGCATTTTGTTCATTCTTCTAGCTGGCTATGATATCCCGTCGGGATGCACAATGATCATGCATATCTACAGAGTCCATCGGGACCCAATTCAATTCCCCAACCCCGAAAAGTTCGACCCTGACAACTTCCTGCCAGAGAGGGTAGCAAAGAGACACCCCTACGCCTACATCCCCTTCAGTGCCGGTCCCAGGAACTGCATAGGCCAGAAGTTCGCTATGCTGGAGATGAAGACGGTGTTGTCCTACATGTTGCGTCACTACAGGCTGCGTTCCCTTGACAACAGGGATACTGTCAGTCTACTGTCCGAGCTGGTGCTGAAGTCAGACAGAGGAATCAATGTCACCATCACAGCCAGAGACACAGGAAATGGCAGCATGTGAGGACTGCCAGGCAACAACTTCCGTATTTCACCGTAAATTTAGCAGAATAACTAACCCTAAAAAAAGAAATTAAAAGTTTTAAGCACAAAATCGTTTAAATCCTAGGTGAAATTATAAAGTAACTTTTGTAATATAAATTGAGTATTAGAGGAATTAATTCTGGAAAAGATGGTTTCTTTCCTTCGATATCTGCTTTGTTGTTTCAAATATGAAAAGCGACGAGAGAGTGTGGATGCACGTGTTATCGCTGCATTAACGAGACGCTCTGCAGAACAAACCACATTGCAGCCCCCCATTTTATCTCTGTCACACACACACACACACGATTGACACAGACTACACCGCATTCCAGCGTTTCAGAAAAAGCGCCGTACAAATTACAGTTGGCGACTTCGTTAAGGGTTCCGTCCCCGAAACTTTTACGTAACTCCGAAATTAACGTAAGTCGGAACTGACCACACACCCACTTATTTATCACACCTCACTGGCTATGTATAAGTTTTTACACTGTCAATATACATGTTTAAAAATTACATCTATAAGCTTACCTACGTATGCAACCAATAGAGTGAAATACATTTGATAATTACATTACAGTATTACAAATACGGGAGGGGGGGGCACTCGGTGGCGCAGTTGGTTAAGGCACTGCGCTAAAGCCGGAATCCCTAGATATGCGGCCAAACGGGCAGCCGAGAGTGAACTTGGTGAAGACAGCAGGGAAGGAAAAATTCTGAGTGCTGCGACAAAATACTGGAGGATGGTGAAGCAGGGTGCGGAGGAAGTACCGGTGAGACAGTGTCACGAATAGCAGGTTGGACGGCCGAGAGTAGCGTGCTGGGCAAGGAGACTGAGGGAAGAACTGGATACTATCGGACTTGGATACATATGACAGAATGCGAGAGGGACACAAATGAGGACCACGCGCCGCATCATCAAGCATCCTGGCCGAAAGAGAGAGAACAGAACGCTATCTGTGTATGAGGGTTTGAAACACTTCTGGGGGAAAGAGGGGAAAGAAGTGGAATAGCATGGTTCCAACTGGCAATCAGGAAACTAATATGGGGTGTGGGTCAAGGAGGGTGGCAGATGTCATCTGTGCTTGAAGGAGGAGAGGAGAATGCCGTCTATTGTTGAAATGTCCAGAAAAGCAGAGGTGGGGAGAGGAGCTCTTGAGGAGCAAATGACCTCATATTAACGAGGAAATTGCACTCAGGAAGATACTCACTAGTAGCGAGGTCAAAGAACTGAGAAATTTAGGTGCCCCGTCCTACAAGATAAAATGTAAATTGGAAAACCAAGTGAAGAAAGCAGTATTCAAGTTGGGGGGAGGAGATGAACTAGATTGTACGTAGGATCAATAGGCTATAAATAACTTGGATGACACTAGAACTTTCTAAGCATAATAAACAGTATAATTAATCTGTAATAATTAGTAATATCGTGAATATGTACTGGCAAAACTTAGTGTTATCAGGCACATCTAAAGAAATGCATTTGCAACTCAAATAAACTCAGTAACCTCAGTTTTTCCATTCATAAATGGCACCAGAACGCTGTTTCGTTATTATTGTCGTTCTCACAGGGCCAGATCCTTTCACGTGTCCCTTAATGCGGTGAGCATCTTCAAAATGGTGTTGACCAGTTCAAACAGAGACCAAGTTCACGTGCTACTGCCCATAAGCTTGGTCAACTAACACCATCTAACATAAAGCTTTGTCCACTTTCATAATTATTAATCATTTTCATCTTCACCCCTAAATCAACTTCGGACCTCTTGCGCATGTGCTGTAACTAGCAGCAAGAAATTATCTATGTCCACTCATTCTTTAAATTTATAAAGATGGAAGTCACAAAACAAGTATTTCAGTTCAAGTGCCACCACGGTATTTCCAAGAACCAGGGAAGCGTGACAGAAGAATGAAGGACAGACGGTCAGCGGCAAAGCACGCGATCGTGTGTTATCTTACCTATGCCGTCGCAGCAGTAGGCCTACTAACTGCAACGCAAATTATCTGTAGCACAGAGCTTGTTACGTACGTCCGAGTTTACGTAACTTGCGTGCTACGTACCCGGAAACCGCCTGTAAATATAACACAAACTAATAATTTTCGGAAAAGAACAATTATCCTGCCTCTCTGTTTTTAAATAGGGAATGGAAGTTACTTCTTGTGTTTCAGTGGTATGGCTGCGCAAAACTAGTCATACTGGCCTGTCACAGTTTCTGCTAAGGTTGACACAAAAACCCTTGCATAAATTATTCGGTATGTACCGTCGTCTCTTACCTTGAAGGCAGCAGAACATTTCGACCATGTTTGTCACGATGGTTAATTTTAGCGTAATGTATTTTCGAACGGTATAGACTCCTGCCATGGCAAAAGCAGCATTCAACAAGAAGAAGAATCTTTTCACCAGCAAACTGGAATTAAATTTAAGGAAGAAACTAGTAAAGTGCTACATTTGGAGCATAGCTTTGTATGGTGCTGAAACGTGGACACTTCGGAAAGTAGATCAGAAGTATCTGGAGAGTTTTGAAATGTGGTGCTGGAGAAGAATGGAGAAGATCAGTTGGACCGATCGTGTGAGAAATGAAGAAGTATTACACAGAGTCAAGGAGGAGAGGAATATCGTACATACAATAAAAAGAAGAAAGGCTAACTGGATTGGTCACATCTTGCGTAGAAACTGCCTTCTGAAACAGGTGATTGAAGGAAAGTTAGAAGGAAGGATAGAAATGACGGGACGACGAGGGAGAAGACGTAAGCAGCTACTGGATGACCTTAAGGAAAAGAAGAGATACTGGAAATTGAAAGAGGAAGCACTAGATCGCACCCTGTGGAGAACTCGCTTTGGAAGAGGCTACGGACCTGTCGTAAGACAGACTACAGAATGAATGAATAGATTCCTGTGTCAGCAGCTATTGTCGCTGAAAATTATCATTTCCTGGGCTTTTTACATTACAAGTCAGCTGTGTCTTACAGTTCCGTTTCTTTATTACAGTAATCACTGAGGAACTCATGTGCTGCTTCTTACGTTGCTAGACAGGTGACAACAGAATATTCCTACTAGGTCTGTTTATGCCTGCCACACTGAACTTTACCCTTTGCTAAGCAGTGATATTACACAAAACTTAGGTCCGTAGTTCGGTCTATTAGATTTCGCCATTAACTGCGTCACACGTGACAACAAAGAATTAAGCCAATATGCACGGAGTTGCAACAGACGGCCTGATTGAGCTATAACTTTGTTTTCACTATCCCTGGTGATCGTAACGAACTAGCTGCAATTGACTGATGTACCAGAACGTGCAAAATAACTGCTTGAGCGTTTAAACTGAAGCTTTGGCTGTATTTTTCTGTGTACTGGTACAATCTTAACATTTCCCTCCACGATTAAAATTGTGACAGTCTTGTCAAAGCCACCTGAATTGTCGTAGTCCATGTTCGTATGTCCATATGGACGAACAGCACAAGCATTAGGACTTAATATTTCGCTTTATTTCAAATTTTCAAAGTTGGACTCCTTTTTTACAAAACTTTATTTGGGGTGGATGTCAATGCCTACCATTCCCCCTCCCTTTCCTCACCGCATTAGTGCCCGTGACTGAATAATTTGGAACTTAATATGTCACTGTACAAAACAGATGTCTATTGGCTACCATTACTTTGTACATTTAGTCGTCTAGGATATGATAACGTGAAGATACGTAAATGGTTAAACAAACTTCGAAGTATTTTCAGAGCAGTCCTTCTTGTGTTAACCTTACTTAATTCTTCAGCACCTCTGTGATAATATCAAGAGTAATCCTGTTCCTTATTTGTTATCTCACCAGTTCTTTGACTTGGTTATCTTGTAGAACAGAGCACCAATGACGTAATGAGTAAGTCAAAAATGATCCTTTTATAAATGTGTAGTTGACACTACAAATTGCTCCGTCTTACAAACACGACATTCAGAACTGCAGCACAGAGAGAGTAAAGGTATGTACAGGTGTGACTATAATAGCTATTAAACACAACTAAATTCTTTTAGTATGGCTTCAATTCGACGTGTTTCGGCTCATACAAAAGAAGCCAACATCAGGCTGATAAAATACTAACGAATAATTATTGTGTACCTCTGATTATGTTATTTTCCATCACCCACATTTACATACATAATTTAATTATGTATGCATAATTACAGTTGAGACCTTACTTTCACAATTACCATAACAGTGTGATAAGACGAGAAAAATTAGGTCTGTGATTGGACAGAAAATAGATATCTCTAATATCGGTGATGAGAAATCTGTATGCAGAGTTTGAAAAAATATAAGTCTATGTAACTTCATGTGTCCGTGTGCTTGCTTTGGCAGCGATAATGTACCAGGAAATGTATATAGGATTTTGAAAGTGTATGAGTAGTTTCCTGAAGATTAGGGTGTGAGATGTGCCAAATATAATCCAAATAGACCCACAGGGACTGGGTAGGGCCACGGAGTTTCTTTCCATGGAAAGTTAAAATTTAAATTATGCAATAAACGCGAAGATATACCAAATTTGAAAGGTGTCGCACTAACAATTACAATAAAGCATACCGAAACAGGGTAATGTTTTCTGTCAAGGACCAAAAGAATGAAGAAAATGATTCAAGAAAAGATTATTTCGAGTTGAACTTTATTTCACTTGGCTCGACCTAATGAATTTTATATCACATTAAATAGGATGCAATATAAATCCAGGGAGCGACAGTGAGAGTAAAGGGTGAATTAAAAACAGGAACATTTTGCAATAATACAGACATATTAAAACAATTTGTCTTCTTGAACTGCAGTACTGTCCTGCTACGATATATACACTGCACGTTGCGTTGTTGTCTCCTGCCACAAGAGATTACCATGGACCCAGTCACAATCCTGCTAGGAGCCCTGTTCTTTATAGCGCTGCTCTTCCTGCTGACTGGCGACAAGAAGGAAACGGAAGTTGCCAGGCGTGTGAACAAACTGCATGGACCAACGCGCTATCCCATTTTCGGCACAGATTTGCCCTTAATGTTTCTCAAGCGCACGGGTAAGTTGTTTTGCAGGAAACGTCTATACATACCGCAATTCACGATGTGATCACACAGCCTTGTGGTTGGTTGCTATAAACCTACCACGTGTTAGTTCTGTAATACAGTTTTCTGAAATATTTGTCCGGGAACAAATTGCATCCTTAGTGTGAAACTTCTCCCACGTCTGGCTCAGTGTCGAGCCTAATACAGCGCACAGTTACGCCCTAACCCTTAGAACAACAAACAACGTACGTAGGTCTTCGTATAAAATGTCCCATGATGCACTGAAACAAAACATTGTCGTTTGCTCATGGCCTTCTGTAGACGTAAGTTTTGGTCAAAAAGGTTCTAATGACAAATGAGCCGTTGTGCAGTTCCTCTGCAATTTGAGGCGTTCGCAATATTGTGAAAAAGGAAATTAGCTTCGTCATTTTTGTCTGTCTGTCTCCTGTCCGTCCGCATGGAACAACTCGGATTGCACTGGACGGGGTTTTCACGAAAATTGATATACGTAAATTATTCGAAAATCTGTCGAGAAATTTCAAAATTAATTAAAATCTGACAAGAATGGCGGGTACAAATCAAGAAGACCTACGCAATTTTATGATAGTATTTCGCTGAATTTTTCTTAGAATGAGAAATTGTCAGAGAATATTTGTAGGGAATATCAAAACACGCATTTAACGCTCAAAAACATTCTTCAGCGCCTCGTGCTCTTTATGAGATAATGTGGAAAATATGTGGTACAAGGAAACAGGACAAAGATCACAATGTAAAACGGCGCATGCGCTTTGCATGACGGATAACTAAGACTACAGACAAAAACTCAGAATATGTAAGACATATTGCTTTTCCACGGCAAAAATGGTAACGCGAACGCATCTCAATATTACGTTCTACTTACATTTCCTGTAACTGTTTGCGTAAAAAGCTTTACGGAAACAGACGAAATTATCAGTTATGGCGCAATAAGTATTAAATGTTATGGATATGCCTCTTTTCTTGCCTCAGTTATCTGACATGAAAATCGCTTCTTTTTTGCGCTGCATTATACTTGTATTGTCATCTGTGACCTGTCTGTCTCTAGCATATTCTTCGACATTACCTCATAAAGGGCACGAATTTCGGACAAGATATTGAACGCAGAATGTGTTTGAATTTTCTCTACAACTCTCGTTTGAAATACTTCGCATTCTAAGAAGAGCTGAGCGAAAATACATCAGACATGTACGCTGGATTTTATTGTAAAGTACCCGTTATTCTTGTCAGATTTTAATCAAATTTCAGTTTCCCAAAAGATTTTCAAAAAATTCTCAAATATCGACTTTATGGGAATTTCTTTTCTCTGCGATTCTTACGAAGTATAACGGAGACGGGATGGCTAGGAGAGTATAGCGCAATTCGATTCCCGGTAGGATCAAGAGATATTTCTCCCACAGAACTGGGTGCCACGAGTCTTCTGTTCACTTTGTGAAGGAGGCATTTCTCTAACGGCAAATTTACGAACTGCCAAGCTGACTACACACCTACTTACACACCTAACTACACACCTAACTACACACCTAAATACACACCTAACTCTACCGCCCATGTTTAGAATGCATGAAGCTATACCGCTATTCGTCATACGTCTTCAAGGCATGTTGCTTTACTAAGCACAAAGACAAATTCACATACAGCTAACAAAGTGAAGAAAAAATACCGTTGTGAATGTCAGGTCTGTCTGTCTGTCTGCCAGACGGATTGCAGCCTAGCATGGGCAACTAAAGCTTAGGAGAGATTGTTATTACTTTGCTTTTAAGTTCGATGTTGTACATTTTCTGTGAAAGCTGTCGGGAAATTCCGGTAGTCGCCGTAAGAGAGCTTTCGTTACTTGAGGCCATAAACATATAAACACTCCACAATGAACGACGTCCGGTATTTTGCACACTACATTATGGAGTGCCGTCTTCGCAGTCTTCGTGATATTGGAAAATATACGACACGTCAAAGATTCGAATACACTGCAAGATCCATGCTGATGGCAAAGTGATACTACATGCATGTTAGAGGGCGTCACCTTGCTATACCTTATAAATTTACACTAAGCACAGTGTTCTGTTGTTGACAGAGTTGTTCAAACATGCATTGATGATCGAAAAGAAATTCAGCCCAATCTTCCGCACGTGGAATGGCTGTAAGCCACAGGTACACCTTCTGCGGCCGGAAGATGTAGAGGTAAGGAAAGGGGAGATCTCTTTTTATTGTTATTCCTTCGTGTTTCTCTGTCTTTATTTTCTTGCTTAGTTGTATACATCTCTGGGATCCTTTCTTTGTACGGCAGGGATAGCTCATTCGGCAAAGTGACTAGGAAATAGGCTCGAAACAGAGGAAACGTGTATTGATTCCTGACAGCGAAAAGAAGCTTCTGCCTCTTTCAAAGTGTGTAGAACGTTTCTTGTTCCCATTCACCTCCCCATTCAATTGCTACCAGAAGACTCTTTCCTAGATACCTGACAATGATCGGCCACCCCATCTAACGCCGAGGCTATGAATGAAGGGGAATATACCTTTACTCACCACATACGTTCATGCAATGCAAAAGGCCAAGTGTAATTTAACGCGTTCATTTCATGCTTCTTCTGCTTCTTTATTTTGATTTGTTTACTTCCTTTTCTTTCGCTTTCTGCCGCCTTCCTTCATCCCCTTCTTCATATTCGTTTCGTTCTTCATGTTTTTATTCGGGATAGCTCAGTAAAGTGACCGGACTGCGGACTGGGCAACAAGGAAAAAGATTCAGTTCCCGGTAAGGGTGAAGAATTGTTTCTGTTCGCAACAAAATCCAGACTGTTCTCTGCCTATAGAGCCTCACATCGAAAAGATACTGCAGTCTGTTTTATCACGGGTAGAAATGTGGCGGTGTGAAACTCTCCACCCTTTCACACCGAGCATCCAGCTTTAGAATGCGTAGAGGCTACCACAGTCCCTGTAACATGAACGCCGTGATTCATGATTAACCCTGGAATGCTACCCATCATTTTTATGACGTGAATGGTACCCTGGGGTACATATGTACCCCAATAATAAATGTGAGAAATAGGCTTCATATGATTTTTATTTTTCAAAACAAACATAAAAAGAGCGAAGTTTTAACATATTTTAACTTTGAAAAAATTGAAAAAAAAAAGTTAGGAACAATTAGGGCACACTTTCTTTTGGTGTTCTAAACAAATGAACTTTCTACACATAGCGCATTTTATCCTTGATTTTCTGTCCCTCGACCTTTCACAGAATGCACATCTTCCGGCTGATGGTTTGGGTTTACTGGTAGCAACTTCTTCGTAAGTCACCATTTGGAAACGACAAATAGTTTCACGGAGTTCCCGAGGCAAAGTTGGTACTCCCAAACGACTCAACATATGAGGCTTCACCAAATCCATTGCAAGTGCTTTCAGAAACGAACGTCTGTTTTTCATTACTTCTTTCGCTGGTGCATCTGAGCCTGCCAGAAGTATCATAGAATTCACTCCTACAATATTTAGCAAGTTGTAGAAAAGACACAATGGCCAGCGCCTCGTTTTTCTGGAACAGGAGTATGTATGACACAACTGATCAAGGGTGTCAACACCGCCTTTGGTTTGATTGTAGAATTCAATCATTTGAGGTAAAGTAGTTGAATCTGGATCGTCACCTTTCTCGTGCATCGTGGAAAGTAGCAGAACAATCTTCTTTTTATTTTTGGGTGGACAGTAGGAAGTATGAAGAATAACACAATTGCTACCCTGGGGTACAGGTGCACCCCACACAAGCTCTAGCTGCTAAATGTACTGCGTTCTTCCACTGTTGAAGGTCACTGCGAAACTAACTCTCTGAAATATGAAACTACTAGAAGCCAGCGATATGTGGCGCCATCTGTTAGGAAGAAATTTAACTTTTTCATGTGAGTGGGGTACAGGTGCACCCCGGGTAGCATTCCAGGGTTAAGAATCATAAAAAATTACCTGATACTGTCTTTCTTTCTTTCTATCTTTCTTTCCGTCTTTCTATATTATTTACACATTTCTGTATACAGAACATAGACTATCTCCATTTTCCAAACAACAGTGTTACTGAATGAGTAGCACTAACGCTATGTTTTCCAGAGTTTCCGAATTCAGCTGTGGGCACAGTTTTCGGATATCCTGACTGATTATTTTTGTGGATTTCCTCTCAGTTCCCCTACGTAATTTCAGTGATATTGTCTTAAATTCTGTCTTCACCCCTCCCTTCCACTTACCCCTATATCACTTACTCACTAATCGTCTTGTCATTCAACACTATACACTCTGAGACATTGACATCGTCTTTACATAAAACATAAATTAACACTAAGGTCTATATAAATAATCAGGTGACTGATTTTGTTGCCTATTTTAGGTGATTCTTAGGAGCAGTGAACACCTGGACAAAAGCAAGTCATACAAGCTCATGAATGACTGGCTCGGTACAGGCCTGCTGACATCCACAGGTAAGCAGCAGTGTTCTGTTTCACTTCCCACTTGAGTGTTTGTTTTTGTTTCTGGTATTAATGGATTGAGAATAAGAGAGTTACTTCGTTTTCATGTGAGGACTGTTTCCTTTTTCCGTACAAAATGAGTAATATCACATTGATATCCAATCGACTTTCACCAGGAGAGAAATGGCACACCCACAGGAAGATGATCACACCGACCTTCCACTTCAAGATCCTGGACAGCTTCGTGGAAGTGTTCTCGGAGAAGAGCGAGATCCTGATCAGCAAGCTGCGGAAGGAAGTCGGATCCAGGGCTTCAACATCTATCCTTATATCACCAAATGCACGCTGGACATCATATGCGGTGAGCGCATGCGTCAATCTTACGTGGATCTGTATCACATTTCTTCCTCTGAAGAGTGTATATGAACTTGCTTACAGTCGTTACTTGCCTGTGTCTGTTATGCTGCAGAGACCGCCATGGGTACGCCGATACATGCTCAGGACGACAGGGGGTCAGACTACGTGAAGGCTGTCCACGAGTGAGTTTGTCCGCTGAACGCTTATCCAACACGTCCCTAGTTATTTACGAACGTACACGGCGTCTTATCCCATGCGACTTTAATTCTTTTCACCACTGCGATCACAAGCTAAATTCGCGCATGTTTTCTTTCTCTGATAAATTTGTTTTTTGTGCTTTCTATGGATAATGAGAAAAATTCGCAGTGCACCATCATCGAGTTCCTTCTTTCATAATTGTACTCCTCTCTTCCAGCATAAGTGAGATCATTGTTCATCGTCAATTTCGGCCGTGGCTGCATCCTGACTCCATTTTCAAAATGTCAGCAATAGGAAAAAGGCATGACGAGTGCCTCAGAGTGCTTCATGGATTCACCAACAAGGTACAGTAATTAAGTGTAAATAATTACGTACTTCAGTTACGGTTAAGGTTCCGTTAGGGTAAAGGTTTAGTGTTATAATCTCGTTGAATTTGGTACACCTTTCAAATCATTTTGTTCAATAAGATATGTTTAATTGAAATTTTTATCAAATTCGATGGAGCAGATATTTGATGCCTTCACTAATCAGAATGTTCTGAATAAGGAGCTGCTTTATTGCAACAGCTTTTTAAACTCTCTTTATAATACACAATTAGGAATATCCAAGTAATCGGGGGCGGCTTGAAATTGAATGTGACACATCATATTCTGGACAGTGCTGATTATGTTAATTTAATGGGCTATAGAATTTTAAGACACACAAGGTAAATTGTCACTAGTACGTTTTTGGATAAGACGTACTTAGAAATCGAAGAAAATGTTCAAGTCTCATAAGGAAAAGCCGGACAAATTCACATTAAAAGATAGTTTAGGAAATCTTAATATGTAGCAGATTTCAATTATTTAGGAAAGGTACCAAGAAATCAAAATTCCCTTCTTGAATGTATAAAAAAAATTAAATACGGAGAATTCAGAGATATAACTGTGTATGCTGTTTTGTGTGGGTGTGTAATTCAGTCTCCCTCATCAATAAACAATTAGACCGAGGGCGCCTACGAGTAGGTTGCTGAGACATATTTGGTCTTAATTGCAAGGTAGCAAGAGGAGACAGGAGACACATGTACAATGTGGACTTTCGAGATTTGTATTTCCGACGAATAATAATAATAATAATAATAATAATAGCATTAGTCAAAACAAAAGGCATTAAATAGACGAGACATGCGTCACGATCAGGGTAGAGGAGAAATGGTTACAAATTTTGGTGAGGAGACTTGAAGGAGTGGGGGCACATGAAAGACTTAATTGAACATTGGAAGATTATGTTTAAATTAATGATAAAGTGATATGACGGGAGGACGTGGACTGGATTGATCTGGCTTAGGTGAAGGAAAATTGGCATTCTGATGTGGACAACGTAATGAAATTTCTGCCCCCCCCCCTTCCCCCCGATATTTGAGTGTTATTCCTCGCATCTGTAGGTAATTTCTAATACAGGATTGTTTCCTAGCCCAATGCTGTTTCCTTCCACGCCTTAGTAATTCGTGCTTACAGTTACGCCACTGTGATGTGATATGAAACGCTATGTAACCAATAAGTAACTTAAACTAAGCGGTAACACATAATGTTTCAGATGATACAAGAACGTAAGACCGCTCTCAGTAACCTACCCTACCAAACAGATACGTTACTAACTGAAGAGGACAGTGATATAGGTGAGTGCTTTTGCACAACAAATTTGCTTTCTGATACTCCATTCTGTCTTCAGTTTATTCAACGAGTTGATAGCAATCACGCACCGTGCTAGTTACGAATGGGCTTCAAATTTCGGACCTGATAGCCTGAGAAGGGTAATCCGTTTTACTCTTTTATGAATGTATAAACAGGGAATAATGACTCAATGAACACCACGGCCACTTCCCCCCACACACACTCCAGTTCATTATCCACACATTATCTAAACCATAACACGGCTACATCCCTCTACACACATTCCAGTTCATTATCCACACATCATTCAGACCACGGCCACTTCCCTCTACACACATTCCAGTTCATTATCCACACATCATCTGGACCACGGCCTCTTCCCTCTACACACACTCCAGTTCATTATCCACACATCATCTAAACTAGACCACAGCCTCATTCCTCTACACACATTCCAGTTCATTATCCACACATCATCTAAACCAGACCACGGCCATTTCCCTCTACACACATTCCAGCTCATTATCCACACATCATCTAAACCAGACCATGGCCACTTCCCTCTACACACACTCCAGTTCATTATCCATCATCTAAACCAGACCACAGCCTCATTCCTCTACACACACTCCAGTTCATTATCCACTCATCATCTAAACTAGACCACAGCCTCATTCCTCTACACACATTCCAGTTCATTATCCACACATCATCTAAACCAGACCACGGCCATTTCCCTCTACACACATTCCAGCTCATTATCCACACATCATCTAAACCAGACCATGGCCACTTCCCTCTACACACATTCCAGTTCATTATCCAATCATCATCTAAACCAGACCATGGCCACTTCCCTCTACACACACTCCAGTTCATTATCCAATCATCATCTAAACCAGACCATGGCCACTTCCCTCTACACACATTCCAGTTCATTATCCACACATCATCTAAACTAGACCACGGCCACATGACTCTACAAACATTCCAGTTCATTATCCACACATAATTTTAACTAGACCACAGCCTCTTTCCTCTACACACATTCCAGTTCATTATCCACACATCATCTAAACCAGACCACGGCCATTTCCCTCTACACACATTCCAGTTCATTATCCAATCATCATCTAAACCAGACCATGGCCATTTCCCTCTACACACATTCCAGTTCATTATCAAATCATCATCTAAACCAGACCATGGCCACTTCCCTCTACACACACTCCAGTTCATTATCCAATCATCATCTAAACCAGACCACGGCCATTTCCCTCTACACACATTCCAGTTCATTATCCAATCATCATCTAAACCAGACCATGGCCACTTCCCTCTACACACATTCCAGTTCACTATCCACACATCATCTAAACCAGACCATGGCCACTTCCCTCTACACACACTCCAGTTCATTATCCAATCATCATCTAAACCAGACCATGGCCACTTCTCTCTTACACACACTCCAGTTCATTATAAAATCATCATCTAAACCAGACCATGGCCACTTCCCTCTACACACATTCCAGTTCATTATCCACACATCATCTAAACTAGACCACGGCCACTTCCCTCTACACATTATTCCAGTTCATTATCCACACATCATCTAAACTAGACCACGGCCACTTCCCTCTACACACATTCCAGCTCATTATCCACACATCATCTAAACTACACCACGGCCACTTCCCTCAACAAATATTCCAGTTCATTATCCACACATCATCTAAACTAGACCACGGCCACTTCCCTCTACACACATTCCAGTTCATTATCCAATCATCATCTAAACCAGACCATGGCCATTTCCCTCTACACACATTCCAGTTCATTATCAAATCATCATCTAAACCAGACCATGGCCACTTCCCTCTACACACACTCCAGTTCATTATCCAATCATCATCTAAACCAGACCATGGCCACTTCCCTCTACACACATTCCAGTTCATTATCCAATCATCATCTAAACCAGACCATGGCCACTTCCCTCTACACACACTCCAGTTCATTATCCAATCATCATCTAAACCAGACCATGGCCACTTCCCTCTACACACACTCCAGTTCATTATCCAATCATCATCTAAACCAGACCATGGCCACTTCCCTCTACACATATTCCAGTTCATTATCCACACATCATCTAAACTAGACCACGGCCACTTCCCTCTACACACACTCCAGTTCATTATCCAATCATCATCTAAACCAGACCATGGCCACTTCCCTCTACACACACTCCAGTTCATTATCCAATCATCATCTAAACCAGACCATGGCCACTTCCCTCTACACATATTCCAGTTCATTATCCACACATCATCTAAACTAGACCACGGCCACTTCCCTCTACACACACTCCAGTTCATTATCCAATCATCATCTAAACCAGACCATGGCCACTTCCCTCTACACACACTCCAGTTCATTATCCAATCATCATCTAAACCAGACCATGGCCACTTCCCTCTACACACACTCCAGTTCATTATCCACACATCATCTAAACTAGACCACGGCCACTTCCCTCTACACACACTCCAGGTCATTATCCACAAATCATCTAAACCAGACGAAGGCCACTTCCCTCTAAACACATTCAAGTTCATTATCCACACATCATCTAAACTAGACCACGGCCACTTCCCTCTACACACACTCCAGGTCATTATCCACAAATCATCTAAACCAGACGAAGGCCACTTCCCTCTAAACACATTCAAGTTCATTATCCACACATCATCAAAACTAGACCACGGCCACTTCCCTCTACACACACTAGAGTTCATTATCTACACATCATCTAAACTAGACCACGGCCACTTTCCTCTACACACATTCCAGTTCATTATCCACACATCACCTAAACTAGACCACGGCCACTTCCCTCTACACACACTCTTGTTCATTATCCACACATCATCTAAACTAGACCACGGCCACTTCCCTCTACACACACTCCAGTTCATTATCCACACATCATCTCACTGTTCACCGCTGTCCGACATGAACTACGCACAGTATCGTTAAGTAAATTAAACCAGTTTATCTAGTCTTGCATTTACTGGCTTGTCAGTTGTACTGATCCTGCGGAAAGCACAATGATGTTCTGTAAGCGTGCATTGAGCAGGAAGATTCGGCAACTCCTGTCACAAGACGTACCGATTTATGTCAGGTAAGCTCTGTTCCCTGTTGAGCTGGTAAGAGTAATGAATGTACAGAACTATCTAACTGAAGGTGCAGTATCGTCCTAATAGTTCACAGCTATTGAACATGTCATATTATATTGTGATGGTGAAAAAAGCTGAAACGTATTTACCGCCTTTACAACAAGTGCCACTGTATCATACTCCTCAACGTATTTACCGCCTTTACAACAAAGTGCCACAGTATCGTACTCCTCAACGTATTTACCGCCTTTAAAACAAAGTGCCACTGTATCATACTCCTCAACGTATTTACCGCCTTTACAACAAAGTGCCACTGTATCATACCCCTAACGTATTTACCGCCTTTAAAACAAAGTGCCACTGTATCATACTCCTCAACGTATTTACCGCCTTTACAACAAAGTGCCACTGTATCATACTCCTCAACGTATTTACCGCCTTTAAAACAAAGTGCCACTGTATCATACTCCTAAACGTATTTACCGCCTTTACAACAAAGTGCCACTGTATCATACTCCTCAACGTATTTACCGCCTTTACAACAAAGTGCCACTGTATCATACTCCTCAACGTATTTACCGCCTTTAAAACAAAGTGCCAACTATATCATACTCTAAACGTATTTACCGCCTTTACAACAAAGTGCCACTGTATCATACTCCTCAACGTATTTACCGCCTTTACAACAAAGTGCCACTGTATCATACTCCTCAACGTATTTACCGCCTTTACAACAAAGTGCAACTGTATCATACTCCTCAACGTATTTTCCGCCTTTACAACAAAGTGCCACTGTATCATACTCCTCAACGTATTTACCGCCTCTACAACAAAGTGCCACTGTATCATACTCCTCAACGTATTTTCCGCCTTTACAACAAAGTGCCACTGTATCATACTCCTCACCGTATTTACCACCTATACAACAAAGTGAAACTGTATCATACTCGTCACCGTATTTACCGCCTTTACAACAAAGTGACACTGTATTATACTCCTCACCGTATTTACCGCCTTTACAACAAAGTGCCACTGTATCATACTCCTCACCGTATTTACCACCTATACAACAATGTGAAACTGTATCATACTCGTCACCGTATTTACCGCCTTTACAACAAAGTGACACTGTATCATACTCCTCACCGTATTTACCACCTATAGAACAAAGTGCCACTGTATCATACTCCTCACCGTATTTACCACCTATACAACAAAGTGAAACTGTATCATACTCGTCACCGTATTTACCGCCTTTACAACAAAGTGCCACTGTATCATACTCCTCACCGTATTTACCACCTATACAACAAAGTGAAACTGTATCATACTCGTCACCGTATTTACCTCCTTTACAACAATGTTCCACTGTATCATACTCCTCACCGTATTTACCGCCTTTACAACAAAGTGCCACTGTATCATACTCCTCACCGTACTTACCGCCTTTACAACAAAGTGCCACTGTATCATACTCCTCACCGTATTTACCGCCTATACAAACAAAGTGCCACTGTATTATCCTCTTCACCGTATTTACCACCTATACAACAAAGTGCCACTGTATCATACTCCTCACCGTATTTACCAGCTTTAAAACAAAGTGCCACTATATCATACTCCTCACCGTATTTACCGCCTTTACAACAAAGTGCCACTGTATCATAATCCTCACCGTATTTACTGCCTATACAACAAAGTGCCACTCTATCATCCTCTTCACCGTATTTACCACCTATACAACAAAGTGCCACTGTATCATACACCTCACCGTATTTACCACCTATACATCAAAGTGACACTGTATCATACTCGTCACCGTATTTACCGCCTTTACAACAAAGTGCCACTGTATCATACTCCTCACCGTATTTACCGCCTATACAACAAGTGCCACTGTATCATACTCTTCGCCGTATTTACCACCTTTACAACAAGTGCCACTGTATCATACTCCTCACCGTATTTACCACCTTTACCACAAAGTGCCACTGTATCATACTCGTCACCGTATTTACCGCCTTTACAACAAAGTGCCACTCTATGATAGTCCTCACCGTATTTACCGCCTATACAACAAGTGCCACTGTATCATACTCGTCACCGTATTTACCGCCTTTACAACAAAGTGCCAGTCTATCATACTCCTCACCGTATTTACCGCCTATACAACAAGTGCCACTGTATCATACTCCTCACCGTATTTACCACCTTTACAACAAGTGCCACTGTATCATACTCCTCACCGTATTTACCACCTTTACAACAAAGTGCCACTGTATCATACTCGTCACCGTATTTACCGCCTTTACAACAAAGTGCCACTCTATCATACTCCTCACCGTATTTACCGCCTATACAACAAGTGCCACTGTATCATACTCCTCACCTTATTTACCACCTTTACAACAAAGTGCCACTGTATACTCCTCACCGTTCTTCTCTAAGGAACATTATGAGTTTGTGTTTTTTATGGCGGTGACTGTAGATTGATTCATTCTTCTGGGATGTGATGCAGCGTGCTCAGGTGGAGAGTTCTCACGTTTCGGGAGAAATTGGTTCTATCATCTGCACGGCGAAGGATATATAAAGTTGTGGTGTGGCAGTGTGGGAGAGGATACGAAGTGTAGACAGACCGTTGTTACGAAACATCTGTTAATGTATGTCGGACTACACGCCAAGAGGGTTATATTTATTTCAGTGTGTCCTGCGATCTACACTTACATTTTAAACGTGTCCCATGTGGATCCTTGCAAGACGTGTACCAACCAAACATTTAAAAACCTCTTACCTTTTTACGCGTCTTTATTGCATGACTTTCCCTACATTTCTCTCACTTATTCTTTCAACCTTTGTGAATACGTACCTATGGGCTACTCCAATCAGGCATTAAATTCTGAAAACTTCGATTTAACAGGCAATTGTCACTCAGCCTTGAACGGTAGAGACAATTATCACAAGATGTCTATACGAGCAAGAGCCCTCAAATATACAAGGAAGGCACAAGGTCTATTCCCCCGTGTGTTGTGCACGCATGAGCCCAGAGTTCCAGCACTCTAAGGACTTTGGCGAGAATTGGTATCACCACCATATTTTGTTATTGTCATTTTTGTTTTAGGAGAACAGCGCTGTTAGGATGTCACTATTGTGTAATTTTCTCCCTTGTTCTTTTTCTTGCTCTCCTATTAATTATTAAATCCTCTGGACCACACGTCCGTCGTCATTTTCTGGAACTCCATTATTGATATCTACTCCTGCTTCATTTTATAGGCAAGAAGAAGAGGAAGGCGTTCTTGGATCTGCTGTTGGAAGCGCTGCATGATGGCGTTCAGTTAACGGAACAGGAGCTCAGAGAAGAAGTGGACACCTTCATGTTTGGGGTGCAGAAATTTTCTTACAAATTGTATGACTATAGCAGTAATAGCCGCCAGTGTATCTCAGTTAGTTTAGTGACCAGGCCAAGTGATTTACGACCAAGGATTCAGGATTGGATTTCAGAAAAGGGCAGCAATATTTCTCTTCTTCAAACAGTACAGACCGGGTCTGAGGACCACGCACATTTACATTCGTTCGGTAACAATTGGTAAGCGGAAAGACGTGGTGTTACAATTCACTTCTATCTCCTGCCCATGTTCAGAATGTGTGGATAATTACCTCCACTCAATTTTAAATCATTGCGATGTGGTGCGTGATCAAGCACATTGAAAAATCTACATCATCTTCTTAAGTGTTTTATGTAGAATATTCACGACTCATAAATGTCACATGCATCAAATTTCAGTGCCTTGAAATATTACTTCCTTCTGACCTCAAGTCACACACTGAACAGAAAACACATCTGGTTCTGACGTGTGTTTCTGTTCCACAGGGCCACGACACGACAGGTGCTGGGATAAGTTGGACACTCTTCCTTCTAGGACTTCATCCCGATGTCCAAGTAAGTGTTAACTATCTCAAGAGTTTGTTCCTGTAAAATGTAGCACATGTATTAAGTCATGATACTGTCTACAGGAGATTGCATACCTGGAGCAGGAGAGCATCTTCCAGGGTTCTGACCGCTCTGTGAACATGAATGACCTCAACGAGATGAAGTACCTTGAGAGGGTCATCAAGGAGACATTAAGATTGTACCCCAGTGCTCCAATCATCGGAAGGATACTGAAGAAAGACGTCAATATAGGTAATCTTCAGTTAGGAACCATCCACTCTATAATATTATCCCTTGTGAGATGTGTGGTTCTTGCGGCGGTCACTGTAATGATTTTGCTTTGGTATGTGTCACCGCGTAGTGTTGTAGACTATCACAGTGCAGGACATCACATCTTCTTGTAGTACTTGTATACGGAACTCCTACAAACTTTAATCCAATAATCGGTCTATCAAACATCGTACAATATAGCATAAAATGTTAGAATGACTAGCGAATAACGATTGAAAAAGAATATGGGAGAAAGCATGTCCTAGTCTGATTTGAGGTACTCTCCCAGAGTTTGCCTGTAGGACTATGCAAGACCACAAACATTGTCTGTCAGAATAGTTTGTGGTCCAGCTGAGATTCGAAATCAGTACCTAGCGAATAGCAGTCAGATGCGTTACGGCCTGTGTCGTCTTACACAGCACAAATAATTCACATTCATTTTAGCCGTGTTGGAATTTCAGTCGTTTCCAAGGATTGTAGCTACTTGACCATCATTGTTTCTGCCTATCTGGTCAGTTGAAAGTAGGAGCCACACTTTGATGGGGCAACTATATACAGTGATTGTCATGTAGGTCCCGGTGGGAACCTTGAGCGCATTGTCAAAGTATTCACTTTCATCCTGGATGTTTAATTCTTGTTCACGCTATTTCCCGCTGCAGCCATTTTGACCATTGATGCCATTGTATTGTAAGACAATCTGCAACATTTCCTTGTACAGCCGTATGAATTCGTTATTTTCAATCACCAAATTAAAGACAGCATTACATTTCGTACATTCTTCTAGCTGGCTATGATATCCCGTCGGGATGCACACTGATGATGCATATCTACAGAGTCCATCGGAACCCTGTCCAGTTCCCAAACCCTGAGAAGTTCGACCCTGACAACTTCCTGCCAGAGAGGGTAGCAAAGAGACACCCCTTCGCCTACATCCCCTTCAGTGCCGGTCCCAGAAACTGCGTAGGCCAGAAGTTCGCTATGCTGGAGATGAAGACGGTGTTGTCCTACATGTTGCGTCACTACAGGCTGCGTTCCGTTGACAACAGGGATACTGTCAGTCTACTGTGCGAGCTCGTGCTGAAGCCAGAGGGAGGAATCAATGTCACCATCACAGCCAGAGAGTGAGGAAATGGCAGCATGTGAGGACTGCCAGGCAACAACTTCCGTATTTCACCGTAAATTTAGCAGAATAACTATAACTAAAAAAGGAATTAAAAGTTGTAAGCACAAAATCGTTTAAATCCCAGGTACAATTATAAAGTAACATTTGTAATATAAATTGAGTCCTAGGGGAATTAATTCTGGAAAGGATGGTTTCTTTCCTTCGATTTCTGCTCTGTTGTTTCAAATATGAAATAGAGAACTATTTAGAACTAAACTGTTTCTCTATTGTTTCAAATTATCAAACATTTTTTTCCAATGTCAAGTGTATAGCATAAGATGGAAAGCGAACTAAATAAAAGCAAAGTGCTACGAAAAGTATTACTAAGTAATAGAAATGAAGTAAATGCGTGAGAACCGACGCAGATAACCTACTGCTGAAAACTGCTGAACTAGTTACATCGAAGTGGTTAAGACATTAATATACACGGCGGCATATCTAAGAAGACTTCAAACTTCACGCTAAGTAAGATATTCCACCGCGTGTGGCTACCAAGATACCTCTATCTGGTACATGCGATTACCTGTTGCATAACATTCCGTAAACGAGGCCATTTTATGCGTCAGTATGACTGGAAACTGGAATTTCTCGATGTTAACTATCGAGTCTCAAATATAGAACTTTAAAATTACCCATTTAATGGTTCAGATATTAGTAACAGGTTATGTACGGACAGACAGGTTCAATTTACCTGCACAAAACACATTGATTTTGCTTTAAAAGGAAGCCCACAAATTGTCATACGGAACTTAAGGCAAAACAAAAAATTTAGACCAACGCACTGCTCACACGAGAGTGTAAAATGAGTTCTCTTTACTGGCAGTTCGCAAGGAAATGTTTGCCTGATACTTCCACCATGAGTCTCCGTCTGTCGACATATAACAATTCGAGGACCCTGAAAGAAATTTGACTGCTTGACCTTTGAAGATGGGACTGATCAATACCTAACTACCAACCGACGCTGAGTAACAACCCAGAAGAGGGATGACTTAAACTTTAAAGAAATGTGATATTAGGCAGTTTTAGTGAATTTGGTTATACATTCTTATTTCGGTTAAAACTGTACAAAAAGTAATGGACCATTTGTATGAAGAACTAGGGTTTATCAGCGGTTCTGCGCTCATTTCGAGTGGAATGCGGTAAATATTTATTGGCGCAAAAATATCTCGAGCATTCTGCAATGTGGCAGACATTTTGATTCCTACCAATTTCAGCAAGTCTTGGGGATTTCAAAATTTTCAAACAGAAGTACTGCATGGCACTGGGGTGGAAAAACAGCAGTGCATCTACGATCCCCTCGGGGAACCGGGCACCACCCCGTTGTATTTATGCCTTCCACCCGTAAGGGGGTCTGCGGGTGGTGACTGTTATATCCCCATTACTTGTGGGAATAAAATGGACACAGTAATTAATGGACTTGATCAAGGAGTGACTGAGGCTGTAGACTTGATACAAGTTGTAAGTTCTGAGCTGAGTTCTGATGAACCTGATCAAGGAGCAGCTGTGGCTGCAAACTTGATACTGAGGCTGTAGGCTTTGAGCCTTTCGCTGTTTCTTCTGATGAGGACAGACTGGCTGCAGGTGTCTTTATGACCAGACTGCAGTCCAGGCGACTCTCGGGAGTGCAGCGGAAGCAGCTCATTAAAGTAAGAGAAGGCGGTGGCGAAAAGTAGTGGGGGTGTGAAAAGACCCCACTCTTACTCGAGTATTCCAACTTCGATGAGCCTGTGAGCCTTTCGCTATCTCTTCTGATGAAGACAGACTGGCTGCAGGTGTCTTTATGACCAGACTGCAGACCAGGCGACTCTCGGGAGTGCAGCGGAAGCAGCTCATTAAAGTAAGAGAAGGCGGTGGCGAAAAGTAGTGGGGGTTGTGAAAAGACCCCACTCTTACTCGAGTATTTCACCTTCGATTAACCTGATCAAGGAGCGGCTGTAGCTGCAAACATGATATTGGGGCTGTAGGCTCTGAGCCTTTCGCTGTCTCTTCTGATGAGGACAGACTGGCTGCAGGTGTCTTTATGACCAGACTGCAGACCAGGCGACTCTTGGGAGCGCAGCGGAAGCAGCTCATTAAATAAGAGAAGGCGGTGGCGAGAAGTAGTGGGGGTGTGAACAGACCCCACTCTTACTCGAGTATTCCACCTTCGATGAACCTGATCAAGGAACGGCTGTGGCTGCAGACTTGATAATTGAAAGCTAAGGGTTAGCACAATAAGCCAAAGGCTGCGGTGCGTCCGGATCTAATGCCGACGGGCCCATAGAAAGAAGAAGAAGAAGAATCAAACCTTACAACACAGAACAAAACTGTGCTTCAGTGAACTCGTGTAAGGAAAATGTGATCGTTCAATGCGCTCGTGACAAAAACCCTTCAGCCAATTCAAACTTGGAAGCCATAGGATTGTTTTAGTACAATAAACATGAACGAATCCCACAGAAATGTAAAGTGGAAATACATGACGGTACTATCTCCCGGGTCGGGCGGCACTTGGACCGCAACACCACGATGCTGCTGTGAAAACAGCCACATTCTTAGAATTCTCGGTACCCACATGTAATAATGAACAGTATTATCATTGTCTCTTCAGGCGCGTTCACGTAGTCGCAATAAGCGCCTATTAGCTTCGTCATGTCCGTACGTCTGTCTTTCCGTCCATCTGCATGCATCAGCGCGGCTCCCACTGGACGGATTTCCGTGAAATTTAGTATTGTGGACTATTACGAAAATCTGTCGATAAATCACAATGCAGTTAATATCGGACAAAAATGTCGGGCAATTTACGTGAAGACCTCTAAGTACTTTATGTTATTTTCACCGTACATTTTTAATGTTTATAGTCTTATTGCGACAAATGTACACTTTATTATGTCCTTTATTATATTATTTATTACTTTATTATTCCACAAGCCAATAGTGAACACGTAACAGCAGATACAGTGACCATATACCAAACATAGTTGAAGACATTTTATCCATTTTATCTATTTTAATGAGTACCATATAGCTGGTGTAATGATAAAGAGTCCTGATGAAGAACTGATACAGTTCGAAACATGTCGACCATTTATTGACATAAGCATGTAGTAAATAGGACATAGTAAAGTGAACATTTGTCGGAATAAGACTATATATCTCTAAGTATGTTTAATTGTTGCCGGCGACAATAAATGGCCACAAAACCGATCTCGTCGAGTAAAATGGTATCAGGCTGTTAGGTTAGCCGACGAGGTATAAGTATTACACGAACGCGCCACAGTGTTACGTTATACGTACAATTCCTATCTTGTTTTTAAACAATATTATTATGTATTAATGACGTCCAAATATTATGAAAAACTTCATCGTTTCATTCTATCATAGAAAATCCATCAGGCATCAACAAGAAACAAATCAGAAAAGTAAATAATCAGATATAAATATATTCTTAACAATACGGACACAGTTATTTCAGGTTTCCACTGCGTGATTGTTGAGGAAGCAGTTGTTCTGGGATGTCGCGCCATGTGGGTGGGTAATTCTATCCAGAAGTTTCGAAGCAAAGTACCGAGTTCATCTTCAGGGTTACGAATTAATTGACGGACTCATAACCCTCAAGATGAATGCTGCACGGTCCTACGAAACGTCCGGAACCAACTACTCAATCAAATGGCGCAACAACCCAGAAGACCTGGTTCCTAAATACGAAAACAGGTTTGTAACAAAAGTCTTTCAGCTATCAGTCATTTCCTGTGGGTTGTGCGGGAAGTGTCCCGCATAACCAAGGTTAAGGACATGCCGTGCCTACTGTCTTTTCTCCCGTCCCTTTCACGCATGTTACACAAGCGACGACAAAGTGTGGATGCACGTGTTATCGCTGCATTAACGAGACGCTCTGCAGAACAAACCACATTGCAGCCCCCCATTTTATCTCTGTCACACACACACACACACACACGATTGACACAGACTACACCGCATTCCAGCGTTCAGAAAAAGCGTCGTACAAATTACAGTTGGCGACTTCGTTAAGGGTTCCGTCCCCGAAACTTTTACGTAACTCCGAAATTAACGTAAGTCGGAACTGACCACACACCCACTTATTTATCACACCTCACTGGCTATGTATAAGTTTTTACACTGTCAATATACATGTTTAAAATATTACATCTATAAGCTTACCTACATATGCAAAAAATAGTGTGAAATACATTTGATAATTACATTACAGTATTACAAATACGGGAGGGGGGGCACTCGGTGGCGCATTTGGTTAAGGCATTGCGCTAAAGCCGGAATCCCTAGATATGCGGCCAAACGGGCAGCCGAGAGTGAACTTGGTGAAGACAGCAGGGAAGGAAAAATTCTGAGTGCTGCGCCAAAGTACTGGAGGATGGTGAAGCAGGGTGCGGAGGAAGTACCGGTGAGACAGTGTCACGAATAGCAGGTTGGACGGCCGAGAGCAGCGTGCTGGGCAAGGAGACTGAGGGAAGAACTGGATACTATCGGACTTGGATACATATGACAGAATGCGAGAGGGACACAAATGAGGACCACGTGCCGCATCATCAAGCATCCTGGCCGAAAGGAGAGAGAACAGAACGCTATCTGTGTATGAGGGTTTGAAACACTTCTGTGGGGAGAGAGGGGAAAGAAGTGGAATAGCATGGTTCCAACTGGCTATCAGGAAACTAATATGGGGTGTGGGTCAAGGAGGGTGGCAGATGTCATCTGTGCTTGAAGGAGGAGAGGAGAATGCCGTCTATTGTTGAAATGTCCAGAAAAGCAGAGGTGGGGAGAGGAGTTCTTGAGGAGCAAATGGCCTCATATTAACGAGGAAATTGCACTCAGGAAGATACTCACTAGTAGCGAGGACAAAGAACTGAGAAATTTAGGTGCCCCGTCCTACAAGATAAAATGTAAATTGGAAAACCAAGTGAAGAAAGCAGTATTCAAGTTGGGGGAAGGAGATGAACTAGATTGTACGTAGGATCGATAGGCTATAAATAACTTGGATGACACTAGAATTTTCTAAGCCTAATAAATAGTATAATTAATCTGTAATAATTAGTAATATCGTGAATATGTACTGGCAAAACTTAGTGTTATCAGGCACATCTAAAGAAATGCATTTGCAACTCAAATAAACTCAGTAACCTCAGTTTTTCCATTCATAAATGGCACCAGAATGCTGCTTCGTTATTATTGTCGTTCTCACAGGGCCAGATCCTTTCACGTGTCCCTTAATGCGGTGAGCATCTTCAAAATGGTGTTGACAGTTCAAACAGAGACCAAGTTCACGTGCTACTGCCCATAAGCTTGGTCAACTAACACCATCTAACATAAAGCTTTGTCCACTTTCATAATTATTAATCATTTTCATCTTCACCCCTAAATCATCTTCGGACCTCTTGCGCATGTGCTGTAACTAGCAGCAAGAGATTATCTATGTCCACTCATTCTTTAAATTTATAAAGATGGAAGTCACAAAACAAGTATTTCAGTTCAAGTGCCACCACGGTATTTCCAAGAACCAGGGAAGCGTGACAGAAGAATGAAGGACAGACGGTCAGCGGCAAAGCACGCGATCGTGTGTTATCTTACCTATGCCGTCGCAGCAGTACTAACTGCAATTTCAAGTGTATCCTGTTCCTTGTTTGTTATCTCACCAGTTCTTTGACTTGGTTATCTTGTAGAACAGAGCACCAATGACGTAATGAGTAAGTCAAAAATGATCCTTTTATAAATGTGTAGTTGACACTACAAATTGCCCCGTCTTACAAACACGATATTCAGAACTGCAGCACAGAGAGAGTAAAGGTATGTACAGGTGTGACTATAATAGCTATTAAACACAACTAAATTCTTTTATTATGCTGTATGGCTTCAATTCGACGTGTTTCGGCTCATACAAAAGAAGCCAACATCAGGCTGATAAAATACCAACGAATAATTATTGTGTACATCTGATTATGTTATTTTCCATCACCCACATATACATACATAATTTAATTATGTATGCATAATTACAGTTGAGACCTTACTTTCACAATTACCATACCAGTGTGACAAGACGAGAAAAATTAGGTCTGTGATTGGACAGAAAATATATATTTCTAATATCGGTGATGAGAAATCTGTATGCAGATTTTGAAAAAATATAAGTCTATGTAACCATGTGTCCGTGTGCTTGCTTTGGCAGCGATAATGTACTAGGAAATGTACGAGTATATAGGATTTTGAAAGTGTATGAGTAGTTTCCTGAAGATTAGGGTGTGAGGTGTGCCAAATATAATCCAAATAGACCCACAGGGACTGGGTAGGGCCACGGATATTCTTTCCATGGAAAGTTAAAATTTAAATTACGCAATAAACGCGAAGATATACCAAATTTGAAGGGTGTCGCACTAACAATTACAATAAAGCATACCGAAACAGGGTAATGTTTGCTGCCAGGAACCAAAAGAATGAAGAAAATGATTCAAGAAAAGATTATTTCGAGTTGAACTTTATTTCACTTGGCTCGACCTAACAAATTTTATATCACATTAAACAGGATGCAATATAAAGCCAGGGAGCGACAGTGAGGGTAAAGGGTGAGTTAAAAACAGGAACATTTTGCAATAATACAGACATATTAAAACAATTTGTCTTCTTGAACTGCAGTACTGTCCTGCTACGATATATACACTGCACGCTGCGTTGTGTCTCCTGCCACAACAGATTACCATGGACCCAGTCACAATCCTGCTAGGAGCCCTATTCATTATAGCGCTGCTCTTCCTGTTCACTGCCAACAAGCAGGAAACGGAATTTGCCAGGCGAGTGAACAAACTGCATGGACCAACGCGCTATCCCATTTTCGGCACAGATTTGCCCTTAGTGTTTCTCAAGCGCACGGGTAAGTTGTTTTGCAGGAAACGTCTATACATACCGCAATTCATGATGTGATCACACAGCCTTGTGGTTGGTTGCTATAAACCTACCACGTGTTAGTTTTGTAATACAGTTTTCTTAAATATTTTTCCGGGAACAAATTTCATCCTGAGCGTGAAACTTCTCTACCCCACACCTGCCGGCAGGGCACTGGGGACCACGACTCTTCTATTCGTTTTGTGAAGGGGGCTCTTTCCCTAAGGACAAATCTACGAACTGCGAAGCTGACTGCACACCTAACTACACACCTAACTACACACCTAACTCTACCGCCGATGTTTAGAATGCATGAAGCTATACCGCTATTCGTCATACGTCTTCAAGGCTTGTCGCTTTACTAAGCAGAAAGACAAATTCACATACAGCTAACAAAGTAAAGAAAAAATACCGTTGTGAATGTCAGGTCTGTCTGTCTGTCCGCCAGACGGATTGCAGCCTAGCATGGGCAACTAAAGCTTAGGAGAGATTGTTTTTGCTTTGTTTTTAAGTTCGAAGTTGGACATTTCTTTGAAAGCTGTCAGGAAATTCCGGTATTCGCCGTAACAGAGCTTTCGTTACTTGAGGCCATAACTATATAAACACTCCGCAATGAACGACGTCCGGTATTTTGCACACTACATTATGGAGTGCCGTCTTTCACTCTTCGTGATATTGGTTGTTACATGATTACTCGATTACATTGCAAAATCTATGCTGACAGCAAATTGATACGACTCACATATTAGAGTGCGTCACTTTGCTATACCTTATAAATGTCCCCTAAGCACAGTGTTCTGTTGTTGATAGAGTTATTCAAGTATTTCCAAATGAACCAAAAGCTATTCAGCCCAATCTTCCGCACGTGGAATGGCAGTGAGCCACGGGTACACCTTCTGCGGCCGGAAGATGTGGAGGTAAGGAACAGGAAGATTCTTTATAATCTCATTACTTCACCTTTGACTTTCTTAGTTTTCTTGCTAAGGCTTTACATTTCTGGGATCTTTCCTTTTAGCAGCTGGGATATTTCAGTGGGCACAGTAACTAGAACACAGGCTCGACAGCAGATAAATCATGGATTGATTCTTGGCAGTAAAAAGAATCTTCGGTCCCTTTCAAAGAGTCTGGACCATTTCTTGTTCCCACTCACCTCCCCATTCAATTGCAACCAGGGGACAATTACCTAGGTACCTGTCAATGACCGCCCACCTCTCCTAACGCCGAGGATATGAGTCTATGGAAACATACATTCACTCACCACATATACTCTTGGCATATGAAAGGTCAACTTCAATTCGAAGTACTTCTTTACAGGCTTTTTCTACTTTTTATTTTTATCTACTGACTTCTTTTCGTTTGCCGGTTTCGTTTCTGCCGCATTTCTTTAGTCCCTTCTTGATATCCACTTTTGTCTTCCTGTTTTTGTTCTGGATAACTCAATACAGTGATCGGGCTGCAGGCTGGGCAACGAGGAGAAAGATTCAACTTCCGGAAAGGGCGAAGGATTATTTTTATTCCCCACAGAAGTCAGACAGCTCTCTGCTTACAGAGGCTCAAATGGAAACGGTAATGAAGTCTGTTTTGTCAAGGGTATAAATGCAGTCTCGTGAATCTTTACAATCACTCACACCCAGCACCCATCTTGATATTGCGTAGAGCCTAACACAAGCCCCATAACGTGAAAGGCATGATTCATAATTAAGAACGATAAAACTTTATCTTCGTTCATTTATTCATTCATTCAATCATTCATTCACTCTTTCTTTCTTTCTTTCTGTATAAATTACACATTCCTGCATATAGTACATAAGCTATCTCCATTTTCCAAACAATTGTATAAAGGAATTTGGAGTACTAACGCTATGTTTTCCAGTTTCCAAATTCAGCTGTGGGCACAGCGTTCGGTTACAGTGACTGATTATTTTTGTGGATTCCTTCTCAGTTCTCCTAAGCCATTTCAGTGCTACTGTCTCAAATTTGGACTTGCCCTCTTCTTTCCACTTATCTCTATATCATTTCTACACTAATTAAAATTAGCGTTCAATGATAAGATAATTATCTTATCATTTAACACTATATGCACTTAGATACTGATATCGTCCTTACATAAATCACACATTAACACTACCGCCTATGTAAATATCAGATGAAAGACTCTGTGTCCTATTTCAGGTGATACTTAGGAGCAGTGAACATCTGGACAAAAGTCAGATTTACAAGTTCATGCAACACTGGTTTGGTACAGGCCTGCTGACATCTACAGGTAAGCAGCAGTGTTTTGTTTTTGGTTCTGGTATTTATGGATTGAGAATAAGAGAGGGAACCTCTGTTTGTAAAAGAATAGGAATGTCACATTGATATTCAATCGACTTTCACCAGGACAGAAATGGCACACCCACAGGAAGATGATCACACCGACCTTCCACTTCACGATCCTGGACAGTTTCGTGGAAGTGTTCTCGGAGAACAGCGAGATCCTGATCAGCAAGCTGCAGAAGGAAGTCGGATCCCAGGGCTTCAACATCTATCCTTACATCACCAAGTGCACGCTGGACAACATCTGCGGTGAACACATGCGTCATACTAGGAGGCTGTTTTATTTTATATATGAACTATATATATTACTATATATATATATTATATATATATTACTATAAATATATTATATATTACTATAATATATAACTATATATTTGTATATGAACTTGCTTGAAGTCGTTACTTACCAGTGTCTCTTCTGCTACAGAGACCGCCATGGGTACGCCGGTACATGCCCAGGACGAGAGGGGGTCAGACTACGTGAAGGCTGTCCACGAGTGAGTTTGTCCGCTGAAACCTTATCCAAGACGTCCCTAGTTATTTACGAACGTACACGGCGTCTTATCCCATGCGAATTGTATCTTTTTCACCACTGCGATCACAAGCTAAATTCGCGCATGTTTTCTTTCTGTGATAAATTTGTTTTTGTGCTTTCTATGGACAACGATAAAAATTCGCAGCGCACTATCATCGTGTTCCTTCTTTCATAATTGTACTCCTCTCTTCCAGCATGAGTGAGATCATTGTTCATCGTCAAGTTCGGCCTTGGCTGCATCCTGACTTCATTTTCAAGATGTCAGCAACAGGAAAAAGGCATGACGAGTGCCTCAGAGTGCTTCACGGATTCACCAACAAGGTACAGTAAATAAGTGTAAAGAATTACGTACTTCAGTTACGGTTAAGATTCCGTTAACGTGAAGGATTAGTGTTACAATAAAGAATACTAATACACAAAACGGGCCGATCCCAGTGGCCGCGCGGTCTAAGGCGTGGGTCTACGGCTGCTCACTTACTGGGATGTGGGTTCGAATCCCGCCTAGGGCATGGATGTCTGTCTGTTGTGAGTGTTGTGTGTTGTCAGGTAGAGGTCTCTGCGTCGGGCTGATCCCTCGTCCAGAGGAGTCCTACCGAATGTGGTGTGTCTAAAAAGTGTGTGATCGTGAAGCCTCGAGAAATGAGGCGGCCTAGGCCCCCAAGGGGCTGTCGAGCCATTGGAAAAAAAAAATACACAAAACGTAATTAGTGACTAGTAAGTTTGTTGGTTAAGACGTAATACTCATAAATCGAAGAAAATGTTCACGTCTCGTAAGGAAAAGCCGGACAAATTCACATTATAAGATAGTTTAAAAAATCTTAAAATGTAGCAGATTTCAATTATTTAGTAAAGGTACCAAGAAATAAAAATTCCCTGCTTGAATGTATTACAAAAACTAAATACGGAGAATGCAGAGATATAACTGTGCATGCTGTTTTGTGTGGGTGTGTAACTTCGTCCCTCTCATTAATAAACAATTAAGCCGAGGGCGTCTACGTGTAGGTTGCTGAGACATATTCGGTCCTAACTGGAAGGTAGCAAGAGGAGACATGAGACATATGTATAATGGGGACTTTCATGATTTGTATTTCCGACGAATAATAATAATAATAATAATAATAATAATAGTTAGAAGCAAAAAGGCATTAAATGGACGAGACATGCGGCAAGAACAGGGTAGAGGAGAAATGCTTACAAATTTTGGTGAGGAGTCTTGAAGGAGTGGGGGCACATGGAAGACTTAATTGTACATGGGAAGATAATGTTTAAATTAATGTCAAAGGGATATGACGGAGGACGTGGACTGGATTTATGTGGCTTAGGTGAGGGAAAATTGGCATTGTACTGTGGACAAGGTAATGAAATTTCATGCCTCTAAAAATATATGAAGAAATTCTTGTTTCACTAGATCAGGAAACACTATATTCTCAAGCACGGTCTTGCTTCATGCAGTTACAAGATGTACGAGTAGGTCCAGCGCATCAAACCTGGCACAATTCCTCGTCTCTAAACCAGCAAGACAAACAAATTGAAGTGCACAGAACAAATTCACAACTACATTTTGTTAGCATTTACAGAAGAAAGAAGTCACATAATTCAAGGCGTAATGAGACACACCAGCCTTTATTATCACACAAGCTGCATGTTACAATCCAGTCCCGTTGGTCCGGTATATTGACCGATATTTGTTTGCTATTCCTCGCATATGTAGATAAACTCTGGAAAGGGATTTTAAACTAGTCCATCACTGTTTCCTTCTAAGGCTTTGCAATTCGTGCTTACAGTTACACCACCGTGAAATTCTATCAAACGCTATGTAACCAATAAGTAAGTTAAATTAACGAAACGCATAATGTTTCAGATGATACAAGAACGTAAAAACGCTGTTAGTAACCTAACCAACCAAACAGTTACGTCACTAACTGAACAGGACATTTACATTGGTGAGTGGTTTTGCACAACAAATGTGCATTCTGATACTTAATATTATTTTCACCGTGCATGTTTATTAACACCAGTAAAACTGTACCAACACATGCACTTACTATTAAAACATTAATAGTTCTAAAAAACCAAGCCCTACATATGTTTCGGCCAGCTAACTGGCCATCATCAGGGGCAACTAGCGTTCTACAGCATAATCACGTTCAATAGGTTAATTATAAGATGTGTGGGTGTTGTATAAAAACGTTAAAACAATATAGTTTACGTCGTTCTATTGGAGACACATCCAATGGGCACTGTATATCACTTGTTGTGATCACTGTATTATAAAGACAAAGGAACGTACGTGCTTCACCTGAACAGCTATATACACGCAACACAACAGTGCTTGAAAACAAGTTAGTGTTTTATTATTATTATTTTATTATTATTTCATTATCCACACAACATTCAGACCACGGCCACTTCCCTCTGCACACATTCCAGTTCATTATCCACACATTATCTAAACTAGACCACGGCCACTTCCCTCTGCACACATTCCAGTTCATTATCCACACATTATCTAAACTAGACCACGGCCACTTCCCTCTACACACACTCCAGTTCATTATCCACACATCATCTCACTGTTCACCGCTGTCCGACATGAACTACGCACAATATCGTTAAGTAAATTAAACCAGTTTATCTAGTCCTGCATTTACTGGCATGTCAGTTGTACTGATCCTGCGGTAAGCACTGTGATATTCTGTATGCGTGCATTGAGCAGGAAGAGTCGGCCACTCCTGTCACAAGACGGGCCGATTTATGTCAGGTAAGATCTGTTCCCTGTTGAGCTGATTAGAGCAATGAATGTACAGAACTATCTAACTGAAAGTGCAGTATCGTGCTGACAGTTCACAGCTATTGAACATGTCGTATAGTGTGATGGTGAAAAAAGCTGAAACGTCTATCCCACCTTCACAACAAAGTGCCACTGTATCATACTCCTCACCGTATTTACCGCCTTTACAACAAAGTGCCACTGTATCATACTCCTCACCGTATTTACCGCCTTTACAACAAAGTGCCACTGTATCATACTCCTCACCGTATTTCCCACCTTCACAACAAAGTGCCACTGTATCATAATCCTCACCGTATTTACCGCCTTTAAAACAAAGTGACACTGTATCATACTCCTCACCGTATTTACCGCCTTTACAACAAAGTGCCACTGTATCATACTCCTCACCGTATTTCCCACCTTCACAACAAAGTGCCACTGTATCATACTCCTCACCGTATTTACCGCCTTTACAACAAAGTGCCACTGTATCATACTCCTCACCGTATTTACCGCCTTTACAACAAAGTGCCACTGTATCATACTCCTCACCGTATTTCCCACCTTCACAACAAAGTGCCACTGTATCATACTCCTCACCGTATTTACCGCCTTTACAACAAAGTGACACTGTATCATACTCCTCACCGTATTTACCGCCTTTACAACAAAGTGCCACTGTATCATACTCCTTACCGTATTTACCGCCTTTACAACAAAGTGCCACTGTATCATACTCCTCACCGTATTTACCGCCTTTACAACAAAGTGCCACTGTATCATACTCCTCACCGTATTTACCGCCTTTACAACAAAGTGCCACTGTATCATACTCCTCACCGTATTTACCGCCTTTACAACAAAGTGACACTGTATCATACTCCTCACCGTATTTACCGCCTTTACAACAAAGTGCCACTGTATCATACTCCTCACCGTACTTACCGCCTTTACAACAAAGTGACACTGTATCATACTCCTCACCGTATTTACCGCCTTTACAACAAAGTGCCACTGTATCATACTCCTCACCGTATTTACCGCCTTTACAACAAAGTGCCACTGTATCATACTCCTCACCGTATTTCCCACCTTCACAACAAAGTGCCACTTTATCATACTCCTCACCGTATTTACCGCCTTTACAACAAAGTGACACTGTATCATACTCCTCACCGTATTTACCGCCTTTACAACAAAGTGCCACTGTATCATACTCCTTACCGTATTTACCGCCTTTACAACAGTGCCACTGTATCATACTCCTCACCGTATTTACCGCCTTTACAACAAAGTGCCACTGTATCATACTCCTCACCGTATTTACCGCCTTTACAACAAATTGCCACTGTATCATACTCCTCACCGTATTTACCGCCTTTACAACAAAGTGACACTGTATCATACTCCTCACCGTATTTACCGCCTTTACAACAAAGTGCTACTGTATCATACTCCTCACCGTATTTACCGCCTTTACAACAAAGTGCCACTGTATCATACTCCTCACCGTATTTACCGCCTTTACAACAAAGTGACACTGTATCATACTCCTCACCGTATTTACCGCCTTTACAACAAAGTGCCACTGTATCATACTCCTTACCGTATTTACCGCCTTTACAACAAAGTGTCACTGTATCATACTCCTCACCGTATTTACCGCCTTTACAACAAAGTGCCACTGTATCATACTCCTCACCGTATTTACCGCCTTTACAACAAAGTGCCACTGTATCATACTCCTCACCGTATTTACCGCCTTTACAACAAAGTGACACTGTATCATACTCCTCACCGTATTTACCGCCTTTACAACAAAGTGCCACTGTATCATACTCCTTACCGTATTTACCGCCTTTACAACAAAGTGCCACTGTATCATACTCCTCACCGTATTTACCGCCTTTACAACAAAGTGCCACTGTATAATACTCCTCACCTTATTTACCGCCTTTACAACAAAGTGCCACTGTATCATACTCCTCACCGTATTTACCGCCTTTACAACAAAGTGCCACTGTATCATACTCCTCACCGTATTTACCGCCTTTACAACAATGTGCCACTGTATCATATACTCCTCACCGTATTTCTCTAAGGAACATTATGAGTTTGAGTTTGTCATGGCGGTGACTGTACATTAATGCATTCTTCTGGGATGTGATGCAGTGTGCTCACGTTTCGGGGGAAATTGTTTCTTTCATCTGCACGGCGAAAGATATATAAAGTTGTGGTGTGGCAATGTGGGAGAGGATACGAAGTGTAGACAGACCGTTGTTACGAAACATCTGTTAATGTATGTCGGACTACACGCCAAGAGGGTTATATTTATTTCAGTGTGTCCTGCGATCTACACTTACATTTTAAACGTGTCCCATGTGGTTCCTTGCATGACGTGTACCAACCAAACATTTAAAAACTCCTACCTTTCCTCATTGTTATTGCATGACTTTCCTACATTTCTCTCACTTATTCTTTCAACCTTTGTGAATACGTACCTATGGGCTACTCCAATCAGGAATTAAATTGTGAAAACTTCGATTTCACAGGCAATTGTCACTCGGCCTTGAACGGTAGAGACAATCATCGCAAGATGTCTACACAAGCAAGAGCCCTCAAATATACAAGGAAGGCACAAGGTCTATTCCCCCGTGTGTTTTGCACGCATGAGCCCAGAGTTCCAGCACTCTAAGGACTTTTGCGAGAATTGGTATCACCACCATATTTTGTTATTGTCATTTCTGTTTTAGGAGATCAGCGCTGTTAGGATGTCACTATTGTGTAATTTTCTCCCTTTTTCTTGCTCTCCTATTAATTATTAAATCCTCTGGATCACACGTCCGTCGTCATTTTCTGGAACTCCATTATTGATATCTACTCCTGCTTCATTTTATAGGCAAGAAGAAGAGGAAGGCGTTCTTGGATCTGCTGTTGGAAGCGCTGCATGATGGCTTTCAGTTAACGGAACAGGAGCTCAGAGAAGAAGTGGACACCTTCATGTTTGAGGTGCAGAAATTTTCTTACAAGTTGTATGACAATAACAGTAATAGTCGGCAGTGTATTTCAGTTAGTTTAGTGACCAGGCCAAACGATTTACGACCCAGGACTCAGGGTTGGATTTCTGACAAGGGCAGCAATATTTCTCTTCTTCAAAGAGTACAGACCGGATCTGAGGACCACGCACATTTATATTCGTTCGGTACCAAGTGGTAAGCGGAAAGACATGGTGTTACAATTCACTTCTATCTACTGCCCATGTTCAGAATGTGTGGATACTTACCTCCACTCAATTTTAAATCATTACGATGTGGTGCGTGATCAAGCACATTGAAAAATCTACATCATCTTCTTAAGTGTTTTATGTAGAATATTCACGTCTCATAAATGTCACATGCATCAAATTTCAGTGCCTTGAAATATTACATCATTCTGACCTCAAGTCACACACTGAACAGAAAACACATCTGGTTCTGACGTATGTTTCTGTTCCACAGGGTCACGACACGACAGGTGCTGGGATAAGTTGGACACTCTTCCTTCTAGGACTTCATCCCCATGTCCAAGTAAGTGTTAACTATCTCAAGAGTTTGTTCCTGTAAAATGTAGCACATGTATTAAGTCATGATACTGTCTACAGGAGATTGCATACCAGGAGCAGGAGAGCATCTTCCAGGGTTCTGACCGCTCTGTGAACATGAATGACCTCAACGAGATGAAGTACCTTGAGAGGGTCATCAAGGAGACATTAAGATTGTACCCCAGTGTTCCAATCATCGGAAGGATACTGAAGAAAGACGTCAATATAGGTAATCTTCAGTTAGGAACCATCCACTCGATAATATTCTCCATTGTGAGATGTGTGGTTCTTGCGGCGGTCACTGTAATGATTTTGCTTTGGTATGTGTCACCGCGTAGTGATGTAGACTATCACAGTGCAGGACATCACATCTTCTTGTAGTACTTGTATACGGAACTCCTATAAACTTTAATCCAATAATCGGTCTATCAAACATCGTACAATATAGCATAAAATGTTAGAATGACTAGCGAATAACGATTGAAAAAGAATATGTGAGAGAGCATGTCCTAGTCTGATTTGAGGTACTGTCCAGAGTTTGCCTGTAGGACTATGCAAGACCACAAACATTGTCTGTCAGAATAGTTTGTGGTCCAGCTGAGATTCGAAATCAGTACCTAGCGAATAGCAGTCAGATGCGTTACGGCCTGTGTCGTCTTACACAGCACAAAAATATATTTCACATTTAATTTAGCAGTGTTAGAAATTCAGTCGTTTCCAAAGATGGCAGCTACTTGACAATCATTGTTTCTGCCTATCTGGTCAGTTGAAAGTAGGAGCCACACTTTGATGGGGCAACTATATACAGTGATTGTCATGTAGGTCCCGGTGGGAACCTTGAGCGCATTGTCAAATTATTCACTTTCATCCTGGATGTTTAATTCTTGTTCACGCTATTTCCCGCTGCAGCCATTTTGACCATTGTTGCCCTTGTATTGTAAGACAATCTGCAACATTTCCTTGTACAGCCATATGAATTCGTTATTTTCAATCACCAAATTAAAGACAGCATTACATTTCGTACATTCTTCTAGCTGGCTATGATATCCCGTCGGGATGCACACTGATGATGCATATCTACAGAATCCATCGGAACCCTGTCCAGTTCCCAAACCCTGAGAAGTTCGACCCTGACAACTTCTTGCCAGAGAGGGTAGCAAAGAGACACCCCTTCGCCTACATCCCCTTCAGTGCCGGTCCCAGGAACTGCATAGGCCAAAAGTTCGCTATGCTGGAGATGAAGACGGTGTTGTCCTACATGTTACGTCACTACAGGCTGCGTTCCCTTGACAACAGGGATACTGTCAATATATTGTGCGAGCTCGTGCTGAAGCCAGAGGGAGGAATCAACGTCACCATCACAGCCAGAGACACAGGAAATGGCAGCATGTGAGGACTGCCAGGCAACAACTTGCGTAATTCACCGTAAATTTAGCAGAATAACTATAACTAAAAAAAGGAATTAAAAGTTTTAAGCACAAAATCGTTTAAATCCCAGGTGAAATTATAAAGTAACTTTTGTAATATAAATTGAGTATTAGAGGAATTAATTCTGGAAAAGATGGTTTCTTTCCTTCGATATCTGCGGTGTTGTTTCAAATATGTAATAAAGAACTATTTAGAACGAAACTGTTTCTCTATTGTTTCAAACTACCAAACATTTTTTCCAATGTGAATTGGATAGCATAAGATGGAAAGCGAACTAAATAAAAGCAAAGTGCTACGAAAAGTATTATTAAGTAATAGAAATGAAGTAAATGCGTGAGAACCGACGCAGATAACCTACTGCTGAAAACTGCTGAACTAGTTACATCGAAGAGGTTAAGACATTAATATACACGGCGGCATATCTAAGAAGACTTCAAACTTCACGCTAAGTAAGATATGCCACCGCGTGTGGTTGCCAAGATACCTCTATCCGGTACATGCGATTACCTGTTGCATAACATTCCGTAAACGAGGTCATTTTATGCGTCAGTATGACTGGAAACTGGAATTTCTCGATGTTAACTATCGAGTCTCGAATCTAGAACTTTAAAATTACCCATTTAATGGTTCAGATATTAGTAACAGGTTATGTACGGACAGACAGGTTCAATTTACCTGCACAAAACACATTGCTTTTGCTTTAAAAGGAAGCCCACAAATTGTCATACGGAACTTAAGGCAAAACAACAAATTAGGCCAACGCACTGCTCACACGAGAGTGTAAAATGAGTTCTCATTACTCGCAGTTCGCAAGGAAATGTTTGCCTGATACTTCCACCATGAGTCTCCGTCTGTCGACATATAACAATTCGAGGACCCTGAAAGAAATTTGACTGCTTGACCTTTGAAGATGGGACTGATCAATAACTAACTACCAACCGACGCTGAGTAACAACCCAGAAGAGCGATGACTTAAGCTTTAAAGAAATGTGATATTAGGCAGTTTTAGTGTATTTGTTTACACATTCTTATTTCGGTTAAAACTGTACAAAAAATAACGGACCATTTATATGAAGAACTAGGGCTTATCAGCGGTTCTGCGCTCATTTCGAGTGGAATGCTGTAAATATTTATCGGCGCAAAAATATCTCGAGCATTCTGCAATGTGGCAGACATTTTGAGTCCAGCCAATTTCAGTTATTCCTGGGGATTTTAAAATAATCAAACAGTAGTACTTTTTGCTGCACAGAGGAAATTAAAAGAAGTCGTTAAAAATAATTCCTAGATACACTTTATCGACGTTGCAGAAGTCAGTTCTTCAGGGAAAGATTTATTATCAATAAAGTAACTTAAAACCACTTATCTATATCATACTACTTCAATCTTATCAAACCTTACAACACAGAACAATACTGTGCTTCAGTGAACACGTGTAAGAGAAATGAGATCGTACAATGCTTTCGTGACAAAAACCCTTCAGCCAATTTAAGCTTGGAAGCCATAGGAGTGTTTTAGTACAATAAACATGAACGAATCCCACAGAAATGTAAAGTAGAAAAACATGACGGTACTATCTCCCGGGTCGGGCGGCACTTGGACCGCAACACCACGATCCTGCTGTGAAAACAGCCACAGTCTTAGAATTCTCGGTAACCACATGTAATAATGAACAGTATTATCATTGTCTCTTCAGGCGCGTTCACGTAGTCGCAATAAGCGCCTATTAGCTTCGTCATGTCCGTACGTCTGTCTTTCCGTCCATCTGCATGCATCAGCGCGGCTCCCACTGGACGGATTTCCGTGAAATTTAGTATTGTGGACTATTACGAAAATCTGTCGATAAATCACAATGCAGTTAATATCGGACAAAAAATGTCGGGAAATTTACATGAAGACCTCTAAGTATGTTTAATTGTTGCAGGCGACAATAAATGGCCACAAAACCGATCTCGTCGAGTAAAATGGTATCAGGCTGTTAGGTTAGCCGACGAGGTATAAGTATTACACGAACGCGCCACAGTGTTACGTTATACGTACAATTCCTATCTTGTTTTTAAACAATATTATTATGTATTAATGAAGTCCAAATATTACGAAAAACTTCATAGTTTCATTCTATCATAGAAAATCCATCAGGCATCAACAAGAAATAAATCAGAATAGTACATAATCGGAAATAAATATATTCTTAACAATAACGACACAGTTATTTCAGGGTTCCACTGCGTGATTGTTGAGGAAGCAGTTGTTCTGGGATGTCGCGCCATGTGGGTGGGTAATTCTATCCCGAAGTTTCGAAGCAAAGTACCGAGTTCATCTTCAGTGTTATGAGTCAATTGACGATCTCATAACCCTCAAGATGAATGCCGCACGGTCCTAGGAAACGTCCGGAACCAACTACTCAATCAAATGCGCAACGACCCAGAAGACCTGGTTCCTAAATACGAAAACAGGTTTGTAACAAACGTCTTTCAGCTATCAGTCATTTCCTGTGGGTTGTGCGGGAAGGGTCCCGCATAACCAAGGTTAAGGACATGCCGTGCCTACTGTCTTTTCTCCCGTCCCTTTCACGCATGTTACACAAGCGACGACAAAGTGTGGATGCCCGTGTTATCGCTGTATTAACGAGACGCTCTGCAGAACAAACCACATTGCAGCCCCCCATTTTATCTCTGTCACACACACACACACACGATTGACACAGACTACACCGCATTCCAGCGTTCAGAAAAAGCGCCGTACAAATTACAGTTGGCGACTTCGTTAAGGGTTCCGTCCCCGAAAATTTTACGTAACTCCGAAATTAACGAAAGTCGGAACTGACCACACACCCACTTATTTATCACACCTCACTGGCTATGTATAAGTTTTTACACTGTCAATGTACATGTTTAAAATGTTACATCTCTAAGCTTTCTTTCATATGCAACAAAGAGAGTGAAATACTTTTGATAAATACAAAAAACACAGTGCAATATACTAGGTACATATTTAAAAATTTGAGTCTAGAAAGGCACCGTGATAGCACAGTCGGTATAGCGAATCGCTAAGTGCTGGACGGTCCGGCGATCGAATCCAGGTGGGGTGAGATTTTCTGCTCTCGTCGAGACCGGCGCTGGGGCCCACCCAGCCTTCTGTAGAAAGTTACCGTGTCATTCATGGGGGGTAAAGCGGTCGGGGTGTTGCGTTAACCACTCATCTCCATCTGGCGCCGAGGTTAAAGAAAGAGTAGCGGTATAACTCTACTCTGCCTCTGGGATTTCATGGCCTATTCCAGGGTTAACATTACCATTTTTGTCTTTACCTTTATCTTTGGCTTTATATTGGGTTTATAATAAATTAGTTATTGGCTTTCGATGAAGATGAACTTGCAACAGAACATTTGTCAATAGATCAACAGCTGACCCATCGTATGATGCGGAAGGCTGGGAAGTGGTTACGTCGTTGTTGTGGGCCCTGTTCCTTTTATGAATCTATCAAGACATAACTGAAACACACCTTCGTTTTTTCTTCATATATTTCTCGGTGACAGGTTACAGCATTTTCCATTGCTCTTGGAACTTTCATAAATCGAGACGCATTAGATACCATTTCTTCAAATTTTCACATCCCTGCTGCAATACCGCGGTAGTCTAACGACATTCCTGTCCTTCTGAAACTTTTCGTTTCCTCTTGTGGTTCTCCGAAGCCTCACCTTGAGTTTCTGCAGACACTTAACTTCTTCTAACTGAATGAATTCTTCATTGGTCTGTTTCTCTCCATGTGATTCAAGTAATTCTTCCTCACCATTTATATTCACTTCTAATGACAGTTGGTCAGCAAGCTTTACACTGTTTTCTGCCACTTGCTCATAAGTCTCGTCTTTTTGGAAACCATTGAATGAGTGAACAAACTGCGGGCATAATTTCCCCCAAACAGAAGAGCAGGAAATTAGGCAAAGCTCTTCCCATGCCTTTGAAATGTTTAGAACAGCACTATATAAATTCCAAACAAACTTGCACTGTTAAATTGGCATTTCTGTCCACATCATCAACTGCATGCGCAAAATCGTGTTCAAATAACAAATACGCCTTAAAGTTGCCTATCACAACTTGGTCCATCGGCTAGTTGAGCGAATTTCTGTTCGGCTGGATAAACTCAACTTTAACGGTCGGATGATGATCACTAAAATGAGCAGGATGCATAGAAGCATGGTTGGAAACAAGCAAAATCGAAAATGGCACGTTATTTTCTAAACAGAAATTCTCAACTTCAGGGTTAAAACAATTGACCAACTCGACCACATATCACTATTTAAAAACACCAACTGGATGCATTTTTTATTTACAAAAACTGTATAGTTCTTTAAAACATTTTAATAAAACCCGACATATGTTTCGGTTCTTCACTGAGCCATCCTCAGGGTTTTTTGTCACTAAAACTGCATATATTTAAAAACGTTTTTAAATATATGCAGTTTTAGTGACAAAAAACCCTGAGGATGGCTCAGATGAAGAACCGAAACATATGTCGGGTTTTATTAAAATGTTTTAAAGAACTATACAGTTTTTTAAAATAGAAAGTGCATCCAGTTGGTGTTTTTAAATAGTGATTGTGATAAGATGCACGGTGATTTTAGAATAAAATTCGACCTCATATGTTGCAATAGTGACACTAGCTTCTTGATGTGCACGAAATAAACGTGAAGCGTAGCCTTGCTGTTGCCCTTAAATGCGCGTGGAATTTCGGATTGGCACACCAGTAGCGGTTTGAATTTACGAAATCCGGATGCATAAATTGCAAACACAGTCAGTCTGTTACTTCTTTGAATCCTGCAACTGTTCTCATCAGCAGATTTACTCGATTATCTTCGAGAACGAAGTACAAATTAAGCAATGAGTAAACAACTGATATCTTTATAATAGTGCAGTTTGCACTACAAACAGCTCATTCTTACCATACGACATTAAGAACTGCTCTACAGAGTGAGTAAAGGTATGTACATTTCTGAGTACAACAGTTATCAAACACAACTAAATTCTTCTAGTATGGTGTATGGTTTTAAAGCGACATGTTTCGGCTCATAAAAAAGAAGCCATCAACAGGCTGGTAAAACAATAACGAAAAATTATTACGTACTTCTCATTATCTTATTTTACATCACCCATATAAATATATAATTTAATCATATATATGTATATATATATATTTAAAATCTCAGGTTCACAAACATCATAAGTGTATGATAAACCGAGAAAAATTAGATTTCCGATTGGTCAGAAAATAGATTTCTCTAATGTCTGTCACGTGAACTCTGTATGCAGAGTTTGAAAAAATTATATATGTTAACAACACCATGTGTCCGCGTGCTTGCTGTGGCGGCCATAATGCAACAGGAAATGAAGATAGGAGCTTGAAAAGGGATGAGTAGTTTCCTGCAGATTAGGGTGTGAGATGTGCCACATATAATCGAAATAGTTCCACAGGAACTGTGTCGCGCCTGTCAGAGTTCCTGTTCAATGGAAAGTTAAAATTTAAATTATGCAATAAACGCGAAGATTGTACCACATTTAAAATGTGTCGCAATAACAATTGCAATAAACCATACCGAAACAGGGTAATGTTTGCTGTCAAGGACCAAAAGAATGAAGAAAATGATTCAAGAAAAGATTATTTCGAGTTGAACTTTATTTCACTTGGCTCGACCTAATGAATTTTATATCACATTAATTTTATTTATTTATTTGTTTATTTATTTATTTCACATCCTAGAAATCCAAATCAGGCAACACAGCCTTTGGAAACGGAACGAGTCAAATCACAAAAGCAAAACACAATACAGGTAATACAAGTAATAAAAACACAACACACAACAATCACACATACAAAACACAACCCCCAAGAGAACAACTGAGTGCATCATATCAGAGAACATAAAACAGGTATAAATTGCTCATCCCAAGGACCAAAATAACCTAATGAGCACATCACAACTTAAACATATAATGCATATAAATAAAAATATTAAAGATAATTAATTAATTTTGTAATCAGAGTATTCCGCTTAGGTATAAAAAGAATGGATTTGTAGGAAGTCCCTAACAGCTGCTTTAAAATATTTAATATTATGTGATGGTTTCCTTATTTCGGAGGAAAGATTATTATACACCCTGATGCCAAAATAGCAAATTCCCTTCTGATAAAACGTTAAATGAGACGATGGTTGAAAAATATTATAATTATTCTTAGTTTTAATGTTACGTACTTCAGAATTTTCCTTAAATAAATTGTTATTGTTAGCAACAAACAGGGCTAAAGAAAAAATATATTGAGATGTTAAAGGTAACATTTTTAAAACTTCTCTACAAGAATCTCTAGGCCTGACTTCCATAATTATTGTAATGATTCTATTTTGTAGCTTAAAGATATTTCCACTATGTGAGGAATTTCCCCAAAATATTAGCCCATAAGTCATAATGGCGTGGAAGTATGCATAAGAGATAATCTTTAGGGTATCTCTTGGTAAAAACGGTTTGATCACTCTAGCTATACAACAGGCCTGGCGTAGTTTAGGAGCAATCATATCAATGTGACTTTTCCAGGACGTGTTATAAATTATGATTCCTAGAAATTTCAGATTAGAGGTGTTTGATAACATTTTGTTGTCGTTAGTAACATTCATTTCGTTAAGAAAGTTGTTTTTTAGTTTGAAATTTCATAAAATAAGTTTTATCAGAATTTGAAGAAAGTAAATTTGCATTGAACCATTCGTTCATATTTTTAAAATCCATATTACTATTCGTTAAAAATAAAAAAAAAATTGGGGCTGTTGACAATTACACTTGCTTCATCCGCAAATAGTATTGTTTTAGGGTTAACTTTTGAATTCATATTAATTGTGACTTTAGGTATATCGTTTAGATACAGTAAAAATAGCAGCGGTCCTAGTATTGATCCCTGCGGTACACCATGCTTCACAGCACCCCAAATAGAAGCAGCATTATCACTAGAAAATTTATCATTAAGTATCACTCTCTGATATCTGTTGTCAAGATCAGATTTAATTAAAATATATATACTGCCTGTTATTCCATATCATTCTAATTTAGATAATAAAATATTATGGTTAACACAATCAAAAGCTTTCTCAAATCGAAGACAATACTTCCAAATTTTCTTTTGTTGTTTAAAGCTTCAAATATTTCATTAATTAAATTGTAAGTGACCTTTTCTGTTGACGATTTATATCGAAAACCAAATTGTTCGATTACTAAAATATTGTTATTTATACATGTGTTAATATTATTCTATATATTACTTTCTCAAACACCTTAGAAAATGAGATTAGTAATGAGATTGGTCTGAATTTTCCCTATCACCATTTTTAAACAAAGACCTTGTAACTGAATATTTTAATCGTGCAGGGAAGATTCCAAATGATATGGTTCTATTACAAATGTAATATAAAGGAGAACTAATAAAGGAAGCACTAATTTTTAAAATCTTCATTGATATCTCACCGTATCCATGTGAATTGTTTGATTGTAGAGAATTAATAATATTTTCGATTTCTTTTGTTGATGTACAGTTAAATTTTATTTTTGGAAATGAATTTTTAAACATTTGTGTTAAATAATGTATTGGATTTTTAATGTTAGTGGTGTCCATTTTGCTATTATTGCAAATGTTATAAGTAATTTTTCCAACAATTGTTAAAAAGTAATTATTAAATAAATCCGAGTTGGCTTTACAAGTATCGAAACCATCACTTTTCATCATATTTCTCCCCGTTTCAGATTTTATAATATTCCACGTTGGTTCTATTTTATTGTCAGAGTTCATTATTTATTTATTATAACTAGATCTTTTAGCATATCTAATCACACCGGTCAAAATGCTTCCATATGATTTATAGTATTATTTTAAATTCGTGTCACTGTTACTCTTATTCAGTAAATACAGGTCCCTTTTTCGTTGGCAAGATATTCTTAAGCCCATGGTTATCCAACATTTTGTGTTAGATGTCTCACAAAATTTTTTTTTTAGGAAAGCAGGAATAGAATATCTCGAAGTATATGTTTAGAAATGTGTTAAATATACTATCAACATCCTTATTGACAGCATTGAAAACATTGTCCCATAACTCATAACTCAATCTAATTTAAATTCAACCACGGAGCTATTATCAATTTTCCTTATAGTTACAATGTTATTATAATTATTTTTTGTGTCAGAATTTAGGTCTTTTAATAATAACAGTTGGGCATCATGATCAGATAGCCCATTTAATATCGGAAAAACAATAAAATTATTAAATTGAGTTGTATCAAAAAAAATATTATCAATCATTTTACTCGACCCATTTTTAATTATTGTGGGAAAATGTAGCGCGCTATAAATATTAAAGGAATTCAACAAAATGTTAAGTTGTTTCTTCTTATTGGTATCTATGAGGTAATTTATATTTATATCTCCACATATCATAATTCAAGAAAAGATTATTTCGAGTTGAACATTTTTCAATTGGCTCGGCCTAATGAATTTTATTTTATATATTAAAATAGGATGCAATATAAATCCAGGAAGCGAAAGCGAAGGTAAAGGAAGAATTAGAAGAAACGGGAATATTTTGTAATGATACAGACACATTAAAACAATTTTTCTTCTTGATCTGTAATACTGTATCCTAGGATATATGCACTGCATGTCAAATTTTGTCTCCTGCCCCACACAGATTACCATGGACCCAGTCACAATCCTGCTAGGAGGAGCCCTGTTCATTATAGCGCTGCTTTTCCTGCTGACTGGCGACAAGAAGGAAGCGGAAGTTGCCAGGCTCGTAAATAAACTACCTGGACCAACACGCTATCCCATATTCGGCACGGATTTGCCCTTACTCTTTGTTAAGCGTAAAGGTAAGTAATTTTGTACTGAAAGTCTATACATACCGCAATTCATGATGTGATCACACAACCTTGTGATTGGTTGCTATAAATCTACCACGTGTTAGTTTTGTAATATATTTTCCTTGAGAGTGTTTCTGGGAATGAATTTCGCACGGAGTGTGAAACTTTTCTTAGACCCGTCTCAGTGCCGAGACTAATATTGGTCAGTATTACGCCTTAACTCATAGAACAAAAAACAACGTACCTAGTTTTCACGTAAAGTGTCCCATGTTGCACTGAAACAAATAATTGTCGTTTGCTCATGGCCTTTTTAGACGTAAGTTCTGGTCAAAAAGGTCCTAATGACAAATAAGCCGTCGTGCAGTTCTTCATCATTTACAGGCGTTCGCAAAATTGTGAAAAAGGAAATTATCTTCGCCATTTTGTCTGTCTGTCTTCTGTCTGTCCGTCCATCCGTCCGTCCGCATGGAACAACTCGGTTTGCACTGGACGGTGTTTCAAGAAAATTGATGTACATGAATTCTTCGAAAATCTGTCGAGAAATTTCAAAATTAATTAAAGTCTGACAAGAATGGCGGGTACACAACAAGAAGACCTACGCATATTTATGATAGTATTTCGCTGAATTCTTCTTAGAATGAGAAATTTTCAGAGAATATTTGTAGAGAACATCAAAACACACATTTAACGTTCAAAAACGTTTTTTCAGCGCCTCGTGTTCTTTATGAGATAATGTGGAAAATTTATGGTACTAGGAAACAGGCCAAAGATCACAATGTAAAACGGCGCATGCGCTGCGCAAACTGGATAACTAACGCTACAGACACAAACTCAGAATATGTACCACACATTGCCTTTCCACGGCCAAAATGCTGACGCGAACGCATCTCAGTGTTATGTTCTACGTACATTGTCTGTCTTGTTGTAACTGTTTGCGTAAAACAGTCTACGAGAACAGACGAAATTATCAGTTATGGCGCAATAAGTATTAAAAGTTATGAGTATGTTTGTGTTGTTGCTTCAGTTATCTGGCATGAAAATCGCATTTTCTTGGCTGCATTATACTTGTATTGTCATCTGTGACCTCTCTGTCTCCAGCATATTCTTCGACACTACCTCATAAAGGGCACGATTTTCGGAAACGTTATTGAACACAGAATGTGTGTTTTAATTTTCTCTACAATTTTTGCCTGAAACATTTCTCATTCTAAGAATAACTAAGCGAAAATACATCAGACATGTACGTTGGATTTTATTGTAAAGTGCCCATTATAATGGGCACTTTACAACTCAAATTTGATTAAAATCTGACAAGAATAATTATTCTTATCAGACTTTAATCAAATTTCAGTTTCCCAAAAGATTTTAAAAAAATACTCATATATCAACTTTATGGGAATTCATTTTCAATGCGATACTTAAGAAGTATAAGGGAGATGGGATGGCTAGGTAAGTACAGCAACCGCTCTACGCAATTCGATTCCCGGTAGGATCAATAGATACTTCTCTGCCCCAGAACGGCCACTAAGGCACCCGGGCCCACGAGTCTTCCATTTATTTTGTGAAGTGGGCTCTTTCTCTAAGGACAAATTTACGGAACTGCGAAGCTGACTGCACACCTAACTACACACCTAACTGCACACCTAACTACACACCTAACTACACACCTAACTCTACCGCCGATGTTTAGAATGCATGAAACTATACAGCTATTCGTCATACGTCTTCAAGGCATGTCGCTTTACTAAGCACAAAGACAAATTCACATACAGCTAATAAGGTGAAGAGAAAATACCGTTGTGAATGTCAGGTCTGTCAGTCTGTCTGTCTGTCTGTATGTCTGCCAGACGGATGTAGCCTAGCATGGGCGAATAAACCTTAGGAGAGGTTGTTTTTACGCTGTTTTAATTTCGACGTTGGATATTTTCTGTGAAAATTGTCAGGCTTTCGTTACTTGAGGCCATAAACATATAAACACTCCGCAATGAACGACGTCCGGTATTTTGCACACTACATTATGGAGTGCCGTCTTCGCAGTCTTCGTGATATTGGGGGATACACGACACGTCAAAGACTGGAATACACTGCAAGATCTATGCTGATGGCAAAGTGATACTACATGCATGTTAGAGGGCGTCACCTTGCTATACCTTATAAATTTACGCTAAGCACAGTGTTCTGTTGTTTACAGATTTATATAAGCATGTAATAATGAATCAAACGAAATTCAGCCCAATCTTCCGCACGTGGTCTGGCAGTGAGCCAAAGGTACACCTTCTTCAGCCCGAAGATGTAGAGGTAAGGAAAGGGGAGATCTCTTTTTATTGTTATTCCTTCGTGTTTCTCTGTCTTTATTTTCTTGCTTAGTTGTATACATCTCTGGGATCCTTTCTTTGTACGGCAGGGATAGCTCATTCGGCAAAGTGACTAGGAAATAGGCTCGAAACAGAGGAAACGTTTATTGATTCCTGGCAGCGAAAAGAAGCTTCTGCCTCTTTCAAAGTGTGTAGAACGTTTCGTGTTCCCACTCACCTCCCCATTCAATTGCTACCAGAAGACTCTTTCCTAGATACCTGACAATGATCGGCCACCCCATCTAACGCCGAGGCTATAAATGAAGGGGAATATATCTTTACTCACCACATACGTTCATGTAATGCAAAAGGCCAAGTGTAATTTAACGCGTTCATTTCATGCTTCTTCTGCTTCTTTATTTTGATTTGTTTACTTCCTTTTCTTTCGCTTTCTGCCGCCTTCCTTCATCCCCTTCTTCATATTCGTTTCGTTCTTCATGTTTTTATTCGGGATAGCTCAGTACAGTGACCGGACTGCGGACTGGGCAACAAGGAAAAAGATTCAGTTCCCGGGAAGGGTGAAGAATTGTTTCTGTTCCCAAAATAATCCAAACTGTTCTCTGCCTATAGAGCCTCACATCGAAAAGATACTGGAGTCTGTTTGTCACGGGTAAAAATGCTCGGTGTGATACTCTCCACCCTTTCACACCGAGCATCCAACTTTAGAATGCGGAGAGGCTACCACAGTCCCTGTAACATGAACGCCGTGATTCATGATTAAGAATCATGAAAAATTACCTGACAGTGTCTTTCTTTCTTTCTATCTTTCTTTCCGTCTTTCTATATTATTTAAACATTTCTGTATACAGAACATAGACTATCTCCATTTTCCAAACAACAGTGTTACTGAATGAGTAGCACTAACGCTATGTTTTCCAGAGTTTCCGAATTCAGCTGTGGGCACAGTTTTCGGATATCCTGACTGATTATTTTTGTGGATTTCCTCTCAGTTCCCCTACGTAATTTCAGTGATACTGTCTCAAATTCTGTCTTCACCCCTCCCTTCCACTTACCCCTATATCACTTACTCACTAATCGTCTTGTCATTCAACACTATACACTCTGAGACATTGACATCGTCTTTACATAAAACATAAATTAACACTAAGGTCTATATAAATAATCAGGTGACTGATTTTGTTTCCTATTTTAGGTGATTCTTAGGAGCAGTGAACACCTGGACAAAAGCAAGTCATACAAGCTCATGAATGACTGGCTCGGTACAGGCCTGCTGACATCCACAGGTAAGCAGCAGTGTTCTGTTTCACTTCCCACTTGAGTGTTTGTTTTTGTTTCTGGTATTAATGGATTGAGAATAAGAGAGTTACTTCGTTTTCATGTGAGGACTGTTTCCTTTTTCCGTACAAAATGAGTAATATCACATTGATATCCAATCGACTTTCACCAGGAGAGAAATGGCAAACCCACAGGAAGATGATCACACCGGCCTTCCACTTCAAGATCCTGGACAACTTCGTGAAAGTGTTCTCGGAGAACAGCGAGATCCTGATCAGCAAGCTGCAGAAGGAAGTCGGATCCCAGGGATTTGACGTGTGTCCCTACATCACCAAGTGCACGCTGGATATCATATGCGGTGAGCGCATGCGTCACTTTTACGTGGCTCTGTATCACATTTTCTTCCTCTGAAGAGTGTATATGAACTTGCTTACAGTCGTTACTTACCTGTGTCTGTTCTGCTGCAGAGACCGCCATGGGTACGCCGATACATGCTCAGGACGAAAGGGGGTCGGACTACGTGAAGGCTGTCCATGAGTGAGTTTGTCCGACACGTCCCTAGTTATTTACGAAAGTACACGGCGTCTTATCCCATGTGACTTGAATCACTTTCACCACTGCGATCACAAGCTACATTCGCGCATGTTTTCTTTCTCTGATAAATTTGTTTTTGTGCTTTCTATGGACAACGTTAAAAATTCGCAGTACACTATCATCGTGTTCCTTCTTTCATAATTGTACTCGTCTCTTCCAGCATGAGTGAGATAATTTTTCATCGCCAAATCCGGCCGTGGCTGCATCCTGACTTCATTTTCAAGATGTCAGCTACAGGAAAAAGGAATGACGAGTGCCTCAGAGTGCTTCATGGATTCACCAACAAGGTACAGTAATTAAGTGTAAAACATTACGTACTTCAGTTACGGTTAAGGTTCCGTTAAGGTAAAGGTCTAGTGTTATAATCTCGTTGAATTTGGTACACCTTTCAAATCATTTTGTTCAATAAGATATGTTTAATTGAAATTTGTATCAAATTCGAAGGAGCAGATATTTGATGCCTTCAATAATCAGAATGGTCTGAATAAGGAGCTGCTTTATTGCAACTGCTTTTTAAACTCTCTCTGTAATACGCCATTAGGAATATCCAAGTAATCGCGGGCTGATTGAAATTGAATGTGACACATCATATTCTGGACAGTGCTGATTATGTTAATTTAATGGGCTATAGAATTTTAAGACACACAAGGTAAATTGTCACTAGTACGTTTTTGGATAAGACGTACTTAGAAATCGAAGAAAATGTTCACGTCTCATAAGGAAAAGCCGGACAAATTCACATTAAAAGATAGTTTAGGAAATCTTAATATGTAGCAGATTTCAGTTATTTAGGAAAGGTACCAAGAAATCAAAATTCCCTTCTTGAATGTATAAAAAAAATTAAATACGGAGAATGCAGAGATATAACTGTGCATGCTGTTTTGTATGAGTGTGTAACTTCGTCCCTCTCATTAATAAACAATTAACCCGAGGGCGTCTACGAGTAGGTTGCTGAGACATATTTTGTCCTAACTGGAAGGTAGCAAGAGGAGACAGGAGACAAACGTATAATAGGGTCCTTCATGATTTATATTTCCACCCAATACTAATAATAATAATACTGTAATAATAATAATAATAATAATAATAGTGTTAGTCAAAACAAAAGGCATTAAATGGACGAGACATGCTTCACGATCAGGGTAGAGGAGAAATGCTTACAAATTTTGGTGAGGAGTCTTGAAAGAATGGGGGCACATGGAACACTTAATTCTACATGGGAAGATTATGTTTAAATTAATGTTATAGGGATAGGACGGGAGGACGTGAAGTGGATTTATGTGGCTTAGGTGAGTGAAAATTGACATTCTCCTGTGGACAAAGTACTGAAATTTCTGGCCACCACGATATTTGAGTGCTATTCAACGCATCTGTAGGTAATTTCTAAGACATGATTGTTACCTAGCCCTTCCACGCCTTTGCAATTCGTGCTTACAGTTGCGCCACTGTGAAGTTCTATGAAACGTTACGTAACCAATAAGTAACTTAAACTAAGCAGCAACGCATAATGTTTCAGGTGATACAAGAACGTAAGACCGCTCTCAGTAACCTACCCAACCAAATAGATACGTTACTAACTGAAGAGAAAAGTGACATAGGTGAGTGGTTTTGCACATCAGATGTGCATTCTGATACTTCATTGTGTATTCAGTTTATTAACTGAGGTGTTAGTAATCGTGCTCCATGCTAGTGACGATTAGGCTTCAATGTCGGCCTTAATAGCCTGAGAAGGGTAATCCGTTTTATTCTTTTATGACTGTATAAAAGGGAAATAACGCCTCAATGCAGACCACGACTACTTCCCTCTACACACATTCCAGTTCATTATCCACACATCACCTAAACTAGACCACGGCCACTTCCCTCTACACACATTCCAGTTCATTATCCACACATCATCTAAACTAGACCACGGCCACTTCCCTCTACACACATTCCAGTTAATTATCCACACATCACCTAAACTAGACCACGGCCACTTCCCTCTACACACTTTCTAGTTCATTATCCACACATCACCACACATCACCTCAACTAGACCACGGCCACTTCCCTCTACACACATTCCAGTTCATTATCCACACATCACCTAAACTAGACCACGGCCACTTCCCTCTACATACATTCCAGTTAATTATCCACACATCACCTAAACTAGACCACGGCCACTTCCCTCTACACACATTCCAGTTAATTATCCACACATCACCTAAACTAGACCACGGCCACTTCCCTCTACACACATTCCAGTTAATTATCCACACATCACCTAAACTAGACCACGGCCACTTCCCTCTACACACATTCCAGTTAATTATCCACACATCACCTAAACTAGACCACGGCCACTTCCCTCTACACACTTTCTAGTTCATTATCCACACATCACCTAAACTAGACCACGGCCACTTCCCTCTACACACATTCCAGTTAATTATCCACACATCACCTAAACTAGACCACGGCCACTTCCCTCTACACACATTCCAGTTAATTATGCACACATTCACCTAAACTAGACCACGGCCACTTCCCTCTACACACTTTCTAGTTCATTATCCACACATCACCTAAACTAGACCACGGCCACTTCCCTCTACACACATTTCCAGTTCATTATCCACACATCACCTAAACTAGACCACGGCCACTTCCCTCTACACACATTCCAGTTAATTATCCACACATCACCTAAACTAGACCACGGCCACTTCCCTCTACACACACTCCAGTTCATTATCCAATCATCACCTAAACTAGACCACGGCCACTTCCCTCTACACACTTTCTAGTTCATTATCCACACATCACCTAAACTAGACCACGGCCACTTCCTCTACACACATTCCAGTTAATTATCCACACATCACCTAAACTAGACCACGGCCACTTCCCTTTACACACATTCCAGTTAATTATCCACACATCACCTAAACTAGACCACGGCCACTTCCCTCTACACACTTTCTAGTTCATTATCCACACATCACCTAAACTAGACCACGGCCACTTCCCTCTACACACATTCCAGTTCATTATCCACACATCACCTCAACTAGACCACGGCCACTTCCCTCTACACACATTCCAGTTCATTATCCACACATCACCTCAACTAGACCACGGCCACTTCCCTCTACACACATTCCAGTTCATTATCCACACATCACCTCAACTAGACCACGGCCACTTCCCTCTACACACATTCCAGTTCATTATCCACACATCACCTCAACTAGACCACGGCCACTTCCCTCTACACACATTCCAGTTAATTATCCACACATCACCTAAACTAGACCACGGCCACTTCCCTCTACACACTTTCTAGTTCATTATCCACACATCACCTAAACTAGACCACGGCCACTTCCCTCTACACACATTCCAGTTCATTATCCACACATCACCTCAACTAGACCACGGCCACTTCCCTCTACACACATTCCAGTTCATTATCCACACATCACCTCAACTAGACCACGGCCACTTCCCTCTACACACATTCCAGTTCATTATCCACACATCACCTAAACTAGACCACGGCCACTTCCCTCTACACACATTCCAGTTCATTATCCACACATCATCTAAACTAGACCACGGCCACTTTTCTCTACACACACTCCAGTTCATTATCCACACATCACCTAAACTAGACCACGGCCACTTCCCTCTACACACATTCCAGTTCATTATCCACACATCATCTCACTGGTCACCGCTGTCCGACATGAACTACGCAAAGTATCGTTAAGTAAATAAACCAGTTTATCTAGTCTTCCATTTACTGGCATGTCAGTTGTACTGATCCTGCGGTAAGCACTGTGATATTCTGTAAGCGTGCATTGAGCAGGAAGATTCGGCAACTCCTGTCACAAGATGTATCGATTTATGTCAGGTAATATCTGCTCCTGTTGAGCTGATTAGAGCAATGAATGTACAAAACTATATAACTGAAGGTGCAGTATCGTGCTGACAGTTCACAGCTATTGAACATGTCGTATAGTGTGATGGTGAATAAAGCTGAAACTGAAACGTATTTACCGCCTTTACAACAAAGTGCCACTGTATCAATACTCCTCATTGTATTTACCGCCTTTACAACAAAGTGCCACTGTATCATACTCCTCACCGTATTTACCGCCTTTACAACAAAGTGCCACTGTATCATACTCCTCACCGTATTTACCACCTTTACAACAAAGTGCCACTGTATCATACTCCTATTGTATTTACCACCTTCACAACAAAGTGCCACTGTATCATACTCCTCATTGTATTTACCGCCTTTACAACAAAGTGCCACTGTATCATACTCCTCATCGTATTTACCGCCTTTACAACAAAGTGCCACTGTATCATACTCCTCACCGTATTTACCACCTTTACAACAAAGTGCCACTGTATCATACTCCTCATTGTATTTACCGCCTTTACAACAAAGTGCCACTGTATCATACTCCTCATCGTATTTACCGCCTTTACAACAAAGTGCCACTGTATCATACTCCTCACCGTATTTACCACCTTTACAACAAAGTGCCACTGTATCATACTCCTCATTGTATTTACCGCCTTTACAACAAAGTGACACTGCATCATACTCCTCACCGTATTTACCACCTTTACAACAAAGTGCCACTGTATCATACTCCTCACCGTATTTACCGCCTTTACAACAATGTGACACTGCATCATACTCCTCACCGTATTTACCGCCTCTACAACAATGTGACACTGCATCATACTCCTCACCGTATTTACCGCCTTTACAACAAAGTGCCACTGTATCATACTCCTCACCGTATTTACCGCCTTTACAACAAAGTGCCACTATATCATACTCCTCACCGTATTTACCGCCTTTACAACAAAGTGCCACTGTATCATACTCCTCACCGTATTTACAGCCTTTACAACAAAGTGCCACTGTATCATACTCCTCACCGTATTTACCGCCTTTACAACAAAGTGCCACTGTATCATACTCCTCACCGTATTTACCGCCTTTACAACAAAGTGCCACTGTATCATACTCCTCACCGTATTTACCGCCTTTACAACAAAGTGCCACTGTATCATACTCCTCACCGTATATACCGCCTTTACAACAAAGTGCCACTGTATCATACTCCTCACCGTATTTACCGCCTTTACAACAAAGTGCCACTGTATCATACTCCTCACCGTATTTACCGCCTATACAACAAAGTGCCACTGTATCATACTCCTCACCGTATTTACCGCCTTTACAACAAAGTGACACTGCATCATACTCCTCACCGTATTTACCGCCTTTACAACAAAGTGCCACTGTATCATACTCCTCACCGTATTTACCGCCTATACAACAAAGTGCCACTGTATCATACTCCTCACCGTATTTACCGCCTTTACAACAAAGTGCCACTGTATCATACTCCTCACCGTATTTACCGCCTTTACAACAAAGTGCCACTGTATCATACTCCTCACCGTATTTACCGCCTTTACAACAAAGTGCCACTGTATCATACTCCTCACCGTATTTACCGCCTTTACAACAAAGTGCCACTCTATACTCCTCACCGTATTACCCTAAGGAACATTTTGAGTTTGTGTTTTATTATGGCGGTGACTGTAAATTGATTCATTCTTCTGGGATGTGATGCAGTGTGCTCAGGTGGAGAGTGCTCACGTTTCGGGAGAAAATGTTTCTTTCATCTGCACGGCGTTGGTGTGGCTGTGTGGGAGAGGATACAAAGTGTAGACAGACCGTTGCTACGAAACATCTGTTAATGTATGTCGGACTACACGCCAAGAGGGTTATATTTATTTCAGTGTGTCCTGCGATCTACACTTACATTTTAACAAACGTTTAAAAACATTTTAAGTTTCCTCGTCCTTTTTGCATGTTTGCTCTACATTTCTTACTCCAATCTGTATGAACATGTACATTTAGCCTATTCCAATCCAGATTTAAATTCTGAAAGTTTCGATTGACAGAAAATTGTCACTCCTCCTTGAAACGTAGCGAAAATCATCGCAAGATTTTTTTACAAGCAGGAGTACATAAATATAAAAAAAATGAACACATAAAATCACCTCCCTTGTGGGTCTTGCACCCATGAGCCCAGACTTCGAGCACTCGAAAAACTTTTACGCGGCTTACTGTCACCACTACATCCTTATTGTTAGTTCTCTTTTAGGAGAAGATTCCTATTAAGAAGTCGGTACTGTTTAATTTTCTCCATTTTTGTTTTTGTTTTTCTCAGTGAAATCAGTAAATCCTTATCACCATCATCATCATCATTTCCTGAAACTCCAACATTGATATCTACTCTTGCTTCATTTTATAGCCAAGAAGAAGAGGAAGGCCTTCTTGGATCTGCTGTTGGAGACGATGCATGATGGTGTTAAGTTAACGGAACAGGAGCTCAGAGAAGAAGTGGACACCTTCATGATTGGGGTGCAGAAATTTTATTACAAGTTGTACCAATATAGTCGTTATAGCAGCCAGTGAATTTCAATTGGTTTAGTGTCTAAGAGATTTACGACCAAGGACTCAGGGTTGGATTTCTGACAAGGGCAGAGATACTTGTCTTCTTCAGAGCATACAGACCGGGTCTGAGGACCACGCACATTTATATTCGTTCGGTACCAATTGGCAAGCGGAAAGACATGGTGTTACAATTCACTTCTATCTCCTGCCCAATTTAAGAATGTGTGGATAAATACCTCCACTCAATTTTAGATCATTATATCATGGTGGTTGGTAGGCACAGTGACGTACTTACGTCACCAACTTATGCCCTTATCTACGAATATTCATGTATCATAAAGTTGTCACTGACGGAATCTCTGTATTATTTATTCTTTCTGAATTCAAGCCACACACTGAACAGAAAACACATCTGAGTCTGACGTGTGTTTCTGTTCCACAGGGTCACGACACGACAGGTGCTGGGATAAGTTGGACACTCTTCCTTCTAGGACTTCATCCCGATGTCCAAGTAAGTGTTAACGATCTCAAGAGTTTGTTCTTGTAATATGTTAGCTCATGCATAAAGTCATTGATACTGTCTACAGGAGATTGCATACCTGGAGCAGGAGAGCATCTTCCAGGGTTCTGACCGCTCTGTGACCATGAATGACCTCAACGAGATGAAGTACCTTGAGAGGGTCATCAAGGAGACATTAAGATTGTACCCCAGTGTTCCAATAATCGGAAGGCTACTGAAGAAAGACGTCAATATAGGTAATCTTCAGTTAGGAACCATCCACTCTATAATATTATCCCTTGTGAGATGTGTGGTTCTTGCGGCGGTCACTGTAATGATTTTGCTTTGGTATGTGTCACCGCGTAGTGTTGTAGACTATCACAGTGCAGGACATCACATCTTTTTGTAGTACTTGTATACGGAACTCCTATAAACTTTAATCCAATAATCGGTCTATCAAACATCGTACAATATAGCATAAAATGTTAGAATGACTAGCGAATAACGATTGAAAAAGAATATGGGAGAAAGCATGTCCTAGTCTGATTTGAGGTACTGTCCCAGAGTTTGCCTGTAGGACTATGCAATACCACAAACATTGTCTGTCAGAATAGTTTGTGGTCCAGCTGAGATTCGAAATCAGTACCTAGCGAATAGCAGTCAGATGCGTTACGGCCTGTGTCGTCTTACACAGCACAAATATTTCACATTCAGTTTAGCCGTGTTAGAAAATCAGTCGTTTCCAAAGATGGTAGCTACTTGACAATCATTGTTTCTGCCTATCTGGTCAGTTGAAAGTAGGAACCACAATTTGATGGGGCAACTATATACAGTGATTGTCATGTAGATCCCGGTGGGAACCTTGAGCGCATTGTCAAAGTATTCACTTTCATCCTGGATGTTTAAATCTTGTTCACGCTATTTCCCGCTGCAGTCATTTTGACCATTGTTGCCATTGTATTTTAAGACAATCTGCAACATTTCCTTTTACAGCCGTATGAATTCGTTATTTTCAATCACCAAATTAAAGACAACATTACATTTCGTACATTCTTCTAGCTGGCTATGATATCCCGTCGGGATGCACAATCATCATGCATATCTACAGAGTCCATCGGGACCCTGTCCAGTTCCCAAACCCTGAGAAGTTCGACCCTGACAACTTCTTGCCAGAGAGGGTAGCAAAGAGACACCCCTACGCCTACATCCCCTTCAGTGCCGGTCTCAGGAACTGCATAGGCCAGAAGTACGCTATGCTGGAGATGAAGACGGTGTTGTCCTACATGCTACGTCACTACAGGCTGCGTTCCCTTGACAGCAGGGATACTGTCAATATACTGTGCGAGATCGTGCTGAAGTCAGACAGAGGAATCAACGTCACCATCACAGCCAGAGACACAGGAAATGGCAGAATGTGAGGACTGCCAGGTAACAACTTCCGCATTTCACTGTAAACTTAGCAGAATAAATATCCTTAACAATGGAATTAAAAGTTGTAAGCACAAAATCTTTTAAACCCAATGTAAAGATATAAAATTATATTTGTAATATACATTGAGTATTACGAGAATAAATACTTCTTTTTATTTCTTTCAATTTCTGCGTTGTTGTTTAATATATGAGATATAATAGCATTTAAAACTGTAGTGGAAAGGAACCGACCAAGTGATACATTTCTTAAACTTTATATAGAAAGAAGAAGAGTTATATAGTATGTAAATCAATCAATATTTTTTACACTGTTCTACGCACTCTCTCCTGTAACACATAGCTTCCTGTTGCTCACCGATAACGTTCTAGTTCCGAACGAAGTAGTTCACGTGTTTACCACGAGATTTCAGCACTTACTATGGCCACAACCGGGGTGTCTCGTGTTAGGAAACTATCTCATTAGCGGTTCCTTTACACTACGGGATGTCTATTTATTTAAAGAATGAAAAATGTTTTTTCCAATGTCAAGTAAAGAGCGTACTTTATATTGTTCACACCGTGCATTTTTAGTCGATCACACATCTTTTTAACCAAAAAATGCACACTTTTTATTTAATATACAATAAAATTTACAGTAGAACTAGTCCGACATGTTTCGAATCCCTATTTTGGAATCATCATCAGGGACTCGAATTGTGAATTACACAAATTACAAATCAACAATAATGGCACATATTAAAAGTACAATAGTTAAAATGTAGGCTATCTCAATTGTTTTGTGGGTCCACTGAAAATTAATATTAAAAAAAATGAATTTAAAAGTAGATAAAAACATGTATATAAAATTTTCCATCAATTTCGTTAATGAAAAAATAAAAATCAAAGGAATCCCTGTACAGGTCTGGACAGGCCCTGAGGGTTACTGGAATGTGAGGATCCGATATTTCAAGACAATCGGCACATGAAGGTGGTGAGGTTGTCAGCCCTACGTACCGGCCTCCTTTACCTCCCAGGAAATATCCCTGTTACACATTTCTATTAGCGGATGAGTCAACCCCAGGGCCATACTTCAGCCGCAAGGATTATGTTAATCGGGAATCGAACCCGTGAACATTTGGCTTGTAGCTCAGTGCCTCAACCAACTGCGTCACCGCGTGTCCTCCATATCGTTAGTAGGTTTTCCATTTCATAAATAGTACCAGAACACTCTTTCGTTATTACTGTTAATGTAATAGGGGCAGATCTGTTCCGTCACGTGGTGCTGAAAATTCAAACAGACGGACCACATTCACGTGCTACTGCCCATAAGCTTGGTCAACTAACACCATCTAACATAAAGCTTTGTCCAGTTTCATATTTATTAATCATTTTCATTTTCATCCCTAAATCAATTTGGGGCTTTTGCGCATGTGCTGTAACTAGCAGCAATAGATTACCTCTTTCCACTCACCATTTAAATTCATAAAAATGCAATTCACAAACAATATTTAACCGCAAGTGACAACTCGGTATTTCCAAGACCCACTGAACCGTGCCTGAAGAAAGAGAGACGGTGAGCGGAAGAGCACGCGATCGTTTTGTTACCTTACCTTACGCCGTCGTAAAGCGGCACCAGTACTAACATGACAGCATCGCAAATTATCAGTCGCTGAGAATCTTTTACCTAAGTCAGAGTTTACGTAAGTTGTGTGATACGTACCCGGCAACCGCCTGTACATATAATACTGTGCCGGGATTTGGTCCCAGCACCCTCTACGAGAATTGAACCTTGGACTTTCGACGCGCGCATCACTCCCTCCTACTTGGTTCCCCTCCATTTCCCCTCCTGTCCCGAGTTTTCTTCCTATGAGCGTATGGTTGATGTAATCACTCTGACTCTGGTCCTAGCCATCTTCAAGTTACTTCCATATTTTCGTCTCGGCCATGGGGGCTAAATTCCGTCTGGCGGTGAGCTGGTGGGGTTGGAGTCCCTTGGCGGTCGTCGTGGTCCCAGGTCTTTGGTTTTAGTTGGGTTTAGCCCCACGGCGAGGCCAAGGTAATTTTATTTTGGTATGTATGGGACAAGCAATTGCTTGGTAAGTCTCTCGTCGTGTGTATTTTGTAATTTTGTATTTGATTGGCTTTATTGTATTATCTTTATTCTGTGTGTTACAATATATTGTTTCTTTAGTAGCTTGTATCTTTGTTGTGTGCACCAAACCGGCCTATCTGCGGGGCCCAGCACTAGTAAAAGCAGATAGAGCAAATAGCACCCCGTAGAGTGCTCCAGAAGGTAGCAGTAGTATATTGGAGCCCAAAAGGGAGGGGGGGGGGGTGCAGATGGTAGCAGATGAGAACAGAAACCATTAAAAGCACGGTGCAATACAAAGTAACAATTTTCGAAAAAGTACAGTTTTTTCTCTTTCCTTTTTTAATAGAGAACGGACGTAATTTCTTCCGTTTCAGCGGTATGGCAGCGCAATACAAGCCATACCGTAAAATTCGCCAATGCTGCATTGCCACCATATGTTTATGGCGCTAGCTGGTTTCAAACCCCGCTACGCAGTACTGATCTAACACCGCACTTTCTTGCACCCACCGCTGGTGTTAGGCATCGCGCCGCACCAGGACGTCGACGGTATCTGTCGCGGGTTCCAACCGCAAGAATACCGGGTTGCGGGGCCGCAACCACCGAAATAATTTGTTCAACTAAATGAGCCCCACCCGGTAGGCCCTTTCCGGTATCGGTCTATACCATCGGCGGTCTCAGACGCCGGTTTAGGAAGGTGAGTGGTGCCGGAACTAACGATATAGCCTACTGCAATGCCACTAGCCTGAACTCTATACACACGTATTACAGAAAACAGACAGCATATCTGATGTAAGGTGATCGTAACCACTGATTAAGCTACTGACCTGACACTCCCTCTGTCTCTTGGAGAACACACTCATAAATGCTCCGGAAGTCATAACCTGACGCATTTTCTGCTCTGGCGTACACAAAAGCCCTTGAATAAATCACTCGGTTGTTACCCTCGTCTCTTACTGTGAAGGCAGCAGAACATTTCGACCGTGTTTGTCACGATGGCAATAATTAACGTAATTTGTCTTCGACTGACATAGACAAATGAATCAACAGCTACTGTCCCTGAAATTATCATTTCCTGGCTTGACAACTCAGTTCCATCCACTGTTAAGGCTAACGCTCTATGTGCCTACACGTGTCTACACCTCTGTGCCTTCACGATGTGTACACGTGCAACTTAACTTTTTTGAACACTGCAGCCGAAGCGGCAATATTTATCATATCACCTGCCACGTAAATTTATTATATTTCTGAGATGACTGTTTTCTTGGATTTGACCCCATGCAATATGGTTGGTACGTGTCTACTTTAAGAGAGCAACGTGCTGCCCCTATGTTCAGGGTACAAGATATTCTTAATCCCAAGCCACCATGAATTTTGGTATGTTCGGTACCAGGCCAAAGGATGCGATATTATTGTATGCCATTATGAACAGTCACAGACGCTGACAAGTTTTGTGGTTGCCACAGGACATATGGCTTTACTTCTTTACAGATTGCATGCAACTAGCAAACGTAGCACAGCGGTAAACCCATGTATAGAACGAATTCTGTGTGGGCAGTGGTTACCATCGTGACTGCATATGTACTAACCCCCTTCACATGTTCGGGCCTGTTTGTCTCCTTCAGTATTATGGCTGAAAAGTTGTAAGTTATGCCTACCTAGCTGGTTGCACATTTTCTACTGTTACGGCGTCCAGAAGTTCATCTTTGTGTTTACGAGAGCTTGCCACTGAGTCTTATCGCAAGCCAAGTGATTCCCATTCACACCTACATATCCTATTTCATTAAAACCTTACACTATTATCATCCACCTACACTGTGGTCCCCCAGCTCATCTATTCAAGATTTATAAATAAAGTATGTATGTGTGTCTCACTTCTTCCATGCATGCTACATGCCCTAACTATCTTAACTCAAAAATAAAAAAGCATAAATTACACTGAACAACAGTGAAAATGCTTCGGGGTGAAAGTAGTAAACCTTTACTAACTTTGGGGCGCTGAGCACGAATATGACAATTAAAATTGTTAATTGGCTCTACTTTCAAAGATCTGGGATGGACCCAAATTTCTACATTTTACACTGCTTTTGGCGTTGAGCGGCTTAGAGCAACGATCTGGCAACTCTTAACGTGAAGATAACGATGCAGTCAGCGTCCAGACATTGCATCAGCCTACTTGCTGTTCATCAGAAGGGTGAAGCAGTGCAGCGGGGCTAAGTGGATGATGAAATCAGCTCCCAGGTATTGCCACTCCCAACGTTTTGCATTTCAGTTCCTTCCAGGGAGTTGCATTGTACACACGTGTGTCGCTCATTTCAAAAAGTCGTCTTGTGCAATGTCAAGTGTTTATAAATGCCTTGAAAGTTTTATACAGCCGTTTCTTGGCCGAAGCTCAATAAGGACGCAGCGAAAGTGCGTGAAAAGTGCAGATAATTTTTGTTATATTTGTGGGGAGGTGAAGTTTTCATCACAAAAGCGTGCCATAACCCCGATCATTAGGAAAGCCTACCATCTTTACTTTGGATGCCAGATTGAGGACCAGGACAAGAGCTGGGCCCCGCACATATGCTGCAATACTTGGGCAGCTAACCTTCGAGAGTGGTTGAGCCGCAAAAGGCGATCAATGCCTCTTGCCATACCCATGTTGTGGAGAGAGCAGACGAATCATATCAGTGACTGTTACTTCTGCATGGTGCCTCCCCTCCGGCAAGGGTTTTCGAAGAAGAAAAAGTGGACCTTCTGCTATCTGAATATACCATCTGCTATGCGGCCAGTACCTCACGGTGAAGGACTTCCCTTTCCGGAACCTCCAGAAATAGTTACACTGGAATCGAAAAAGAAGAGGATGACGAAATTTGTGATATATCTGAGCCATCAACATCAGATGATCATGAGTTTGCACACAACGTGATGTCTACTGAACTACACAGGATCACACAGAATGAATTAAACGATACTGTCAGAGATCTGTAACTGTTGGCGTTGAGACTACAACAGTGGAATCTCCTCGATGACAATGTGACAGTGTCTGCATTCCGGTCCCGCCAAAAACGTCTGGCTCAATTCTTTAAGAAGGAAGGTAACCTTGTCGCCTGCAACGATGTTGATGGTCTGATGACAGACCTGAATATTAATCATAAGCATGAGGAATGGAGACTGTTTATAGACTCATCGAAGTGAAGTCTGAAAGCTCTTCTGCTCCATAATGGCAACGTGTTGCCATCAATTCCAGTTAATTATGCAGTCAACATGATTGAATCATATGACAACATGTAGCTTCTTCTAAACTGCGTAAACTACAAGACATACCAATGGCAGCTTTGTGGAGATTTGAAAGTTGTTGGTGCATTGCTTGGACTGCAGCAGGGCTATACGACGTTTTTCTGTTTCTTATGTGAATGGGACAGTCGGGCAAAGACTTCCCATTACAAGAGGAGGGACTGGCCTTCCCGACAATCACTAGAACCGGGAACAAAAAATGTACAGCATCTACCGCTGGTAGAATCCAGCAACATTTTGCTGCCTCCTCTGCACATCAAACTAGGACTAATAAAGAACTTCGTTAAGGCTATGGATCAGACAGGGCCAGCGATTACGTACCTCGCTGAGAAATTCCCAGGAATAGGTGCTGAAAAATCAAGGAGGTTGTTTTCATCGGTCCTCAGATCCACAAGCTCTTCAGAGACGAACAGTTCGACCACATTCTCAGTGGCAACGAGAAGAGGGTGTGGAATGATTTCCGTCTTGTAGCAACCAACTTTCTAGGCAATAATAAGGCTGACAACTACAAGGAACTTGTTGAAGACCTGTTGTTGTCCTATGAGGAATTAGGTTGCAATATGTCTTTAAAGATCCATTTTCTGCACTCTCACCTGGATTTTTTCCTGGAAAACTGTGGGGCACTGAGCGATGAGCACGGCGAACGTTTTCATCGTGATATCGCAGCAAAGGAGAAGAGAGACCTGGGCAAGTGGAGTTCATCGATGTTAGCCGACTATTGCTGGACGGTAACAAGGGATTCTCCTGGACTTACGTAAAAACGGCAGGCGAAGGGGCAGCGCATTCAATCAAGGCAGCCAGTCAGTATACACTATGTCAAGAATATGGTGCGTAAGGCATGTATAACTAAGTTAGATAATTGTTTTTGAAACTGTAGCCAATCAAGCCTTTTCGTGACCATTTTCGTGTTCAGCGTCCCAAAATCTATAAAGGGAAACATATTTCGTTTACGAAGCAGAAAAAATTCAAACTTTGTTGTACAGTGTTATCACAACAGATAAAAGTAATTCCATTATCCTAAACTTTCAAAATGATTTTGTTAATAAAATAGATGGTTTTATTACTTACAATCAGTTTAACATATTAAATACTCATTCCACAAATACCTTTCAAAAGGCAGTCAGGAACGGCCTGAACATTTGCAAAACAATAATAAGCAAAGAACAAAAACTAAAACTAGTACATTTAAATCCTACCTCTTTTCACATTAGAAGACTCATAAAAGTCTGCAAACCTGGCACCCCCCCATCAGAAAAACATTGATTTGGAGAAACGCACCGGCTTATAAAGTGATAAAATATTTCATACAGTTTTTGAACGAATTAATTTCATTACCTATTGCTTTAACATTAAAAACTCTCCCCAGGTAACTGAGGACATAATGAAAATAATACTGATCCTAACACAAGACTGGCATCTTTCGATATATCAAACACGTATAACAACATTTCCACTACTAACTTAGTCCTATAATAAAAAATCCTTGATCGTAATTTAATTGATGATACACCAAAGTATGATTTATTAAAATTATATGATCTCATAATAAATCAAAATTACTTTACCCATGTTGGTACATTTTTCCAACAAAAAGATTGATTAGCAAAGGTAGCTCCTTCTTCAGCTTTACTCTCTAAAATATTTTTACAACATATTGAATCCAAATGTATCATAACAATAATAACAAAGAATAACGTGTTAGGCCACTACACTGTGATAGTTTATGATCATCACATTACTGACATAAATTCAGTCTTATTTGATTTCAATCAAATACAACCCCAATTACAATTTACAATAGAACTAGAAAATAATGAAATACTCAGTTACTTAGACCTTTCAATACATAGACTAAAAGATAAATTTGAATTGAATATACATATCTAAACCCAAACATACTGATATGATAATTCCATTCACTTCCTGCCACCTAAATGAACATAAACATGCCGCCTTAAGATTTCTCATTAATAGACTAAACGCCTATCAATTGAATCCTACTGCTAAAGAAGGGCATCTATTAAAATTCAAAACGTCTTATATAACAACTCTTGTCTATTGCGACTAATTAACAAAATCCCCAAAAAAAAAGTAAAATATGAAAATAAAAAAGAAAATAGCCAATAAACTAATACAAACCGAAAACAAAAATGGATTACCTTCGTATTTGAGATCTGCCCTCTTCGTGTTATTACGCAGCGTTGAGTGGTAGTTCTGTACGGACGTTTCGAAACCGACAGGTTGTCCCGAAAAGTCGATACAGAACAACCACTCAAGACAGCGTAATTACCAAAAAGAGCGCAGATCTCATCTGCATCAAGGCGGAAGCATGAGATCATGCATACCTTCACATTTGTTGGTAAAGAAACCAATCGCATTATTAAACTTTTCAAAACACACTAAGGTATGAAGAGCATATATACTTAATAATTCAACAGACACCATTTAAAATGCAAACACCCAATCAATAAAGATGAAAAATATTATAGTAGCGGTGTTCACCAATATACGAGCCCTGATTGCAAGAAAAAATACACAGGTCTGACATGAAGAAGTTCCGACAAAAGATTTAAAGACCATTCACTTTCTTTCAACAATAAAAATAATAATAATTCAATTCAATTCAATTCAATTCAATTCAATTCAATTCAATGGGTATTTATTAACGTGCAGACTTAACAGCACAAGTGCCAATTACAAATCCAGCACAAAAGCACAAATAAAACACAAAACAGTACAAATACATAAGACAAAACACTAAAGAAACAAAACAAATATGAAGTAAAACAATATAAAAGAAGTATTGGAGCAGAATCCAATATCCTGACAGAACATAGATGACTTGTTTTAAAAATGTCGCAGTGACCGAACTACAGCATCGAATTCAAGACTTACATTAATAACAAGTCATTAATCAAAACAGACCTACCATTCTATATACAAGTATCCCTATTGATGGCATTAGCCGCGGAAGCGCATCTAGCGGAAGGGCAGTTGCGACGGTTTAAGTTAACATGAAACAGTTTAAAATCTCTGAAATTTCGATTTGGCACACGAAGGCCGACAGTTTCCAAAAGGGTAGGGCAAAATTTTGAACCATTGTAAACATTAAGTAAAAAAAAAAAGGCGTCTAAGTGGCACCTACGGTCACTTAAAGTATGAAATTTCAAGTAATTTAAAACATTAGCATAACTGTACGGTAAGTGACTGAAAAAACGATGATGACAAAGAGATACAAACTTCCGCTGGATGCGCTCAAGCTTACTGGCATCTGTAGATGTAATGGAATTCCACGCAACAGACGCATATTGTAACTTAGGCCTAACTAATGTGCAATATAGCATCAAGAGGCTCTGCAGAGAGGAAAAGGAAAAAGTTACTGACCTAATTAACCCCAGCAACCTAATTGTTTGAGAGAAAATATAATCCACATGACTGTGAAAGTGCAGCTTGAAGTCAATTAGCACTCCCAGATCTTTGATGCATTCAGTTCGAGTAATCAAGGATTCACATAATTTGTAATCAAAAGGGAGCAAGTTAGTTTTCCTAGAAAATGAGATAATTCTAGTCTTGTTGACGTTGAGCTTCATAAAATTAGAGATGCACCATCCACGAACACAATTTATATCAGTCTGTAGTAACAGACTGTCACGAGGGGACTTGACTTCACGAAAAATTTTGATGTCATCCGCAAAGAGAAGGCAATTTGAATACTTGACCACACCACACAGATCGTTGATAAAAAATGTTGAAAAGGAGTGGTCCCAGAACGGATCCTTGTGGCACACCAGATAACACTTCATATGACGAAGAAAGCGCTCCACAGTAACGGACAGAAGATGTTCTGCTGGTCAAGTAACTAACCGGCAGACAGTCCGAAGTCACTTAATTTTCGAAGTAGCATCTCATGCGAAACTAGATGAAACGCGTTGCTGAAGTCAAAATAAATGGAATCGACCTGTCTGTGGGAATAAACCAGCGGAGCGATAGAGTCCAGATAGGCAACGATATTTGTAGCAGTGGATTTGGATTTCATAAAGCCGTGCTGCGAGGGATTAAATTTGGACTTAACATAGTGAGAAACCTGTTCATGGATGACGAATTCAAATATTTTGGAAAATGTATTAAGTACAGAAATAGGCCTGTAATTATTCACTCAAGCTCTGTTTCCTTTTTGAAAACAGGGATAGCGGCAGTCTGTTTCCAAAGGGTAGGGAAACTTCGCTGACATAAGCTAAGGTTGAAAATAAATTTAAGAACAGGTACAAAAATATCCGAACAACCCTTTATAATAAATGCAGGTATGTTGTTAATTCCAACAGATTTTGAAGGTCGTAAGTGCTTGATGGCCTTGCAGATGTCGGAGTCAGAGACTGGTGCTGAAGATAAGGAATCAGAGGACTGAGAAGCAGTAGAAGAGTCACGTAGGTAGCGGTTATTGAAGACACTTTTATAGTCAGCAAAAGCCTCAGCAACTTCTCATGGTTGGGACAGATGGTTTCCATTAACCTCAAGATCGATTCAATTGTTGTCACTTTTCCTGAATGAAGAAACATATTTCCAAAAATGCACAGGATTTGTCTTGATGTTATTATCAATACCTTTAAGCCACTGAAGCTTGTCAGACTTTATGGTAGCTTCGACAAGCCTACAGTAAGCGGAAAATTTGTCATAGAAGTAATTAGCCTTATATTTCTTAAAACGCCTGTAGAAGTAGTTCTTTTTCCTAATATAAGATTTTAATTAATTGGAAAACCATATGGGGAATTTGCATCTCTTAATGCAGCCAGTAGGAATAGCCTTTTCAATTGCATGAGTAACAGCAACTGTGAGTCTATCGACAGCACCGTCAGCAGTGGTTTCATTATAGAGAGAAGACCAATCGTAGGTAGACAGAGTGTTATATAACATTAAGTAATTCCCAGAAGAATACTTTCTGAAAGAGATATTAGAAAACAAATTTGACCTTCTAGTAGGTAACATTAATTCAGCAACAAAAGGAAGATGGAAAACGTCCGGGTGCACAAGATAGTGCGCGTCATAGCTAATAGAAAAACCAGTGAATTTGGAGAAAATAAGATTGAGCAGGTTGCCATTGTTGCGGGAATAATTATGCTGAGATACCCGAGTAAACACGTGGAGGTGTATATGGCTTCACCCTTCAGTTTGTTATAGTAGTGAGAACTACTGGAAGATACTCCCAAGTTTCCAGTCGAAACCAGGTACGTTGAAGTCTCCAACAACAAGAACTCGAAAATTATGGGTGTCTAATATGTTTTCTAAACTGCAAAAATACTGCTTTATAGTGTCCACAGCTATGTCCGGCGCAAAGTAATGGTTGCCAATAAGTAAATTAATGCCATCCATGGTAGGTATTTCAACCCACACGCATTCCTCGACCAGTTCTAAGTCAGCTCTACGTACAACGCCTGAGACGTTATCGGATATGGTAATTAAGGCACCTCCTCCACGTGACTTCACCGCACTGACCCTATCAGCACTGTACACTAAGTAAGTTCCAGGAAAGAGATTGAGCCAGGTTTCAGTCAAACAGATAACAGGGAAGTCAGTTGAGTGGACATTTGTAAATAATAATAATTCAATTTTAAGTTTTAATTCACCGTGCATTTTATTATTTAAGATAAAACACCAACAAATGCACAAATTATAAGGTGCAAATTTGCTCCCTATATCATGATTTACCCTACGCGTTTCAGCTCCTCATGAGCCATCATCAGGGGTTATTTTCTCTATTATAAAAGGTGCTTTACAAATGCTGCATCTGTGGATGGCACTTTTGATTATGCACTATTTTGGGCATAAGACACTTGTTCATAAGTTAAAAAACACACGAGTCATTAATCAAAGTTAAAATGATGGTTCGTTAAAAAATCTTGTTAAAAGCACTGTTCACTGCGTCTATTGTATAAAAATTGTTTGCACTTCTAAAAGTTACAGTAGATCACACACTGCACCGTGCTGGTTGCGATGGACTCTGACGTGTACCGGCAATTCAATTCTGGTTTATTAATGTGCCGAGTCAACAGCCAGATGGCCAGTTACACAAACAGCACAACAAACAAACACAAATAACAATGGACAAGGAAGAGGACAAAATAAAACTAACACAACAAAACAAATAAGTGAGCAAACAATGACTTACTCAAAGAGTTAATAAGAACACCTTAAAATAAAGTAATAAATTATTACATCTCACTAAGAGTAACAAATTCCCTTCTAAAAACATCCATATTATTACAAATAGAATTTGCCGCAATTACACACCGGCCGGAGGGACAGTTTTTATAATATGAACTAACATGAAACAAAGAAAAGTCACGGAGATTTCGAGTGGGAACTCGTAGACCAATAATGTCTAAGGTAGACGGACAGGATTTAGAACCTAATAAAACATTAATGACAAAAATTGCATCAAGTTGATGTCTTCTGTCATGTAAAGTACGTAAATTAAGTACTTGAAGAGCATTAGCATAACTATAACCATTGCTATCGCGGGAGAGGAAGCAGCATCAACAGAAGATTTAGAATACACACTTGACCAATCGTAAGAGAAAAGGATGTTATACAACAATAAATAATCGCCACTAGCATATTTAAAATACGATAGTTCATTAGTTTTAAAACATATTTTGTCAATAAGAGGCAATTCAATTAACAGTGGCGGGTGATAAACGTCAGGTTTAACCAGGCTAGTATCGGGAGAAGTAATATAAAGGTCAGTAATATTATAAAAAACCAGGTCAAGCATATTTCTACTGTGATCAGCATCAACACACTGTCCTAGACCAAGAAAACAAGTGGAGGTGTAAATAGCATCTCCCCTAAGTTTAGGATAAAAATGACAATTTTCACAAGGCAGGCCGCTTTCCCAATCAAAACCAGGGACATTGAAGTCACCTAAAAGAATAACACGATAATTTGTCGTGTCAAGTTTATTTTCTAAATGGGGAAAGTATTCACAAATAATATCTGGTTTAAGATCAGGCGAAAAGTAATGATTACCAATAAGTAAATTTGGACCATTACGAGTGGGAAATTCGACCCAAACACACTCATCAAAAAACTGTAAATCATGACTGCGCTTGCATGCATTTAATTCAGGGGAAACAGCTATTAACACACCACCTCCCCTTCTCTTAGTCGCATGGATCCTGTCTGAACGGAAAACAACGAAACCATCAGGAAATAAATTTTGATCATAACACTGGTCGTTAAGCCACGTCTCTGTCAAACAAAAAATATTATTACCAAATAAAATAACATTATCAAAAAGCTCAGTAAATTTTGTCCTAAGTCCACGTACATTTTGATAAATAAATATCAATATTTGTATTGGACATGGCGTAACCATTAAAACAATTAGATCGAGCCATTAACTAGACATTGGATCGCCTTCCCCCACGGCTTTATTAATAACAGCAGACTGGACTGAGGGATCGCTACTTATGGGATTTCTAATAGTAAAAATTTGCTCTGGAGTTAGACGTACGTAATAGGGAGCAATAAGACATCCGTCAGGCCAGACACCGACATTATTAATAAGCGGAAAGTCTTCCTCTGCCACAGATACATCGAAAGAGGCATATGTGTTAAATTTAGTTTTCAGCCTTGTGCAAACCAAAGATTTAAGCAAGAGCTGCTCTTTCAAAGAATTTTCTATATCAACGGACTTGACATCAGGTGAAAAACGCGAGACGAAAAGAGCCTTGGTTTTCACGCGCCTTGCAATTATAGATAAAGAGGAGGAGTTTCTTACCCCTATCATAGGGGTCCTATGTTTTTTACTCGCAGCAAGTTTAGCATTATTAACAGGTGTTAAGGCCCTCTGTTTATCGCTGTGCTTGGAATTGACTGGCGGGGTTACCTTCCCAACATCACGCCGCTTCTTCCTTGTGACAAGGACATAGTCACCATCAGCAACAGCTGAAGTCCCAGTTACAGAAATGGTTTCACTTGCAGCGTCAGCATTGCTGACGACGGCATCTTGTGAGGCAGAGTTACAAACTCTAGCATTTCTGTCGCTGCTGACAGCACGTGTCTGCAGTGTATTATGCTTTCGCAATAGCATGTCTCTGTATGATGTGACAGACTGGGAAGGCACTGACTTCTCGACATTCTCCTTGTGAATTGGAACCTGTGTGGCCTGTGACAGGTGACCTATATTAATATCCTGAATAGCATCCTGCATGTTTTTTAACTGCAGCTTTAAAGATACATTATCGTTTTTTAAATGATCAACCTCTTCACTTAAATTCGACACCATATTAATAAGTGATTTTATGAGGTCCATAGTGCAGACCCCATTTAGACGTACAGTTTCCACCTGCACGCTGAGTGCCTCGAATTTGTCTGAATCAAAAACAGGAGGAAGCACTAGAGACCTCTCTGGTGAAACCACCTTCCTGGGGGCGTCAGATGTAGACGCAGAACGGGTCTTCACCGGGGTATCGTCATTACGCTGAACACGTAGCAACTTGACACACTCGGGACACTTATAGGTCGAGACCCCAGAATCCATATAATAAGTATATTCGGCATCGTTAAACTGCAGACAAGAAAGATGAAAACGGGTGGCACAAGGCCCACAACACTTTAAAGACTTCTGCTTTCCATGAAATGCCTTATTGCTGATACTGCAGACATCCTTGGACGCAGCCATAATGGCCACGCAAACACTATTTCAAACGTAAGTATATTGCACAACACTTGCACACACAGTAATAGTAGGAGCGCAGCACAAACACGTCCGTACGCCACGAGAGCTGAACGTAATAATAATAATAATAATAATAATTCAATTCAATTCAATTCTGGTTTATCAATGTGCCGAGTCAACAGCCAGATGGCTATAATAATAATATAATAATAATAATAATAATAATAATTCAAAATTTTCTCAACGTCTGTTAGAAAATTGCCACTAATTTGGGAAAATGAATAACATTATGAAAATTTTACGTTTTACTAAAAAAAAGGAACACATATGGATATAACGGAAATGTTTACTTTATCAAGAAACTTGACTAACGTCTCCCCGCCTCAATACCTACCTGTCACTTTACGTCAGTAAGCAGCTATACACGAGTAAATTGCCACTAATTTGGGAAAATTAATAACATTATGGAAATTTTACGTTTTCCTAAAAAAAGGAACACATATGGATATAACGGAAATGTTTACTTTATCAAGAAACTTGACTAACGTCTCCCCGCCTCAATACCTACCTGTCACTTTACGTCAGTAAGCAGCTATACACGCATAGTCACGTACCGGACAACGTAAAGATAAGGTACAAACCAGCTAAATTGTGGATATACATAAAAATGTGAGTACATACTTTACATTTTATAATAATAAACCCCTCTTATAAGATTTTAAATCTCTTACACTACGCACTGATTCGTTTTAACATCAAGTATTGATTATATTTACACATACGAAAACCATACACATGAATTCTAGGAGAAGGTACCTAAGAATGTCCACGAAAATCTAAACTTAAATATTCACCCCAAAATCACAGGAATAAAAATAATCATACTTTACCAACAGATATATGAAACATATATCCATTAATTATATACATACACACACATCCTTGAAAATTTACCACGAACCCAGGAACATACTTGTTACATATTACAATATACTTCTGCCTATATATATATTAAATTGCATCTTTTCTCATAAATTAATTGTACTATTTTATCATCAAGGCTTCTTGTGTAGAAAAACCGCAAGAAAACACTTTCGTATATATTTACAATGTGTTTTTAAATTTGTAATGGCGGACATCTCACACCTAGTACATGATTAGTATCTTTTTAATGTGACTGATACAGGCCTGATGATGGCTTAATTTAACCGAAACATTTAGCCTGTCATATCGTTTATTATATGTTGTGCAAGAAATTATTTTTAAAATATATTTAAAAATTGATAACAAAATGGGGATTTCCTACCTCAAAAAATTAACACTGTGAGTTTATCACCCATCTCTTATTAAGTGACAGTACAATTATGGAGCTACTTTCTGTGTACTGTTCTGCACAGGTCTCTTAATTACTGTCTTTGTTCCAAAAGGGAGCTTATACCTCAGTGAGTACATGCTACAGGATAGATGCCTGAGGAACCTTTGATTCCTGGCAAAGGCAGAAATACTCTCCTTCCGCACAGTGTCTAGGCTGGTTCTGACGCCCACCAAGACTCTTATCTAATGGGTGCTGTGAGCTGACTCCTAGGAAATGAATATGATCACTCACCACCATCCTAGTGCCCAGGGTAAAATTACTTGGAGCTGTACCCGTGCCTTCTTAACACTGCTTAAAATTAACTACACGAAAATATTTACAACTTCTTGTCAGCGCAATATCTAAAACACTCTTCATCTATGTTATTCTGCCAAGGTGAGAGACACATTTCTGACCCACGCAAACATGAAGAATGCGACCAGTTGCAAAGAATATGTTTCAATCCTTAGTGTACTTTAAAACTGGACACACATTTTGCTATAATTTAAACAGGCTCAGATTGTATAATCATGTATACAAAGCAGGTAGCAGGTTTCACCTGCTACCTGCTTTGTATGTTGCAATAAAAGGGCGCTGCTTCTGTCACGGTTGCTGAATAGAAAGATAAGGTAGTGTACTTTGAAACAAAAACATACTTCTGTCCAATAAATATTTTCACCTTCCATGCAAACTTGTGAGTAAGGGTTAACAGAGATGTCAGGTATACTGTACGACTTTGTGTTTTCACAAGTCGTTTGGCATGAAGTCAATAAATTGAATTTTATAACCTTCAGCACAATGCACTGCCATAGACTTTACACCTTAAGCATAAATCACTTGACAGGCCGAACACTTACTAATTCTGGTTTCGGTTATCACTGCTGTAACTGTTCAAAGTGTGTGAGCTCTTAATGTAGAATAACATTCCTATTTTATTTGATGATAAAGTGAGACTTCACCTCTCCTAAATTGCAAAGTTTCTTGCACACTCAGCTGTCACGTCATAAGAGTAATGCGTTAACCGTACAATATGTGACCTGCTTCTGCTCATGCAGGACAGGGGTGTTTGTAAAGTTTAAACACTGATTTGGCAGTGGTCACAACTGTGATGCTGAAGATTTCAGTTCTTAGGAGCCTTATGCCATGTCAACTGTTAATAGTTACCATCCTTATCCTTACCTTCATCTTCAGGGTCAGGAAGCACAAAAGGAGCAACGCTTTACCAGTTGACTCAGCACAACATCCCAGTAGGCTAGGATTTTTATCAGGAGTATAGTTTGCAAGAAATGGTTTGTGATAAATAAAAGTGTTTGTTTTCAATAACAGTTGTTTATCTCAGTTTTATCATCACAAGAACTAGCTACGAAAACGCTGCTATTGTAGCTTACATCATGGCCTAACTTTAAATTCCATATCATATCCAGCAGATGTGAAGACTGAATATTCATTTTGGTTATCAGCTATCCTGTCTAAGGTGATAATGGCTTTCCTCAGTCTCTGAAGGTAAAGTTTATAATAGTAAAACTTTCAGTAAGGTCATTGTTGCCTCCTAACATACACCTAAGCATACATTATCGCTATTAATTATTGCAATGTGTTAATGATTAAAAGGTCAGAAAATTTCTTGCACATGTAACATTCGCTTCATTTAAAAAATTTTTACACACATTCCTAGTTTGAAATACATATATAATTCCTTATACCCAATATCATTACAAGTTAATATATTTTCCTTCCATTACAATCTTTCAAAATTGTCACTTCTTTTTCCAAACATAATTTAGGGTGGATGTCAATGTCTTCCATTCCCCCTCCCCTTCCTAGCCACATTGGAGGCCATGACTGAATAATTTGGAATTTAACATATCATCTGTACAAAACAAATGGTAATTGCCTACTCTTACTTCGAAGATTCAGTATTCTAGGACATGACGCCGTGTAGACTGGTAAATGGTTAACTATACAGTGATACCTCGGCTAACGAGTGACCCTGCTAACGAATTTTTCGGCTAACGAAGATTTTTTTCGCTGTTTTTCGGACTCGGCTAACGAATATGGACTCGGCTAACGAATGTTTTTGTGGATGCTCGCGTTAACATAAAGCAGCAAACATGAACGGTCGGGCCATTCCAGGAGCTTATCTTTTCCGTCTGTATGTGTGTGACAAAGAAATGAGCTGACCACATCACATAGGGAAGACCACCAACCAATTATCCAGCACCAGTGTGAAAGTTTCAGTTGTATCCTGTTTATTGTTTGTTATCTTATCAGTATTTTGACTGGGTTACTTGGTGGCACAAGGTAAAAATGAAGCAATGAGTAAGCTACCTGTTGCCCTTGTAAATGTGTTGTTGGCACTACACACTGTTTTTCGTATCACACGACATTCAGAAGTGCTGTACAGAGTGAGTGAAGGTATGTACAGGTGTGAGTATAGCAGCCATCAAACAAAACTAAATTCTTTTAGTATGCTATATGGCCTCAATGCGACATGTTTCGACTCATACACAAGAAACAATCTTCTGGCTCATAAAACACCAAAGTAAAATTATTATGTAAATTACATTATGTTATTTTACATCATCCACATACACATAGCTTATATATATATATATATATATATATATATATATAGTTGAGATCTCACATTCACAATCGCCGTAAGAGTATGATAATCCGAGAAAAGTTAGGTCTGAGATTGGAAAAAATAGTTTTCACTAATGTCGGCCATGAGAAATGTGTATGAAGAGTTTGAGTAAAATGTAAGTCTATATAACGCAACGTGTCTGTGTGTGACAGCGATAATACACCAGGCAATGAAGATAGGAGCTTGATATTTAAGAATACTTTCACGCAGATTTTGGTGTGTGACGTGACAGGTATAATATATATATATATATATATATCGTATAATATAAATCGATCCAAAGCAACTAGGTCGGGCCACGGAGTTTCTTTTCCATGGAATAGTAAGTTAAAACTTAAATTAAGCAATAAAGGCAAAGATGTACCACATATGAAAGGTGTCGCACTACCAAATACAATAAAGCAGCGGTCGCCAACCGGTGGTCAGCGAGAAAATTTTGGTGGTCCGTGGAGAAATTTGGACATTATTTGCAATTTTTATGTTTATTATACTGTTTCATTATATTCTGATTCGTCTTCGTGTCTTATTTCAAACAAGCAGCAACAAATATCACACTAATAATTTTGTTATAATTAAACAAGTGCATTTCATATTAATAAAATGGAACTTTTATGATCATTATTTTATAGATGTTTGTACCTTTTAAAAACAATTCATGTTAGTGGTCCGCGGGGTTCAAAATTGTGAGTTTAGTGGTCCGTGAGGTCAGAATGGTTGGCGACCGCTGCAATAAAGCATATCAAGACAGAGGAAATATTTGCTTTCAAGCACTAACAGAACGAAGAAAGAGATTCAAGAAAATATTATTTCGAGTTGAACTTTATTTCAATGGGCTCGACGTAATGAATATTTATATCATATTGAAACAGGTTGCAATATAAAGCCAGGGAGCGACAGTGAGGGTAAAGGGTGAATTAAGAACGGGAACATTTCTGCAGTGAAAGAGACACACACAAAATTATTTGTCTTCTTGTACTGCAGTTCTGTCCTGCTACGATATATACACTGCACGTTGCGTTGTGTCTCCTGCCACAACAGATTATCATGGACACAGTCACAATCCTGCTAGGAGCCCTGTTCTTTATAGCGCTGCTCTTCCTGCTGACTGGTGACAAGAAGGAAACGGAAGTTGCCAGGCGAGTGAACAAACTGCATGGACCAACGCGCTATCCCATTTTCGGCACGGATTTGCCCTTAGTGTTTCTCAAGCGCACGGGTAAGTTGTTTTGCAGGAAACGTCTATACATACCGCAATTCATGATGTGATCACACAGCCTTGTGGTTGGTTGCTATAAACCTACCACGTGTTAGTTTTGTAATACAGTTTTCTTAAATATTTGTCCGGGAACAAATTACATCCTGAGCGTGAAACTTCTCCCACGTCTGTCTCAGTGTCGAGCCTAATACAGCGCACAGTTACGCCTTAACCCTTAGAACAACAAACAACGTACGTAGGTCTTCGTATAAAATGCCCCATGATGGACTGAAACAAAAACTTTTCATTTGCTCATGGCCTTCTTTAGACGGAAACTTTGGTTAAACAGGTTCTAATGACAAATAATGTGTTGTGCAGTTCCTCAGCAATTAGGTGCGTACACCAAATTGCGAATAACCACAATTACCTTGGCCATGTCTGTCTCTCTGTCCGTTCGCATGGAACACCTCGGCCTCCACTGTACGGATATCCATGGTTATTGGTATTCGAATATTTCTCGAAAATCTGTCTGGAAAATTCAGCATTCATTGAAATCTGAGAAAATAACGGGTACATTACATGAAGACCTACACACATTTATGATAGTTACAAAGCAATAAGTATTGAATATTATGAGTATGTCTGTATTCTTGCCTTAGTTATCCGACAAGCAAATATTTTCTATGTCCTGTTTCACTCTACCATTTTTTTGGACACTACCTCACAAAGGGCGCGATTTTCGGAAAGGTAATTGAACGTGAAATGTGTGTTTTGATTTTTCTTTACATATCTGTCTGAAACATGTCTCATTCTAAGGAGAACTGAGGGAGATATTATCACAAAGGTGCATAGGTCTTCGTGTGAAATACCCGCTTATCTTGTGTTTATATTTTGGTTGGAAATTAAAAAAATGGCGCGATATCCATAAATTCGGAAAAGGTGGAGTGTCTGTATTGTGGCTAGAAATTCAAAATAGCCACGGATGTTTATATCTTCGTTGCAAATTCTAAATCCGCCATGTTGTAAAATTCAAAAATGACGGTAGGCAGCAAAGTTGTCTGGGAAATTTAAAATGGTACAATTAAAAAACGCAGGGTTAGGGGCAATGTTGTAAAATTCAAAATGGCGACGGGTGTTGATATTTCTTATCGAAAGGCGCCAGGCTATCTGGGACATATCTCATACGTAGGTGTGTCTCTGTTTGCTGGGAAGGCGGCATAGTGTCTGGGAGAATAAGACACCGTGATGTCTGGTAGTTAGGTTTATGTTTTGCTTGGGAAGGCACTATGGTGTCTGGGGGAATATGACACCGTGATGTCTGGTACTTATCTTGTTCATATTTTGCTTAGGAAGGCGCCATGGTGTCTGGAAGATTTTTGAACATTGAGGGGGCGGGGTGTTTAATTACGTTAATTTATGGCTGAAGGGGGTCTTAGTTTTAACAAATAATAGCCACGAAGCTTAATTCATATAGTAATTAGTAATTTCATGGCTAACGGCTTTGTTTACGTCACAGCAGTCACGTGATTTAACAGACTTTGTGGGAATTCATTTCCTCGACGTTCTTTATGAACTATAATGGAGACGGAAATGTTCAATCAGTACAGCAACCGCTCTACGCGTTTCGATTCCCGGTAGGATCAATAGATACTTCTCTGCCCAACAACGGCCACTAAGGCACCCGGGCCCACGAGTCTTCCATTTATTTTGTGAAGTGGGCTCTTTCTCTAAGGACAAATTTACGGAACTGCGAAGCTGACTGCACACCTAACTACACACCTAACTACACACCTAACTCTACCGCCGATGTTTAGAATGCATGAAGCTATACCGCTATTCGTCATACGTCTTCAAGGCGTGTCGCTTTACTAAGCACAAAGACAAATTCACATACAGCTAACAAAGTGAAGGGAAAATACCGTTGTGAATGTCAGGTCTGTCTGTCTGTCTGCCAGACGGATTGCAGCCTAGCATGGGCAACTAAACCTTAGGAGAGATTGTTTTTAATCTTTTTTTTAAGTTTGATGTTGTACATTTTCTATGAAAGCTGTCAGGAAATTCCTATAGTCGCCGTAACAGAGCTTTCGTTACTTGAGGCCATAAACATATAAACACTCCGCAATGAACGACGTCCAGTATTTTGCACACTACATTATGGAGTGCCGTCTTCGCAGTCTTCGTGATATTGGGGGATATATGACACGTCAAAGATTCGAATACACTGCAAGATCTATGCTGATGGCAAAGTGATACTACATGCATGTTAGAGGGCGTCACCTTGCTATACCTTATAAATTTACACTAAGCACAGTGTTCTGTTGTTGACAGAGTTGTTCAAGCATGCATTGATGATCGAAAAGAAATTCAGCCCAATTTTCCGCACGTGGAATGGCTGTATGCCACAGGTACACCTTCTGCGGCCGGAAGATGTAGAGGTAAGGAAAAAGGAGATCTCTTTTTATTGTCATTCCTTCATTTTCTCTTCCCTTATTTTCTTGCTTTGTTGCTTATATCTCTGGGATCCTTTCACTACACATCCGGCATAGCTCAGTGGGCACAGTGACCAGGGAACAGGCCGACAAAACTGGAATCGTGGATTCATTCCTGGCAACGGTAAGGAATTTCTGTCTCTTTCAGTGTCTACACCGTTTTTGTGCCCATCAACTGCCCATTCAGTTGTTACCAGGGGACTTCCCTAGGCGCGTCACTATGAACAGCCTACTCTCTAACGCAAAGGATATGAATGAGTGGAAGTATACCTTTACTTCCCACATACATTCATGGCATGTGAAAGGTCAACTTTACTTCAACGTACTTCTTTATATCATTTTTGAATATGCATTTCTTTATTTTTATTTTTATTAATTAATGCATTTCTTCCTCTTTTGCTTTTCGGGTTCTTTTCTGCCCCGTTCCTTCATTAACTTCTTCATATTCCTTTCGGTCTTCCCGTTTTTATTCGGGATAACTCCGCATAGTGACTGGATTGCATGTTGTTACTACAAGGAGAGAGATTCAATCCTCGGGATGGTCGAAAGATTTTGTTGTTCCACGAAAACAGACTGTTCTCTGGCTACAACGCCTCACATCGAAACACTACGGCCTATGTAAATAACCGGTGACAGACTCTGTATCCTATTTTAGGTGATACTTAGGAGCAGTGAACACCTGGACAAAGGCAAGACATACGAGTTCACGCGCGACTGGCTCGGTACAGGCCTGCTGACATCTACAGGTAAGCAGCAGTGTTCTGTTTCACTTCCAACTGGAGTGTTCGGTCGTCGGCTGGAGATGTGTTTTTGGTTCTGGTATTTATGAATAGATAAGACAGTTATTTCGTTTTAACGTAAGGGCGGTTTCCCGTTTTCGTAAAAGAATGAGAAATGTGACATTGACTTCTAATTGACTTTCACCAGGAGAGAAATGGCACACCCACAGGAAGATGATCACACCGACCTTCCACTTCAAGATCCTGGACAGCTTCGTGGAAGTGTTCTCGGAGAAGAGCGAGATCCTGATCAGCAAGCTGCGGAAGGAAGTCGGATCCCAGGGCTTCAACATCTATCATTACATCACCAAGTGCACGCTTGACATCATCTGCGGTGAGCGCATGCGTCACTTTTACGTGGCTCTGTATCACATTTTCTTCCTCTGAAGATTGTACGAGTATATGAACTTGCTTACAGTCGTTACTTGCCTGTGTCTGTTATGCTGCAGAGACCGCCATGGGTACGCCGATACATGCTCAGGACGACAGGGTGTCAGACTACGTGAAGGCTGTCCATGAGTGAGTTTGTCTGCTGAAGGCTTCGTAGCCTGCGAGAGCTGATTTTTCCAATGCTGATTTATGAAGATAGCTGTATTCTAATAAGTGACGCCGCGTATTTCGGTAGAAGGTTGCAAAATATTTGGTGAAAAACGCTGTTTGTTCCACCCAGATGATGGGCGCAGCAAGGTCTTGCGTAGAACCATTGAATTTATTATTCTATAAGGTGTCATATACCAAAAGCTTGAATATTTTTTACCATCCTGAACATGCACGAAGGACTCTTATCCGAAACGGCGGTAGTTATTTACGAAAGAACACGGCGTCTTATCGCACGTGACTTCAATCTTTATCAGTACTGCTGTCAGAAGCTCGAATCTCGCATCATTTCTTTCTGAGATAATTTTGTTTGGTGCTTTCCACGGAAAATGATAAGAATTCGAGTTTTAGTATCACAGTGTCAGTTCAATTTACATAATTTATTTCTCTATTGTTTTGTGGTTTATTTTTTGTCTGAATGGGTTAATTAGTTACGAGCAGTGCAGGTAGCGTTGTGTGCAGGAAATGTCCCAAGCTTCACTCACAATTGTACTCGGCTCTTGCAGCATAAGTGAGATCATTGTTCATCGGATATTCCGGCCGTGGTTGTATCCTGACTTCATCTTCAAGATGTCGCCAATAGGAAAAAGGCATGACGAGTGTCTCAGAGTTCTTCATGGATTCGCCAACAAGGTACAGCAATTAAGTGTAAAGAATTACATACTTCGATTAAATATACGATTCGGGAAAGATGAAGGTCTGTTGTAAACTACTTAGGTTCAGTAAAATACGATTAAATGACACTGGCGTTAAAATTGAAAGAGAAGGTACTTGATACTTCTACTGTTCAGAATGATCTGAACAAGGAGCTGCTTTATGGCAATTGTCCTTTAACCTCTCTTTATTATGGGTCATTAAGAATATCCAAGCAATCGGGGATGGATTAAAAGTGAATGTAACACATCATATTCTGGTTGCGAGGATTATGTTATTTTAATGGGCCAACAGAAAAATAATATACGAAAAATCAGTCATTGCTAATATTTTTGGATAAGATGTAAATACTTAGAAATCGAAGAATAAGTTCATGTCTTATAAGAAAAGGTGGCGCAAATTTACAACAAAAAGATAGCTAAAAATATGTTTAAGTGTATATAGCAGAGTTCAAGATTTTATGAAAGACACCAACCAATCAGAATTGCGTGCAGGAAGTAATTACAAAAAATTAAACACAATAAATGTCTACTGTTGTGCGGCTCAGAATCTGCTGTCTCTCCGTACGCTTCCTGAAGCATGATGATTTGTATGAGCAGAGATATAACTTCGCATGCTGTTTTGTGTGGGTGTGTAACTTCGTCACTCACAGTAATAAACAATTAAGCCGAGGGCGTCTACGTGTAGGTTGCTGAGACATATTCGGTCCTAACTGGAAGGTAGCAAGAGGAGACATGAGACATATGTATAATGGGGACTTTCATGATTTGAATTTCCGACGAATAATAATAATAATAATAATAATAGTTAAAAGCAAAAAGGCATTAAATGGACGAGACATGCGGCAAGAACAGGGTAGAGGAGAAATGCTTACAAATTTTGGTGAGGAGTCTTGAAGGAGTGGGGGCACATGGAAGACTTAATTGAACATTGGAAGATTATGTTTAAATTAATGTCAAAGGAATATGACGGAGGACGTGGACTGGATTTATGTGGCATAGGTGAGGGAAAATTGGCATTGTACTGTGGACAAGGTAATGAAATTTCATGCCTCTAAAAATATATGAAGAAATTCTTGTTTCACTAGATCAGGAAACACTATATTCTCAAGCACGGTCTTGCTTCATGCAGTTACAAGATGTACGAGTAGGTCCAGCGCATCAAACCTGGCACAATTCCTCGTCTCTAAACCAGCAAGACAAACAAATTGAAGTGCACAGTACAAATTCACAACTACATTTTGTTAGCATTTACAGAAGAAAGAAGTCACACAATTCAAGGCGTAATGAGACACACCAGCCTTTATTATCACACAAGCTGCATGTTACAATCCAGTCCCGTTGGCCCGGTATACTGACCGATATTTGTTTGCTATTCCTCGCATGTGTAGATAAACTCTGGAAAGGGATTTTAAACTAGTCCATCACTGTTTCCTTCCACGCCTTTGCAATTCGTGCTTACAGTTACACCACCGTGAAGTGCTATCAAACGCTATGTAATCAATAACCATGTTAACCGGCAATGCATAATGTTTCAGACAATTCAAGAACGTAAAAACGCTGTTAGTAACCTATCCAACCAAAGAGATAAGTCAGTAACTGAGGAGGACATTTACATAGGTGAGTGGTTGTGAACAAGAAATCTGCATTCTCCATCGAGTTAGCGATGTCTGGGGTTCATAATCCGCCGTGCATACCAGATAGCCTAAACACGCAAATCTGTTATATTCTCTTATGGCTACTGAAAAATAGGAAATAATGCCACAATGTAGACCACGGCCACTTCCCTCTACACACATTCCAGTTCATTATCCACACATCACCTAAACTAGACCACGGCCACTTCCCTCTACACACATTCCAGTTCATTATCCACACATCACCTAAACTAGACCACGGCCACTTCCCTCTACACACATTCCAGTTCATTATCCACACATCACCTAAACTAGACCACGGCCACTTCCCTCTACACACATTCCAGTTCATTATCCACACATCACCTAAACTACACCACGGCCACTTCCCTCTACACACATTCCAGTTCATTATCCACACATCACCTAAACTAGACCACGGCCACTTCCCTCTACACACACGCCAGTTCATTATCCACACATCACCTAAACTAGACCACGGCCACTTCCCTCTACACACATTCCAGTTCATTTTCCACACATCACCTAAACTAGACCACGGCCACTTCCCTCTACACACTTTCCAGTTCATTATCCGCACATCATTGAGACCACGGCCACTTCCCTCTACACACACGCCAGTTCATTATCCGCACATCATTGAGACCACGGCCACTTCCCTCTACATACATTCCAGTTCATTATCCGCACATCATTGAGACCACGGCCACTTCCCTCTACACACACTCCAGTTCACTATCCACACATCATCTAAACTAGACCACGGCCACTTCCCTCTACAAACATTCCAGGTCTGTATCCACACATCATCTAAACTAGACCACGGCCACTTCCCTCTACACACATTCCAGTTCATTATCCACACATCATCTAAACTAGACCATGGCCACTTCCCTCTACACACATTCCAGTTCATTATCCACACATCACCTAAACTAGACCACGGCCACTTCCCTCTACACACATTGCAGTTCATTATCCACACATCACCTAAACTACACCACGGCCACTTCCCTCTACACACATTCCAGTTCATTATCCACACATCACCTAAACTACACCACGGCCACTTCCCTCAACACACATTCCAGTTCATTATCCACACATCACCTAAACTACACCACGGCCACTTCCCTCTACACACATTCCAGTTCATTATCCACACATCACCTAAACTACACATCAGCAAAACCACGCGCCACTTCCCTCTACACACATTCCAGTTCATTATCCACACATCACCTAAACTAGACCACGGCCACTTCCCTCTACACACATTCCAGTTCATTATCCACACATCACCTAAACTAGACCACGGCCACTTCCCTCTACACACATTCCAGTTCATTATCCACACATCACCTAAACTAGACCACGGCCACTTCCCTCTACACACATTCCAGTTCATTATCCACACATCACCTAAACTAGACCACGGCCACTTCCCTCTACACACATTCCAGTTCATTATCCACACATCACCTAAACTAGACCACGGCCACTTCCCTCTACACACATTCCAGTTCATTATCCACACATCACCTAAACTAGACCACGGCCACTTCCCTCTACACACATTCCAGTTCATTATCCACACATCACCTAAACTAGACCACGGCCACTTCCCTCTACACACATTCAGTTCATTATCCACACATCACCTAAACTAGACCACGGCACTTCCCTCTACACACATTCCAGTTCATTATCCACACATCACCTAAACTAGACCACGGCCACTTCCCTCTACACACATTCCAGTTCATTATCCACACATCACCTAAACTAGACCACGGCCACTTCCCTCTAAACACACTCCAGTTCATTATCCACACATCATCTCACTGTTCACCGCTGTCCGACATGAACTACGCACAGTATCGTTAAGTAAATTAAACCAGTTTATCTAGTCTTGCATTTACTGGCATGTCAGTTGTACTGATCCTGCGGTAAGCACTGTGATATTCTGTAAGCGTGCATTGAGCAGGAAGATTCGGTCACTCCTGTCACAAGACGGGCTCACCCATAAGACATACGTTCGTTTACGGTTCGCAGTCTAGAAAACTGACCGTAAGTCGATATCCAACTGCATGTTGTATGATCATCCGTGAGAGATAACTACTCAGCAACTCATAGTGATCTGTGGTCCTGAAAAGAAGCAAAAACCCTTAGCCATAAACATATAAGCTCGCCACTGGAAAGCACTCGATTCATTATTTTCCCAAGAACCATCTTTGTATTATCATAGCTGTAATTGAAGACTGATATGCTCTCCTCAGGTCTATTGCATTTTTGCCCCATATTTCTTCTCATTTATTCTTTCAGCTGTTATGGATTATTACCTCCGGCCTATCCCAAACCGGAATTATGGCCTGAATCTGTGAATTTCACAAACATTTTTTACGCCTCCTGAAACGGTAGATCCATCTATCGCAAATTCTCAACATACGCAAGACAGAACAAGCACATAAAGTTCACCAAAGATTTAAGTGTTTGAGTAGTCGAAAACGATGGCGAGAGTCACCATCATCTTCGTCTCTTTACCTTCATTTCAGCATTAGGTAGACACAGATTAAGAAGTTCTCCACTGCGTGATATTCTCTGCCCGCCTTATCTTGTTCGCATTTAAATTAGCAAAATCTCATAATCATGCCTTCATTATCAAATCCTGGAAATCAAAAATTTATATCTTCTTCTGTTTCAATTTTGTAGGCAAGAAAGGGAGGAAGGCGTTCCTGGATCTGCTGTTGGAAGCATTACCTGACGGCGCCAATTTGACGGATGAGGACGTCAGAGAAGAAGTGGACACCTTCATGTTTGAGGTACAAAAATATAATTAAATATCCTACGACTATTTTAGCGTAGCCAAACAATATAACGAATAGGCTCCGAGATGTACGAAAGGGAATTTGGGGTTGTCTTCCAGACAAAGGCATGGTACAGACCGGCACTGAGGCCCACAGATGTGATATATAAGCAATCACTACGAGGATTAAAGCTGGAAGACGTGAATCTGAAATCTTGCCTCCCACTTTTGCCCATGTTAATTTTGCGTGGCCATGTTTCACCATGTTACTTTCCTTCATCTAGCACAATGACGTACTTACGTCACCAATTTATGCCTTTATCTAGAATATTCATGTATTATAAACCTGTCACTGACCGAATCTCTACATTATTCATTCTTTCCGACCTCAAGTCACACACTGAACAGAAAACACATGAGTCTGACGTATGTTTCTGTTCCACAGGGTCACGACACGACAGGTGCTGGGATAAGTTGGACACTCTTCCTTCTAGGACTCCATCCCGATGTCCAAGTAAGTGTTAAGGATCTCAAGAGTTTGTTCTTGTAATATGTTAGCTCATGTATAAAGTCATTGATACTGTCTACAGGAGATTGCATACCTGGAGCAGGAGAGCATCTTCCAGGGTTCTGACCGCTCTGTGACCATGAAGGACCTCAACGAGATGAAGTACCTTGAAAGGGTCATCAAGGAGACATTAAGATTGTACCCCAGTGTTCCAGTTATCTCAAGGGAACTACAGAAAGACGTCAATATAGGTAATGTTCAGTTTGCAACCATCCGTTTAATAATATTCTCTTTGCGAGACTTGCGGTTCTTGCGTAGGTGATTATAATGATTGCGTTTTGGTATGTAACACCGTGTAGTTTCTAGACTCACATCTTCTTTAGTAGTTCAATACGGAATTCCTATAAGCTTTCATACAAGAATCGGTCTAACAATCTCTTTCTGGAAAAACTTGCATTTCTTTTTCAAACAGGTTCACAACACATTCTTATTTTTGGTAACCCGTTTCACTGCAACGTTTACAGAATTTTACCTCATTGTGCATTGTGTCCAACATTACAATTAGTAGCTGCTTCTGTTGAAAACGGAAGCTGAGCCACCTTCGGAAACATTGCGCCTTTAAACAAAAACAAGAGGGCGGAAACAGTCAAACATGTGGCACCTCAACAACTAATCATCTTGAAACATCTTTCGATTTACGAAAGAACTAAGTCTAATGTAATATAAACCGAAATTTCAATACTACTAATACCAAAGCCTGTTACTGAACAAAGTCTTGAGCCAGATCAATCCAGTTCCCATCATCACAACCATCATCATAATAACCAACAAACAAACAAATTAAAAACCAACCAAGCATTCAACCAACTTTTAGGCAGCAGAAACTCTTGTGGGCGTTTAAGAAAACGGACTCTAAAAATGTCAAATATATACATAATCTCGACTTATACACTTACGTAGCTTATTTTCGTAAATAAAGATGTGTCTCAAATTCCGTATTGGGTTATAATTGCTGAGTCATTCCACTAAACACGGCCTTGTTTTGTCCACCCTTCATGCCACCTCACCAGCGCTCTGCCTCACGATCAGTGCAGTAACACATTGACACTGAACATGGACACTACCCTCAACTTGCGTCATCAGTCCGCCCGATGCACTCACTCAGCAACTACAGCGATTAGTCTATGAGATGGAACACACGGGATTCGAACAGGGACAAATGTTTACCTCTTCTCCAGGCTTCCAGTTTGGTTGTGGTGTCCACTCATCCTCACATTAAATTGGTACAGAGGGTACAGCAAACGGAACACTAAGCAACAACTAACTCACAGCTAGCTTCGAAATTCAGAACAGTTGTACCTATTGTTGTACACTGCATGGCTTCATTAACAATGTGTGTTGCACAGCTACAAATTTACTTTATACATCATTAACAAAAGCACTTTTTAACAAAGCGGTTATGGGCACCTGCTGACATTTCTTGCCAGTCGTGCGTCGGGGTCAAATGATTAACACGTCCCTCTTTGTCCTTCATTTCACGACACCTTTAGGAGTTCGTATATTATAGCGTCAAATATTATTATTTACCACAAAAAATGACTAAGAACATGACAGAAAGAGTGTCCTAGTCTAACTTGAGGTACTCTCCCACAGTTTCCTTGTACGACTATGGAAGAACAAAAATCCTCTTCTCAGAATAGTTTGTGGTTCAGCTGAGATTCGAAATCAGTACCTAGCAAATACCAGTCAGATGAGTTACGTCTTGTATCGACTAACATGTCACGAATATTTCATACTCAGTTTATCTGGTGTTGGAATTTCAGTGGCTAACAAGGATGGTACTTAACAATAATTGTTTCTGCCCATCTGGTCAGTTGAAGGTAGGATCCACACTTGTATGGGAGCAACTATATAGAGGGATTTTCATACAGGTCCCGGTGGGAACCTTGAGCGCATTGTCCTGGATGCTTAAATCTTGTTCACGCTATTCCCGTTGCAGCCATTTTCAGCGTTGTTGCCATTGTATTGTAAGACAATCTGCAACATTTCCTTTTACAGCCGTATGAATTCGTTATTTTCAGTCACCAAGATAAAGACAGCATTGCATTTTGTTCATTCTTCTAGCTGGCTATGATATCCCGTCGGGATGCACAATGGTCATAAATATGTACAGAGTCCATCGGGACCCAATTCAATTCCCCAACCCCGAGAAGTTCGACCCTGACAACTTCCTGCCAGAAAGGGTAGCAAAGAGACACCCCTACGCCTACATCCCCTTCAGTGCCGGTCCCAGGAACTGCATAGGCCAGAAATTCGCTATGCTGGAGATGAAGACGGTGTTGTCGTACATGTTACGTCACTACAGGCTGCGTTCCGTTGACAACAGGGATACTGTCAATATACTGTGCGAGATCGTGCTGAAGTCAGACAGAGGAATCAACGTCACCATCACAGCCAGAGACACAGGAAATGGCAGCATGTGAGGACTGCCAGCCAACAACTTCCGCATTTCACTGTAAACTTAGCACAATAAATATCCCTAACAAAGGAATTAAAATTTGTAAGAAAGAAATAGTTGAAAAGACAGGTAACATTATAAAATAATTTATAATATAAGGGTGGGGTTTGCGGGTCCGAGACGGCGGCCCGTTCCCCTGCCGTATTTCGTTTTTTTCCCCACCCTGACCACGCCTATTGCTTGGTAGCGTTGGCTCCGCTGGGGTTTGCGTGAAGGCTAGATAATCTGTGGGTGAAGGGACCCCGAGCGGTATATTACCAGTTTGGAATTCAGGGGATCGCCGTTCTGGTTTTTCTCTGTTAAATATTTAGTGCGCAGGTTGATGACTGAGGGGTTTCACAAGTCTCCTTGTGCGGCGTGTACACACACTGCACAAATGCTAACAAATAATGTGCTTTTTCCTATCCAGATAACTAAACGAATTATTCAACGTAAAAGAATAATATGATCAACTGCATTCAATGGAGGTCTAGTCACTGCCCTTCACTAGGCGCGTACAGGAAATGTGTGCCTAATTCTATTTTTTCCCCCATTCGAAACCTTTCTAACATACTAATAATTTCGAAATCTTACTCCCTCTCACTTATTGCTGATTAATGTATCCCGCAACGCTTACCTGAGGTAAGTAGGATCACGATTAACACGACGAACATCTCTCCTTATCTTACCGTCCCTCTGCAGACCCAGTTTTCACAACCATCATCACCGACCACTACAATCAGAGCGATCTCCAATCAAAGAAATCTGTTCCTGCTTCAGCTAAACCAACTTCCGGTCAGTGATAAAATGCAAAATGTTGCCATGCACTAAGTCAACAGGATAGGCCTTGCATCTCGAAACCATAGAAAGAGGAAACATAAAGTATTGTACACTACAACAACATACACTGAGTATTATAATAAAAATCTGGAAAGGATATTTTCTTTTTCTTTCAATTTCTAAGCTGCTGTTTCATAAATGAAATACAAAAGTATTTAAAACTAAAAGGGTTGTCCATTTTTTTAAAATATCAAACATTTTTCCCAACGTGAAGAGCATAGCAAATGTTGCAAAAGGAACAAAAAAAGAAGAAAAAAAAGAAAATTGCTACGAAAATTATTATTAAGTAATAAAAATGAAGTAAATATACGAAAAACGACGAAGAAATCCTATTGGTGACAACTAGAAAAATAGTTAAATCGAAGAGTTTTACTGTTTAATAATTTTTATTTTTATTCCTCTATAGCTCTATTTCTATTTTTGATTTATACTTATTAATTAGTTATTTATAATTCATTTTTCCATTTACACATTCGTTTATTTGGTACACGTCTCTTCCTTGTTATTGCTGCATTCCATACATTTTTCTCCCATTATTCTCACCTAGCTGCACTGGCAGCGACTTGGCCCCACTGGACCAGTTCTCGCCCAGGTAACCCTCTAGCCACTTTACGTGTCTCTCTCTCCTCTCCCTCACGCTGTTTTGGGTTCTTCTTCTCCTAATATTTTTATTTTTAATTTTAAGTTTCATTTGTATTTTATTTATTTATTTATTTATTTAGCTTTATATTTTCCTCCCTTACAGTTACTCTATTCCACACATGTTTTTTTCCAGCTGTCTTAGCCAATTGCATTCTCGGTACACCTAGCTCCTTAATGTTTTCTCCATCCACTCCACCCTTACCCTAGTTCAATCCTATTGGCTGTCATCACACCTGCTGATTATCATCCCGCGCACACCTTCCCATATAGAATCTACGTTACAGGTTTCCGGCTTTCTTTCTTTATTCTCGGATTCTTGACCCGTGAAGATGGGACCGATGCGTTGTCCCGAAACGTCTGTAAACATTTACCACACGACGCCGCTTAATATCCCAGAAGAGCGCAGATCTCATCAACATCGCGGCGGGAGCCTGAAATCAAGGTTAATGACAGAGTGGATGGAAAGAATGTGGAATATCTTTTTTTTTAAAGCGATTAAACCCGCGTGGCAACCTAATATTGACAGCGCTCCATCTGTTGCACATGAGATCATATTCTTCATTGCAATATCTTTGCTCTTGAGACATCGTTGGAGCTCTTCAAACATTGATTCTCCCTTTGTATTAGTCGTTACTGACTTGCAGAACAGCATTTCATACTTACACAGATCTGCACAAAGTTGACTTCCTATGCCTTTGCTCATTTCTTCAATACGGCGCGATACGGTGTTCTTACTGAGAGGAATGGATTTCAAAACATTCGTTGCATTTATGTTGAGAACAGTGGTTAGAACTTCAGATACATATGGCAGAACTAATGTTTCACCTACTGTGTGAGAAATCCCACATTTTTGCTATTATTTTGGAAATAGTAAGGAAGCAACCAGTCCATTATCGAAGTCCATTATTGAAGGATAAAGGAGCACAAGTACGACGCTTTTCGAAAGCTTCCTTCAGCTTACGGAAGAGAGCAATGTCACAGCCGGCCTTATCAGGGTGTCTGTTATGAAGATGAGCTTGCAGTCTCGAAGGTTTCATGGCCACATAAGACAGTACTGATTCACAAAGTACACACAATGGACGACGCTGATCTGTTAGAAGTGGAATGAAGCCGTACTGCAGGTAAGTAACATTATACTGTCGTACTTTCTCTTGTCTTGGTTTTTTGGCAGAATTGAAAGTAGAGGCTTCACTGCCATCAGACACTTCAATATTACCCTTTAAGTATTTATCCATACCTGAAATTAGGGTAATATAAGTTAATTTTGTTAAAAAAATTTAAAACAAAAAGAAAAACGTCAAAATATACGGTTATGATCCTATTGTCAATAATAATACGTCACTTGTAATAATAACTGAACATCACAAGATGTGTACAAACAATTAACGTTGGCGGTAGGTCGATGCCCCTATAACAACACACAAGAAACACAAATTAAAAGACCAACAAATGCACTGTATTTTCACATGTATAGTCAAATGCACCTACATATGTTTCAGCTTTACCAAGCCACCATCAAGGGGTCCAAGGTTTACATATATATTTACATTACATTTACATATAACATGTAGGGGCATTTGACTATACATGTGAAAATACAGTGCATTGTTGGATTTTAATTTGTGATTTGCTATCAGAATGCACGGAGAATATAATGTGAAACACAAGAAACAAACTGCTGAAATAGATGTTTCGCATTTCAAAAATCCAAAAATACAGCAGCAAAACTAATTAAGTCGACACAGTATGAACCTACAGAACACACTATATTACTTAACAACACCCTCATTAAGCTTACCGGCGTACTTGTCGTAACTAAGTGTAAAGACTTACAGTAATTCCGGCAGAGCTGCCGCGGCTGGAGAGACGCTGCATTTTTTAGTTAGGTGGGTTCCGGCAATCCTCTGCAGATCGCAGCACATGTGCTCATTCAGGAGTCTAGAGAGGTGTTACGAGTGAAAGCAGTCAATATCGGGGCTGTTTTCCGAGACTTGTGACTGATTTTATGCGGTGAGTTTTTTACGTTTGTGTTCGAACTTTTTGCCCGTGTTCACGAAATGTGACTTATTTAGTTCCAATTGAAGTTCCTGTGCAATCACGATACATTAGACGTTTCCGGTGTTGTTGACCTTGCCTTCACATCATGTAGCCGCAATGTTCTTCATTCCGTTCGGCAAGTGGCGGGGTGCGGCTTCTCTCCCTCGAGAGTGGGAGATACGCCGCAAAAAATTAAGGGAGAGTTGCCGCACTTAAACAATTCCAAATCAGTTTGGAAACGTCGCGCATATACAACATAGACTACTAAAAATTATCTCTTCTATGGCTCTATCTTCTTACCCCCAGGGTCATGTGTACATGAACCGAAAATCGTCGTACATTAGCACCGACTTATTCATCAAGTTGTTCACACAGCATTTCCTGAAGCACAAACCTTCAGGGAAGGTCGTTCTACTTTTAGATGGCCACAGAGCTCATTGCAGCCCACCTTGACTGCTTCAGGCTGATGTTGAAAATAATGTCACTATCACTTATGTACTGAGTCACTGTAATTATGCCTTACAGCCTTTGGATAAGTGCTTTTTAGAACCTTTAAAGGGTAATTTCTAAAACCCAGCCGCAGCTTGGATGAAGCAGAATCCACAAAGGAAAATCACTCGACATCACATGTCGCGCCTAAGCTGGCTGCTTCGAATAAAGTTGCTTCCATGGGTGTTGATGTAAGTGCTGCCGATTCAACGGGTATTTATCCTTTGAACCCGCAACAGAGTGCCTGAATATTTCATCTCCATTCCTGATACCAGTGAAACTGTAACGTTTATGGAAACAGCATCTCCAGATATGGCTCCGATTTGTGCACCCTCTACTTCAGGAACCAACTCGCAGCAGGACCTTCCTTAAGTACTCTGAATACTACACTGCCTCTGACACTTCCCCCAAAGACGTTACTCCTTCTATACTTTTGAATATCAGTCCAGTACCGAAAATACCGAGGAGGTATTCAATTTCAGAAAAACAACTTTTTTGTTCCCACTAATACCGAGGAAAAGCGAAAGAATCAAGAACGAAATAAAGTCAAAGAGCAGAGGAAAATCAAAAGTGTAAACATTCCGAATAATTCAGGTCTACAAGGTCAGAAAATGCAGAGAAGGAACTCATTAAAAAGGATATTCATAATCTAGAGACACCTAAAGGTCTTGAAACGAAATGCTGTGCATGCTGGGAAAATCTACTTGCAAACAACTAAGTAAGATATCTGGAACGAATGCGTGTGTTGCAGAAACTGGCTGCTCGAGTTGTGTTCTCCATACAAAGACAAATACTTCGACTTCGGTAGAAAGTTACTGCGATTGAAAAACAACAAGATGCAGAAGAGGGTGTATAATATTTAGATCACTACAACTTAGTGATTGGGTCGAAAATATTGTATACTGGTAACACACTTTCTATTTTAATGTTGATATTGCTTCTTTACTTTGAATAAGTTCAACAGTTTCAATATACTTATCTTACGTCTTGAATTCACATGATATTTTCAACTAGCGGCATCTCTCCATACACAGCGGCATCTATCCCTTCCAAACAGCGGCGTCTCTACCGACATGTTAGGGAGAGACGTCGCACAGCAACCTTATTTCGTCGCACTGTATCTCAGAGACTTTCACTTCTGCAGATATTTTGCACACAACTTAGTACAGTACAAACCTTCAGGATAATATCTGTGCATTTTCAGCCGTTTTGAAGATTTTTCGGATTGAGTTACAGCGAAAGTTGCAAAAAAGTGTGGCGTTCCTCCCGCAATTACCCTATATACTTCAATAAGTGTAAGATTCGATTAGAATAAAGGTTTGGTGTAATATTATCGTTTAATTTGATACACCTTTACAATTCCTTTGTTCAATAAAATATATTTAAATAAAATTTGTATTCAATCGGAAGAGACGATATTTGACACCTTCTCTGTTCAGAATTAGAATTATAAGTCTAAATTTGTTAGAATTCTGTTAGGTGCAAGAACTAATCGTTCACGTACAGGCCTGTTTCAGAGATTGCAAATTTTAACTCTCCCACGGGAACACATGTTGTCATTAATGAACTTCACTGTAAATAACAAATAAATATTTCAAATTCGACTGTACAAAGTATCGGTAGAAGGAATGAACACCATCTTCACAGACCAATTGCCAAAGTCTCAAGCTTGCACGAAAGTACATATTATGCTGACATCGGAATATTCAACATCACACGATGCAAAGTCAAAATTCTGAAAAATGAAAAGGCTCAATTTATTTAGGCATAATTAAGCAGATATTTGAATACATATTTCATTTATTCGGATGAGGAACTCATAATGAAATTATCAGCTGTATGAATGCATCTGAATAATGTATGCGAAATAGTTAAAATTCTTTGTATTGTATATTCCGTATTTTTGTATTTTTATGTATTTATATGACTAAATTTCTAATATTTCTAATATTCACTAAATTGTGCATCTATGGAATACGCCAGGTTTGTATGTCTATATATTGGTGATTCTATCGATATTCAACACGTCCCAAGGATGGTATTTGACCACACTGACTTGTGCCAGCCTAGCCGAAGTAATGGTAGGATCCACATTCTGATGTGAGCAACGTTATGCAGAGATATTCATACACACGACATGGAGGGAACATTGAGACCATCCTGTCTTCACATTCATTCTGAAGGCATAATACATATCCGTGAACTTTCCGTTGTAGCCCTGTGATAGTTACTGGCACGATATATTAAGACTACTTGAAAAACATTCCTTCCACATACTTACGAATTCACATTCGCAAACATTAAGACAAATGTGACAATAACTTTCGTTTCCTCTTCTAGATGGCTATGACATCCCCTCGGGATGCACAATGGTCATGAATATCTACAGCATCCATCGGAACCCTAATCAATTCCCCAACCCTGAGAAGTTCGACCCTGACAACTTCTTGCCAGAGAGAGTAGCAAAGAGACACCCCTACGCCTAATCCCCTTCAGTGCCGGCCCCAGGAACTGCATAGGCCAGAAGTTCGCTCTCCTAGAAGAAAAGACGGTGTTATCCTACATGCTGCGTCACTACAGGCTGCGTTCCCTTGACAACAGGGATACTGTCAATCCACTGATTGAACTCGTGCTGAAGCTAGAGGGAGGAATCAACCTCACCTTCACAGCCAGAGAGTGACGAAATCATAACATCTGATGGTTGCCAGCTAGCAACTTCCGCAGTTTATAGTAAAGTTAACGCAAGATTAACCGACAAAGGAATCGAAAGCTGTAAATAGAAAATTGTTTGATACTCAGTCAAGACTAATAAATAACAATTATAATAACTAATAAATGACAGATTCAGGAGGATCTTATAATTTTTTAGTTCCGATACTGTTACCTAATAGAGTTTTGAAGTACTATGTAAGAAAGTGTGTGAAACTATATTTTTTTCCAATGGTTTCAAAGTCAGAGAGACCTCATTTTTTTCCAATGGTTTCAAAGTCAGAGAGACCTCACCAAGGTCATTCCCGTCTACGTCGCGGAATCCTTCTCACTTGCCCAGGCAGCCATTGCGGTTTCAAGCCCACAGAAACCCATCGGCCCACGTTTATAAGCTTCAAGGTCCACGGAAGAGGAAAGCGGCTCCACTCCTCTGACAATATCCGTGAGTGGGACATGCCGTTGTGCTGCAGATACGCTAGCTGTGGGGCCAGCAGAACTCGTACAAAATAAAGCAGGCAGCTAGCATTAGTCACACAATATCACGATAATGGAAACATTCCGAACATTGGACAACGCGAAGTCCAACACAGTATATACGTTTATGAGGGACACAAACTTGGCGGACCGCCGCTCAAGTGACTAACTTGGCGTAACAGAATCTAAGGATAACATGGCAGGATCTGATGTATCAAGCCTGGAGGACAGAAGCCTTTACAGTGCTGCACATATGTAAAATTGTATACAGAGCACAGTCACGGTTGTCAGACCGAAACGGGACCAATATGTGATCAGATTACAGAAAATTCGGGTAATGAGTAAATTCGAGGGGCGGGGGGGGGGGGGGGGGGGGAGGGGGCGAAACAAATCGCAAATTAAATGGAAGTGCAGTATTAGTACAACTCAGCGGGGTTCGATTCCAAGCCGGACTGACTCTTAGTTACAAAGGCACTTGGATTTTTTTGGCATTATTTCACTTCTTACCCTTGAAGATGAAGGTGGCACTTTCCTTAGAAACGTCGGCAATGAATAAACCTGATACTCAGCGTAATAACCCAGAAGAACAAGATCCTGAACAGCAATGCTGTGAAACACTTCGATTCCAGCAAAAATTTTATATCCAGCCCATCTCCCCGAATCTTTGAATTTCGGAATCATTAAGCTAAGGGACGCTTATGGCCTCTAGAGACAATAACAGTTAAGTGGTCTGAAGAATTACCGTGTAGGCCTATAATACCATTACGGACAGACAATTAGAAATCAATTTTAAAATACATTTGAATTAAAAAGTGTTTATAATGCTGATACATATATACATACATAACAAGACAAGCAAGTTATGTATAAATATAGCATTCAGGCGCGTTCACGTAACCGCTGTTACCGTGGAAAAGAAAGAAGTATTACATATTCTGAGTGTGTATCTTTAAATCCAGCATGCAAAGCGCAGGCGCCGTATTATATTGTCATCTGTGGCCAGTCTGGCACTTAAACACTTTTGCACATTATGTCATAAACGGCACGATTTTCGGAAAAACGTTATTGAATATAAAATGTGTGTTTTTGTTTTCTCAACTTTTGTCCGAAGCATTTCTCGTTCTAAGAAGAATTCAGCAAAATACTATCATAAATGTACAAAGGTCTTCATGTAAAGTACCCGTTTATCTTGTCAGATTTTAACGAAACTTGAATTTTCTCAACATATATTCTAAATATGCTGAAATATAAAATTTCATAAAACATCCAGTGGAAGCCGAGTTGTTCCATGCGGAAGGACAGATGCACACACATGACGAAGCTAATAGTCGCCATTCGCAATTTTGCGAAAAGCGCCTAAAAATTGGTTTGTGTATTCATTCTGTATAATAACGACAAAAATATTTTTAAGAGAAACATTGTTTAATACAGAATTTTCAGTAATACGCAACAGTCCGGATGTTGTTCGTATGAAATGCGTGTCATCTTGTTTGAATGCTTATTTCCATTCCGCAAAAAATGAACGCAGCGTTAAAAAAAACAACTGCATCTCGCAAAGTGGGATGACGTAACAAGAAGGAGCAGCCTCTGCGGGGTCAAGAAAATACCAGAGATAATAGTAGGCGAAGGCCGAACGTATCAGTGTTGTTTGCTACGCCGAACGTATTAGTCTGGGTTGCTACACTAGAGGAAACGGAAGACTGTCAGGTGAGTGTAGGAACTGTTTGCTAACCGTACAACGTGTCAGTCACTTACACCTGTCTAGACAGCAGTGTTCACTGTACATAGTGGAAAAAGCAATTTTAAAAAGCGGTATGTTTAACTTGACCGTGGGTTAATTGGTGGAAGGAGAAAATGGCGAGACATTTTAAACATATTACGTAATTTAACATACTTCTTTCTTTCGTAATTGTCATTCGATATGCTTTGGAAATGTAATCGTATTCTACACTGCACATAAACATAAATTAACAGTAGGCATACACGTAGTGACTACAGACGTCGACTCATCTCACAGACACTTCAAAATTCCGATCGTCACAGTTTTGTCCACAAGACGGAGTGCACCTACTCACCCACCCTCGCCCTTATACGTGCTCCAAAATAGCCACCATACTGTCACGTGTAAAACACTGCTCCTTTACTATGTTATAGAGTATGTACAAAAGAGCAAGTTAAATTCGAGGAAAGCTTGCTGGCATTCGGCTTGGAATCTTTTGTGTCCCCATTTGTTATCTGAAACTGTGAGGATTAAATTACACAAAACTACAGGCCGTTCTTTCAACCTTGGTGCACAGGGCCAGGGCTCTGTGTGACAAGGAGAGCCTCCATGGTGAGATGGAGTTCCTTAAGACCACTTACAAACAGGTAAAGTCGTCAGCAGATACAACGTGCCCTTAACCCTAAGGTGAGAACCTCCAAGCCTACAGATCAGCCCACCTCAGTCGCCCTCTTGCCGTATGTCCAGACTACGTACGGTCGCCTGAGCAGAATGCTGGCCAAGCACAACATTAACAGTGTGGGCTTGCCGCCTAGGAAGATCTCCAGCTTCCTCCGTCCTGTGAAGGACGATCTGGGGCTGAGGACTCCAGGCGTGTACAGTATCCCCTGTGAGTGTGGCCGGGTGTACATCGGACAGACTTGTCGGTCAATCGCCACCAGGATTAAAGAGCATAGCCGGCACATACGGCTTGGGCATCCAGTAACATCGGCGGTGGCGGAACACAGGCTCACCCATGATCATCTCATTAAATTCCAAGACACCCAACCCAAATCGTCTCTACCAAATCCGGCTACATGGACCAACTCATCAGGGAGGCGATCGAGTTGGAGCTCCACCCAAACAATATGAACAGGGAGGATGGCCTGACTCTAAGCGGGTCATGGAAACCTCTCTTTCGCCTCCTTAGAGAGAGTAGACGACCCCCCCCCCCCCCCCCCCATTAGTGGTGACTACCCCACGGTCCTTTTGAGGACCACACTCTCCCTCTTCCTGTTCCACGTTATCCCATTTCCCAGTGCTGCTTTTCATTTCCTCCAGTTTTAGCTGCCCTACCCCCCCCCCCCCCCCCCACCCCTCCGCCCAATTCTCTTCCACCGTCTGCGATCTGGTTCCTTTTCCATTTCATTCCTACTTTTTGATTCGCCTTGTATTTTTTTATTGATTGATTTATTTTGAAACATTTTACATTCCGTATTTTTAATTTTTCTTTGTCTTTTAACTTTTGTAGTTTCATATCCATTATTTTTGTTTTAATTTCATATTCTTGTTTTTATTCTGTTTTTATTGTTTGTTCAATTCCATTTATTTTTATACTTTTGACGTGAATACGTCTTTAAATTTGCTTCCGTAGTGGGAGCCAATTAAGAAAACTGATGATAACAAAATTGGGGGATACAGTTTGGCATTGCAGCTACATATCTATCATCTACATCCAAAATGTAATTACACCACTCGATAGTTAAAGGATCAAAGAATTCATAAAGTTGAGTGGGGACTGTGACGCCTCACGCGCGGCGGAGGGGGAGGCGCCGCCATTTTCAGGTCGTTTCGTCGCGTCACATACTTTCGGTTTAGTATACATTTTGACTCGGAGAAGCTACGACGCTCGTTTCAGTTTCAATTTACAGCTCTCCTCATTATTTATCTATTGCGTACACAAAACACGAGTGTGGAATACTTATGGTGAATATATATGGTGTTAAAGTTAAAAATTTAAAAAAATTAATAAAATGTCGGCCTATACTCGTCAAAAAGCCAATTCGAAATATATACATCGTATACGGTTGGAAAACGCTTCTCAACAGCTATCCAGTGATACACATAAAACACCATATCATACAGTGAGGCGGTGCCGGGAACGTAAAACAATTAGGGCGTCCGAGCGGATCAACGACTGCGCAGGTACATCTGACGCTGGGGCGGCCGGGCCTATGCAAGTCGATGATGTAATCGCTTGTGTATCACCGCCGGGCTGTATAGACATCGGTTGTGTGCGATCGCCGAATATGACGACACATTCGGCAGCAGCTACTGCACGTTTCACTACTACGTTTGTCAACAATCCATTAGGACATAAGTGTAACGTGTGTGACCGTCTATGGTTTCTGCGCTCCTTGAAGCCACCAACGGGAAAACACTTAACGCTGCTTAGTAATCTCGATGTATCCTGCATGCCATTTGTATCGTACTTTTCGTATCACAGACCTATAATTAATAACATTATAACACACTAATGATTTGTTTACTTCAATTGTTTCCTGAACCCGACTAAAGGAACATGTTGCCATCATCAATAAAACATGCAGATACGAAGGACTTCTTACTGTTAAGCAATGATTATGACATATAATACGCTTAAACAAAATATTACCCATTAACGTACACGTATTCACGTTAAACACACGGCCGTGTCCCCGACACAGCCACACCCCGCTTTTTTAGTTATGATTTTTATTTTATTTAAATTTTCATTTTCGACTTTAATTTTTTCAATTCAATTATTTATTTATTCTTATTTTAATTTTCCCCCTTTTTCCCTTTCTATATGATTATTATTCTCAAATTTATTTTATTCCTCATTTGTTTTACTTCTACTTTCATTATTTTAATTTTTTCCTTGGTTATTTTACGATTCCCTCTTTTATTAATAATTCGATTATTTTGTTTGCTTCACTTCCCTGTTATTGCTGCATTCCATACAATTTTCTCCCATTATTCTCACCCAGCCCCAAGGGCAGCACTTGGCCATACTGAGACCGGTTCTCGCACAGATATCCGAGAAGCCACTTTTTGTGTCTCCCCCCTTCCCTCCCTCGCGCTGTTTTGATTCTTTATTCTTCTAATTTTTTCATTTGCATTTTTAATTTTTACTGTTGGTTTATTTGTAATTTATTTATCTAGCTTTATCCTTATATTTTCCTCCTTTACTCGTACTCTATTCCATATTGTTTTTCCAACTGTCTTACCTGTTTGCATTCTCGGTACCCTAGCAGCTATACGTTGTTTGTATCCACCCCTCTCTCACCCTGGTTCTACCCTATTGGCTGTCATCACATCACACGTTTTGCTACCCCACCGTACTTTCCAGAATCTACGTTATAGGCTTTCTTTTCTACTCGGACTCTTTAACTCGTGAGGATGAGACCGATACCTTGTCCCGAAACGTCGGTAAACAATTACCAACCAACGCCGCGTAATACCCCAGAAGACTGAAGATTTCATCAACATCGCGGTGGAAGCCTGAAATCAAGACAAAACTACAATTTTGCCTGTTTTGTATGGGTGAAATTTGGTGGTTCAAATAAGGAAGAATATGGGGTGAGGGTGTTTGAGAAGAGGTTGCTAAGCAGAATATTTGTACTTGAGAGGGTAGAACAGTAGACAGTAGAAAATTTAATAACCAGACCCTCCATAATTTTTCCTGGCCACTTCTTATTAAGATGACATACACACAAAAGATTGGATAGGTTGAGCATATGGCACGAATGGGGCAACTGAAACGCATACAAAGTTTTGGTTACAAACCCTGACGGGAAGAGACGTCTTGGAAGACCTAGGCGTAGATGGGTTAATCATATCATAATTAATCTTAAAGAAAGAGAGTGCGAGTAGGTGGATAGGATTTGTCTGGTTCAGGACAGGGATCAGTGGTAAGCTATTTGAGCACGGTAATAAAACTTTGGATTACGTGGAATGAGGGAAATTTCTTGACTAGCTGAGGAACTATTAGTTCCTGAAGGACGACTCAGCTCAATGGCAGTTGTTTCACGGTATATTGTGATGTGCTGTTCAGATTGGCAGGTCGGCGTCTGGGGAGAAATGAATAAAGAGAGACGAACAGAATATTACGGAATTAATTCAATTTTTTTTTTTTTCACTTTCCGGCCTTCATTTTTCAGTTATTACGCAGTGGCAGGCACGCGGCCCTACTTACTGCCCTGCCGTAAAACAAATAAACGTTCCAGATACAGATTTAGCACTGTCAAGACTTCAGATAACACGCTGCTTACAAACATGCCTGTAATCTTATCTTGCAAGTCACGTTACCAGCAAAAACGGCTCTTCCCGAGGGGAAGAGCCGTTTTTGCTCAATAAATAGGAGACTGTGTGGTCCGTTTTCAGTGAGATCTGTATTTTAGGACTCCTACGATGTGACACCGTGTGGTCTGATAGAAATCTACAAACGTTTTAAGGAATTTGCCCCGAAGACGAGGTCTGTCCTTCTACTCTGAAGATAAAGGCAGAAGTTTCCTACGAAATATTGCCAGACTTCTGCCTATTGCTAAATTTCCGCCAAACGAAACGGCGTCGTATCCCAGAACACCGCCGCCAGAATTTCTAATTTCTCGTACCAATTCTATGTACAGGGTGCGGCAAAACTCCCTCCCTAGTTTCAATAGGGCATTGTGAAGCGAGCGGTGGTCGTAAAAGGGTGGGGATGGCGTTCATGGCGGCAGGTAGATGGGAAGTTTCCCTTACAAAAAATTTCAGTCGTAAACATAATGTGGACGAACGAGCAGCGCGCTTTTGCCGTGGAAGCGTACGTCCGCCAAAACGGGTCTGTAGCCGTTGTCCAGCGCGCATTCCGTACTCGGTTCCAAATTCCCCCTCGCCAAGCAGTTCCGGACCGAAAATCGATTACGTTGTGGGTAAAAAACTTTGGGGAAACAGGATCTGTTGTCAGGAAGGGAGGTGGACGACCTCGGACTACTCGAACACCCGATAACATCGATGCAGTAAGGCGCTCAATTTTGCAGTCACCTAAACGCTCCGCTCGCAAACATGCGACCGCACTTCGGCTCTCTGATCGCACTGTGCGGCGAATTCTTCATCAAGACCTTTGTCTTCATCCGTACAAGATGGTCGTTGTTCAAGAATTGTCAGAACGTGATTGGCATAGTCGAACTGTGGCATGTGAAGAAATGATTGAAACTTTACCGCATGACGCGGTTGTTTTCTTCAGTGACGAGGCACATTTCCATCTTTCTGGCTGTGTAAATAAGCAAAACGTTCGATATTGGAGAGAAAACAGCCCGAGGGTAATCCACCAGAAGCCTCTGCATAGTGATCGTGTCACAGTTTGGTGCGCAGTGTCACGAATGGGGATCATTGGGCCTTACTTTTTGAAGAGGGAAATCGGGCAGCTACCGTCAATTCTGAGCGGTATGTGAGCATGCTCCAGAATTTTTTTGCCCCAGCTCTTGAAGAACTTGGTCTAGAGAATGTCTGGTTTCAGCAGGACGGGGCCACGGCCCACACAGCGCGAGCATCAATGCAGGTTTCGAGGGAAATGTTCCCCGGACGCTTGATCTCCCTGAGAGGCGATATTCCGTGGCCCGCGCGCTCGCCAGATTTGACACCGTGCGACTTTTTTCTGTGGGGTTATCTCAAAGCCGAGGTTTATAAACATCGTCCAAGGAACCTGCAAACCCTAAAGGAGGCAATCCGCACAGAAATTCGCCGTATACCCAAGAAATGCTCGAAAGAGTTATGCGAAACTTCACAAGTCGCTTGCAGCAGTTTTTGGACAATGACGGACACCACTTGGCCGATATTATTTTCAAAACCACATGAGACAAAACTTCCCATGTTGTAAGTTTAGGATATGAAAATAAATTTTTTATATCTCGAGTACTTATTTTTTAATTCACCTTCAAAATTAGGGAGGGAGTTTTGCCGCACCCTGTAGATAGGATTTTCTTTTTCATAAAATCTGTCCTTCGTGAGAAAGTTGACGAAACTTTGACGTATATGAAATAGGCCTATGAGCGTCGAATCAGGCCGATACAGGCCGCAGTACAATCAGTGAGACTTGTGAATCAGCTGATTATTTTAGAAGAAGAAATGTGTGGACACAGTATCAGGCGCGCACCCAGAATTTTTGACTTTGGGGGGGGGGGGGAGGGGAGGGTGCTGACCCTGAGGCTATATATAATTTGTTTCATTTTAAAGACTGTGTTATAAAAAGCACGTCTTAAACATAACTGTAACGTAACACTGTCTGCAACTGCATTTATATATTGACAATTATAACTACATTTTCCATGATTCACTCAGCTGATTTAAATCACAAAGCCTAATCTTCTTGGTTTTTTAATTGCATCTAAGACATCGTGCTTTTTTTTTAAATTCTAATGTACTAGTCATCAGCCGATTTCAGTGGCTGATTTCGAATGAAGGGGAAATCACGTAAAACGTTTGATATCATGTCTACAAAAATTGTTTTTTTTTTTTTACTTTCGATTTGGAGGGGGGGGGGGACTGCTACTCGGGAGTGCCCCTGCACAATACCCACTCCAAGGTTCAGTGTATGTTATATTCAAAACAGACATGTAAGATCTTGTCAAGTTTCAGAAAAGAGATATGTCGTTCGGGAACTGCAGCCTCCAATGAATGCTCATAAAATAAATTAACTGCAGCAACATTTCCGCTTACATTCTCATTAGTTCTGTTTTCCAGACAGGACTCTTTAACTTCATACACACGGTGAGAGGAAGGATAGTGGGTAGTAGTGCATGTGTGTGTGAGTGTATGAGTGTACCGCTAATTTTCCCCCCGTGGCGCAACAGCCCTACTCGGGTGTAGGTCGCCTCATTGCTGAGGTTTTTAGAACACACTCAGACACACCACACTCGGTAGGACTCCTCTGGACGAAGGACCAGCTCGTCGCAGAGACCTGTACCTGACAACACACAACACTCACAAGAGACAGACATCCATGCCCCCGGAGGGATTCGAACACGCAATCCCAGGAAGCGAGCAGCCGTAGACCTAAGCCTTAGACCGCGCGGCCACTGGGAGCGACCGCTAAAATTCTTTAATAGCTAATCCTCTCATCAAAAATCGATAGAAGTACCAGGATAATATGAAAGGTACATTTTAACTTTTGAAATTGTTTTGTCGGACCATTTGTTCTGAAGTTGTGAAAATTAATTCTGAGAGTTGAGTTTGATAGCGTTGATGGTGAAGATGGCGTCCTACACTATAAGACAGGGGACGTGTATTGCAAGAACGTTTTTTACACGTGAAAGTGTCTGCAAGTACAACAACTCGCCAAGAAATTTGGATGTCCATGATGCTCCTTCCATAAATTCTGAAGGCACTGTTTCTGTCGTATATAATGTCAAAGGTATCGCTGGATTCAAGCAAACAGTAAAAGACCCAATGGCAGCTAGTGGGACTTCCTTATGGTAGGGCTGGAGCTAGGATTACAATGTGATTAATAAGAGGCCTAATACAGCGTTCCAGCCATTCGACCACATATGTTTAGCGTATAGAGAAGGGTTAAATTTTCGCACCTAAGTTTTTATTCTGCTTGATGATGCCTGAAAAGTAACTAAATCAGTTGTTGCAAGACCTAAATTCTTAATCTCAGTTTTCTGGGCGAGACTTCATTGCGAAAAATTTATGCCCTGCAAATACTTCGCACTGTTCTCGTTTATCTTAACATTCATTCATTCTGTAGTCTGTCTTACGACACGTCCGTAGCCTCTTCCAAAGCGAGATCTCCACAGGGTGCGATCTAGTGCTTCCTCTTTCAATTTCCAGTATCTTCTCTTTTCCTTAAGGTCATCCAGTAGCTGCTTACGTCTTCTCCCTCGTCTTCCCGTCATTTCTATCCTTCCTTCTAACTTTCCTTCAATCACGTGTTTCAGAAGGCAGTTTCTACGCAAGATGTGACCAATCCAGTTAGTCTTTCTTTTTATTGTATGTAGGATATTCCTCTCATCCTTGACTCTGTGTAATACTTCTTCATTTCTCACACGATCGGTCCAACTGATCTTCTCCATTCTTCTCCAGCACCACAAAAAGCAATGCTCCAAATGTAGCACTTTACTAGTTTCTTCCTTAAATTTAAGTACAGTTTGCTGGAGAAGAGATTCTTCTTCTTGTTGAATACTGCTTTAGCCATGGCAATTCTGGATTTAATTTCACGTACATTATAACTACTAAAATTAAAACATTCATAAATATGGCTTCGAAAACAGCTAGGTGAAAATGGTTCTAAAAATGCCAGTTTTTGAAATGTTGGGAAAGGTACACATATATACGTATTCCTCCTTTAAACCCTCTCTGGGCCCGCGACCTAGCTGCTGCTGTCTTCCCACCAGTCGGCCTAGTTGCCCTGACCCAACGCTTCCAAAAAAGTTGTCACAATGACCACATACTTCAGTAGCGCATTACGCCATCTACACATTAATGCTGTCAAACTCAACTCCCAACATTACATAACACAAGCATAGGCAACAACTATCGGATCAAAAGCTCCTACAACATGAAGAGAAGAGGGAAAGGAATACTCATAAATTAAAACTGTCGTTTTGTGAAGGACATGCCAATATCTGACATTCGAGTTTACGGATATCATTAAAATCGTAAGTACTTTTCATGCAGATCAAACATTTCTACTGTAATTTTCAGATTTTTAACCAACGAATGCACTTTTCATTTTCGTATTCTGTTCAATTCACACTACATATGTTTCGGCCGTGACTCGGCCATCATCAGGGGTACGTTGATAAGTTCACTTCACTGTTCACTGGTCCATTTGGTATTATCACAGAACCGTTACACTGTTTGAGGCTATTTTTTACATTGACAGTCATCAGCATAAAAAGTTTCTTCAAGTTTTTTTCTTGAAATACTATATACACCAAAACATTTCAAGAAAAAGCTTGAAGAAACTTTGTATACCGGTGATTGTCAATGAAAAAATTGCCTCAAACAGTGTAACGGTTCTGTGATAATACCAAATGGACCAGTGAACAGTGAAGTGAACTTATGAATGTACCCCTGATGATGGCAGAGTCACGGCCGAAACATATGTAGGGTGAATTGAACAAAATACGAAAATAAAAAGTGCATTCGTTAGTTAAAAAACTGAAAATTAATGTCAAGGTGCAGGGTGAACACAACGTGAAATTTCTACTGTACTTGTATGTGTAGTTAAAAACGCTGTACAATTTATATAGTCGAATGCCGTACATATGCGTAGTTGGTTCGCTTTAAGGGTTAACAGATAACGGGTAGTCTCTTCCACTAGTGTCTGACACATAAAATACATATACAGCTGAAGAGTCAGTGCAGGTTTGATGACTTCAAACCTGCCAGCCAGCGAAACATCTCGGAATACCGCTAACCTGAAAGTAGGCATTCATATTTGCAGTACCTAGTGGTGCGTGTACATGTTTTGTATTGTGACAGTGGTACGTGTACATGCTTTGTATTGTGATAGTGGTACATGTACATGCTTTGTATTGTGATAGTGGTACATGTACATGTTTTGTATTGTGACAGTGGTACGTGTAGATGTTTTATATTGTGACAGTGGTACGTGTACATGTTTTGTATTGTGACAGTGGTACGTGTACGTGTTTTGTATTGTGATAGTGGTACATGTACATGTTTTGTATTGTGACAGTGGTGCGTGTAGATGTTTTATATTGTGACAGTGGTACGTGTACATGTTTTGTATTGTGACAGTGGTACGTGTACGTGTTTTGTATTGTGATAGTGGTACATGTACATGTTTTGTATTGTGACAGTGGTGCGTGTAGATGTTTTATATTGTGACAGTGGTACGTGTACATGTTTTGTATTGTGATAGTGGTACATGTACATGTTTTGTATTGTGACAGTGGTACGTGTAGATGTTTTATATTATGACAGTGGTACGTGTACATGTTTTGTATTGTGACAGTGGTACGTGTACGTGTTTAGTATTGTGATAGTGGTACATGTACATGTTTTGTATTGTGACAGTGGTACGTGTACGTATTTTGTATTGTGATAGTGGTACATGTACATGTTTTGTATTGTGACAGTGGTACGTGTACATGTTTTGTATTGTGACAGTGGTACGTGTACGTATTTTGTATTGTGATAGTGGTACATGTACATGTTCTGTAATGTGACAGTGGTACGTGTACGTGTTTTGTATTGTGATAGTGGTACATGTACATGATATGTATTGTGACAGTGGTGCGTGTACATGTTTTGTATTCCGATAGTAGTACGTGTACATGTTTTGTGTTGTGATAGTGGTACATGTACATGTTTTGTATTGTGACAGTGGTGCGTGTACATGTTTTGTATTGTGACAGTAGTACGTGTACATGTTTTGTATTGTGACAGTAGTACGTGTACATGTTTTGTATTGTGATAGTGGTACGTGTACGTGTTTTGTATTGTGACAGCGGTACGTGTATATGTTTTGTATTGTGACAGTGGTACGTCTACATGTTTTGTATTGTGACAGTGGCACGTGTACATGTTTTGTATTCTGAGAGGGGTAGACGAGGACAAAAGTTTGAACAGCACTGGGCTACAGGCCTGAGTTGCATTACATGGAAACCGGCATGAACATGAGAATTTATGTCACTGCCATGTTCCACAATAATAAGTGGCGGGTCATTTTACACAGGGAAATAACACTTCATATGATAACACTAAAATAAATTTACTAATTTAATATAACATCAAAAATATATCTAATAATTTGATACAACAATTTGCGTTTCAAATTAAAAACAGTTATTTCTCTCTGAATATTTATACTAGCAGTCCTGTCTGATTCCGCGGTATTGTCTTAATTCAACATCGACAATTCTTGAATTTCACGAATTTCATGTTCTTATGAATTCCGAACAAGTTCATCACGGTACTCACAAAAGTAACATTTAGATAAGTCTGCTGTAAGACATTCCACATAGGCTCGCATATTTAAGTAATGTCGCCCTTAGTATCCAATTTAATACTGTTATTATGTATATACGTAAATGCCTTTGGTCTTGTCATAGTTCTAGTATTGTTGTAAGCATTTAATGTGTCTCCCCACTAGTGACGTACTTCCTGTTTTTCTCCATCATCATCGACCTCGTCGTCTTCGTCGTCATCATCATCATCAAGAACTTCAAGCAATCTCTTTTATATCACGTTGCGATTCTTCGCATTGTTGCAGCCATATTTTCTAACCTTTCTCTTGTATTCGCCTTCCTCTCTGTTTATATTTTAGCATTTTCCTAGCTACGTATAAATATTATGTTATAATTTATCCTCAGGAATTGTTCAAAACAACTTCCTTATCTGCATGGTTTCTTTGCTATTGCACAATTAATTCCCAATATTTATAACCCACACACACACACATAAAAACGAGTACGTAACATAGGTACAAATTTGTACGATGCGAATCGATGCATTTAAAGGAGAGAGCTACACATTACTTCCACAACTGTTCATATACTTCTTAAAATTTTAGAGTAATTTTAAAGTGATAAGAGCAACCACGTTAATACCAAGTTAAGTTAAGTATTTCTTAAGAAAGTAACAGTAGCACATCCCCACGTGTAATGAACCCAAAGTTTTCAGTACTGTGTTCAAACCGGATCCTGTGTTAAGTTAGTCACGCCGCTGCCAATAAGACTACTCGCGCCCCATTTCCCTAAAATGCAATTTAATTTTGGGCTTACTAGCTCAGTTTTCTAGGTCAAGTTAAACAATTCTCCTACTAACAGTAAAAACTTGCAGCTCCTCACTATACAAGTTTCTCATTTTTCCTGTTGCTTGCTCTGTTTGAGGTCAAATGTTATTTTACGTAATCACCGAAGCTCAAGGCCCACGTATCAGATTATGTAATGTCGTGTGAGTCAGATAATTACCAACGATAAACAGAAAAGAATACGAAAGAAAGCGGCCGTAAAGTATTCTCAGTTCCTAAGAAAGTTCATCAAAATTATGCCTTCTTAATTTGTAACCTCGTCGAGATTTTAAACTGTGTGTTTAATTCTCGAAGTCAAATCTAGAACATTATCGGTCCAACGAACTGACAGAAACTGACAAATGATAAACTAGCAGAGAGCCAAGGATCATTATGTACAAGCGAAAATACCAGCTAAAATTTAGCGAGGAATTATTAGGGAGCCAATACGTATGCGTCAAATACAACCTAAAAAGATCTACGTGTTTCGGCTTTTAATTAAGCGGAAAACCGAAACACGTAGCTGCTGTTAGGTTCTCTATAGTAAATATATGTTGTGTCTGACAGATATATATACATATATATATATTAGTTCTTTATATATTTGACGCTACGGTATTAGTCAAGTTAAGAAAAAATCATTCATCCCTGACCCTTCTTTTTCATTTTTCCCTTTAGTAACTCTCCCCATTCCTTCCTAACTCTATTCTATGTCATGTTAAACCTTTAAGTACTAGTGCTTACTATATGTACCACCAGCTTTAATATTCAGGGATTCTAAGTTTTGCCCATACAGTGTATTCTTCTGTTTTGTATGGGATCTCAGAACAAACAGAGTTTGTTTCCGTATACAACATTAATTGAACTTAAAGTTGGTGTTTATTGAACATACAACATTAATTGACTTTTGTAACCGACATGCAGTGTGTTTACTGCGCGGTACCAATCGGATCTTTCAATATAATTCGTTTCTTTAAAGTTGTACATACCGTGCATGTTTGAAATATTATATACTACTAGGTACGCCCAGAAAGTAATGCAACACATTTTTTTTCTCATTCACAATTGATTTTATTAAAACTTCAAATATGTCACATCATTACATGAATCTTTGGCTACCTAAACCTATTTTTCAACATAGTCTCCTTCTAAATCTTTGGCCTTACGCCACCGAGATGCGAGAGCCTGTATGCCTTCGCGGTACCACTCTGCAGGTCTCTGTCGCAACCACCTCTTTACTTCAGCAATGACTTCCTCGTCGTCCTCAAACCTCTTTCCGCGGATTGCACCTTTCAAGGGACCGAAAAGATGGTAGTCGGAAGGAGCCAGATCCGGGCTGTACGGTGGATGAGGCAGGACAGTCCACTGAAGTTTTGTGATGGCCTCTCGGGTACGCAGACTTGTGTGTGGCCTCGCATTGTCGAGGGACCCATCGGGCACAGACCTTTGAATATCCTAACTGGTGAATGATTTTGTCTACGCTTCCCTTACCAATACCGAGTACAGCGGCCAGTTCCCTGGTTGTGATTCTCCGATCGTCTCGAATAAGACTGTCGGCTCGTTGCACTGTTGCAGGCGTCACAGCTGTTGATGGGCGGCCCGAGCGCGGGAGATCAGACAGAGTGCCCCGTCCTTGTTCTGATAACGCCAATCGCTTCGCCCAACGGCTGACGGTGCTTTTATCCACTGCCATGTCTCCATAGACCTTTCTTAAGCGCCTGTGAATTGATTCACTCGTTTCGTTTTCTGCCAAAAGAAACTCAATTACTGCTCTCTGTTTAGAACGCACGTCACTTGCAGACTCCATTTTGAAAGCTCACTACTGCGCTGCTATCCAGCGGGAAACATTGCGCCTATGTGCATAAACGCGGGACATTTTAAAGATACAGCACGCAAAATATCATTTTTATCCAACAAAATTGGGCCGAGAAAAAAAATGCGTTGCATTACTTTCTGGGCGCACCTAGTATAAACCAACAAATATTGCACTATTATATATGTATTGTCAACCCTACATATGTTTCGGCTCTGCCTGAGCCATCTTCAGGGGTTACTCTTGATGTGTCCACTAACTAACACTCACTGCATTGTCTTTGAACCGTATTAGGTTTCTTAATATCTAGGCACTATACATTGTCTCACTATCTAGGCACTATACATTGTCTCAACATCTAGATAGTGAGACAATGTATAGTGCCTAGATATTAAGAAACCTAATACGGTTCAAAGACAGTGCAGTGAGTGTTAGTTAGTGGACACATCAAGAGTAACCCCTGAAGATGGCTCAGGCAGAGCCGAAACATATGTAGGGTTGACAATACATATATAATAGTGCAATATTTGTTGGTTTATAGTATATAATATAATTCGTGTTAATCTTGGTCTTTAAGGGATTAAAGCAATAAATTATGTTACACGTTTATCCTTCAGAGGGTATAATTTCGAACAGATTTTACGCATGCGTGTGTGAGAACTATCTGTTGCAGCGGAAACGACGTCAGCATGATACAGCACGTAAGATCTCTCTCAATTCTTTCAGCAGTCATGATGATGCTGCGTTTATAAAGACTGTGCTAAATTAAATCACCGCCCCTTGGATTATGACGTCGTGTAGTCTGATAGATAAGTACCACTGTATCATAGGAACATATACTGCCTGCTTCTCCAGGGTTGTCTGTTTTAATGTAAAGATGGAGGCATCAGCCTCCTACCGAACTGCAGAACATCCTTTTAGGCGCGTTCGCAAAACTGCGAAAAGCGACTATTAGCTTCGCCATGTCTGTCTGTCTGTCTGTCCGTCTACGTGGAACAACTCGGCTCCCACTGGACGGATTTTCATGAGATTTGATATTTGAGGATTTATCGAGAAAAAACTAAAAGAATACATAGTAGATGAAATTCAGAGCTACCAAAATGAATTGGCTACAACATGTTAAAAGGATGGAACAATCGCGAATACCCAGGATGGCACTGGAATACCAACCAAAAGGCAAACGCGACATAGATCGACCAAAAACAAGATGGAGAGATCAACAGCATCTTCAAGATCGAGTTTTCACAGAACGGGACCCACGTGCCCTACATATGTTTACGTTCATGGTGATGATGACACATTTTTCGAAAATCTGTCGAGGAAATTCAAGTTTCATCAAAATCTGACAAGAATAACAGGTACTTTACATGAAGACCTGTGTACATTTATGGTAATATCTCGCTGAACTCTTGTTAGAATGAGAAATTTTTCAGACAAAAGTTGTAGAGAAAATCAAAACACGCATTTTGTGTTCAATAACTTTTTCCCCCGAAAATCGTTCCGTTTATGAGATATGCGGAAAAATGCGGTACAGCCGGACAGGCCACAGATGACAACATAACACGGCGCATGCGCTTTTCAAGCTGGATAACTAAGGCTACAAACACCCACACAGCACATGTAATACTTATTGCTTTTCCACGGCAACAATGGTTACGCGAACGCACCTCCATGTTACGTCATACGTACATTCCCTCTCTTGTTCATTATATGGAAGTCGTGGCATTGATCGCCATGGAACATCAGATGTCACATGTTTAACTCATCAAAGAAACGCTGCTTCGAACTTAGAATCCGTTCAGCACCCGTCCAGACCGGCCCTGGCACCCACCCAGCCTCCTGTACAATGGGTACCGGGTCTCTTTCCCGGAGGTAAAGCGGCTGGGGCGTGGCGTTGACCACCCACCCCATCTAGCGCCGAAGTTAAAGAAAGAGTACAGCTCTACTCCCCCTCTGGGTCGCCATGGCCCGTTCTAGGGTGAACTTTACCTTATACTTTACGATGAAGTAACAAATTGAACTGTGGTCCTGAAACTGACGTAACCGAAAACACCTGGAGGCTGCGGGAAGTTGGAAATAATAACAATGTGATTACATAATTGTTTAGTTCGACAAGGACAACAAACAAAAATTCAAGAAGAGAGCGAGTTGAGAACAAAAAAAAAGCGCCAAATAATTACAGAATCTCCCCGACTTCTGGAGGGTCTGGCGCGGAAGTCGGAATTGCCTGCAGCTGCCCTCAACTGTACATGTGTACACTGCACTGGAACTTGATCGGCCGCAGCATGACCGCCCCGCCGACTGTATTATCGCCCAGCAGTATTCTTCTACCACCTTCGTCTCACTGCGCTTTCAATCCCGCAAGGAAAAATTTCGCCGCGCGTTTCAAATATGTTGTTTTTCATTCCATTTACTCTCTTAAAATTGCGTGTCTGACCTTGAGTAAATTCCAATTACGTAAGTCGGGGAGTGTCTTTACAATTACGGTCAATTATAGTGAAACTTGCATTGAAAAAAAATCATGTAAATTATGGGTATTTCATAACCAACAATAATAATAATAATAATAATAATAATTTCAGTTTTACTTGCTGATTCAACGGCCTAACACTATTTATAAGATCAGCACAGATACACAACAAAACGCATAAAGTGCAAGCAAACACAAGACATAATAAAATACAGTACAATCAACTAACGAATCGAAGTTGAAAAGAGAAAGTTATTCATCGTTATGTAGAATACGGACTGTTCAGAATTCACGAAATTTGTAAACGTAAATAAAATCTTACGTCTTCCTTGAGAAAAAAAAAATTCTAGTATTACTAATGTAATCTGTGGTCTTTTGGGTAATTACACGGCGTCGTGTGGTAATTATTTACCGACGTTTCGGGACAACGTGTCGGTCCCATCTTCACGGGTCGAGATTCCAAGAAGGAAAGAAAGCCGCTGAGAAGGAAACTGGCAGCATAGCGGGGTAGGGAAACCGTGCGCTGTGACAAAGGCCAATAGAATGAGAGGGTGGTGTGGGGGGGGGGGGGTTGGGGGGTTTGGATGCACGGTCACAATATGCTGTGCTGCGGCAGGGTGAGAAATGGGAGAGAAATGTGTCTGGAATGCAGCGTCACTGAAAGTGGAACGGCCGGAAATAAAGAGTAAACAACAATAGGAATAAATGAATTAAAACCAGTATAAAAATCCTAGAGCAGGGGAAAGGAATATAAGAGTAAAGAAACAGTAGAAATAAAATAAAATAAAATAAAAATGTAATTATAAGAGTCGGAACGAAAAAAAAAATATTACTAATGTTTATTTATTTCATGAAATTAGCGGCGCTCCAAGCTCGTGGAAAGCCAGCATCATATTGTGGCTGAGTACAATCATTAGGAGACTTAACGGCGCCAAAAATTTCGATGTCATCAGCGGAAAGAATATGTGTAAAATGCTTAATGTTCGTGATAAGCATTATTATTATTATTATTATTATTATTATGTGTTGAGCTGGTTAATGTATAATTACAGAACAAGCTAAAGTAATCACAAATTTTTCATCAATTATCATTAAATAATGAGAAACTGCGGAGGGCGTGGCGTGATTTTCTTCATCTTACGGGTTCTTATTATTGTTGTTGTTCCGTATAAACAGTGGCATTTAAATATTTTTTTTGTTATTTCAGCCAACAATGGATGCCGCAACTCTACTGGTGTCTTTGGGATTGCTGATCACCGTAGCATTACTGATATTTACACGAAATACCGCCAGAGCTCGCATCAAACGCCTAATGAATCTTCTGCCTGGTCCGCCATCTTATCCAATTGTCGGTTCGTTTTTGCCCTACATTCTGCTAGGCAGAAAAGGTAAATAAGTCACAGAACCGCGCGTGACTGCAATACATAACAAAACGTACATACATACATACATACATACATTCCATGGAGCCATAAGTCTGCCGAAGTGACAACTGGATGTGTAATAAGTCATAATATACAAATATACAGCCATTTATTCCCCTTCTGGGCCTTCATTGCCTGTTACAGAGCAAAGTTTACCTTTTTTTTACCTTTATCCACATCTACGTCTAGACATTCCAAGTTGTCTCAATAAACGGAATAAGAAAACACAGTCTGAAAGATATAGATATTTAGATATACTTTATTCTGTAATCACCGTGCATCTTTTCACAGTCACTATTTACATACACCAACTGGATGCAACTTTATTTTAAACATACTACAGCATCAGACGCACACACAAACAGTACAGATTACACAATGAAAAATACGACCTAATGAACAAGATAAACCAGTACCATGCATCAAATACAATACCTACGGAAACATTAACATATTATTTTAGCACGAATAACAAATAGTGTCTGTGCATACCAAGCAGTGGAAAAGTGAACAACCTTGCCTAAAAGTGAACCAATGAAAAAGGCGTTTTAATATACGCAGTTTTAACGACAATAAACCCCTGAAGATGGCTCTATAAGAGCCGAAACATATGTCGGGTTTTAAAAAGTTTTTAAATATGTTTTAAAAAACTATACAGTTTTTTATAAATAAAGTTGCATCCAGTTGGTGTGTGTAAATAGATATTTAGATGCTTTGGTAGAAGCCCAAACTTATAAAATATTGTAGTTTGGGCATCCCTGTCACAGACATGTCACATTAACCGAGGCACAAAGGGCGAGTCACGTCACATACTTTCTTACAGGTGTCTTTCGCAAAAAAATCGAGGAGATTAAACAGTACCCGCCCCTGTACCGGACCTGGAATGGACCCTTCGCGGAAGCGAACCTGTCGAATCTAGCACACGTCGAGGTACTGTCCTATTTACTACCAAGAGACTGGCCGATAGAACTGTTTGTGTCTCTGCGCACCAGTCGGTCTAGAAATGTCTCTAGACATGGACTCGGTTCACACTAGCAACAGTAATGTAACCAAAACTCGGACGCAATACTTGATTTATTTGGTGCCAGGTTCCACAGAATCAACATATGTCAAATGAAAGAAACCACAGTTTCAATCTCTTTCTGCATTCCAACTGATTTTCCCAAATATTATTTAATAACTGTGTTTGCATTCAACCGCCAGCAAATTTTTAGGCGCTTTCGCAAAATTACGAAAAGCGACTATTAGTTTCGTCATGTCTCTCCGTCCGTCCGTCTGACCTCATGGAACAACTCGGTTCCCACTGGACGGATTTCAAGAAGCTTGATATTTTAAGATTTCTCGAAAATCTGTCAACAAAATTCAAATTTCTTGAAAATCTGACAAGAATAATGGGTACTTTAAATGAAGACCTATGTATATTTATGATAATATCTCGATGAGTTATTCTTAGAATGAGAAATGTTTCAGAAAAAAGTTGTAGAGAACTCAAAATACATTTTATGTTCAATACCTTTTTGCCCGGGGGGGGGGGGGGGGGGGGGGCACGCGGTGGCGCAGTTGATTGAGGCACTGCGCTACAAACCGGAACGTCGTGGGTTCGATTCCCGATGGTGTCACTGGAATTTTTCATTGACATAATCGTTCCGGTCGCACTATGGCCCTGGGGTCGACTCAGCCTCTAAAAGAAATGAGTACCAGGAATCTTTCCTGGGGGGTAAAGGCGGCCGGTGCGTAGGGCTGACAACCTTACCACCTTCATGTGCCGATTGTCTACAAATTCTGGGAGCCTCAACCTCCTGGATCTCTAAGGGCCTGTCCAGGCCTGTAATGGCGTTGCTTTACCTTTTACCTTTTTGCCGGAAAGCGTGCCGTTTATTATAACGTGGAAAAATAGGTATGGCAGAGCCAGACAGGCCACAGATGGCAATATAATGCGGCGCATGCGCTTTACATGCATGATAATAAAGTAATGAATACACACACACTCATAATATTTAATACAGTTGCTTTTTCGACGGCAAAAACGATGATGCAGTTTGAAGCCACACAGCGCAGCTGTCCATAGGTACCTTAAGAAACCTAACAAATCCTACAGTTTTAACAATTCTGCGCAGGTGAAAATGTCCTTAGTCTGTACTCTGTGCTGCGAGGTCGGGTGCGCAGAAATACGGGTGAGGGAATCTTTGTTTGTCACGGATCGTAGCGGTGTCAGGAGTGTTAAGGAACAGTTTCTAATAAGGAAAGGCGAAAGCGTCAGATTTTCTTCCCTGTCTTCAGAATATCCAACCTTATCATTCAAAATTACGTAAATTATAGACATGTCTTTCTTAACATTTGTCACCAGGTGGAACACGAATCCAATTAATTTTAACACTTATCATATTTTCCCACGTATAATACGCACATTCTTTCCTACAGATACCTAAGGGAATTTTTGCAGTGTTAGTCTATATTCCCGTATGTTCAAACGTGTGACACATTTGAATAAAACGTACGACCTGAGACGTTTTTATGCACGACTCTGTAAGGTGTATTTGGAGGGAAATAGTGCTGTTCGAGCAGGAAGTAGGCCCAATAAAGTCAATAAGACGTAAGGCATAGACATGCATATCTTAGTCTTGAACTGATTAACTTCAAACTATTTACTTTAGACATCCGCAAAAAGAATAGAGAAGTAAATAACACATGAAAAATTATAAAATGCTGCAAATCCAAATTGAGCTCCTACATGTTTCGATCCTCAATGAATCATCTTCAGCGAGAAGAAAATAGTGAAGACAAAAGTCATATAAAATTATCCCTGTTCCTTGCAGTAAGACAAGTCACCATATACAGAGTATACAAAAAAGAATGGTGCGGCTTACTATGTATTTAGTATGGAAACCGCACCATTCTTTTGTGTATACCCTGTATATTCCAACAACTGCATTATAATTCGATACAATAATATACAAACATTTGGTAAACCTCTTATGTATTCCGAAATTTTTCAGCCATCTTCAGGGAGGTATTCAACAAAGAAAAATACAATGGCTACTTATGTCACAGGTGTGCAATAATAGAGTTAAAATACAAATATTAAAATAATTTAACAATTTAAAAACCACAGCACAGAAGGTATATTACACTAGTTATTATCTGAATTACAAACATCTATTGCAGCAAATCATCTTCGTTTCAAGGGATATGTCCCTGTGTCTGTTGTGGTTCTTTTATACCACCATGGATGAATGCATGGATGAGTATCCATTCATCCATTCATTCACTAATCGAATTCTACAGAGCTTTGACAAGATGAATTCTATTATTGAAGGAAATACATTTTTGTCATGTTTCAATGAATATACAAGCCGGCACACTGCTCTGTGGTACATAAACTTAGGGGCTGCAACATAGACGTTGAGAGTTAAAGGAAATAACTACATTATTAAAGACTGATTTCGATGGGTTGCTGTACGCAACTTTGCTAAAATGGTAGTTAATTACCTTTACCCTCGATATCGACATTATCTTCAAAATATCATAAAACTTCCAACCATTACTAAAAAATTCAATTAACCTTGCCTGTAGTTTCTCAAGCTGTTTTTTCATACATTAAACCCAATTTCATTTATTCTACAAACGGTATTGTAGTTTCAGCTGCATTCCTCAGATCACCTCTAAGCTGCAGCCTGACCTACGGCACTGCGAATGTATCACTGGTCCTCACTATATTTCTAGTGAGGTCCAATGTATCTTAAATTTTTAAGCTTACTGTCTTGTGATACGTGACGTCGTGTCGTCTGGTATAAATTTATCGAAGTTTCGAATGAACGTGCTTCCCCATCTTCCGGGTAGAAAGGTAGTACTTTCCCCGAAACGTCGATAAATTTGTGTCTTATGCCACAGGACAGTCTTCTTCATAGTCACAGCCGTGAGAACCTGGCATCACATCAAAATCTCCATTTTGTATGTTCGCGTCTTGTGGACATGACTCTCAACAGTTTAATCTCTGAATGATGACTTAGGTCTCCACGGCAACTGTAATGCTGTAAGGTTTGATGTCTGTTTCAGATCATACTCAACAGCAGCAAACACATAAACAAGGCCTTCACGTACGATTTCCTGCATCCCTGGCTTGGAACTGGCTTGCTAACTTCCAAAGGTATGTTACAATGTGCTCTTCCTAACTGCCAAAGGTATGTTAGAATGTCCTCTTGATAACTGCCAAAGGTATGGAATATCCTCTTGCTAACTTCCAAAGGTATGTTAGAATGTCCTCTTGCTAACTGCCAAAGGTATGGAATGTCCTCTTGCTAACTTCCAAAGGTATGTTAGAATGTCCTCTTGCTAACTTCCAAAGGTATGTTAGAATGTCCTCTTGCTAACTTCCAAAGGTATGTTAGAATGTCCTCTTGCTA